>JACBWW010000015.1:3525641-4125641 GCA_020086605.1 Lanius collurio | reverse complement strand
AATGGCACCTAGATTTCCATACTTACACTTCCAGAAAGATGATAATTACCCATAGGTGCAGAACTCCTTCTAAATACCTAAGGAAGAAATAAAGTTTGAGGAGACAACATGAATCTAATTTCCTCACAGTTGAAGCAAAAATAAATATATGTAAGAATTGGCCACTTAGCTACTCTCTTTAAAGAAATGCAATCAGAAACAGGAAACAAATGGGAAAACAGATTCTTTGGGAGTCAGGAATTCTGCAGATTGCCAAATGCTGGAGGAAGAAGTGTACCTGATGTTGTAAAAGTGTGATTTTTCATCACTGTATGTAATAATTTCCTGTGAAACGAAAAACTGAATTTTTCTTTTTGCTATTGTTTGGCTGATGCTAAAAATGATGCCAAGATAAATGGCCATTATTTCCCAGAGATCAAAGATTAGGAGTGAAATTGTCTGGAAAGTGCCATGGGAGCACATATGAAACCAAGATCCTGTGGAAAAGCTTACACTTCTTGCAATACTGAAGCTTTCTTTAATACATGGAGGATTTCTGCATCTTACTGCCATTTTGATTTTTGGGATTCTTTTTCTTATGGCAGCCTAACTGTTGTGGGAGTTCCCATCACCCTGGACTTTCTGCTTACATAAAATCTCCATGGCAGCAGTGTTCCATAATAGGGAAAGGGACTGCAGAAAATTCCTTCTAGTCTGAAATAGGAGGTGCCCTTCTGCTGGACTGCAAGTGTCATCTTCCCAAGCTCTGTTTCCTAAAAATTATGCAGACTTTTTCTCATTAAATATTTTTTTATAATGAAAAGCACTGGTATTTTTTGCTACTGTTCCTGCATGTATCAGTCATACATTTTACTATAATTAATTAGAGTTACTATAATAGGTCTTACAGTTATTTCTGGCTAGCCATCCTGACACCAAAAATGGTTGTTATATTACAGTTCTTACTGCCCTGAGAATATAACATGTAACTCTAGGGTATCTCATTGGAGTACAAATAGAGTCATAAAAGTGAAAAATGAAAAAAAAAAAAAATAGTTAAAATTACCAATGTAGACTTTAACTAGATCCTTTCCTTTTTATTTGTTCTTTTTCTCTTGCTTTCATGCCAGTTGTAAGAGACAGGTAAACATCAGGTTTATGTTAAGTGATGACAGAAAAAAACAGATTATGGTTTGTTATTGGATAATAGGAAAGTTGAAGCTTTTCTTTTGTCAACAGCATGCTAAGAAAAAGGTCATAGTTCCATGTGTAAAAGCATAACAAGAATAGGTCATATTTTCCATGTCTCTCAATTTAGTTCAGGCTAAAATTACAGCTAGAATGTCTGCCTACCTCTTAGAAGTGCTTTGAAGCCAAATTAAAAAAAATCTATAAAATATTGTAATATTTTTATATAAAGTGTATTAAGGTATGTTTTAATATTTTTTTGTTGAGAAATGATAAAATACTTTAATTAGAATTCTATTTTAAGTAAGACTACATAATTAATTTTGGCTGAGGAAGAACATAATACTCTAGATGCAAAACATTTAGGTATCCATTTAGTGCAATAAGAATTTCTATTATCCTGTCACTCACAGAATTTAAATCAGGATCATGACCTTAGAACTCATTAACTGCTATAAATAAACATATTATCATCACATACTTTTCTTTTGAGGATGAGATTATTTTCACCTGCTTAAGGACATAGACCTAAAGTCAGTAACCACATTTCTCTCCTCCTAACATAAACTACTTTTATAAAATCATCTACTATCCAATCTCAATGACTGTTGCTAGACATTTTAATAGCAATGAAACTTTTGTAAAAACGACCATTTTTTCCTCCCAATAAGAAAGTTGCCTTTGTTTTAGATTTTTGCTGTTCTGACTTCTACCTGTATTTTATAGATGTAGACATGTTACCTAAAAAGTCCTACTACTGCAGTTAACTTTAAGTGATGTGAATCACAACACTGTTTTCTTCACTCGTATTTAATAGATCAATGTATTTACTATTTCCATGCAAATATTTAGAAAAAACTCAACAGGCCCTAGTGTGCCCTAAGTTTAGAAAAAGAGTTCCCACTCTATATAGTTTTCCTTTTTTCTAAGTCTTCAAAACAGTAATATTTCAACCATGCTTTCCCATTAACTGCCTTCATCCTAGGTGCTGGAAAAATCAAAATATTTTCCTCTGAACTGTCCTTTCCATTGTTTGATATTCTAAATGATGTTCTTTGGAAGGACTTTTGGAGCAAATAGGTTTTCTATCCTTTGTAAGAAATCCACTAAACCTCCTATACTGGTAAGATTTTATGAGATTTCTCTTGACCTCGTGATGTTTTGAAGTGTGACATTTGCAATTGATCTTCTATTCATTACCATTTCACTTGTATGAGGAATAGAATTGAAGTAAGGGTAATTGAGGAATCAAAGTGGGAGCAAACAGGCAGAAGTGTATTTTATTTCAGCCACTCTCCAGTGTTTTGCTGCCCCTCTAACCTTCCCCAAACCAACCCTCTCTTCCCTCCCAGTCTATCCAATTTCTCCAGTCCTCCTTTTACAATACCTTCCTGCTTAAAGTACTAATCTTATCAACATTTTTCCCATGGAAAGTTAAGGATATTAAAGATTTTCTACAGGATGCTATCCATGTGTCTTTACTGGGCTGATTTTATATAAAGACTGTTTTGCAAGCCAGCTTGCCCTATAGTCTTAGTAGCAAGTATTTGGAAGTAGTAATAATCCAATAGTAGTAATAGTCCAATACACAAAGGAAGTGTGGCTCATTTTTTGAGTCAGTTTCATACATGTCTTTTGATAAATGCTCTGAAAAGGTACTCCATGTCTTATCCTGCAAAGTCAGTCCTCAACCTAGATAGTGCAAAAATCAAGGCCACTAAAAAAGTTAAAAATAAGAATATATGGGATTATGCTTTTTTTTGCTGTAAAAAAACAAAGCTTTTTTTGACAATAATTCATGTTATATCAAAGTACTTCAGGATTATTATAATTTTAAAATGCATAGTATTTTAAAAGGCATAATTTAAACTGGAGGGAGAAATTGGTTTGCTGCTAAAATCCCTTCTGGGATAAACTTATATTGTAAAACATCTTCTGTAAAAAAAAAAATTAGCTGACTTTAGTAATTAACATTCCCAGTAACTCATCAGTTAAATTTTATTTATGGCTGCATAAATATTGATCAACGTATTGATCAAATTTAGCTTAGCTGCAACATTAAAGCAATGTCATATCCCTATATTTTACTGTTGCTGATATTTCTGTATGACCAAGTGCAAAGACCATGCTTAAGTCTTGGTAAGTCAGTACTGCATACTTGCTGTAGCCAAGTATCTCCCCCACAAGAACTTAACACAAAAGATGTAAGCAACAGTTTCGCTTACTAAATCATGAGGCATTTCTTTATCAAAACATGAAATTAAAACAAACAAAAAAAAATCATGTGGACTTAACTATTTGGAAACTTTAGTTCATATTGGAATTGTATTGAGTTGTTAAAACAGTGAAAGTGATCTAATTCTTTCTCTGATCATTGCAGTGTTAAGGCGAGCTACTACCTGGCCTCCCATCCTGTCCCAGCTTATTTGTAGGGCTCCAGAGCACTACATCTTACTTGTGGAAGATATAAAAAACAAAATAAAAAGACAGAACTTGTAAACATTCCCTTTCATGTAAAGCTTAAGTGGATATTAGCAAAGGGATTCTTCTTCACTATCAATGGAAAAAAAACTGACAAAGTATTCTCAGCTTTCTTCAGAGCCTTCCCTTTCTTCCATTTGTTACTCTAGGTTATTAAGGAACTGGTTTCTGTGGGAAAAGTACTAGCAATGAACACCTGCCAGAAGGACAATCCCAAATTACCTTGTTAGACTCTAATCTCAACCTAAAATTAATTTAGATTTTAGACACTTAATAAATCTCTCTTTCAAACCATATGTTTGTTGCTCCCAAACAACTAGGGGTATGCCTGCACTGCAAAAATAGAGGTCCCAAACCGTTTAACCTGAAAGAGCTTCAGTGAAGAGCTCGAGGCAGAGATGTATAGCTATTATTCTCAAAAGCTGGTAGAGGAATTTACTGAAAACTCTGGCTCACTTATATTAGTCCTGAAGCCAGTTGAAATACATGGTTTCTGTTCTGCCTTTACTGCCTCATGTCGGTGAGGACTAGTTCGTTTTTAAACATCACCACAGTTTTCAAGTGCTGGGAAAAATTTATCATCTAACACTGATTTAATAATGTTATGCTAATTGTAATTCCCAGTGGTTTTCCAAATCTTTGCCTTCACTCATTTCAAAATAAAAATGAAGTGACTTATGTTGTCACCCTAAGACTATTATATTGGGAATAACATTGCTTAACCCAGATTTTGACAAGAATAGTCCACTGATTATTTCCTATGTATTTGAATGCATGTATATACTCGTATACAAATATTTATATACATATGCACATCTTTAAATAGGATTGCATGTTTAAAAACGGGTGTTAAAATTGTCTATGCATTATGTGCAATTTTTTATCCTCTCCCTTGCTGAGAGCTCCTTTATCTAAGTGATCTGACCTCTTTCTTTAACTATGGGGAGCAGAAATTGCAGCTACAATGTATCCTGTAATAAATCTCATTTGTGTACTCAGTTGTCCTCTGTAGAAGAGAACAATGCATAACTTGGAACTGAACATCCTTAGGGACCCCTGACATTTTTCCCCAGCGTCATGTTACTCTATGACCTACCAGTACTCAGAGCACAGACTCAGCATTCTTTCTGCAGCCAGATGTACAGAAATTTCTTTGCTGTTAATAAAGCCTAGTTCATAATTTTGTGTTCCACCACTGATATTCTATAAGAACCATAAGCAAATATGTTTTATTTTGCATAATTTTTTGCACCAAGTACCTACTACACCTTGAGAGTGCCATTAGTCTTCTTACAACATCTGATGAACATGTGTCATATCTGCGGTTCAAGCTACACGTGATTCTTTGAAAGCATACGTTTTTATTATATCCTTCTAACACTAAAAGGTATCTGTATCCTGACTATTTTTTTTGCTGTATGTGTTAACTCGAGAAGAGTGCTAATACTGAGCAACTGTACTGATGCTTATATTGGTACACCTTCCCAGACACAAAGCGATTTATACTGGTTTACACAGCTGAGGCTTGGTTCTATTATTTTTGCAATCAGGTAATGACTAACCAGAACACAGCTAGGAACTAATTAATGAATGTCAAGTTGGGAATGAAGCTGAAATGGAAGTTTCTTTTCTCTTACTAGTTTGGAAATTCTTGCATGTATTGTTCCATGAATTTCAATGTTTTGTTCTAATATTGTTACAGTAGAGAAAAGTGCAGATTAATTGTAGATGAAAGATTTACTGTTATTATGAAATGCTGTCATTAAAAGATGTCATTTCTCTTTATAAAAGCAGTCTGTATAAAAACAGTTTTTTAATTCTATTTAAAGCTCGGAGCACAAGTCAAAATATGCCCTACTTCCTCTTGGCCTGGTAGTTCATGAAACCAATTTCATACGAAGTGGAATGATTTCAAATTCAATAATGTTTTCAGCTATGGCTTGTGGGGAGTCAGCTAAAATATCTAAATATTTAACAGGAATTAATTGAACATCTTTAATAAGTTTTTTAGATATGTTTTTGGCAAGATGAATTACTTTCAGTAATTCTTACTATGAAAATAAATAATTTCATATTCACAGAAGGCTGGATCTATATTAGGAGAAACATGTTGGGAAACAGTGCATAAAAATTGAGTTGCTTTATTTTGCTTGCAAAGAAGAGGCGATAGTTAGTTTAAACTCAGCAAACAATTTACATTCTATCATCAATGTGGTTGCTTTGTGGTTGCCCTAAATAATATAAATTATGGTGCAGTTGAAGTGATTTTTTTAAGAGCAAAAAGTAAAAACTGCAACCATAAAAATCTGAAATGCAGTCTTAAAACAATTTCCTTTCATCTTAGTCCACTGAGATTGGATTTGCTTGGGAAAAGTGTTTTTTCCTATGTCATATGGGTATTAAAATATGAATGGTTTTTGGATCGTTGGTCAGCATACCTATTTGGTGTAGAAAATAGCTTACTGGGTTTCATGACTGGGAAATATTATTCATCAACCTGTCTATTTTGGAAAAGAAACTTGTTTTTACAAAGGTTAACCAGGTGAGATTGGAATTAAATTTAAGTTGACAACTCTCTAAGGCACTTCATTTGATTTTGTCCTTCATTAGCTTCTGAATCCTGTTTAGAAAACAGCAACACTTTGCAGAATGTTGTAAATGAGGAAACAGCAATTTTCAAATAGTAAGTACTCATATTGTCAGTTGCAACAAAGGGCTTCTAAGTAGTACACAGATGAAATGGATTTAAATTAGTTGTTTGCAAAATAATTTTGAAGAGGGAACACTTTTGGGAGTATCATTTCATGGGCAATTGATAAATAGAAGGAGCACATTTTAACAATTTGAGTTGCTTCTGAGTAGATACTTTGAGCCATGAAAAATTTGTTTGGTATCCTTGTGGACAAAGTATCTTTTAAATAGGAATTTCTAGTTTTCCAAAACATAGAAGAATATGCTTGTTTAGTAGACAGGATTGTTATTACTCAGGCTTTATTTTAAAGTAAAGCTTGCTAGTTTTTCTATGGCATTTCTTGTGTATCATTCATTGTGTACATTAACCGAATCTATATTTTATTTCTGTTTCACTTGCACTTTTTGACAGCTTGAAAATTTCTACCTTATCTTAAAGTTTCATTAGGAAATATCTGCAGGCTACAGGCTGATAGTCAGAAATAAGAGGAGCCCTATCATTCTGACCTTATCAGTGTGCTGTGGACAATTTTTCTTTTACCAGAAGTACTTGATTCTTTTAATCCGATGGTTTTTATATTAAAATTTAGCATATCTCCTGAAAAAGCAAAGCTGTCTTGAAATAAGAAATGTTAAACTAAATAAAAATTTCCTTTTACTGTACAGTGTGTGTTTAAGGGTTAGCAAGATAATAATTGAGATATCCTCAGCCACCCCATTGGTACTCTTAAAGAATTTTTAGTTATTGGCATGCCTTTTTTACTGTAGTGATAATACAGTAATATATGCAGTACAAATTAGTCCTTTTCACAGAATTTTGTGATGGTGGGGCAATAGAATAAAATGCATAAAACACTGCACAGCTCTTTGAATGGAAGGAAAATTGTCTGGGAATAACTGTTAACTGAGGTGTATATTTGCAAGAGCATGTTCTCAAATCTATGGGTTTATTTCAGTTGAGTATTCAAAATAAGCATGCAAGGGTTGTTTTGGTGGTTTTTTTAAATAAATTAAACACATGTAAATCAGTTTAATACAATTTAAAGTGAAAGCAGTGTTAACATGAATTTCTTTATGTACATAATTAATTTCCATTAAATTCACCACCACCAAGACATTGCAAAGTTCTGTTTGTCAATTTGTTGCTTTTTTTTTTTTCTAACTCATATTTCAGCAAATAGCACATGCTTTGGAAGCAGCATGGATTCTAACCATTCTGATAACAGTCTTGATAGCAGGTGTCTGTGTCAAGGACATTGATATTTTGGATGTGAGTCAATAAGAAGCATGAATGCATCTAAAATGCATTCTGTGTGGTGTTTCCTTTGTGCAACATAACTTTACACCCCCTCTTCCATGGTTGTTAGAAGAAATTGCCAATAAACACTGTCATAGGACAAGAAAAAAGGAAAGAGGAAGAAAAATACCATGTTGCTGTTGCTTGCTGATGTTTTTAGTATGTAAGTTTAGCCAAAAGTTAAAAAGACTTATTTGTACATTTGAGTCCTTTCTGGGACTGCAGATAATTTTGTTCGTGAGAACCTTCAACATGGATTTTATTGTCAGTGAGGTGCCACTGATTTCAGAAAGATCATACTAATATAAAAGACTGGTTTAAAACATCTCTTCCAAAAGAATAAAACATTTTAATATCAAAATTTACTATCTTCTTCGTCGAAATTTGATTTTCTTTGTAGTTTTTGAGTGCTAGGTGTTTTCCACGGTCAACAGTAAACTAAGCAGAAAATCCCAAATTGTGATTTCAAAAATATAATAGTCTAAAAAATGTTTACTAGAGAACAAACTGTTACATCTATCACAGTGAATACAACAGTGTTTTGTTGAAAAATATAAAAATAATGTAAACTTACTTAATATCTTATTAAACAAACATGTAAATTTATATAGGGCAGTAACAAATTTAAAAATCCTGAAAATATATAACCAAACAGGCTGATATCGTACAAGAGTAAAGAAATATGACATTTAAAAAACATCTTTTGTTTCTTCAATAGTAAAAAAAAAAAGATGCAATTGAATTTTTTGGTAGTTTTTACAAGCATTTTATTTATCCTTCGGTTTGACATGCTACCTACATGTAACATATGGTGCTTTTTTAATGCACTAATTACTTCTAAAACTTTAATTTTGAGGTGTTATACCATAACATACCTGGAAATACTTCAGCAATCCTTCAGTTCTGTTCAGAAGAGCTCTGCTTGTAGGTTAGTGCAATCCTGCATCTGTTGTCTAGATGGATTTTCTAAATTTCTTACCAGACAAAACTGAAATTTAGTAGGAGAAATATCTTGGTTTGCTAGGTGACAGAATTTTTTTTACTAATTGGATTAATATTTTTTAGAATTGTCTGCATAAAAGGGTTTTGAATAAGAGAATTCAGGAAAGGAAAGCTTTGTGCTGCATTGCTTAAATAGTGTGTAGGAACAAATATTGGTAAGACATGTTAATGCAGCTGATGTATTTTTGTCCTGTAATCCATGATGGACAGTTGATCTGTATTGTACAACTACATTTTGAAAAGAAGGATGGCTGGTAAAGTTCATTTAAAAATAGACAAAACAGCTCAAAACTATCACTCATTCATTTTGGTATTGAAGAGTTGATGTCATGTCAGACACAGTGAAGTCAATTTTTAAATATGTTATTAATTTTTAAAATAACAATTACCCAAATTAGGAATGAAGAAACTAAACCTTTTTTTTACATAATTGGTCTCCTAAATATATGTAGATGTTCAGTAATTTATTTTCCTGAATAAAATTTTTCATTTTGTTATCATCATTGCTACTTAAGAATACTACCCATGACAAAGTTTAGTGTTCCGAATTCCTTAGCTTACAGGAAGACAATGGGTCTGTTACATATACAACAGGCAGAAAACAATCCTACAGCAGCACATAATGAAGCACAAGAAATATCATGTTTATCTCAGTATGTCATATATTATCTTAAATTATCTGTTTGTCTTAAAACTACTAGACCCATGGTGTATCAAAAAATTATGAATGAAATTACACATCAGCAATTCCTGTAGCATGGTATAACTTTAAAAATTTACAACCCCTTCCCCCATACCTGTCCTTTCTCAACCCTTATTTTTCAATATATGCCTTTAAATGAAATAGTTAGGCATTTTTTCTAGCCAATTTTCTCAGTGCCAGAACTTTAGTCTTTATTGTTTATTTCAACATTTCCTCTGTATTTTTTTTACATATTTCATGCACTACATTATATCTTTTTCTGTTTTAACAGCTTTTTTTCATGAATTCCAATTTTTAATTTAGGTTAGAAGAATTCTGCTGCTGTACCAAAGATTTAAGTTCAAGACTTAACATTAGGCTAACTCCATATTAATATTTCTAATAATATTTCTGTCAATCAAAAATATACCATTATCTGCTGTCCCACAGATGTAAATTTTACATATTTTACATAAAATTCATGAAAAATTAAGATAGGGGAAGGTCATTCTGCTGTGTGGGACTGTAATATTACACTTGATGTGCTGTGTGAACTCCAAACAAATAATCAGATTTTCCATTATATTTAATGAAACCTTTAAAAAAAGGATGACAAGGCACTGAGATTACAGACAGGTTTTTCTTATCTTGTGTATGTGTAGTTATTTCCAAATAACACAACAATAAGAGCACAGAGGAGCTACAGAAGAAACTTGGTGCCCTTCAAGCATGTGTTGCTGATGATGTTTTGTTGTGACACTGAGCACACAAGTGAACGAGAAGCAGCTGGCTTCAGCCATACATCTTCATCTCTTACCTCACTCCCCTCCCCACATGCATTACAAATCTTACCAGCTCTCTATGCTCTGTGTCAGCTGCTTCTCCACTCTTTCAGCACTCCCATTATCTTGTAACCTGGTGAAGATGGACAGGGGTGATCCTTAGGGATTGTGTGCGTCACTGAGGTTCTCCAGTTCTGTTCCTTCTGGTGTCTTTCTGCAGTCATCTGCACTAGGGCTGTAAGGGAAGGGAGCTAGGAGAGCAACTAGCACTGTGGAAACCAACTGCTGGTCCCATTCCTGAAATTAGGGACCATGTTTTCCCATAGATCACGTTTCAAAAAGTCCATGTTTGCAAAAACTATCTGCTAAATTTAAGCTTTTCAGAAAGCCTCATCCCTGGACAGAAATGCAAACTTCATTTTTCGTGTAGTTAATAGAACTAACATATCCCATCAAGCTTTTGTTTTTCTGAACACTGTTTATCAGTCACCACCTGATTCCACTGATTCAACTCGATCAACACGGATCACCCATAGATATTTTCTCATGTAATTGCTTTTGGGGTAGTTGTCATCAATTTTGTATAGTGATTTAATATTTCTGCAAGGAATAACTGCACAGCATGGAAAACAGCTAAATAGCAGTGAGATTATGACTAAGAACCGGATTCTTGAAATAAGACTACTCTTGTTATCCAATATGAATGAAAGATTGAGACCATCATTGTCTGCATATCTACCTGCATAGCATCTCTCAGGCCAAACCTTACAACTTGAGAACTCATGCTTTAGACTATGGCAGTGGCAATGTTCTTTCAAAATGGTGTGGGTGAGGAAGAGCAACACTGTAGGCATTCCAATGGCAGCACAAGTCAATCATTCTGAAATGTCCTTTCAGAAAGAAGCACTCAAATTAACCAATCCACCTGATCTCTGGGTTTCTTGGCTGTTGTTTATTCAAATAATATGTTCATTTCCTATTTGTTTTTCTGTTAAATGACTAATTTAAGCTGAAAGGGCTTCACTGTTGTGAAGTTGTCATGTGTTGACTCTGGCCTGCAACTAACAGCCCACCAGCTGCTCCCTTACTCCAGCAGTTTGGGGAAGAGAATTGAAATGGTAAAAGTGAGAAAAATTAGTTGGTCGAGATAAATATAATTTAGTAAGTGGTGGGAATCAGAGGAGGGGGAAGGAAAGGGTAATGCAGAAGCAATTGCTCACTGCTTCTGACCTGCAGACCAATGCCCAAATCTGTATCCTCTGCAAAGGGATATTCTGTTAATCAACATGGCATGTTTCACAAATTACATTTCTGAAAGAAAATGTCAGTGCCAGCTTTCTCATTGCACTTTAAGCTATTAATATAAACCTTCTCTCATAAAAGAATAGGCTTTTAATTCACAATTCCAATGAACTGCAAGGTATTTTGATGGTCTTGTTGTTTCTAGCTTATGTACCAAGACCAACAACTTCTAAATATCTGGTCTATGCTAGAAGTGGTATAGAGTGCTATGCTGCCTTTGTACTCTCCCTTAAATACATTGCTGCTTAGTGAATTTAACATTTAAGATATCAGTAAATTTCCTTCAGTGTATTAGGCCAATTTTTCACTTTAACTCCAAGGTAAGCTGAAAGCAAAAATAACTTCCAGTGTGGAGATCATATCTGCTCACTGGAAAACATTCAAAATCTTTCAATTTGTGAAAACTTTCCAACAGGTGACCTCAATATTGTCTCATTTTACAAATTAGAAGACTGTAATTTTACAGTTTCATTTCTGCATATTAACTGTATCTTTTTCCCATAAAAGAGAAGATCTTGCAGCCTAAAAAAATGAATTCAGAAGTACCTGCATAGGTACAATTTACTGAATTGTTCGTACTTCTCTGGCTATCACCCGTTTATTTTAGCACATTATGACTGCTGTGAACTAGATATGAAATAGAGGTTAGATGCTTTTTCAGTTAGTCTACTATGTCTTCCATAGACATTCAATCAGTGTCAGAGAATGCTGTGAAGGTTACATGGAGCCCCAAGAATGAGTGTGAAATCACATTGAATCAAATTAGTCGAGGCATTAATAGGATGAGAATGATTAGCTTCATACCTTAGGTGTATTTTAAGAACCATATTAAAACTGAGATGTACTATCACACTAAATCTTTTGAGTGAAGAATTGCATTGTGCAAGAAAATTTCTTGATTGAATCACACACTGTATTGCCTCTTAAGCCTCCTGAATCCACAAGGTTTAAGATAACTTCATGAAGTCCTCCCAGTAGCTCAAAATTTTAAGGATGTTAGATTGTATACTTAAAGTTGAGAGCATTATGAAAGAATTTCCAATTCTACTTTACCAGGCAGTTCAAGTCTCTCTTATATTTATTTAGAATCCTACACCACAATCCTACACAATTTGAAGAGAACCAATTTAACCAGGTGGAAGCCAGCCATTTGATAATAACTCAGCAGTCATAGCAACAGTCTCCCAATCATTGCAAAGAATTTGTCTTTGTTATCTTGCCTCAAAATACAGCCTAAAAATCATTAGCTGACCTCAGCATCTATATTAAATAATTAAGAGAGAAATGAAACATTTTCTGGGTTTTTTTCTAAGATCTACAACAGTATTAAAAAAAGGTCCAAGTAGAAAACAATTGTATAAGCTATAATAGTTTGCAATGATAGAAGTCCTTTTTCCTGAATTATTTCAAATTTTATTTTACAAAAGATGTTTCCATTTACAAATGCTATAAAAAAAAAAAAACAAAACAACACATTTAGTTTAGGCCTGTATGTATATATAGTTATGTATGAGTATATATGTATACATATATTTTAATTTATTTTTATTTATTATTTTGGATCTGATAATAATTTTTTACCAGTTTCCATTTGAAGCAAGTACTTTATTTTCACTAATTTTTTGTGTTGGGTATCCTGTAGTTGATACCTGTAATTCCTAAGCAAAAGCGTATGATCCATTTTTCAAAAGATTGATTTTCTGTTCAGACTGGTCATCTGCCTCTGCTGAAACAGCCATCATTTTTGAGTCCCAGTGTGAGCAATAATGGAGGGAATAGCCATGATATATTTTTTAAAGAGGATTTTTAAAAATAGATTTGCTTTAAATTTGGAGTCTCCAAAATAGTACTTGCTGATATATTGCCAAGATGCTTATTCAAATTACTAAACTTATTTCTGAAACATTTATAATAAACATTACCAATTGTTGTGAATCCCCATTGAATTAAAAAGGAGTTTCTATGCTTGAAAAAAAAATACCTTCTTGTAAGAAAGGAATAATTTTAAAGATCATAAAGTTTAACTTGGGTTCTTTAGTTTTATTTGTTTAAATGCACCAAGCATTTTCAGTGCTCTGGTAAACTGTGAGCTATAATCTTATGGGTTTGCATGGCAAGTATTTGGTAGTGGGGAGGTGGCAGTGGGGGGTTCGGAGAGAAGCTGCCAGAAACTTCTTCAGGGTTCAGTGCAGACAATGTCAGCTGGCTCCGAGATGGACCTGCTGCTGGACAAAGCTGAGCCCGTCAGCTCATTAGCACCTCTGTGATAACTGGGTTAACTGCCATGCCCTGTCCCCGGTGTGGCTGAGCAAGGAGGAGTTGGAGAATTTTGGGTACAGTTTAGCCTGGGAAGAAAGTAGGAGCAGAAGCAAAGGTGGTTTTTAATATTTGGTTTTATTTCTCATTATCCGTATTTAATTTGATTGATAATAAATTAAATCAATTTCTTTAAATCAAGTCAGTTTTGCCCATGACAATGAGGGCTGAGTGATGTCTCCTCACCCTTATCTTGATTCATGAGCCTTTCATTATATTATCTGTCCCCTGTCCAGCTGGGGAGGGGAGTGACAGTGTGGCTTTGGTGGGCACCAGGAACCTAGCCAGGGTCAACTCACCAGATAATATTATCATATTATTTTAACTATTTTTTTCAAGCAGTTTTTAAATAACCTCCTTCTTTTTCATAGGTGAATCATTAATCTGTTATTTACACATATTACATTTTCACCAAATCTTAAAGATGTAACTTTAATTTTTTACACACTCCATTTTGTTAAAGTAGCACCAGAATGAGTGTACTAGAAGACACTAATGCAGAAATTCTTTACCTTCATCAAAGTAAGATTTGAAAATATTTCCTAGACTAGGAACATCAATCAGTAATTTATTTAAAATAAGCGAAAAATAGGCTAAGATATACAACTTGTAAAGCAGAAACCTTGTTTTAAGAACAATGAATGTAACTAACTGGCATTGCTCCAATGAGCTCTTCATCAAGTTACTACACTTTCACCAAATTTCATTGAAATCATGACTCCATTTCCAAGGTAATCACCAGCTATGAGATTTCAGCTGTGCTCTCTAATTTCCTCTCAAATACGATAAGGGGTACCCCAAAATTAGTAAGCTTCTACATAAAGGAACGAGAGAACATTGTTTCAAAATCCACAAACAAAGGCTTGAAATGTTCAGAGGTAACTGGATTCCTATCTGCTCATTTCACATAAAGCCCTGAAGTCATTTTTTTTTTCATGGATTTTCCGAATAGGCAGGATTGCAGAGAGTTTCATGTGTTTGGTCTGTACTCAAGCCTGGATTTAGAACAATCCAAATACAAGGCAGTTAGAGTCAAAGTTTTTGCTGGAGTATCAAGCCATATATGCCTGATAGTGTCTGAAATATCCCGAGTTTTTTGTCCTGCCCGTGTCTTTAACCTGCTGGTCTAGGGAAATTGGTGTGCCAGTGCTTCCAGGGACACTTTTTGTTTAGCCTCGGAATAAATTGTATCAGCACTGCATCTTTATCTAAAGAAAGATCCAGACAGGGTCTTTTTTCACACTACTGGAACTGTATGCTACTATTGTGATTTGGGAATGGATAGCTCTATAATAAGCCTATAATATCCCTGATGTGTCTTCAGATCATTGATTGAATGCTTGAAAACTGAACTGAAACAGCTTGGGGTGATGGAGCTTAACTGAAAACAGGCCTGCTCCTGCTGAGATGGCTGTTTGTTTAAGACTGGTTTTGGTGTTATCTGTGGACAAAGGTTAAGCAGCTCCCTGCTAAGAGTGTTGGCTATTACAGACCACAGTGTTTAGGAATTTTATTCTTCCCTTGATAATACAACTGCAGAAGAGAACCACCCAGCTGCCTGACTTGGACATAAGCATTCCACTAGAGACACAATAGAAAGAGTGCTGTTCCTAGATAATCAGTGAACAGGAATTTAGCCCAAAGAGATTTAAAGAGACATATTTCAGCACACCTAGGAAAGGCAGAGAAATTTCTAATGATTCATATGACTGATATTTTATTAGTTTTATGATTATTTCTATTTTTAAATACAGTAGGTGATGCTTTATACATTTAGAAAGAATACTGATCACTTTATAGAACAATTTAATATTAGAAAGGCATTAAAAACAGCTATCAATAATGATGAATTTTTATGCATCCCTAATGAGTTAATTAAAATGACAGTAATGTTTCAATTTTAATAAGAATTCTTCTGCTGTCAATGAGATGAAAGTGTTTGGGCAGATTTTTAGCACCTTACCTTGGCGCCCAGTGGACATAACAACAGAAATTAAGCACACGTAATTAATACCAACGGAAAAAAAATAATTGTTAAAAGCGATAATTGCCATCTGTTCTTGTCAGTATTATTAATGTGCACAGAATAGCCTTTATTGCAAAATAGCTTACAACTGTAGTGTTGACACAACTTGTTTCTCTCAAAGAAGCTGGACTTGCAGTAAAGAAGGTAAGGTGAGCAAACAAATTCAAAATGTTAACACAGCCTAAGAGTATTGGTGTATCAGCCAATTTATAATTAGTTGCAGCTTGCAAGGAATGCAGATCTCATCGGAATAAAATCACAATAATACTTGTGGATAAGGTGCTGAACCATTCCTGTGTTATACTCTGATATCTTGTAACTGTTAATCTGGCAATGTAAGTTTGATTTCTTATTTTCTGAGGAAAAATTATGCCTTGTTTCTGTTTCCATAGCTACTAGTGTTCAATTGATATATTTGCTATGTGAAAATAAGCATTTTTTTCAGTATTGTAAATTTAGTCTACTCTATATTGCAAGATTTTTGATTAATTTTTCTTGGCCTAGAAGGAATGATTTAATGCAGTTTAGTAAAATGATACTCTACAATTAGTTATGATGAGATTCTCTTTTAACATAGCCTCCTACAGCTTATTTGTGTTCTTGTGTTATTGCCAGATCCCTACAGTCTCCTAAATCTCTTCAAATCTGGTAACTAAATTCTGCACCTTGGCAGAGGAGTAGAGGTCTGAAATAATAGGTTCTTATAAGATTCAGGTTTAGGTAAAAGAAACGTTTAGGTAAAAATGACATGATTGTATTCTTTATTCTCTGTAATACAGAGGGAAGATGTTCTGTGAGCTGAGGCAGAACTCACAACAGAGTGAGCCAATTGCAGATGGCCTACGCTTGTATCTCACAGAACATCTTTTGTCTGGCTTTAAAGAACCAAATGCTGCTAGTTCCATAGATTAGTGAAGAACATGTGCTGGATATTTTTTATTAGCACAGGATTCAAATTACGATTACTCTTGGTTTGTGGAGGAATTAAATATACATTGCTATGCAGGGTGGTATTTAAGCAAATGTATAGCTTTAGCTAAATATTTATACTCAGATTTTCCCATGCTGAAAAATGTTTGAAATACTTTCTGAACTGAGGCGATAGAAATTTGTCTCTTGAGGCAGTGAGCTCTGCAATTTAACAAATTCACAGAGAAGTTCAGAATGGTATCGATTTAGATGGTGAAACTGAGAGCCTTGATGCCATCTCTGAGTAAATAGCAAATAACAAAATCAGACTTTTTGCTAGATTTGAACAAGGATGATTTCTGTTTCAAATGTAAGGGAGTTTTTGTTTTGTGTTTTTAATGTTTGTGTTACTTCACTTCTGTATGCCATTTTTGTTACTCTGGTCATACATTACTGTCATAAATGACTTTTTTTTTTTTCATTTGAATTTAATTTAATGCCAATATCTCAAAAGAAATGCTTTTAAACAGCAGCATCTGTAAAAGATCACTAAGTGTGTCTTGAAGTCAACTCTAAATCTCTCTTATGTGTTTTGGTTTTCTCACAGTACATTTAAGACTTAATTCTTCAAATTGTTCATCATTGGGAGATTACCATACATTTCTATAAATGGATAATATATGATGGGGGGTTTTTTCTATGATATTCACAGGGCTATTCAATTGCTGTTTCTAAGGCATAGTTTTAGAAACATAAAGAAAACTATGGCATGTTAGGTTTACTTATTCCAAAAAGATTTTCCTATTAAAAAATGTTCACTTCAATAAATAGTGATGACCAGAGAAACTCAAAACTACTAGAAATACTTTGTCTTCATAGAGTAATTTCAGCCACAGAGATAAAATGGCAAATTTCATAAAAGAAATAAGTGACATTTCTTAGTTCAGCATTCAGAATCACTGGACATAAATATTTTGCTGATGCTGACAAAGAATTTATATATTCCTTTTATATTTTTTAGCTTGCAAGGCAAGAGTAATCACTTACAGCAGTTTATAATTCTTAAAGCTCTGGTCTTAAATCTCTTACCAAGAGTTTGCCTGTGACAAAAAACTTAGAAAACTAGCTTATTCAACAGTTTTGTGGTTTGGATGTCCCCTTGCACTGGGACTGTTGGTTTTAATTATTTGCACAAATGCATTACTTTAATAGATCATAAAGTAAATGCTGATGGAATATTTCTGATTAAACTACATGAGGAGATGTCAATAGACTCACTGGTCTACCTAATGCAAATTGCAGCAGTATGTGTACAGGTTGTCCCCTCTACCATAGGATAATGATTAACCCCACAATTATGTGCAGTAATTGTGTAATATGATACTATACTAGTTTCTTTAAACATATGACACTGCTAAGTAGCTAGACTTTATAAGTTTATAGATCCATGTACTAAAACCAGTACAACTATTAAATTATCTGAGTTTGAGGCATAGGCAGCCCAGCTAAGAAGTTATGTGAGTTTAAGGCATATACTTGCTAAAAATCAGAATGTATGTAAAGGTAAATGACAAGACTTATGACTTGGAATTCCATTATAAAGTTTTTTTTCCTAAAAGCTATGTTTAAATTGATAGTGAGTTTTGCATTTAACCTTGATTCTTTAAAGCAAGTCTCTTCTTTTATCTTGAACACCACGAATATCACTAGATGATCTTATGACAGAGTCTTGGTTGGAATGGTCTTACAAGGTCATCTGTTTTCAATTTAAAAAGTATGTCTGTAGATAAGTTCTATCACTGAGCCACATTCTAAATGATGAGAGACTTCCTTGATGTTTAGCTTCCTAAAGAACTACAAATGCTAGACCAGATTCATAAAATTTATTTTGCCAGTTGTTATCAGACCGTGCTCTTTGTTTCTTATACTTAACCTAAGTACAAAAAGAATAGACTTGCTTTTGTAATCTAAGCAGTCTCTTAAGTTTTCTCCAGGAAGTTGTCTTGTTGCTGGATGCCATTGATAAAAATGAAGGAAAAATGGTCAAACTTTTTCTATTTATTAGAACATTAAAAATAATTGAGAACTTCTATTTGGACTCCTTTGCTCCTGCTATGCTGACATGATCGGTGGGGAAAACCCCCAGGAGGAGTCATCTCTGAAGAACACAGCAATTTCGCTTGTTGTCAACTTACGCAGATGTTCATTTTACTTTAATTTGCAGTGTAATTCAAGCAGCTTTCAAATTAATGTAATCAATAACATTTATGACCTTTAAAAAGCAAAGGAAGTATTAGCAATGGAATATTAAATATGGAAACCGTCTGTATTTGATATAAAAGTTGTCTATCAAACTACAGGTATTTCTAAAATGGTGGGCACTGAGAGAGATATTAAATTTGTTAACTAGATATTGAAAAACCATATGTGTGGCAATAAAAACTTCCTTCTCTGACTTTCTCTTCATTTCTTCATACATGCAAATTCATTTCCCCTGTTAGCTATATGCACTGATACAAACATCTTTTGATCATAATTTCTTATGTATAGTGTACAAAAATGCTTTGCAGGTGCCTGACTTAAAATTGTCACTTCGGCTACCATTCAAATGGACACAGGAATGCAATTTCATCAACACTATAAATCCTTACACTTCCATTGTCTTTATGCAGCTGTCTTGAGTACCATATGTACATGTAATTATATAGCTGTATTACACATAATTTTTCTTCCCATTTTGTTTGTTTTCTTCTTTTGAGTGTGGCCATTTGTGTTGCAGTCACTTAGTTCTTTTTTTCTGATAGGTCTCTGTACAAAGTAAGACCGAATACTATGACTTTCAGAAAGAGACATGGCTGAAGGCCAGATATAATAGTGAACCCACATTGGAATATCTGTTACAGAAAAAAAATATATTACGACCCATTAGATTTCTGAAACTTATGTTTTCTTCATTGTCTTATATTTTTATCATACAAGTATTGATTTCAAATGCTTCAGAAGAATATAAACAGCATAATTACAACACTATTTCTGTAGTATAGGGCATGTGTCAAATCAGTGATGATGAGCATCATCATATTTGGCTTCCTGTGAGATACTTCTTATTCATTCATCATCTCTGACTTGTATTTTCTAATTGTTTAAGTGTTACATGCACTTTTACTAGGCTATGACTGGGTTAAAATATTTATGCTAACAGTAATTTATAGGTAGATGATTTCCTGTAAGTCTAATCCTTAACATTTCTATACTATTTTACTGTATGTAAGCTAAAAAAGTGAGCAATAATAATAGTAATAAACACACCCCCAAAACAAAACCCAACATATTAAAATCAAAAACAAACAAAAAAAAAGGTCATAATTATGTCCACAAATGGTATTTTTCATTGTGTTGAGTAATGTTTTATTTTTCTCTGTTTCCACTGGAGCTAGAAGATATTAATTTTTATTTGAGTTGAAAAATTAGGAGATGGAGAAGAGGGCAAGGGCAACTTCAGTGGAAATATTTTCCATTTTCTGGTAACCTTTTGGTAGCATTAGTGTAAAGGGGCATTTGGTTTTTTTGTGTTTTCTTTGGTTTGAGATTTCAAATGGAAAGGCATTTAATGTTAGTTATTGTACCATCTTGTACCACTACATGTGTTTTGATCATAAGTTTTTTTCTGAACTGATAATTGGTTCCCCATTCCCCCACCTAGAGCTGCAGTATATGGGAACTGCTTGTCATTCTCTTAGATTTTCAATAATCTAGACAGGTTCAGAAAAGTTCCCTCAAGTTTGTGTAGTATTTAAAAATAGGCTTCTTGAGCTTCTCTAAGGAAAAACAGGCAACACTTTGTGTTATATTTATCATTCTTCAATTTTGTTTTCCTTTTAATATGTAAAACATTTTCCAAGGGGAATTACATTTAATTCTTTTGCTCTCCACTTATTACTTCATTTCAGTTTTAAGTCATCAGTGCATTTGGCAATTCTACAACTAGTTTCTCTGTTTTAGTAATTCATGCAGATTAGAAGCAATGAAGATCTGAAAACTGGCTCCCCTGTGGCCCTTTTCAACACTTTACTTTCTAATCACTTTACTTTAATCAGTTCTTTATCTGTTCCCATGTTTAACCTGAATCTTTCCTGCTTTCAGTTTAAGATGAAGACTATCATTTGAGACACTATCAAAGACTTTATGTAGATCCAAATTATTGTGCTTGTACTCCTATTATCAATTGTATTTCTAATCTTCCCAAAAATAAAAGGTAACTGGTTGCCAAGATTTAAATTTCTTTAAAAGATTTATGAAGGTAAAATTTGTATTTGTTTTAAATTATTGAAAATTATTTTACTCTCATCTTTAAATGAGTTGTATGCTATCGTGTAAACTGCAAATTTTTCAGGTCAGTTCTGTCACTTGTTCCGTTTTAATGCCACTGATGTGTCACTCAGCGTGAGTGTGCACTGACACACAAATAACAGCTGTAATGAGGCAGGCAAATCAATGAGTAGGAATTATTTTGCAGTTTCAGCATATGCAAAGCAAATTACTTTAGAGCTCTTGAGGGTTGCAAGACAGTTATGTACCTTTGGTCCTAACAGATCAGAAGAGATGGACTATTTAGACAATCAGAGAAATGAACTTCAAGCTTTTTCTCCTCTGTCCATTGACAATCTTCACATTAGAGAGGCAGTAAGATCATTCCAGATGTTAAATAACTTACTGGACTTTGAATGTTGAGTGACCTTCTGCTGAGCCTAAGACTGATGTCTATGATTGTAGCTAATAATGATATGACCTATCAATATTAATTGGATTTTTGATTTTCAAAACATACTCCAGACCTAATCATGTTTAGAATAATCGTATGTAATACATGAGTTTTTCATTTATAACTAAAGGAGAACATTAAAGACAGAAAAATTAGAAAGCTTAAGGAAAATCAGAAAAACTTAAAGTAAGAACTAGAATTACATATATGTATTCAAAATTTCCTTCTAGTGGTTAGTGTCTGATCTATTACAAAAGGATTTTTCTGTTGGCAGCTGCTGAGGCAGGTTGACACTGATTAGTTCTGAGTCACTTAAGTCAAATTTTCCTACTTAATTCTACCATAAGTATAAAAGAACTTGATGATCTCAAAGGTCTTTTCCAACACAGTTAATTCTGTAATTCTGTGACCAAACTTAAAAAGGTTTATTTGAGAATCTGAGGATATAATTGATGGTAATGGTTATATTTTTTTTTCTTATTTTGACTATAATTAAAATTAAGTGGAAGAATGTGCATGTGTTAGGTGTTGAAGATAGGCATATAATTCAGGATATGTTGCCACTTGCATAAATTATTCTGATAGATACCAAGTTAAAGAGAATTTAAAATGCAATAAAATGAATACAAATTGTTTCAGTACCTGGAGGGAGCCTACAAGAAAGATAGAGAGAGAGTTTTACAAGTACGTGACGGGACAAGGGTGAATGTATTCAAAGAGAGTAGGTTTAGATAAGACACCAAAAAGAAATCCTTTACTGTGAGGCTGCTTAAGGCACCAGAATAGGTTGCCCAGAGAAACTGTGGATGCCCCATCCTTAGAAGTTTTCAAGGCCAGGTTTAATGGAGCTCTGAGATACCTAGTCTAGTGCAAAGTTTCCCTGTACATGGCAGGAGGGCTGGAACTAAATCATCTTTAAGGTCCCTTTCAACTCAACACACTCTATGATTCTATGAATCACTGCTAAACTATCAAAATTGCATTATAAAAGTTGAAAAGGTGCATATAATCAAATGAACGTTGAAGCAAAGACACTGACAGAGTTCAAATTCTACTATCTCACAGTCATATACCCACACAGACTACCCTGGGCTGCACTCTGAAGATTAACATTTAAAAAAAAAACCCACCAAGTAGTTTAAGTAGTAGCTGAAGTTCAAAAACTGCCACCAAACAAAACAGATTATCATTCACTTGTAGGGATGCCTGAGTTCCTCAACGTTTAGTGAGGTGTGTTAGAAAATCTGCATGCTAAAACAGAGTAGAAGACTTTGCATTTCACATTATGTGAAATGAATGTATTTGACAAGAGCATTAGATTAGCACATTCTGAAATAACACTTTGAAAACTCATCAAAATGTTTAAAGACAGAAGAACCTGGTAATGTTTTAGGAAGGTCTTTTTGCTCACTCTGCTCTGATACAGTGTACAGTGAGTGGCTACCATGGTAACATATTTAATTTAGCAATCTTCAGATCTACACTGGCCTCAGTTTTATGAACACCTTTCTCAAAGTGCAATGCTAGAATAGATATTTTCCACCCAATAGTTATAGCTATTAATCACTTTAGATCATACAAGGATGTGTCAGCTCTGTTTTGACCTAGTAGCATATGCTTGTGTGATGAAAAGGCCCATACAATTAAAAACATATGCACAAGTTCAGTCGTATGCTTACAGCAAGAATGGCAAAAGTTTAGTCAATATTTACAATAAAATTATTCTGTTTGATATAGAGTAAACTCCAATACCCTCAAATAGAAGAACATCAATATCAGTATCACTTAGTCAAGAAAAAGAAAACATCAGGTGAAAATAAATGGAATTTATTGATCTTTTAGTATGTAAATGAACAAAAAGTGGAGGTAAAATTTATTAAAAATACTTCCTTCCTTTCAAATCATAAAATGGCCCAAAAAAAGCATGGATTTCCCATGCTATTTTTCATCATAAGTTTATATGATTTTATCTTTCTTATCCTTTAGACTAGGATGTATTATTTTAGCACATAACCTTTCGTACAGAATATCTTTGCTTGCAGCTGAGAGTGTATGTAGCTATCCATCTTGCAATCCCCAAAATAAGCAATTTTGCAGTCCCCAAAAAAGGAATTATCTGCTCAGAAGCCATTTCAGATTATCATTGTTAGTACAAGGAGAATTTTTAAGGCTAAAAGATGACTGATGTTAGTCCATAAACAAGTACATCAGTTTCAATAATAAATTTTTAAAACTTCATGAAATATGAATGATTTGTATATTTATGTATTTGTTTTCTTATAAAAATTTGTTTGTTTTTTGAAGGTGTGCAGGCAGCAAAGTACTTGATTTAGAAATACATGGATATCCCTTTCAAAATGGCGCTTATACCTTGAACTATAATTCTAATACTTGCCTTCATAATTTGTGCATATCTAAAGTTTCAACTTAGTATTTTTTGGTTATTTCTGAATATTCATCAGCAGATAATTGTGTATTGCCATGAAAGATTTTATAATCTTTCCTAAGGTCATGAATCATTCAAAGATAGGAGACAAAAACTATATTAAGTCATGAATAGGTATTAGTGCTGAATTTCCTTCTGCCAAAATATGATTCCCAAACTTTTTGAACAGAGATGGGAATGCAATGTATTTTTTCATGTCATTCCAATAAGTAATACAGTCTTTTAAATGAAACTAAACTCCTTTTTCTTATCTATCTTCTATTTCTCAGGGTTTCACATTATAAAGGCTGACATACTGACATAGAGCAGTTTCCCATTTTTACCCAGAGGTAAATCTGCCTCATTTTTTACTACATAATATTTTCTTTACTAAGGATTATTGACTTGTTGAAACATAAAAGATATACTGAGCTGCAATATTTTTTTTTAATAGCATAAATATGAAGGCTCTTACAATTATAGTAAATAACATAGGAAAGAATGAAAAATTTTGGTAGTTCCTTATGTTTACAAATAATTTTTTTCCTCGCCCCTGCTTGTACTTTCCCACTCAACTACTTTTCTTTTTCTACAATGAAACTCTGGGAACACTGTCACTAAAACTTATGTTAGTGGTAGAAATGAAAACAGAATGTTTTTTACCAAAAGACTCTTCCTGAAAGTTTTGCTCTTGAAATAGGATGAAACACTGCTATTATATGCATATGCAATCTTGGGGGCATTATTTCATGTTTTCACATTGAAGGCAAAAGGAAAGTTTCAGTTATCATTTAATACCTTTAAAGTGATGAAAAGAAATGAAAAACAACAGATGCACTGAAGTGAGACAGTAAATTTCATGTGCTCTTATCAGAAAGCTGCATTTATGAGACTTCCACTCTGTTGGGATATGCCTCCAAATGCTACAACCTAACAGGAAATAAAGCGAGATTTTTACAAGACTTGTATTCTGTGATCATTGAAGTAATGAAAAGAATGAGAAATAAGTTGATTTTAGCTCTGGAAATAGCTTTCCTTGTGTGTTCCTTTGTGTGTTTCTTGAGTTTGTAAGTTTGGAATAAGTTATTTGATGTAGAAAATTTAATTAACTTTTTCAATCTATAACTAAATAGGAAATATGAGCTATTAGCAAATATTTTTCTTAACTCTTTGAGTGCACCATACAACAGTACCCTATGCTAAACTGCATACAGTGTTTATTTATTTAGTGTCATAAAACCTCTGAGTTAGAATGCTGTTGTGTGAGACAATGTTCAATTAGAGAAATAAAAAATGGCCTTGACCATCAGAACTTAAATCAGGAATGCTGAATAAAAGCAGATGAGGAGGAAAGGAACAAGATACAAGAAAATGCTGGACTCCAAAATTCTCTAAAGGCATAGACACTTGGATTTCAGATATTGTTGCAAAATCTGTAGCTAGCACTTAAAATGAGTACTGAAATTTGCTTAGACTTTATAAAGGTGTTTTGCCCGTAAATGCAAAAATAAGTTGGAGGTCAGCACTTAGGAGCTACTCGAATCACATTGAGATAATTTTTTTAATCTTTTTGAAATTCTCAGAACTTATCACATTTCATGAACCCTGCAGCTTCTTTGATGAGAATCAGAGAAACACACAGAGGGGAACATAATTAAGATTAATCCATATATATTTAACTAACTAATTAATGTGGTTTGCTTACTGTGTGTATTCTGAGATATCACTAATAATACCATATCTTCTTTGAACAGGTAAATATCCAATTTCAACAGATTGCCAAAAGAAACTGCAAAATACTTTAAAGGTAAGGACCTCCTTAAAAGTCTTCAAATTATCGTTCCTTCTGGTTTATCAGAAAAGAAAATGGAGAATGTTAATTCTTTTTTGCTGTATGGCTGATAACAAAGAATTGCAGATGGTATTAATCAACATAAACTTCCTGTTCCTGAAGCTGTTTACACATAAAAGACAAATTTTCACTTTACTCTTGTTTAAAAGGATAAGCTCAATTAATTTGGTAACTGCAGAAAAAAGGATTCATGTGTGAAAATAAAATATTAAAAGCTTGTAACATTTTTATCATATTTTTCTTTGTGCAAGGTTAAAAAGAATACTGTTAAGCTACTAGAAAATAAACTTGGTAAGGATTCTTTTTCTACAAAATGAAAGATTTCTAACTTCACTTTTAATTTTTTTTTTACTTAATACAAATTTTATTCCTCCAAGAAATATAAATTTGATTTTAATTTCAAGGATTTAATTAATTTTGATAGCTCTCTAGCTTTAGAATATATTTGTTTTGCTTTCAGTTGTGGGGAATATCTCAGTGTCATGTTGTGTCCAGACTTCTATTTGTGGTACTTCACGTTCTTTATCTATGTCTCCTGTAGCAAATAGTTGATTTTTAAACTCTTCTGTCCACTCTTACAGAAAATATTCTTGTCTCTCAAGGACAGAGGTAACAGAAGACAAGTTTTCACTAGAATTGTAATTTTTAAGTCATCAAGTTGGAGAGGATGACAAGGGCATTGTGGACTGCCCTAAGCTTCGATTTGTTAACCAGAGAGAAAGAAGTAGCAGTAATTTAATGTTCCAGTCATCATCTCTGTGCCTACTTTATTTTAAAACACTTGGTATTTTAAGAGCCTGTCACATGTCATTTATGCATATATTTTAATGCATACACTGACAGGATAGGAGAGCCTACATCAATTAATATTTAGCCATACTTTTCTACCCTGCCTTAGAAAAAAAGTCCCACAATTACTGTAACTTCCCAAAAGATAGCTTATTAATTACAGATACTAATGGAGAAGTTCTGAGAAAGTTCCACAAGTTTTTGGAGATTGTGCCAGATATCATCTGATTACTGGACTTTTACGGGACAAAAACATGTAGGTGGAGTATCTAAGCTGACACAAAAAGTCAAAGGCTCACTTCAGAACCTGTTGTATTCCCAGACTGACCAAGGACTTCAAGCCTGGTCTTATGTCCCAGAAGAATTCCTGAAATATGCAGCCTTTCATTATTTTGTGTTTAGTTCTCTTATTCTTTGTTGTTTGGGGTTTTTTTGTTTTTTTTTTTTTTTAATTTCTTTCAAAAATATTTTAGAAATTATATTTTTCTTCTTGATTGAAATGCCAGAGCATTTTGAGATATGGGGAGCCACTTTTGTGCTGCCTCAGTGTGCTACCTAGCCCTCTCTTTGTATTCTTGCAGTACACCTGCCATGCTTAGATTCATCAAAAAACTCCAAATTTTCCACAGTCTATTGTACTTTGGAAGCTATGAAGGAAATTATGTCATAAAATGGCTGACGTTTTTTGTGTGTGTATGTATTGCCAAGTTTGTTACGTTTTTGTCTCTGGCTTTTAAGGTTTTGTCTTTGCATAAAAATGCAATTGATTAGATAATTTGTTACTTTCCCAAGTACCTCAGGTAGACTTTGACCATGCCAAGATTTAAATAGTATTGGATAAGTGAAAATATTTCAGTAAAAATAGGAAGGAAGGAACCTCAGAGGTGAAAAATATGGAATGGTTAAAAAAGGGATACTGAAAAAAAAGCTCAGAGGGGAAAGAGAGGCTGCCATATTCCAAGGTCCTATTTGAATGCCACTGAGGGTGCCTAGGAGAATCATCATTGAAGGACATAAAGTATCAGGATGAGAAAATACATGTCATATTTCTGACAGGTACATCTAACTATGAAAAAAAAAAAGCCCTATTCAGCATAGGAGGTTAAGGGAAGAATAGAACTAATGACATTACAATCCTCTTGAGAAGTCTTGTTTTGTTTATTAAATAAGCCACTCTAGTAAGATAAGTAAGAAGAACTGCTTAGTCTGGCAGTGTTAATTGATGCTGTCCTGGGAGTTTATTGTTATGTATTACTCTTTTTGTCCTTTCATGTAAAGATGTCAGCACATTGTACCTGACAGGATGTGCTGTATATTATAAATTATTCTAATTGGGATAGAAAAATGGCCATCAATTCTTGCTGCTTTGTATATCTAAGGCATGAATTTAATTTGTACATAATATTTCTTCATAAGTATGAAGTTTATTTTAGGATGTACTTTAAATGAGTGCTGTTTCTATGAAGTCTCTAGATGCAAAGTAGCTTATTCCATCTAGTTAAGTTTTGACATATATAGATATATTTCCCTACAGAAATACAATGAACACATCTGTACAACATATCCATGATAGGAAAGGAGGACAAGAGGTAAAAGGAATAGAGGATTTCAAGCCTGACATGAGATGTTTAGAAGAGATTTAAACAGAATCTTGCACTCTTTCTCGAGCACAGCTTGTATTGACAGCACTCTTACAATCCAAAGACAGGGACAGGAAAGGGAAAGTATCAGCTTTATTCTATCTTTCACATCATGAATGCATGAAATGCAAGGATGGGCACACTGTATCTTGTACAAGTGGTTATAGGGAAAAAATGTGGGGTTTTCCCTTGCTTCTGTAACTCTGGGGCATGTAAATTTCTAGAGATAATTTAAAGCAAAATGAATATATTTCATTGCAGTGAATTACTTCAGGGATGCTGTTTCAATCATGAGGGCAAGTATTTCCAAAGAAGATAGCTTTCTATCCTTCTGAATTCCATTATTATTCTGATGTAGTTTTTAGCCATTTCAAAACATAAACAATTTGGAAGAGGTTTGTTTGCCTCTTAAAAAAAAACTGGTCGAGATTTATTTTCTGAATTTCAGTAAAAAATTGAAAAATGAAAGTACTGCTTTTAACCCTATTGCTGTAACACAACTGAGCAATCGTGTGTGTTCAGCTTTGGGCCAATCCTGTCTATACTGAACACTGTAAATATTGCTCTTCCTGGTAAAATGTGATGGAAGTGCCTTGAGGGTATGTATGCTAAATATTTATTTATTGCATGGCTTATTGCCTAAGTTTTTTCTCCTTAGAGACATGTATATTAAGTACTAGAGCTTTTCAGTTGAGATTATTTAGCTTATGCATTAGGAAGAATTATGAGTTCAACCATGTATCATCCATTTTGTTTAAAACCTCATTTGCCAAGCAGGTGTGTTTTAATAGGAGAAAAAATACAGTTCCCAGCACTCCAATTTTCAGCTATGAGACTACTTCTCTTTCTTGAAGACAGAAATAGCTGTTGGGTGAAAAAGAGATTGAGGGTCAAGAGAATCTCTTGAAAGACGTATGCAGTGGTTTTCAAAGGACTGAAGTGACTTGGAAGACTAATTCCAAGAAAAATCAATGCAATTTAGAAGGTGACATCATCCAGCAGAAAAAAAATACTTCAGGCAGGATCCATAAACACATTTAAACATTGCAAGATCTAATATTCAGAACCATCTGCAGCCACCTACATTCCCTGTATGGTGCACAAAAAGGGAGCCCCTCTGAATGAAATCCACAGGCAAGAATGTATGGAGCAGACATTTACCTACAGTTAATCATTAGGAAATCCAAGGGTTTGGTGAAAACGTTAGTGAAGTGACAGAATTTCTAATCCTCTCATGGTTTAGAATTAATGCTACTTCAAGTGACTAAACCTTGTTCTTGTTTCTTTCTTTAGGATATAGAATTGAGGTTACCTTTTAAAAATTTAATAGGAGATCTGAAGGACACAATTATTATGCATTCTACTTACTGTACTCCAGAATCCTGTTACTGACTATAACAGGACCCTGGCAAGTTTTCCACATGAACAGAAATTCTTGCCTTCCATCTAGTGAGAGTCATACTCATTAATAGAGAGTTATACCAGGCAGCAATAATTTCTTCCTGTCAGGTTGAATCGGAATTCCAGATACAGTAAACTGAAGAGAAAGAGCTTGTTTGGGTTCAGTGGTTAAATTTGGAGAACAGAATTATTGTTCAAGCTTATTGCCATGCATATGGATTCAATTTGTAATTTACATTAAATATATAGTAATTTCATAAATATTCACTGATTAGATAAGTGAACTTCCCTTGGCCTGTTCTTGGATACTCAATCCTATTTAAAAAAAAACCTCAATTTAAAAAAAAAATCAATTACTTTCTATTTGTAGTATCTTTACATGCAGATGCTACTTGATTCAGTGTCATCAGTCTAAAATATATACAGTTAAATTGTTTTATCCTGAATTATTCAAAGAAAAGGAATATTCAGGGCTTTTTTACTTTTGTTTTCCGAACTTTGCAGTGTAACATCATACTAACACTGAGAAATGCATAAAAAATTGTAAATGTTTTCTCACTTCTTATCTATTAAATAAGTCTTCTTAGTAGGAAAATTACTTCTTCATTTGGAATTTTATAGAATAGGAATAAATCCCAAAGCTTCCACTACTTTGTCTAATTGAGGGATTTTGTTGGGTTTTTTTAAATATAAACTGCTGCTTCTGACAACTTAGTCTCATTAGCTGGATTTACATAAATCCTCTACTCAGGAGCAGGAATTGACTATAGAAATTCTCCTGCTAACCTCACTTGCCCAACACTAAGAAAAGACAGGAATCTATTCTGCTGTTTTCATGTTGGCATATGGCATGCCAGTTGAGAGATTAAACTTTAAATTTCTACAATGCATTGGGAGAAAAAAAGTCGCAGTCTCTGTCAGTAAGCAACAGTACCTTACTGATCTTCCCTACTTGGGGTTTTGCTTACTTAATCTCTGGGTAATTATTACCACCATCCATCCTATCTTTGGGATTCAGGATGTGTGCACTTTCTTGTAGTTGTGTCTGAGTCTTGTCATGTGCCTGAGTTCCAGCAAGTGTTATGGAGCAAACTTTTTTGGGAGCTGCTGCATATTCCAGGAAAAAAGTGCTTAAATCTCCTGTCCCTTTTGTTTTTTCTTCACCTAAACCAGTTGTCAGGCTCTGGAACAGGCTGCCCAGGGAAGTGGTTAAGTCGCCATCCCCAGAGGTATTTGAAAAACATGTAGACATGACACTTGGGGACGTGGTTTAGAGGTGGGATTGGCAATGTTAGATTTATGGTTGAACTTGATGATCCCTTTTTTTTCCAACATAAATTATTCTATGATTCTTACTGAATGCCCCTGAAGCAGGAAACTCAGTAGGAGACAGAAAATCCCTAGCCTCTCCCAGAGAAATTGTACCCTAACTGCTCTCCTTTCTAACCCCTTCCCATATCTTCATTACTCAATCTTCTTCTTGTACTCCTCCAGGTACAAGATTTCCAATTTATTTTTGCTTACAGAATATCCCCTTTGGCTGTTTTTTATCTTGTACAGTGAGAGTTTCACTTCGAAATGCTCTGATATCCTCAGTTACATGTGTGTTTTGGAGCTTTCTGTTTTTTCATGGTTCAGCCTTCTGGTAAAACATTTTTAAGATGCCATATACTAAATTATAGAAAAGGCTTGAGAAAATGAGTGTAATATGTTTCAAACTGATACACTATTTGTGGATTGTTGCTGTCAGTAACTTAAGAACACAAGAATATATCAGAGAGAGATGACAAGATATGCTTATTTTATGGTACATAATTTAACAATTGAACCCTGAACTCATTTAAAGGTATTACATAATTCTACCTGGAAAAAAAAAAGTATTTATATTGCAAAGTTCTGTTATCCAGTCTAATTGATTTAAGGAGATAGAATAAAATACTCAACTGAAAAGTTTACTCCTGCTGCTATTAAAATTGAGATAAGAATTGTTATTGGCAAAGTAGCACTGTATGTAATTAGACACTATTTAATAACACAGGTAATGAAGCAACTGTAACTTTTCTGCATTTCAAAACCTCTACATTTTCCAGTTTATTTCTTTTACTACTTTTTGCAAAAGTAGGTTCTTGCTTTCCACCCCAGGTTTGAATTAGTAAACCAGACAAGTTTAATAATGCATGCCTGAGATATTTTGGTTTGTAGGGTTTTGACACTTGATTCTTATGCTATCTTTTCTTATTCATCCTATCATGTTTCAATTGAGCAAAACAAATTAAAGCTGAACACAAGCTTGCTTTTCCCTCTCTTGTTGTTAGTATCTGGAGGTCCTGTTTTCAGAGTCATACGTCTGTTTCATAGGTTGTGCATCTCTGCTTCACTGATGGCTGTAAGAACAACTCAGCACACTATGTAAGCTGTCAAGGGTGCCTGTCAGGAAGAAATGGAGCCATAATGCATTAAATAAACATGAAATAAAAATCAAAGCAAAGCAAAACTGAAGGGACCTGCTTGTTTCAGACATAGGGTGGGATCTAAATTCTCAAAATATTGCCTATATAAGAGGTTTAGTCTATCACTATCCTCTTGTCTTTCCCCTCTTCCCCGATTTTAATTCTGTAACTAACACACGCGAAATGGTACTAGCAATCGTTGTAGCTTCTGAAGTAGTCTTTTATAGTTCCTGGTATCCCAGGCACATTTCTTTTAGTCAAAATTGTGGTTTGGGATTTGGTCATCAAAGTGACTATTAAATTTCACATTTCTTTATAATTTAAATCTGCCGAGAACTGCTTTCTGTAGTTACATTGCATGATATTTCCTTCTTCTAAGTAACAGGAAGTGTTGTACATAACATCAAAATTGTTGTAATCTTGGTATTTTAATGAATATATTTTCACCCTATATTCTTCACACTCTGCTAGCTTTCTATTATTTTTTATAAAATTCTGTTTTCACTGGTATAATATGACTTTATCACATGCATTACATGCAGAGCTTAAAGATCACTTTCTTCCAGCAGTCTGTAAATAGTAAGGGCATACTTCACCCCCTTTTCATGTGATTGATTTTGTTCAGATTTTGCTTCGTTTATGTTCCTATTATGATCTTCGTCTTTGGCATTAAAAGCATGAGCCTCTCACAGCTGACATATCTTCTCCATTAGGTCAGTTTTTCCCTCTATTCTCTACACAGACTTTGTTCACAAGCTGATAGTTCTTTTCTTATAAAATTTGTTTCTGACAACCAGTTAGTTGTCTCTGAAGACTAGGATATGTGAGTTCTCCATCAGACACCTGTACTAAACCTTCTGCACTTTGTGTGAGGCCAAAGCAGCACACCACCAGTGCACAGCAGAGAATTTATTACCTGTTCAAGTCTTAAAAGTTTGTTCAAAGCCTTATTATTAGTCCATTTATACAAGGAATGCTTTTATTTTGAATTAGATTTGCTTAAGACTAAAAAAACTATTTCTAGTATCTACTTCTTTTCCTGATGCTATATTCACCAGTCCAGAGCCACCCTGGCTTCTGAGGCTGGTGGCTTCTGTCTTAGAAGAAAAAGTTGGCAAGAGTTATCACCATCCCAAGTCCTCCAGCAGGAGAAGGCCAATTTTCATAGTGGGGAGGTTCCCCCCGTTAAAGAGTTTATGTTTATGAGTATGGTTTCTTCTTCTCTTCAGTGTCACCTTGGGGACATTGTTTTTCTTAGCATTCTCTCACTGTATGTATGTATGTGCTGTGTTTTACTTACTTGGGTTCTTGCTCTTTGTCTACTTGTTACCCTGGAAACTGTTCTTCCTTAATATTTTTTGTTTATTTTTTTTTTCCCTAATAACCAGAAGTTGACAGTGGTTGAGTTGTCTGTAAGCTCCTGGTTTCAATCTGTGCCTTTACTTCAAGGCTTCTGCTGTCATCCTGTGCCTGTACTCCTCAAGACGACATTTTAATGAAAGGCCGTAGACAGGTCGACAAAGAACAAGTTCTTGATAGTACTGTTATTTATGGAGCACTTGTAACACTGGGCATCATACAACATAACTGTGCACAGTGAAGCAAGAGCTAAATCAAGTAGGACCTATTTATTTGGAAAATTTGTGACATCACAAGGCATTTAAATTCTGTGTTAACCAAAGTATAACCTTTGCCGTTAAAAGTACATGGCAGTTTATTATGCAAGCAGTGCTGGGAGGCAAACATACGCTTGTTTTTGCACTGTGGTAAATGAACAACAGTATTTGAATTATGCAGAATTCCTTTTCTTTTCTTAAAAAAAAAAAAAAAAAGGATGCTGAAGCCAAAATTTCTACATTTAGATTTGGATGCTAGAATAACTGCACTTGAATTTGGAAGCGTTAAGCAGTTGGCATCTCCTGATGAAATAAGTGAAAGTTACTGAATGTATTCTACTAATAACAGCAGCAATGTTGTGATATGGAAGAGGAACATAGCACAGTGGTCTGAGCTGGAATTATTATTCAGACATCCATTTGCTTCTGAATGTTAAATAAATCATGTCTTTAAGGATAATACTATTTTTCAAAAGGGAAGCAGTATTTACTATTCCTAGCTTTACACTGGAAGTCTGAAAGAAAAAAAGAATTGCATTGTAACACAGTAACATTTTTGGCTTCAGGAATCAAAAAGGAATCAATTATATTTTTCTAAAATTTTATTAAATTTTGTTTCTGTTCAGGTTAGTAGTTGGATTTTCTTTCACTTATTCCTTCCTTTGTCTTCTTTCCTTCCCTCCATTCAGATTGGTAATATCCTTTAACGAACCATAGTTCAATTACACTGAAACTTCAGCTAATTATGATCAGGGGATGTTTTATTTGCTCTGCATATGGGAATTTTAACACTTTGACTGTTCAACTGTAGAAAATAATATCTACAACTTAATGCTGTCAAAAAAATATTTTCAAAGAAGTACGATGTGTACATAGTGGAAGTGATATAGAAAAAGCCTCATCAGTTTTTGTGAATTTTTAAAAAGTAAATGTGTCTCTTACAATTCATTATAGAATGTTGATTCTCTGACATTTATCAAAATACTTATCAGCATCATTTAATACCATCATCTGTAGCACAGTTCTGTATCTCCACTGTCTTTTGCCAGAATTTTCGGACAAATGAGCTGTTGCACAGCCTTTGAAAAAAAAAATCAAGATGTAACTTATTTCTCAACATAAAGCATCGTACAGAATGATTCATGACAAACTCTGAAGTGTAGTATTTTTCAAATTTTTCAATTGAGTTGAAATGAATTACAGTAGATATTGAAATCCTGAAGATGAAACAAGGGCCAAAAACTTGCTCTGGATAGTTGAGTGCCCTCAAGACCAGCTTGAAGCATCATGCCCTTTTTGTGTTCTCTTTCTGCCCTTCCCTTAAATTAAACAATGACATCACTTCAGAAGTACACGTATCTTAAAAATCTTAAAAAGGGGTTTTAAACTAATTCAAGAGATAGACAATTTTTTCCTGATCTTTCACAACATATCTACATATGTGAAACCCCAGTCTCTTCAGTGTCTTGGAAAATTCAAGACCGCTGTGGAATGATGTGTTTGAGGAAGTGTAATATTAAACACAGGAAAACTTTGAGGTTGATTAAAAACTGAATTGTGATTTTTCAGGCCAGAGTTATCATCAAATATTTTTAAAGCTATGTAGGATTCTTGCTTGACCTTGGGATTTACTTTCTTTTTTTTACAGAACCTCCATTATGACTGTTTCATTTTAGTACAAAGCATTTGGTGACAATAAAAAAGCCTATCTTTAGACATAAAATTCATTTGCTAATCGTTTTGATTTTTCTGCAGACTTATATTTGTACAAGTAGTGAGTATGTACATGAAGGAAATGTCTTCCTAGTTCTATTTTTAATTCCTGACATACTACAATACTTCCTGCCCTTTGAAGGGTCATGTGGAGTTAATATTATACTTAAAAATTATTATATCCCTATAAAGAACCTACCTACAGAGGGGGATGTCTCCCTCCATCTGATGACTTTTGATTTGCTGTTGTTTGTTCAGGAAAATTGCTATTATGCAGTTGAAGATAAAGGTAGGAAAAAGAAGAACATCATTATTTTAGCTATCCAGTGCACTGGGAGGGAATTGAAAGCATTTCTATATTGCTCTAAAATACTGGAGAATTCCCTGACCAATATCAAATTTAACAACTCTCCATTTAGCTTCATATTCCTTATATTCAACAGTCACTACTATATCGCAATGACTACTAATTCCTTTACACTGCCTCTTTCATAGCATAACGAGGAATTATGGTGATCTGTATTTGAAATCGCTTCCTTCCTGATAGTGCATGGCAAAGATTTATTTTCCTTGGATGTAAAATAATATTATGTTATGTAGCATCATTAAATCATTAAATACAATGGGGTTTATCACCTAATCCTTCTCAAAAGTATTTTTCAATGGCTGAGGACATTAAGCGAATAGAAATTTATTATCTAAAGCCAGGAGGATTGTCTAACACTTTAAAGAAACAAAGGATCTGGAATTCACCCAGAATATTTGACTTAAAAACTTGCTCAATTACTACAGTTCAGAGACCAGAAGTCGTTAGAAAAAGCCTGAATTTGTACCTCATTACTGTAACGCTCCTCATTCTCGTGTTGTCTTGGGGCACTAGGTTTATATTCATGATCTCTACTTCTTGCAGGGGTTGTAAATGCAATTACAGATTCTCAATGACCCTACTCACCCTCTTTATGACCCTACTCACCCTCTTTATGCCCAATGACAACTTATAACGTAGGGCAGCAAGCATATGATTTCAGGTCTCTTAATGGTTACAAATATGCTGTATAGGCTTTAGTGGGGCTGGGATGAGTAATTTTTATCTTACTAAAGTAAAAATCTAAGGAAATTATTTCAGGCACACACGAAGTGAACAGTGTTTAATTTTCTTGACAACATGAAAACCAGCCTGAAAGTGTGAAGTAAAATATTTATTTTACACTATCTCTTCCTTCTTTTCTGTTAATTAAACAAAGATTTCAGTATGAGAGGACAAATACCAAGAGAAACAGTGTACCTTTGGGACAGATAATTTTTCAGGGCAGCTTAATTGATTTTTCTGTTTGATCTGTACATTATTTTCTTTATTCTTTTGGGGAAATGTCTATTATTAAAGAGAAATATTTCAGCCATCTGAAACTATATTCCTAATTTAAATGTTGATTAACAGGCATTCTTTAATATTCTATATGTCTCGGGGATTTTTAAATAATGCTTTCTCACTCCCATATTTTTTGGTTGTGTTTTCCTTTAGTTTCTCAATTTCTGATTAGTTTCTTCCATATCTGAAAAGTAAAGTATCAATTTTTAAGTTTTATTTTTCAATGCCATTAATGGGACTTCTATTAGAAGTATAATTTGCAATTTTAAACAGTGCTTTCTTTTCTGAAAATGTTTCAAAATTATTTTTGGTGTACTTGCAAAACAGGTTTTTGATTTTGTTGGGTTTTTTTGACAGACCTAAATGTCTTTTCAATATCTTTCATATCATTTTCCTCAGTGGCATTTTAACCCATGAAATTTTAAGGCCACCATAATATCCACCATAATTCAGGTATGACATGTAGTCCACTTTTAATGAGACATATGAGATTTTCTCATTTAATGAGATTTACTACCAAGTCACAGAATCAAAACATCGCAGGACAGCTGAGGTTAGGAGGGGCTTCACAAGATTGGCTGCTCCAACCTCCCTTGTCAAAGCAGAATTAGACTAGAGCAGCTTGCTCGGGTTCATATCCAGTCAGGTTTTAGATATTTCCAAGGATGGAGACTCCACAATCTCTTTCAGTCACCTGTTTCATTGTTTGATCAACTTTCCAGTACAAAAGATTTTTCCAATGTTTAAATGAAATGTTCTGTGTTTCTGTTTTTGATGACTATGTCTTCTTATAAGAGTGTGGAAAGCCTTGTTAAAGTTAAGATATCCACTGTGTCCACCAATCTAGTAATGTCATTATAGCAACCTATCATGATGTTCAAGAATGATTTCTCCTTCTTAAATCCAGGCTAGCTTAGATTTTTCACTTCCTTGCCCCTAATGTGTTTGGATATGGTTTTGAGGGTTATTTTTCCTGCACCACTCTATGAACTGAGTTCAGGGTGACTAGCCCATACTTTCCTGAATCTTCCATTTTGTCCTACTTAAAGACAGGCACATTTTCTTTCTTACAGTCCTGGGAAACACCATCCAATTTCCACCACTTTTCAAAGATTGTCATGAGAGTGACATCACCCAGCTCTCTAACACTGGTTGGAGCTTACCAATATCTTCCATTGGCTTTTGGTTCCCAGCAGTTCAAGTGCTCCCTTAGCTGATACTTCTCTATTAGGAGTGAGTCTTCATAACACTAGACTTTCCCTCTGTGGGAAAAGTGGGAGGATTGAATTTCTAAAGGAAGACCTCACTAGTAAATTCCAGGAAGAACAACTTGGCCTTATCCTTAGTCAGCATCTGTTCCATTTAACCATCCTGGGTTATGGTCTTTTTCACCTTGTTGCCTTCTCTCAGCATTCTGCATTCCACCATCTGATAGTCACAACAGCCAAAACTGCACCTGACATTCACATTCCTAACCAATTCTTCTGTTTGCAAATAGGGGGTCCAGCAGGCTGCTGCAGAACAGACTATATGCAGCCAAGCTGAAATACAGGTTTCTGCAGATGGTAGGTAGAGGGCAAAAACTCCACATTCCAATCTTGATTCTTGAAAGAGAATTTCACTGGATATTTATGGTAAGACGTATTGAAAATAAAGTCAAATTAGACATGATGTAGGTACATGCCTTTTCTGGAGAATAATAAATATTCATGGAAATGAAAATGCATTTTGCGCATAGGTCTGTAAACTAAAGCACGGACTTAGGAAAATGAGATTTAAGTGTAATGCATTAATACATAGATGGTTATGACTGTTAGAAATTAAAATGTATGTGAAGTGGGTATGTATGTCGAAAAATAAATGCACACACTCAATGATAATATTAAATGTGGTGATTTTGGAGTAAGCCAAAACCTTTTTTTGCATCACCTTAAAGTGTACTGTGTTTTAAAATTATGGATGACATTGTAAATTAAAGTTGTTTTTTTCTTATGGTAAAAATCTACCAAATTCTAAGTATATATTTTTTTTTAATCTGGCACTCTATCGCCAAGATTTTTTATTCAGAATAACAGACAAAGCCGTAAGTTTTTCAGACACTAATAAAATCCACAATACTCAGTGCTCCTCATGTTGGCTTTGTAGCAGCAATTAATTAACAAATACTATTCCCATAGTTAGTCTGCTGCATTTGATCTCCATGTGTTAAGATATTTGACAAGATAGGTGTTATACCTACCTTGATATTTTTTTTAATTTATTTTTTTTTATTTTTTATTTAAAGACATCAATTCTATGTCAGCATACTCAAAACACAAGTGTTAGGGAGAGTCTAATATCTGCTAAGTGGAAAAAGACATAAAGGATATCGAGAAAATTATTTTTTTTAAGCTGCCAGTTAGATACTACAATGGAAGTTTAAAAATAAACAAGAGAGCTTGTGAGACCTCTGTGTCAAAATACACTAATGCTCCAAATTGGTATGGATTTCACTGGGAAAATTTATAAACCTATTTCATACTCAAACTATACTAAGTAAACCTCTTCCTTCCCCTAACAGAAGCATAAATATTCACTGCTGTCAGAGAATGTTAGCTAGAAATGGAAGAAAAATATATCCATGTATTTCTATTCTTTTCAAAATGAAAATTTAATCATACTCTAGTCCTCAAAAATTAGATGGTCAGATTGTTGATTGGTACAGAATAAGTATTATCTGTTTTCAGAGTAGAACTTTTTGACCAGCATTCAAGATAAATGAAATCAAACACATTTCAAGGAAATAGGTTTCTTCTTTATATTTGAGCTGTGTTGCCTTCAAGAGAAAGATATTTAGAGGTTTTAGAAATGTTGCCATAATATTTTACAGTAGCAGCAAATAAGGTTGCTACCCCTCAGTTTATCTTTGATATTAGCACTTAATATGATGGGGAGGATAACAGCTCTCACAAGTCACCTCTTTCATTGGCAGAATTTACAAAAATAACCAAAATTTTGAACTCAGATACGGCCTAAAAAGCCAATTTATTCACACTGTTTCTGAAGCCTTGGTTAATATTCTTTTCCTTGGTTTTATGCTAGGAATTTATGTATCTCTATTTCTTATGCAGAATTTACTATTTAGAGAAGTAGGATATAGAGGAAGAAGTAGTATTGATTGCTACTGTGTGTAATTTCAGAACTTCGTATGTAGAATTTGGGAATATTTTTAGTTGCCTTGAGGAAGTTAGGGTTGTTGATTTGTTGGTTTTGATTTCGATTTAAATTCCAGTTTTTGGCAAACAACTCTTAAGAGTAAAATTTCTCAAACCTTTTTCCTGTGAGATATTTGTTTATGTCAGTCTAGGTACAAAATACACGAGTTTTCTTTTAAGTCACTAAAAGAGTTTTGATTATTGGTTATTTTACAGACCTATTTACAGACACAAAAGCATCATGGAGATGATCAGAATAAAAAAACCAGAGGGGTAATTCAAAACCATCGGATGTGCAATGTCCAAAATATGCAATTCCTGCCTTCAAAGGCACACACTGCAATTCTTGTTACCCGATCACCCAGGTTAGGAGACCAATCCCCCTCTGTCCTTGCTCCATAAGGCAGACCTGCATTTTGTAATTTTTGCAAGACATACCTTAAACCAGATATGTGATAGGAATACCTTCCTGCAAAATGTAGATTAGCAAAAGAGTTGGAATTTATTCAAACTTAAAAGATATGAAGAGAGGTGTTCCCAACAGTATCTTCTCTGTCTGCCCATAGCCTCAGAAAATATTTCTGAAAATGGAGTGCACATAGAATTTTATGATTGAGCCTGAGAAAGATGATATTTTAAGAGGTATTGTTCAACAAATCCACAATGTTTTACACAGAACAGCATATTGCTAAGACAGGCTGATTCCTGTTTTCCTAATGGAGTGTCTTTACTACATTGATCCAGCCAAACCCAAAAGAACCGAAGTGAAGTCTGCCAAACTGTCCATTTGGCATTGTGATCTTCTACATGCTGAACAGGAAAATATCTAAGAACAACCTAGTCTTTTTGATTTTGAGATGTAAATGGGTCTTCAGGCTTCTCAAGCCTTCAACAGTTTTTTTGGTGGGATCTTAATGCCATAGCTGAGGATGGGTCTCACATCTCTATGGTCTTTCAAATGGGAAATCAAGGGGAATAAAAGAAACTGGAACTGTGGGCACTCTGCACTTGAGAGTTTTGCTTGTGATTTAAATACTCATGTATTTGCTGGGCAACCAATGTGTCTAAAACTCTCAAGTGGGATTTAGAAAGTTCTTTGCTTGAAACAATTCTGAATACCAGAGAACGACGTACAAATTTTTCCTACTTATCACCTGTTTTAATCTAGGTTATTCATCAGGTAGCTGATAATTTGCATAAATCACATTCCTGATTTTGTGTTTTTACTCACCAGACTTTCTTGAAGTAAGAGATTAATGTGTATGCAAAGAATACAGCTTTGAAAGTGTTGGTAGTGTGTTAGTATGACAGGTAATGAGGCAATTTGGCAGAACATCAGAAACTAATTGAGCTCAGCTCACATCAGTGCAGATTTTTTAGCTGAAGCTGTAACTTCAAAAATGAACAATAGAATTACATAAGACAATATGACGTACAATTTTAATTGGAAACACTAATTTAAAATATTTAAAGCTTGTTTTGAATAATCTGAGAATCTACAGGCATTTGTATCCAATTAATTAAGCTTTTTCAGTGGGTCGTATAATGACTTAGTGTCAAAAATATAAATAATGAAAATCTTTGCACACATAAATATTCAAAAAACTTTTAAAGAGACGGGATTTGGGTTTTTAGATAAAAGATCTCACAACTGCACACTGCTATGTAAAATGAACATGAAACTTTATGAGATAGCTATTGAAATCTGTAAGTACTGTTAAAACACTAACTTAGAAAGTAGAGCTTTGATTTGGTCACAAAACAAAGGAAAGTTTTAAAATGTGGTTTAAAAAACATTTCAAAATCATTAAATGATTTTGATAACACTGTTTTTCAAGTATTTATATTAATCTCTGGGGGCACTGTATGGTGCTACTAGAGCATTACTGCACATGATGTTCTTCTATAACACTAGGATGGCAACTGAGATTCCATTATAATTATGTTTTAAAGGATAAATATCTCCCATAAAAGGAAATGCTAAAAAAATTATTTGGGGAGGGACTGATTGTAAGTCTTCATCAAACTATTGTTTGAATCATGTCTATTATAATTCACTTACACAGTTTTTATTTTTCTTATTCTGTCATAAATAATATTTCCTGCTGTTTCAAATTGTAAATTTGTAAATTGTAACATGGATATACTTAGTACAGTTAGCTTGTAGGAAGAAGAGGAAATAATATTTGATTTTATGGGTAGTAAAGCTGTTGTGTTATAGACTGAATTGATTTCACTTTAAAGTCACCAGTCATGTCAGTGTTAACACTGAAAGCAGAAAAAGGACATCTTGATTTATAGAGTATGGTATCATCCTTGTCAGTGGTTCACATTCTTTCTCTCATTGTCTTTTTTCTTTTTTTTATTCTACTGTGCAAATAGTTTAAAGCAATAGGATTGCTTGTAAAGCGTAACAATGCTGCTCTAGTAATAACTAAATGGGTTTTGGTAGTCTTGTATTTCATAATCTTATCAGTTTTTAAACTATGCTGTTTCTATAATTTATTATGTCAAAATGTCTGGACTTCAAGCACTAACAGTTTTTGGGCTGGGGGATGGGGGGGAGGTTTATTTGGTTTTCTCGTTTTGTTTTGTTTTGAAGATTTTTTAATGTAAATAAATACCTTGCTTCCAAAGTAAAGGCATTTTAACAAAACAAACATTGTATATTAATCCCTTACCAGTATTAGTATAACTTCAAAAATTAAATTCTTAACTTTTTCTGACTTCATCCTAATAACTACCTGCTGAAAATAAATTTTGAAAATCTTCATGGAATAATCGGTGTTTCTCATATAAAATATTATATGTCAAGCTTATTCTTATATTAGCTCTAATGTACAGAATAGTCTTGTTGCAAAACCACAAAACATTTTGAAACAGGAAAACTGGAAATTACTTTTAATCACAGTTTCTAGATAGAGTCAATTTAAAAATTCAATGGCAGTTGTCAGATATTACTAACATTTTTGCACACTTCTTCATAATACCAGGCAAGTGCATCATTAATTATGTCTAGGTTGTACATTGCTGATTTTTTTCTCCACAAAGAAACACATTTTAGCAAATTCAGGATATATAAACACTCGTTAACAGCACAGACAAATGCATTGCACTTGTTTTGATTAGCTTCCTTTTTCAAATTTTCAATAACTGTTTACTACTGACTGCTGCTATGAATATCAAGACTTCCTTTCACAAACTGTCTGTAGCTAATTTTGATGATTGACTGTGAGGACTTGAATGGCATGGGCACTGGAAGTCTGCCTAAAAACACTGACAACTTGAATGATTTTCTTGCATCATTCATGGTAACTCTGTCAGACTGTCTGAGAAAAATTATAAATGAAACACAGGTCATTGCAGAATGAATATGATGTGTCCAGGAAGGTTCACTTGAAGCTTCTGGAGTTTACTCAGTCAATTATCTGTCATGAAAAAGTAATTCAGTATATTTTATTTAAAGGCTGGACAAATCAGGTCTACTTCAGTACCTTTTCAGGAATGTCATCCAGCTTCCTCTTTAAAACTGTTTACATTATTAAAAATTTAATAAAATTATTAAATTTTCAGCTGAATGTCATCATTGTCTCTGAATTGTCTTTTATCTTAAAAGAACATACACCAATATAGCAAATATAATGTTTTTCAGATTATAAAATTTGAACTTGTTCTGGATGTAGTAGATGTAATTTTTTCTTTTAAAGTTAGTTTAAAATTAGCAGTAATTTTAATAAGGAACTAATATTGTCAACTGTTTTGACATCAAGACATATATGATAGCCACTCTAACCCATATGGTTTATTTTCTGCTGAATATATAGAGAAATTAACTCATTATTGTTGGGGTTTTTTTAATACTGCCAACACCCATTTTACCACTAAAAATAAAAAGTTCTATCTAGTACTTACTTTTAAAAATTATTCGTATTAAGGAGATTTTTCTTTAATCAATAATGCCATTAAAACTACTTGCTGAATCCAGTGCACCAAGCACAAAGTAACAAGTAAGATTTGGTGAACTTTTATTCTTAAAAGTGTAGCAATTCTGATATGATTACACAATTTTAACAAGAGCATTTTATCTAGATAAGCTAAATCTTATTGTACCTGCTTAAAAACTTTCGGACCAGTACTGCAGTTTAACGATATGTAGACCAGGACTGCAGTTTGTAATATGCAAACACTGGCTTTGCAATGAATCGTTTTATGTTAGCAGCCATAAAGTGTGTCCAGTGAAAGATGATTTTGTCAGCTGAAACTGTAGCCTGAAGCAACTTGGTTGATTATCACTTTAATCTAATTATTGCAATGTTGAAGTCTGTGTTAGTAAGCTGAGGGTAAAAATGTCAAAATCACAGTTGAGACTGATCACTAACAGTTTCTGCAAACAACAGAAAACTGTCACATGTATTCTTTTCTTGAGGCTGGTCAACTGCAATTGAAGTCATATTGACTGTGAGATATTTTAAAAATAGAGATTACTTTAAAAATTTTCCAATTATTTCTCAAAAAATGTTTTTCTTTAGTGAAAATTTCCATAGCTATAAGTTTACACACAAAAAAAAGTTTACTGTCATTTAAAGAACTGAAATAATTTGCCATTGTCTTCTGTTTACCAAATGAACACCAGAGTACTGTATTTGCAGACTAGTGGAATAGTATGTTAATAATTCTTTCGTAGACTAGTATTGCAATAAACAGAACATTTAACAGGACTACAAAACAAAACAAAAAAAAAGGTTAATTTTGTCAAAGATAATCACATCTTTTACTGCTAATGCATGCAATAAGCTAGCTCCCATACTATAGTAATAGAATTACAGAATGGTTGAGGGTAGTACAGGACCTCTGTAGGTCTTTCGGTTCAAATCCCCTGCACGAGTAGGGTCATCTAAAGCTGGTTGCCCAGATTCATGTCCAGATGGGATTTGAAAATTTCCAAGTAAGGAGACTCCACAGCCTTCCTGGGCAGCCTGTACCAGTGCTCAGTCACCCTTGCAGTAAGAAGTGTCTCCATATGTTCAGGCAAAACCTCCTGTGTCAGTCTGTGCCTACTGCCACTTGTCCAGCCAATGAACACCACTAAAAAGAGCCTGACTCCATCTTCTTTCACCCTCCCTTCAGATATTTTTACACACTGATGAAATCCTCCCTGAGCCTTCAGGCTAAACAGTCCCAGCTGTCTTGGCCCTTCCTCAGAGGAGAGAGAGTTCAATCCATTCATCATCTTTGCAGCCTTTCACTGGGTTCTGTCCAGAATGTCCAGGTCCCTCTTCTCCTGAGAAGTCCAGAACTGGATATGATACTCCAGGTGTGGTCTCACCTGCCATGTAGAGCAGTAGACACCTGAATAGAAGTTGGACTTGATGATCCTTCTGGGTCCTTTACAACTCAGCATATTTGTGATATTTTATTAATTCCTGAGCCATTCCTGGGAGCAGCTATAGCATGGGACTGTCTGCACCACTGCACATGGGGATGAAAAATCGCTGAATAAATGGAGCAGATGTGAGAATAATTCCTGAACTTAATATTTCTTTTGTTCAGAGACATGATGCTATGTATACAGTTCAAAACTGCATTTATGTGTGGAATCAGAAACTGATTTATACAATGAATACTGTACTGTTTAGAATGTATTACTTGCAAAATGCTAAAAATAGATGAAGTATAGGTTTCCTTCATTTCACTCAACTGGAAATAGTGAAGGACATATCTACAAGTAGATTAATAGAGCTGTTTTCAGTGTTGTCTGTGTTTCATTCTAGAAAAGTTAAAAGAAGATGGACAGTGGACTGTTATTAAATCAAATGTTGGTAAGGGTTTACGACCTAAGACTAATTTATATGTATGTGTTTTTCTTATATATGAATTTTATTTTAGTCTTCACTGCAGCGCCATTACAGATATTTTGAGGGAAAGGGTTCATTATGGCTTTTAAAATTCATTGTGTCTAACAGCATTTATAAACAGTAACAATGTGAGAATTTTCACTTTGAAGTGCTAGAATAATATGCTGGATTTAATGTGTTTGATGAGCTGAAATAATCCCTTTTCATTCATATTTTAAAATAGTTATGTCGGTCTGTGTAAATAATTATGTTTATTCTTAATGTGTTTTTTCTAGACATGCAGTAATTATTCTAGATAAATTGGATATCTGTAGCCACGTTCAAAATTCATAAATACCCACTAAATTTATATTTCATTACTGCCTAAATTTATATTTCATTACTGTACTTGAAGTATTTTTTACATATACAGATTGCGTTATTTTCTTGCATATTATTCAAAAGGGACAAAGTTTGCATGTTTGCCTTGAACTGTCCATATCCTTTTGTCTTTTTGAGATCCTCATCCTGTATCTCACATTCTTCCATGATTGAGGAACACTCCATTGTGCTTTAAAAAATGATGCTTAACGAAACTAGACTTTTACTGCTAGACGTCATGAAGATGTTGTAGAGCCTGAAAAATCTTATATTATCCTATTGGTATTGCTAGTCATGCATTTTTCTAGATTTTCTTCTGTATGGGTTATACTTCTTTAAAAGTGTGATGTTGGATCATGGATCTATTACATTTCCTGGCAACTCCCTGTTAATTGCTGTGGGAGTCATTGCACTGCACAGTTCACTGAACCTACTGAATATGGGCACAAACTTCTGAAATAGAACCTGGGAAGCCCAAGCAGCAAATTGTCAGTGGTTATTCAGTACTTGTTTTGGTGCTGAAAACCACACACACTACTATAGCTTCTTTTCTAACCCTGAGCACTGACCCTGATTTCAGACACAGTTGTACAATTTCCTTTATTAGTCTCCATAAATAAATGCATTCTTTACTGCATGCACTGTGAGATAGCTTCTCTGAAAGTTGCTGATTAATACTGAATGCAGCATAGTCAAGAAAATTGAAAGCAACCTTTATTCATGGTACAAATGGTGTTATGGGCACATAAAGGCATCTGATAAGGTTTGGTACTGTTGCTGTAAAATGTCCTGGCTTCTAGACAATAATGGTTAAAAGCAACAATACTGTAAAATAAAAGTCTTATATTATGTCAACTTTAACTTGACAAGCAGAACATGCCTGTGTAAGAGACTGGGTAATCCAGTCATGCTCCTTCTGAAAAAAAAATAACTTCAATTCACATAGCTTTAAACTTGGTTGTATAAAGATTCATAATATACTTTCATATTCATAAACATTCATAAATTATTGTTTATGTAGTACGTGAAGAAGCATCCTCAAGGACTTTGTATATCCTGAAAAAGCACACTCTAAAGCACATGGTTTAGTATTTAGCACTTGGTATTCTGCTGCTTTTAACATTTGTAAACTTTTCCATCATGTTGATATGGTACTACAAGTTCATTATATTACCCCCTCTTTCAGGCATCAGTTACTCTTCTTTTTAAGTTTCAAAAGTTGATATGAAATTTGGTATGCTGCTTTCCAGCTGGGGTTCTAAATCTGCTAGAACTTGATATAACTTGTAGAAATTACAGCCAAGCTTTAGAAACTACCTGTGAGATCAGGTAAAACTAAGAAATGAAACTTGGGAAGTCTATATGAATGGATGAATGTAATAAACCCAAGAAAATCCATAGAATCTTTCCATTTGTTTTGTTTTGTTGGGACTTTGCGTTAGGATTTGTCTCCATCTTAAGTGAGGTTGTCCTTACATATTTTTGCTGTTCAAGCTCCTAAATCTGATCCCTTTTTATATCACATCAATGTAACCAATGCAGTTTCAACTGCAGAGTTGCTTTTTTTAATCAATATTTGAGGGATGTCATTACAACACTGTAATTTATTCCTCTGATTATTCCATAGTTCTGTTTATTCCAGGAGAAAAGAAGATCAGCTATTTTCATGTGTCTTCTTTTTTTCTACAGACCAAATAAATCTGTATAACCCTCCAGCATTTCCTCTTCTGATGAACAGGAGACAATATGAAACTTAATATCTGGACATCTTAGGCCCATATTGGAGGTAGACCAAAACTGGAACTTTAACTTTTGTTCAGTGCTCGGATGTTGGGTTAGGTGAGGAGAGGTTTTTTTTATTTTTTATTTAAAATCATATTAGGGGATATTATGAAGACCAGAAACAGACACAATTGAGAATTAACTTCTCTTTACTATTTTTAACACATGGGATCTTTGAATATTTAAAACATATTGATAATGATCTGGAACAAAACTTTATTTAAGCATTTTAGCTGCAAATTCTGGAAAGAGACCAGGATGCTGGTGGTAAGGTTCAAACCAACCTCATCTCTTCTATATATGCCTTTGTAAAAGTTTATTGCTACAAAATAATGGTAGGGAACATTTTTTACAGTGAATAAATAAAAGGTAGATAGGCAAATAAAATGCATATATTTTAGAATTACACTTTTTTTTTTCTTTTTTTTAGCTTGTAGGAGAAGAATTTAGTTGTGGAAGAGTAATGGGTAGTAAGACACGAGGGAAATACATCCTTACTTAGATGGGCAGGATTACATGAAGGTCACTCACAAATGAAAAAAAAAAAGAATTTAATGAACAGCAGTAGAAACTGACCACAATTTTATTCACTGTAGCAAAACAAATTAAATAGTTCATCATCTCCCTGAGATTCTAGTAACTAATTTCTGGGATTTGAGTTCATCTTAGTGTCACCTTGGCCCAGTCTTTTTCAACACCATATCTACTGCCTTGAAATCTCTTCATGCCAGCAACTGATTCACTGGGAATTTTCAATTCCAACAAAATATGAGATAAAGCATCCCTAACATGTGCATTTCTTCTTCTTAAATAGGTTTCACTGTTAATTCTGCCAATAGCGTGTAAACAGCTTCATTTTGCCACTTGAATTGTGGCACTAGAAGCAATCAATACTGGCGTTTAACTACTGCACATAGAGACTATGAAATAAAATAATCAAATCTTCCTTTAAAGAAGAGGGACAGTTTTGCCTTCATAGTTCTGAAGTAGACCACAAAATATTGCTGTTAACAAGACTGCAAAATATTAGTTGAGCATGAAAAACAGTATTGGAAAATTCTTTTACATTGAGTTCTACATCACAATTATACTTTAAGTCTCACCTACACTTCTTCATGTTTGGAAATGAGGACTTTCATCCAGTGTGGAGAATGACTTTACAATAGGGATAGTGCCAATGCAGGAAGGTTAAAAATTCAAATTTCAAAATTCTAATTTTTCAAGTTTTAAAACTGGTCAGCAAAAGCATAATAATTTTTGATTGGAATTTTGCCTTATCAAGAACTTGACTGCTTTCACAATAGTTTCAGTAGTATTTTTTATACTTCAATAACAGAAAGAAGTTGAAGTCTATATTAGCTTAGCCCCTCTACAAATGCAGAGATGACCTTACCCTCTAACTTCAGAAAGGGCTACAATTAAAGGAAAGGAAAAGGAAAAGAAAGAGGAGAAAGTATCAACTGCAAAATATTCATGTAAGTCTTCTGCAGAGAGTTTCATTTATTCTGCCTTTAATGATGTAATTTCAAAAAGGAGAAAGAATTTGAATCTGAAGCAGAGAAATCACCAGTTTATGTAACCAGGGTTTTGCTTAAAATTTCCATTGTGCCTTGTCCACATTTATGAATATCTAATTTCCCAAAGTAATTTATGAATCCCTGAGGATATTCTTGTTTGTATTGGTGTCTATTGACAGTATTTTCTTTTTTGATTTTACAACTGTGAAATTGTATCCATAACAGAAATGGACCAAGGAATGCTTATTCTGTGAGAAGTGATTTGGAAAATAGGGACAAATTCAGTGCCATTATTATTTTTTATGTATGTAGCATACAATAGAGAGAATGTTTTTAATATTCATACTATTGAGCAGGTGAGGTAAAATAAAATATTTAAGTGTTCATCCTTTGTGGCAGAGTTAAAACATTTAAACTAGGTAGTTGAATCATGAGAACATTCAGAGTCATTGCATATGTGTTAATTATCATCTTAGGACAATTACCTTCTTGTTCACTACTTTCACCTATCTTTTGTAGATTTCTGGCTTGCATATTGGAGCATAAATGACAAGTATGTTTTAATTAATATACATTATTCATTAGTTTGCCTCAAGAATACAGAAATTAAAAAAAAAAAAAAAAACAATAAAAAAACAAGCACTATTCTGTGAGTATTTACAAGTGAATTTAGATGATAACTGTGGCAGCCTGAGTCAAATACATTTGGAAGATTCCACCCCTTCTCTTCTTACTTGTAGCAAAGCAGAAACAATCCCGAAAGTTTGTCCAAAGCACAGCAGCTGAGCCTTCCCTTCAAAGCCAAGTAGAAGTCCACTGTGCCATGTAGAGAGCATTAGAACACCCTCATCAGTGGTTGGATATAAAGTACATTTTGAGACTTGGTGATATGAAGAATGAGTTTCAAAAGTTCCACATGATTTGTGATTTACATTTGGAAGAGTGACAACAGAATTGCTATGCAGAAACTAAAAACCCCAAAGTATCTGAAATATTTATCTGAATGAGTATCAGTCAAAGGCAGAGCAAGAGTGTTTACAAGTGTGGATTTCATTCAGACAAATTACATTGCAAATTAGTGTTTTGAAGCTATAGGCCTAAAAATAAAAAAACTTAATATGTTGAAATTGTTTGTGCTAAGGTAAGATATATGTATGCCAGCAGCTTGTAAATGAAGGTACAGACTGTTCCAGCCCAACGCATTCTGAAGTGACCAAGATATTAAACTCACAAACAAGGTTGTCAGACAACAAATCAAGCTGCAAATTAACCTTCTAATCTTATAATCTGGTCACAGCTGCCAAAGTACAAGAAAATTGATTTGCTGCTTGCTGTCCAGCAAAAATATCATATATTCTTTTTGATGAGTGTCAATGAGCTCATTAAGTGTATAGCAGCCAATGTCTTCCCTACTCCATTACAATAGTTCTGAATTTCCAGGGTCATTATCTGTATGTCCAAATACACTACTAGCAATGTGCAAAGCAGAATTTATATGTGACTCTTCTGGGCACAGTGAGTGGCAGAAAAGGAGCCATGCTTATATGCAGAACCTTAATGCGATCCCCTGCTGCTTCAATTAACTCTAAACAAGAGATCATGGAATGAGGAAAATCATATTTGCCCTTGAAATTTACAGCTCAGGCATGTCACTACCTAATTTCACCAGTGTTAACGATGATGTTGGGTTAGGATTCATTTTTAATATGCTGAATAATAGGTATAGAAATGGTAAAAAGTCATGAAAATAGAAAAAAGTTTTAAACTGCTAAGAATAGCAACTTGATTCTGAAGTACGTTAGTAGTAGGTTTTGTTTGCAGAGTGGTGGATAAAGAGTATTTTATCAGAGCTTGTGCAAAGTCTAGAGTTCCTTGTGAATATATGTTCACAGGAAACATTCTCTATACATTCACCCTCCCCTCAATGGGATTCTGAGGATTTTCTTTTGATAGTAATAGGGAAAACTCAGTGAGTTCCTATCACCCTGCAGTTCTTTCCACAGCTCACTTGCTACTCTGATCTATTGTATTTCAGGACAGGTCATTGTTTAAAAAGTCATTTTCATTTTTTAAAGTTTTTTTCTCTTCCATCTTATAGCACTAGAAGTACAATAAAAGCAATTGTTCATTGTTTTGAACTCTGAGACTCAGTCATTAATTTAAGTCCTGGTTCTGCAAGATGCTCTGCTTGAGCACAGGCATTTTGCCTGCATACAGGCATTATATGATCTTGGACAGAAAGAGAATAGTGTTTTCTGTATTATTTTCTCTCTATCTCCCGTGGAGACTTAATTGAAGTCAGTCAACCCAGGTTCTATTTTTAAATACATATATTTAACAAAGTATCATATCAAAACAATTTGCTATCTTTCCTTCTAAAAATATAATAGCACAACCAAAATTAAGATGTGGCATCATATAATGCTTTTTCTTTTCTCTTGTAAAAGAATAATCAAATTTTTAAGTCAACTCCCACAGCTGAAAACTGTGACATATTTTTAGTAAGTAAACCTATCTGAAGCAATACAAATGAGATAAGAAAGTAATCTTCTATATTAAAGGGTATTAATGGATGTTTAATTGTACATGGTGTTTGGTGTCATAGGTGAAAATCATGGTGGTATTTGAATGTTTTCAGTAAACCAGAATTTCTATGAATAGCATGACATTCTCTCTTGGCATAAAGGCATCCTCCAGTTACTAAATATTCAGCATAAGTTAAAATAAAATTTTGTCTTTTTGTATTTATGGAGCCCTTCCTGTGTTCACAATGAAAGATTAGAGGCCAGAAAGTATGTCTTAAGAGAAGGACATGAAAGAAAATCTTACTTCAGATAAGACAAGATGAAAGGGTTGCAAAAAATAGTTTTCTGATAAATAAAGAGTTTCTACAAGGAAGGTAGTAATTTTTTATTTATATTGGGGATGAGATGAGAAATAGTGGCACAGAATTGAAATGTGATTTTATCTATGTAATGGGAAAAGTGCTTTTTGGGAACTAATAAGGTCTGGAATAGTTTAGAACCTCCATTATGGGATCTTCATATGAATGTTCAGTAAAATATTCCTCAGAAATGTTTTTAATTAAATGTTTTTAATTAAAAATAAATTTTAATTAAAATTAATATAAAATAAATTAAATTTAGCTAAATTTTGTTGCAATAAAAAAATCAAATATGTTGAAACAAATACAATCTTAAGTCATCTTACTTTAGAAACTTCTCAGTGAAAAATAAGTAAAAGAGATGGATAAAAGAAGGAATAGGCAAAATGCAAATAACCTCCTTTTGCCACAGAAAATGTTCAAGACATCTATAGGGCTGTTCCATATTACTTTTCTATTTACAATTCTTTCCATTCACAGTCATATCTGATGTCCTGACCTGGGCGTAAACATAGTTCTCAGTTCTCCTCATTAAGGAAGGCATCTTCTTCTATCCAGTGACACCATTTGATTGAGAGGGACTGCATCCTGCAGACTTTGAAAATGTGCAGTTGATCTGACTAGAAAAATGGTTGAGAAGAACTGGTTTAAGAGCAGTGTCTCTAAAGATGAATAAGATCCAAGAAAATTTCCATTTTTCTTAAAGAAGAAATGCAATAGAGGTAGAAAAGACTGGATGTTTGCCTCTTTTATGTTTGATATTTTATTAGAAACTTTATAACAAAGACTCAACTATCCTTAGAGAAAGGTAGAGTATTTTAAATTCACAATACCATAAATTTTAGGACCAAATGTAAAATGCGGGAAAAAATCTTTCTGCAATAATATTTCTATAAACAAGATTTTTTTTTTTTTATGGACTAGACTGTCCATTTGATGGAATTATAACTATAAAAGTTTCTTGAAAACTCCTTGAAAGCAAAATTGGGGATTGGAGCTAGAGGATCTTTAAGGTCCCTTCCTGCCCCAACCATTCTATGCTTCCAGTAGGTAAACACTGGAAACTATTTGCAATATTTATGTTCCTTATCTATTAAAATAGATGTTAACAGTCAAATTGGAATACTCTTTTCAATAACAATTTTTAAAAGTTTGACCTTCAGATCAGAATTACAGATTTCCTTCTATCATGATCTTCTTTATCTTTTCATTACTGCTTGCAATACTGAGCCATGTATAAAAGGAATTGTGATTGATTTTTGTAGCCTGGAAAGTGCCCTCTGCTCTCAAACTTCTGTGCTTCTCTTATGTTTGCCTTTTGTTTTCAAGACTGGTCTTGAGTAAAATGTTCATTCCCCTCTTTACCATTCTTTTTCTTATTTTTTTGTTGCTTTTTCCATTACCTGTATTTGTATCTGTAATTGAATTTTTGGTTGCATTAATGCTTGTGATGTACTAGCAGCCTTATTCTGACAGTAACAGTCTAGAAATAACAATGTGCAAAATTGTTTCCTCACTGCAAAGAAGTTATTTTAGTCCAGTGCTCTTATTACTAACATACAAAAACTACAAAAAAAGAAAAGCATTGCATGTAGGCCAGAGAAAATATCCAAGGAATTCTTAAAAGTTAAGTTGCCTACTAAAAGCATAATCTTTAAGACTTAATTTATTCCTACTTCTTTATTTTAAGCTCACTGCACACTTTGCACTCCCAGGCAAGGTAAACCTGATACTTTTTTGATTAGAACTTGTCTTTTTTGGAGCAGGGTGAAACCAAATAAATTTCAAATGTATACAAGAACAGATATATAATCTAGGATTATAAGGTGACTTTCCCATGAAACTCAAAAAAAGTATAAAAATCTGTACCATTATACATTTTCACTATAAAAAAAGAAGTATATTTTTTGAACAAACTATGTAAAAATTTCCATGGAAAGTTCACACTAAAGGTATTCTTGAACTAATAACTTCTCACATAGTATTAGTTATGACAAAGTTTCTTGAGTCTAACCTAGAGATGGTCAAACCTCTGTTTTCTGGAGGGAAAGGGAAAGGAGGAAGGTCTGTTCTCAGAGCTATCAACCTGGTCTTCTCTTTGTCCTCCATCCTTTGTATTTCCCAGTAGGAATATGTATTTCAAGATAAAAGGAGATTTTTCTTCTATTCCATACCAAATTTCAAAGGCAGGCCTTATATACTTTAATGGCTTCTGATTCCCAAGCTGCATGAATAGCTAGTAGGCATTTCTCTCAAAAAAAGGAATTGCTGAGATAGAGCATACATTTCTAATTTAGTTCCTCTTTTTCTAATGAGTGAAAATTCTGTGACTGTTTTTAATATTGGACTTCTCATTCAGTGCTTTCAATCAGATTCACATTCTGTAATTTATGGCAGAATATTGACCAAGAAATTGATATATTCCTTTAAAAATGATTTTTAATTGTTTCAACTAAGTGACTGTGAAGGGCCTCAGCCTCTGCAACATGTCAAACTTTTACAGCTTCTGCTTAGCTTAATGGTTGATAATGATCCATGATGATTACTTGTAGACTAAATAAAGATCTTCACAATATCATTTAAGTAAAGCAACTTACTAAACAAAACTTAACTCAGACTTCAACATCCTTCCAATTCAGACTGTGAGGAGTGGCTGCGCTATTTCTTTTTTCTCTGATAAAGTATCTTGTGTTTCAATTTCACCACTATCAAAAAGTATTTTCTTACTCAATTTTTTATTTTATTTGTGTGCATCTACAAAGAAAACCAGTTCTGGTGAAATGGCAGTCACTATTTCACTTAGCGTCTTATTAATATAGTGCTTTCTGCAATTCATCATGTATTTGAATAATTTAAATCTAGTATAATGTGTGAATAGTTAATTTGAGAAATTTTTAATATCTTATGGACAGTGCCTTTACTTCTATACTATGATAGAATCTCTGCTTTTGCTATCTTTTCCTTGCAGTTTATCCTATGACCACAAATCTTTTGCTGGGGGAACAAAACTGAAACTATAGCTCAAAAAGAAGAAAAAATAAGGCTGTGACTTGAAGCACCATAATTAGAAAGCATGCTTCTCTGTTGAAAGTGTTATTAAAAGGGGAAAAAATGCTTTTCATATACAATGGCAATAATCTCTAATCGATGAAAGGCTATTTAACTTCCAGTAACAAAGATATACTTTATGAATATGAAAACAAAGTAACCATATCTATATTCTATTTCTGGTTATATGTTTGTCAAGATCCCTAAGTCCTTACACAAAAAATCTTTTTGAAGGCTTTGACTCTACTTTTAAAACATGTTCTTGTTTTCAACACCATTTCTAAAAGGCTGTTTTTTCTCATCCAAAATTTTCTGCTATCCACATTTCAAAATCTCTGGAAATGATTCTTTCAGAAGTCAGTTGGCTTTTCAAGTTGACTGTTCTGTTCAGTTGGCTAAAATACCTGCCTTAGAGTGCATCTTTTGTACTCACTAAATGTGCGTATTTGTCTGCAAAAAGAAGTTATTCTTAACAATATATAGACAAAGTATGCAAATAATTATTTATTAGGTGATCCAGCAGTCAAACTAGTTTGTTTGACTACATTTGTTATTTCTACTTCTTTTCCGCCTGTGACTACTCAGGACCAAGGAGGTAGAACATTAGTGTTACATCATAGGTAAATCTTAATGAGAATATCAGTTGTTACTGTTGACTTTATCAAATAATGGGGTATTTATTATCGTCCAATACATTTTCTTCCACTTTAATGTTTGTTTGCTTGACCTTTTTCTGGACTTTTCCAGCCACATTCAACCTGCAGATGTGCTCAGTGTTTTAATTGTTTTCATTTGTCTGGTACTTTTTACTATTATATGACACACAAATGGCACTTTTTTAAATTACTCACTTTCTGAGACAGACAATCCTATAGCAGCTTTCCACAATAAATACTGGGTTTATTCCTAGCTGAACAAAATCCCAATTTTTTCTGCTGTGGATGGACAGGCATAGGTGGAGATAGGGATAGGGAGACAACAGAGGAGAATCAAACTTCCTCTCCCATATGCAAGTAACCAGTCATTTTTAATTCAGTATCTATTCGTAGTGTATGTCTATTCAACTCTTCACCTCTTTGTCTGTGGGAAATCAGAAAACAGAAACCTCTTATATTAACATAAATCATACTACATTAGAGCTGGACTTTATTTTCACTGTTTTTGCCAAGAACTTCACAGTAATAATAATTGCAGTTAAACAATTCACCAGAGCCTGGCTTCATTTCCAGTGCTGCCAATGGACTTTGCATAATGAATTTTGCAGGACTTTATCTCAACTATTCCATCTATAACACCAGATAATGATGTTCTTTTTTGTACAAAGTAAGAATTGCATAAATTCCTGAACAGTATTATTTTTTAAATATCATTATGCCTTATATGGATTTAAAACTTGAGTTCAAATATTAATTTCTTCAGCAAATGCAGAGTTTCTTCTTATCACTCAGGAACCACACATTCATAAATGTCAATTTTGTGGAATCACATTTCTGATCATTATCACTTTTAATGCATATGTTAAATTATCTATCATGTAGAACAAGAATAATTCAATTCATCTCAAGATTACTTTATAACACTCAAGTTCTCCAGGTGTACTGTTGGAATTTTTATTGCTTTCATTTTTGAGTGTTAGTTGTTTTTTTTTTCTTGGTTTTTTTCTGATAACATGCATATTTAACATTTACTGACATGTCACATGAAGAAATAATTTGAATTCATTTCTTGTAGAAATCTGTATAAAACTTTGACACTTGACTTTAGGTTGGAAAGCACTTCAGATGAGCAAATTGTAATAGCACAAAATTAAAGGTGAGCAAATAAGTTGTTTTAAACAAAGCTGCTCTTGTGATGTTGAAATTTCTCATTTATGTGCTTTGAACAAAGTAAGTATTTTCTGTTATTCTTCTCTTTTTAAAAGTTGTATTAGTTTTCCTTTGAGTAGTACTTTCCTTTGAGTGTTCTTCTCTTGAAGCAGAGGTTAAGATGTCTGCCTTTTGGGGGTTTTGTATCCTGTTATATGAAACATTTCAAGTAAATTCTGCCCTTTCTTACTGAAGGAGATAAACCCTAAATTCTTTCTCCTTTTTCAAAATTCTTCCCCGACAGAATATCTTCCACTCAAGTGGTCAGTGATTGTACTACACGCTGGACAGAAACAAGAACTCCATTATCCAGGAAGCACCAAGTAAAATTAAACCAAATATAGGAAGGACAATGGTGAAATAACAGACAGAAAGAGAATGGGGTTGAAGCTATTCCTGTCCATCTTAACTAAGTCTTTTTGCAGATGTGCCTCAAGGTTATCCTTGCTAATAGAGAATACAGCAAGAACATGTTCTTATGGATCGTATGTAGCCATATGTATGACATGCACAGAAACCACAGGTGAGACATGAGATCTGAATGTAGTTTTAATGGAATTACTACCAGAGCAATAACTCAAACACAAGGCAGGAATCCTGGAAGCCAAGAGCTGATTGCATTTTCTAACAAATACTTGCTAAAAGAAAAAATCTTATAGGAGGAATAAGTATGGAAATAATAACTTTTTTGAACTGCCTTTTTTTTTTTGTTTAGGACAGTTTTTCATTCATCTATAGTGACTTCCTTGAGAACCTTCATTCATAGTTTAAGACTTTTCAGGTAGCTGACTTAGGTTTAATATTGTTTAGTCGTTGTTAGCCGACCTTGTTTTTCAGACAGCTGATTCTTTATCATCAGCTGTTTCATCTATTTCATCATGTACTGCCTGGCTGACAAACTACTAGTGTTTGATGCAAGGCATGTATCTTATTACTTAACTGGCTAGAATTATTGCAAGTGGTTACACAATCCAATTATTTTGGTGGCAAATAGGACTTTTGTAGTGTGCCCAGGCCTAAATATGTGGTTTGTATTCAACTCCTGTAAGCCATTCTGTGTCACTTTGGTTTTGGTTATTCATGCTACTCTGGTTCTGTGGCTCCAGAACATGTAATAATCTCTCTTCAGAAAAATACAACCTGGAATAGTCATGTTTTAAACCACATAATTTTGCTGTCTATGAAGATGTCCTGAACTCTTCCTTTTAGGCTGTCAAAAACAAACTCATATACTGCCCTTCTAAAGTTTCTCTCTTCTATGATCATGATGAAATTTCTTATCTACCTCTTGAATCTGGCTATCAGGGAGACTGTTTCAAAAGCTTGCTTTGTTGTCATGAGAGCTAATTTAAAACCATTCACACATAACTGAAGAGTACCTCCTTTAAAAGTTGTTCTTGATTTTTTTTCCCTTTTCTACTTAGTTTCTTCTTCTCTGTCAAATATTCCAAACCCCAGCTGCACGATAACAGTTGCTCCCAGTAACTTTGAATTTTCCAAGTTTCACTGTCACTTTTGATCTTCTAGTGACATGTCAAGTAACATTATTGCCTCCAAGAGCAGAGTAGAGAAGTGTCAATAAAGTCAGACAAATCTTACCAATACCTATATGCTGTCTGTATGGGGGTTCAGTTCGTAAACTAGGCAGAAACACCAATTAAGTGTAGTGGTTTGGTTCAAAATATCCATTATTTTGCTTCTGTGAGATATGAATTAGGAGAAAGGAAAGCAGGCACAAAACTTAAAAGAATATAAAGAAGTTTATTAACAGAACTAAAAGAAAAAAAAAGTCAGACAAACCTTTAGAACACTTCTCTTCCCCCCCATCTTTCTTCCTTCTCCCACTGACAACATAAAAAGACAAGCCTTGAGATTTTCAGTCAGTTTACCACCTCTGTAATAATCTTTTTCAGTTCACTTAGGGAGAGGAGTCTCTCTTGCTCATGCTATGGAGACATCTCCACAAGAAACAGTTCTCTCATGGCTTCAATGTCACAGTGAGACAGCCACCTGGGTTGGTTCTCTGCTCGCATGTGGAAGTCCCTTCCCTCGACTTACAGCCTTCCTCAAAACTGCTTTCAAGGGTTCAATCTTTAGCTGAAGAGACCATTTTATGGATAAGGTGTTCAGAAGCAAAAAGTTCTCTTCACTTATCTCTGGGAGCATCTTCATCTCTAGGAACAGAGGTCTCCTTCCCTGGGAGCAAGGGTCTTCATCACTTTCATCTCTCTCCATTCAAGCTTCTCACCAGATAACAGCTACTTCAACAGTTGCTTATCTCAGCACAGGTACATTTGCTCACAGTTGCAGTTTGAATGCTCCACCCCCCAAGCTTTCATGAAAGTACAACAGGTACTCTGGTGTATCATAGTCCATCACCGTAGCTTTACAACAGAATTTCAGCTTCTAGGTTTAAAGCATCTCCCCTTTCTCCTCTCTTTGGAGTTTCACCTCTTCCTTTTTCACTGACTTTGGTGTCTCTGGTGTTTTCTTCACGTGCCTTTGCCTTTCCCTTTCCTCTGACCTGGGAAAGGATTGATGTCTGCAGACTTCATCTATTCTGGAGGAATCTTACAGCACTAAGAGTTAGTCCCATGGGCCTTGCAGCTGGAATTCCCTTATCACTGTTGGTCACATTATCTTTGCCAGGCAGTAGCTCAGATGAATTTTGGCCGCACTAGGTGAGGGCTGGCCTGGCCGAGCCGTGTCACCAGCAGGCCACCTGCACGGAGCAGGGCTGCAGACGGAACAGGGCCGCGAGGCTCCAGGGTGGCTGTCTCCTGCCTGGCCCGGCTAGCTCAGTTGGTAGAGCATGAGACTCTTAGTGTCAGGGTCGTGGGTCCAAGCCCCACATTGGGCATCACTAATTATTTGTGCTGGTTTGGACAAATTTGGAGGAAAATATCCTCTGATAGAAGACGGGTTACAACCACCCATCCCCCACCAGGTTCGGGAAAAAAGAAACTTTCCTTGGAGGAAAGTAAAAGAGATAAAAACAAAAGTAGAGGAAGCACCCTGCTTGCTTCTCAGCCAGCTTTCTGCTCCTTCTCTGGAGGGAGACAGAGAGTTGAACTTTGGTTTCATGGGACTTTGGTCTTTTCCCTTCTCTTCTGGACTGTTTCAACATCAGAACACACCAGAAGAATTTTCCACTGAGGCCCCAGAAGTGGGCCCATGTCCCAGCTCTGAGGAGGAGTGAGACCACACCTACAGAAAGACTCTGAAATCTTCCCAGGTTTCTCTCCACAGTGAGAAGTTTTATTATTTAGCATTATTATCCTTTTCCTGTGTGCTTGTTAAATAAATAGTTTTTATCTCTTTCACTTTCCTCCAAGGAAAATTTCTTTTTTCCTGAACCTAGTGGGGGAGGGCTGGTTGTAACCTGCCTTCTATCAGAGGATATTTTCCTCCAAATTTGTCCAAACCAGCACACAAACCTACTCTTTGACATTGTGATAACAAGCTGGATAAGCAAAATTAAAGATCAGGTATCTATTTCCATTACATGGTAGTCATTCAAATTACATTTTGGAATACAGCAAGTTATTTATTAGTTAAATTATGAACAGCATCCATTATTAAATATTGGTTTATATTTTTCTTGGAATGTCTGAATACCACAACTAGTAAACTGTGGATTTTTTTTTTAAATTGGCTTACAGCTATTGACAGATGCTTTCTCTATGTTTTTCTCAACATATGTACACAGAAAAGAGGATGGTGCAGGAGATTTATACAATGTTATTTCAGCTCATTTCTTTTAGAACTCTGCTTTGTTGCCCTGTTAAAGATACATTAACAGATGAAGACATTGCAAAATTGGAAATCAGAAATTATTAAACAACAACATCCAGTGGAATCAACATTTTATTTGCCTATCCAAAGTAATCTTCTGCCCATTTATTTATATATATAAGCAAATCTATAATATGCTATACTTAGATCTGACCATGTAGTAGAAAAATAATGTGTATTAAGAAATTCAAACCAAAAAATAATTGCAATTTGTTTGTACTACTCTTTCTGTGGAATCTGTGTGGATACAGAGGATTGGAAGCACAATATGGAAATTAGTCTAGGCTCTACTGATGACTTGGCTTTATTCCATGTGATTCATTTGCAGGCAGAGGTCACATTCACATTCCTGCACAACTCTGATCTTACTGTGGAAGTAGCAAGGTCAGGACCATAACCTGCAGCATGAGAATGAATGGGATTGGTGGCAGTGAAATCAAGTTAATAGATTGCTCATATTTAACCTCTCATATTTAATGGCCAGGTAGTCTAACTTCTTTATTAGATGGTACTTTCATGCCGCAGTTCTTAACATAATAGCTAATTTTTTTCACAAAAGCATAATGTGTGTGCCCAAATGTATTTTCCAGAGGGGTATCCAGTCTTGCTTTGAGTACAAGAAGAGGCAGAGAATCTAATTTTTCAGTCGTTTGATACAATGGTCAACTACTTTTATTTTGAAGTTCATGCTTTAATATTCAACTTCCAACCATCTATAGCTAGATGTCTTGGTTAAAATTATTTCCTTTCAAGCCTTGAAGTTTTTAGTATTATAAGCACAGAGCCAGATAATCACAGTTCTGTCGTCTCTTAAGCCAGCTGTTATCTTTGAATTTCCTTCAATATCTCTGAGTTTCCTGCAAAGAACTGGAATTAGTGGCCAGCAACACACGGTAACACGTCAGCAGTTCCTGGGGCTTCATATTCCTACGGTAACACATCGGTGGTTCATGTGGCCTTCTGTCTAACATGAACACTCTGGCCTGGTGTCTTCAGAAGACATCACTGCTGCATCTCTTCCTCCTCTTCCAATGAAGTCAGAATGGAACAGCAATCAGATGCCAACCTAAAAATTATTTCCCCAAGAGCATAGGGATAGGTGCTGACTCTTGCAGAAAACATTTTGTTTCTGATCACACTAGTATTGTGGCTAGTGGTATCAGAGCTTTCTGTGCAATGTTGTCTAAGTAATTGAGACTGTATTACCAGGGCTTATGTTTCCAAGAAGACAATTTTACCTCAAATGGGTGTTGTGGTTTGACACGGAAGGGGTTAAAATCCTCTTCAACATACAGGCAGTATTTATTTGTTTATGAAAGAAAACACTGTATTTGTGGGTTTTAATAATATGAATAAGTTAGGTCTTTAATATTTCCTTTCTCTAATTCTAAGGCATTTTTTTTCCATCCTCAATTGCTTTTGTGAGTTTTTTCCTATTTAACTAGATATAAGATACTAATATTGTTATGCATACAGTATTGTTGTGTTAGTGTCACAAATATTATGTGCTGATTAAGTCTAAGCACATCCTTTATATATATGTTTTTAAAAATGTTCCTTTTTGCCACAGTGTTATGATGCTGATTTGCCTTAGACTGAATCAGAAAATGACTGCTTTCCAGGGCATGGGCCTGGAAATTATTATACTTAATATGCATTATGTATATTCTTTGATAATAATTTCTTGTTCATAATTTATTTTAATCATGCATTACTTCTTTTCTAGTCTGCTTCAAACGTTGTATTTTATAACAAGTTATTGGTGAAAAATGCATATAGCGTTACCTAGTTCTGGTAATTTAATTATGATTTAATCCCACAGAAGCTGTTTAAAGATGTTGATCTCGATGATGACAACTCTGATTTGACATTTGTCAGTTCTGAATTCATTCCATGCTTATGATTCTCAATGTTGGCTTGTTTTCATGATTAATACTATTACGTGCTATCCCAACAAAGAGCTATTGTATGAAGCTGGCTTCATCAAAAAGATCTGGGATTAAAAAAATGAAAATCTCTTTACAATATAATTAACTACAGAAAACCTTCTGCAGGCCATGCCAGGACTTTGTATTATGCCAATACCATTTATAAAATACAACTTGGAGATCCATGAGACTGGATGTGATTTGTCATCTTTTAATTTGTTTTCATCTGTGTTGCTTTTAAAAAAATCAACTTCACTTTTAAGAAAGGAAATAGAAATCAGACGTTGGAAGTTCATTTGATGCGCTGACTGGTGTTTTTCTTTTTATTGTGGTATGCAGTGTACCACTGATTTTTCCAAAACGTAAATTCAAAGAAGGTGAATGCAATTTTTTTTTTCCCTAAAAATATGTGCAAAACAAAATTGAAGTCCACATTCATAATTTTGCCAGAAATGTTTATGCATTCATCCATTCAGTGCATAAGCTTTACCTTCTGATCTATCTCACAAACAAAAAGCGACTTCTCTGTGGAGATCTTGAAGAGATCCCTTCATAATCAATATTCAGTTACAAGTACAACTTATAAGAATTTGGCAAATGATCTCAGCTAATGAGAAAATTGTGTTCTGCTTGTGTATATTGTGAAAGTAGAAAAATTGGCTCAATTTGCTCAGTAAATTATTCATTGGAAGTTACTCATTCATCACTAACAAAAATACTGCCTTCAAATGTTTCATCTACTTGGTGTTTCATATGAAAGGAAAACTGATTTTACAATCTGTCATTCCTACAGCTGTTCTAGAGAAATAGAGAAATCTTTATTCTCACAGCAAAAGGAAGCCTCTATTCTTCCATCTCAGAAATTAAAAAAAAGAAAAAAAAAAAAAAAAACAATTCCAGATACAACATACCTCAGGGTTTTTTTGGGGGAAAAAGACAGTGAAGAATCTGTCAATAGAAGACTAGAAACCAGGAAAATATTTAGTACCTTACAGAAAATACTGATATGGGGTGTCTCTTCCCAGAAATTTAACTTGTTCATTCTCATTTAGTGATGATTTGACTTGCATCAGAAGAGGACTACCATGACTGTGAAGTCTGGAACTTCTCCAAAGGGATCAAATATGACTGGAAAAGTGGTTGACAGGAGCTGATCCATATTATATATGTTGCAGCTTCCTGATGACTTATTAAGCCAAGAAAGAATAGAAAAATAGAGTAAAATAGGGAAAATAAACTCATACTTTGAGCAGTTTACATATCTGGTGTGAAGACCAAGATGCCAGGGGAAGCAAGCAGGATGGACAAGAAACCCAGGAAAACAGAGTGTTTACATATTTTCTCTTATGTGTTCACCAAGTATCCTAGAACATTTTCATAAAAATACAGAATTTAAAACAAAACATTTTCAAGAATCTTTGTGTAACTAATGCCTGAACTGAAGAGCTAAACAGTATGCAGGCAGAGAAATGACGAATGTTGCACAAATGGATATCCTCAGTATCAAATAGCTCATATATTTTCATGGTGTTGTTATGAAGCTTCCTGTGTTAATTTTATTATATCAAATTATTAATAAATCAGTGGCAATTTTATGTGCATCACAACAAAAAAGGACATTTATTTCTTTGAAATATACTGTGTTTCTAATTAAGATGACAGTAAAATAAGAAAATCAGTGCATTAATGCATATCTTAATTTTAACTTGCTAAAATAAGATATTCAAATAATTCACGAGGGCACTCAACACTTGAGTGTAATAATGGTAACCTGTATCACTACCTGTTCTTCTAAGTTAGGAGAATTATGTCATCTAAACCCTTTGATTGCATGGATATTCTATTACATACAAAAATTCAGGAAAAAAAAGTGGCCTACTTTGGTGAACATGATACTGTTAATAGGTTTTTTACATTTTGAACAAGTGGTGCTCCATTGACATCTTGACACTAGCAGGGAGTTAAAGAATACACAAGGTATATAAGCAATTTGAAAATTAAAAATAACTTCAGTTTTAGCTCAGTCCTTACCATTAACTATGTAGAAAGATCATATTTACTGAGAGCCTTACCTGTTCTTATTTGGACCTCAAAAATAGTAAAATACATTCACTTTCATAGTGGGATAATTACTTGAAGTAAGCAGGTCTCAAATTCCATATGACATGAATATTTTTTAAATATGAAGTATCCAGAAAAAATAAGGGATATAAATGGTAGAGAATCGGAAGCAAAGCCACTACTTTCTTGTGTTCATCACTTAATGTTACTTCTGTATAGAAAAGCTTTAAACTCTTTAAAAAACAGAAACACAGAAAAAGAAAAGTTTCAATTTTTAACTTTCATGCATTTATCTTTTTGATAAGGAAAGATTGACTGAATGATTTTATGCATTATTTTTTAGTCTGAAGGTCAGAGTGAAGCAGTTAGGCTGAAGTAAAAGGTAAAAAGTTAACTAGCAATAATTTTCAGGAACCAATTTATTATAATAGTACAAGATAGGAGTGGTTATGAGACACTGAAGGTAATAACAGAAAGGCTTAATCTGAAGACTCATGAAACTGTATTTCCAATGTTAGAACCCAGAAATTTGAAAGGCATTCCTTCTTCAGAAGGAAAGTAAGATGGTTCTGATTCCAAGATTATAAAAATGTCTTAGAGCATAAATCGTGCTTGAATGTGACTAATAAGAGAAGAGCTTAATATGCCAACTGATCATCTCTTGCTGTTAAAGTAAGCACTGTAATGGAGATGTTTAGTTAAAGGAGGCTTCTCTTTCTTCTCTCATCTATGTGGATACTGTTATGCTAAAGCTTTACTAATATGAGATTGACTTGGAAAGAGAAGCTAAAATTGAAGTATGTCTAAATGAATGCTTTTTGATATAGATTTTGTAATATCTTATAAAATTGGGTGTATTGTTCATAAAAATATTGATCAACTTATCTTTTCATTGAATATTTGGGAAATATTACTTTTTTGCTAAATATATCCAGAATTTTATATTACTATTTTGAGATGTAATAAATTGAATTTACTTTGATGATCAAATAATAATCATTAATCATAATGTTCTGCATTTTTTGAAAAATAGTAAAGACAAGTAAGACTTAAGTTATATGTGAAATAAATTTCTAATTTTAGTTAGCTTTTAAAATCTACATCTAACAAGTAAATATTTGAAAGTGTCCAGCTTTGGAGATATTCGAAACACAACTGCCCAGAGCCTTGTGCATCTGCTTTAGCTGACCATATTTTAAGCAAGGAGGTTGGTCTAAATGATCTCCAGATTCCACCTTTCCAGTATCAATGATTTCATGATTAAATTATTTTTTTATTTAAGTTTAACTCTCAAATGCTTGTTTGCTTTTACAGATTTAACTACATTATATTAGACCATTTTGAAACAAAGTTTGGTTTCCATTATAACAGAATTCTTAAATAAGAAAAAAGAATGCTGTAAAGCACATTTTCTCCTTCCAGAAATCTGGCGAGAGCAGGTTTGAGGACTACTTTAAAGAAAAGCTATTTCCCCAGATTCAGAATCAAAACAATACAATGGTAATAATTAACACTATAGCAATAGTGTGGTAGTACAAATGTAAACAAAATGAATGCTCACAATATCCTGACTGCTTTTAGTCTGCTTTTAGTAGCTATTTCTGCTTAGAGTGTAACATATTGGCATTACTCTTAGTTATTACAGATGAAAATAAATAATTTGCACATCTGTGATTTTCCCCGATTTCCATCAATCGTTTCAAATATTTGTTGCTGTTGTACTTCTAGAATTTCTTTTAGAATAACACTATAAATGCAAATCATATTAACATATAATATTAAGTGACTATTAGTATATATTCACAGAAAAGCAATGGTCCTGTGCTGTGTGATAAAGTGTGCAACCACAAACAGTTTCAATCAGAGGAAAGCAACTGGGGAAAAGTACATTAGGAGCCTGAATAAAAAAGCTGTTCGCAATCAGTTACAGCTGAGTGCAACAAAAATTACTTTCTGGGGATCAAAGGAAATTAATGATTGACCAGTGTAACCAGAACATCCCACAGCATGTTGAATATTTAATGCCATGCTATTTCTGCCCCAAACAATCTGAGGTTTGGCATATATCCACCAAAATAGCTCATCGCTAATTAATTTGCCATGTCATTTTGCATAAAAATAGTAATTAATACTAGTCACCATGCACTGTCATGAACTTTTTTCAGTTAAAGATTCAATCTCAGTAGTTTCAAAAGGTTGATGAAATGGTCATGTTTTATTGTTCTTTGAGAACTTGCACATTGGAAAAGGTATTGCAGTCAGATAGAAGGATATATCAAAGTTTATAGACCAAATATATTTGAGGTTGTTCAAGGTCAATGAATTTTTCCCTCCACTTGCTTGAAATTATGAGTAATAGAATATGAACAACTGGTACTCCAGCTGAAATGAACTACAGTGATGTGTAACACTATATTTAGCTGTCTTTTAAACTGTTGCAGTCTCATTTAACAGGCTCCAAATTAAACCTGCATTCTCCACCATTTTAGAGGGAACATTTAGCCTGAGGTTTTGCAAATTGATTTGAAGAATTTCCAGTAATTATTACTTGAGATGCAGAAAGAATGCAATCTTTGAAGAGGCACTTAGGGTACCATCATTGCAGGCAGTTGTCTTGAATAAATAAAAAAGAAATATTGTTATAAAACTTGGAGTTTGCCTTGTGGAAAAAAAAGAGTATTGCTATACAGAAGAAGTTCTGGGCTTGGGTCATTTTCCTAATCTGTTTATCCCCCAGACAGATGTTTTTAAGTGCAGTAAAACACAATTTATTCTGAGCAAGCAATACCAAACCCCAGGAATTGCAATCCTACAGTCAAAAAGCCTAGAGAGTCATTGAACACTAACATCACTCTGTGAGAGTCTGCAATGAGCAGGAGCAGCCTTGTAGCAGAAAAGTCAGAGACTGGCAGATCACTAGTAATTAAATTAATAGCATTGAGCCCAAGGCCATGTTTCTTCATCTTCTGTTTCTCATATTACCTCTCATTTTTTTTCTGTGATAATCTTTTCATGTTTCTTACTCCTAATTAACACTTGTTAACAGTTGTTTTTTATTTTTTTCCCTTTGGCTTCTTTTTTTTTTTTTTTTCAAATCTTTTATATAGTTTTGTTTTCATTCTTCTTGGTTTGACTTCCCTGCTGGTTTATCTCTCCATTCATTTTTTCTGGTCCTCCTGTTACCCTCCTACCTTCACTGGTGCCTTCCCCATTTGCTTACTGCTTCCTTTCTTTCACTGTGACTCATGTCTGACTTCTCCTTTAACTGTAATGGTTTTCTGTCAGAAAGGACAAAAACTTCTGATCCAGCACTCCTGATAGTGCTTTCTGATTCCATGGGAACCATTTGAGTGATGTTAGTCAAAAAACTGGTTTTTTGCCTTTCCATGAAAAATTTTCAGGCCTTTTTCAAAACTGTGTGGTTCAACCTGCTCTAAACACAAATTTTAGGACTGTAGCTGCATTGAAATATCACGACAGCAACTTAAACAATAGCAATAACATTATATAAAGTGTGAATGGTATACAGTGTGTCTAGATCTCAGCGAATTTCAGGATGATTTTAGTAACTAGTGATCCACATGTGCATTCATCTGTACTGAATTTATGGATATGTAGTATTGCTGAAGTTTTTCTAGCCTAAATATGTTACAAGGCAAACTCCCAATCTAAATTAGTTATTAGAGGTGGAATTCCTTTTTCTTCCAATGATATATATCCCTTTAAGACAGGCAGCGACGATCAACATATTTGAAAAATAGGACTTCTCACCCATAGCAAGTCTTGGGGACAAGGTTATGCAGTCTCTTAGCACGCACCCTCTGCCGTTGGACCATTTCTTTAAAAAAGACTAAGCTCGGGTTTGCTTTGTTGAGGAATCCGTTGGGGCCGCTATCTCGGGGTGCAGCTGCAGTTCAGGCTGCAGGTTGAGCCCTGGGTGGAGAGGCCGTGAGCTGCTGCCCTTTGCATCACAAGGGCGCGGGGACCTGCGGCGCTGCCAGGTGGGCACTGGCACACACGGCAGGAGCCGAGTGCTCGGCAGAGAGAGCCAGACCTTCTCGCCCTTGGACTGGGAAGGCTTAAAAGGCCAGCACATCCTTTGGTCGGGGTGCCTCCTCGGAGCCTCCAGCTCGGGCTGCCCCTTTGTTACTGCGCCGTGAGTAAATGTCTGACTCATAAATGTCTGACGGACCGGGACTTCTCAGCCTGTGCCATGGGAACCCGGGGATCGATCCGCTAAGAAAACCTGGTCTGACTCTGGGTGGGAGATGCGGGAAGGTGAGGAGGAAGCCCTGGGGTCACTGGAGCCGCCGCTGTGAAGGGGGATCGGCCCCAGCCGTGGAAGGCTCTGATGATGGGAGTGTGACTGAGAGGGAGCCTCGTGAATGGTCAGCCGGGGAATTTTCCTTAACAGCCCCCTTACCATGGAGCTAAAAGCGTTAGTAGGTCTTGACTTCTAGAAATCGTGATGGTAGCAGGGCTTTTTGTTGTTGTTGTTGTTTTGGGGTGGTTTCTTACTGTTTGTTTGTGGGGTTTTTTTGTTTGTTTGGTTTTGTTTTTGTTAGGTTTTTTTTTGTTTTGTTTTGGGGTTTTTTTTTGAGAAATCAGCATGTAAATGTTCCAAGTGCTGGATTTGATTCACACAGTGTGAGAAGTTTCTCAGTAGTTAGGATGTCTTGGTTTAAAAGCCATGGGATAACAGGAATTCTGTTGGAGTTCTGGTTTTAAACAGAATATTTTTTAAGGAAAGGTAAATTGTGATGCTCTCCTGTCAGAATTTGAACAGGAAGCAATATAGGGAACATTTATTATTTCTTTTTTTACACTGTTGTCAGAATGTTTTGCACAGGAGTATGATATTGTGAAGTGCAATGTTACACAGAGAGTGACAAAGAAATTTCTGTTAGAACTTGTTTTAAGTCTTCTGTTTTGGGAATATAAAGGAAGTAAAGAAAGAAGACCTGTCTTTATGAGTCAGAGGATAAGACCAGCCATGAAAAAAAGAAATGCAATCACTGCATGAGTTGAGAAAGAATATCCACTACCAACAGAGAGAAAAAAATTCTGTGCATTAACAAAGAATATTAAAAATTTAAAAAAAAAAGAAAAAGTGAAATATTTTCAGTTTGAATTCAGCAGTAAGTTTCTCATCTCCAAGGAGAAGTCTAGAATTGCTTTTCGTGCAGGTAGGGTAGCTAGAAATGAAGATGAGTACAAGTGGGATTTATAAACTCTGGTTGCTTCTTATCATAGACAATAAGCTAGCGATGTCTTTAGAGCTTCCTATGAAACTAATGTACAGGTGGCCAGTTAATAAGAATTATTCATGTTTCCATTCTCATTATTCTCGGTTATTCACATTTTGCCTTAATTAACCTTAATTACCTTAAATTACAGTTTACTTTTGGAGAAGCTCTCGTCTCTCTCCCTTTTCTTGAAGCCTTAATACCATGACATAAAATCAGTGGATATACATTTCCTCTAAACTTAATAGTACACTTTACCATGAGAGGGAAGATGTGTGCAAATGTCTTCACAACCAGTTCCATGGGTCAGGGTATGGGTGGGCAGCAGATTTGTTGCAGCTCCCAGACAGCTTTGCTCCTGAAAAGGGCAAGGGTCTGCACAAGCCTGAACTTCTGACCTTTGGGATAAAATAACAGGTTCAAGCAGGAAATCCGTGATAGGCGGTTCGGGAAGTCTGCACCTCCCTAGTACCTCAGCCAATGGGGAAAGGAAGAGGGCAACATGTGGCCGGGAGTTTGGGATAAAAGGAGGCTGCCCCCTCCAAAACCTGGAGAGAAAACCTTGCAGGCATGTGCTCTAGTGAATGCTCTCCCTTTTTTCGAATAAAGTTGCAGAACTCCTCTGACTCCTTTATGGGCAGTGGCTTTTCCTGGCGTGATTTTCCGTACAACCACTTGGATCAGGTTAATAAAAAGCAGTCTGTTTCATCTTGCTCCATGAATGAATGCTTTGCAATGGAAACAACCTTCTAGTTCCTGGTAGTACAGGGAAAGAAAAAAAACCCACCAGATTTTCATATCTCTATAATAAAATGTCACTCTACCACAGCTTGAATTGTCAGGACAATGTGATATTTGGTTGTTTTTGTTTCTTTTTTAAAGGAGGCTTTTTTTTTAGACTTTGGTTGATTAATTATGTCATAGTGCATTAGGAGAGTGCTTTATTCCTGACCATGCTAAATTCTTACTGAGCCTTTTTAAAAGTTTTACTTGGTGTAAAGCGTAATTTAGATTCCATAGTAATGTAACTATTGGGGCAAAATTGCTTTCTGTAGGTTAAAAGTGAGTTTACAAATATCTATCAAGCAAGAAACTTTTAAGTAAACTTTCCAAGTGAACTGATACAGTTATATTTTTATGCTGAGCTAATAGAACAGTTTGGAACCTGTGATTTAAATACTGATACTGGTACTAAATTATTTTTCTTTTATGAAAAAGAATAAATGCAATGATATCCACTAAAATAGATGTCAAATACACCTATGAATAAAAAGATATTAAAAAAATTATCATCTTAATGATTCAAACACGAGTGGCTTTACAGAATTATTTGGGTTGGAAAATACCTGTGACATCATTAAATCCAACTGTAACTCAGCACTGCCAAGCCCACCACTAAAGCATATCCCTAAGTGCCACATCCACTCAACTTATCTGTAGCTCCCCAGATCCTCTTTCAACCCTTTTTGTAGATGGATATTTAAATAGGTGGATTAGAGTAGCAAAAGAAAATTTAGTAGAAAAAGACCATTTATTTTTTTCAAACGTGTATGGAGGAATTTGCACATAAATTAATAAAGAGTCATTTGTAAAACGGCATTTTCTTCCAAAGGGTTGTCTTTCTTCACAGAAAATTAAGAATTTAAATCATAGTTTAACTAGTCCTGAGAAAAAAACTGTATTCCTTACCAGTCATTACAGGCTATTTTTTAAAAATTTCTCTGCTCTAAAATGCTTGGTAGGAGTGGCTCAAATCAGAGCAGCTCTCATGGGTAGGAATCTTATAGATGCTACTTTGCCATTCATTCTGTTACTAACATATTACATACATTCATTCTGTTGCTCTAGAACTTTCATGGCATTTTCTTGGTTTTAGAGTAAGTTATTTGATGTCTTTTAGAGAGTAAGAGGGCAGTTTAAAAGCACGTTTGCATTTTCAGATACCAAAATTAAATGTACCAATTCAGTCTCTAGCTTTAATGTCTTTTTACATACTTTACATTTTTTGCTTGATTGGTTGGCTGTTTGTTAAAAAAATGAGTGTCTTAGAAAGGAAGTGGAATATGTCCATGCAGGAAGAGCCCAGTGTTTCACTCCTAGGAGCAATTGAAATCAAAAAGTAGAAAACTTGACAGGAAATTAACTCCAATGCCACAATTTTCTCCTATATCTAGCATCTACCTGTCCTGTCATGTAATACTGAAATGTTTAGGTAGACAAAGTCAAAGCCTCTATGGTCTAGAAAAATAAATTGTATTTAGACAGGTAGATTTTCTTCTAAAATGTATTTCCTATTCTCCTCATTTAAATGCATCCAATGTTTTTAAAATATCTCTTTTGCTCATGTTCATTATTGAAAAATGCTTCATATTTTTCTTAGTCTTGCATATATTTTATATCTTATGTGCTCGTATGGTTCATTTAGACCTCAGAATAACTTCAGAGCAACTATAATATAGCTGAAGAGAGAAAACATGCCATTTTTCATAGCTCATATTTATAAGGTGGATCATTCTTTTTTGTTTATATTGCATTGCCCTATAAAGAATCCATGATTCTCTTGAAAATAATGACATTCTATAAAGGCAACAAATGTTTATTTGGAGGAGAATTTCTTTTCTTTCCTGTTTCTGAGTCTCTAGGGTATATTCAGTTCATATTTTCAGTATTTTTCCTCTCAAACACAAGCATCTTTATTTACTTTTATTTTTGCAAAAATGAAGGTGACGGGTAGATCAAGGAGAGATGTTTGTGAGAAAGTAAAGCATTATTAATCTGAAAAAATATGAAAGTTTGCTAAAGTGTTGCAGCTTGCCATAATCAAGTATCAAACAAATAAACTGTGAATAATATTATTGAAATGTATTGTTTTGACTTCAGCTGTAACTGTGACAAAAGGTTTGTAGTCCTTTGCCTCAGACAGGTGAAGTAATAGGTGACAAAATGTATCTTACTTCCTTTGCTGCTTCTACCAAGAAATTGGTGTTCAGAACTACTCACTAGGGGAAAAAATACTCCTAATTTTGCTAATACTTTCATTTTTTTTCCTGGTGAATTTTGGTGTGAGATAATTTATAAACATTAATTGAGTATTTGTCTCCATGCACAGCCAACATTTAGCCTCACTAAATATGCAATATGAAACCTGGAATACATAAAGAGTATACACACAAGTATGCTATTTATTTACAATAGAAGAACATTAATGGGTTTACTCAGAGTATAATCACAGTTTCACTCATGGCTGAAAGTTTGATTTGTGACTACTCTTTGTCAAAGCTACTTAGATCAGTTTGCATGCTTTTACTTCTGAAGGAAGTCACATCAAAATGAAGGCACCAAAGCATAAAATAGGATTCATTAGTACAGGCTCAACATAGAGGTCAAAAAAGCTAAATGGCATCTTACTCTGCACTGGTCTGTAGAGACAGCCATTAAGAAATTACAATAGAAGTACAATATAGGCATTATCAAGATTTAAATGTTTAAATATCAATGTTTCTACATATCTTTAAAGGTATACATCTTGACATAAAAATTTCTTTAAGCCCTCTGGCTTAAAATCTGCCCCATTTATGACCTGGTAACAGGAAGGAAAGGACTATCTTGTCCTTAATAGGCCTCAGTACTGACACTTCCATTGGAAGAAGTACCATGATTGTGCAAAACAGTCTCCGAGGCACTTACAGATCTTCTCTGGTGGCCTTGGCATGTGGAGAGGATAGATGCTTCACCTACCCATAGTGTTTATTAGCCTATTTTAAAAGCATGGTTTCCAAGACAACTACCTGAGACTAAAATGGAGAACTGAAGAGAGATTATAACTTTTGGATCCTTCTTCTGCTTTGAGAACGGGTTTGTGCATATTGCCCTTTGCTTTTCATTACTCCAAACAAGTTGTTTGCAGATTAAAGTAATATTAGCCAGTCTAAAAAACTAATTTTCCTTTCTTACAGAAGGAAAAGACAAGATAGCTGCCCAAAATTTAATTGTTTTTTCTATATACAGTGTTCAAAGTGAAAGAAAAACTGGGGGAAAATGACCCTGTAAATAACTACAGCTGAACAGAAGTAAGATCTTGCTGAGCTCAGTGGGAGCACTGAGTTATGGAGTCCTGCCTCATATCTATCATTTAGTTCTGAAACCTTCCCTCACCTGAGAGGCAGCAGTTTCCTCTCATAATGGCAAGATTTCACTTACAAACTCAGCAATATCTTGCTGCTCTGACAGGGAAGACCTCTCAGCTTCCACAGCCATCTGAGTTGTGGGAGTTGGATGACCCTGGGAGATCAATCTTTCCTGAATGGCATGACCCCCAAGCTCTCCATGAGCTCAGAACTCAGGCAGATCTTGCATTCTGCAATATTTTGCACTGACAATGGCAGCTGGATCACAGGTCAAGAAGGAAGGTTTCTTCCCCTTTTGCTCTTTTTCTTCTTGGCTCCTCTCTGCTGTGTTAGCAAGAATCAGCCAGCTAATTTGAAGTAGCTTCCTCCTACTTCTGCAATGAGCTTCAAAGCTATGGTGCTTAGAGCAGTTGAATGGAAGCAGAAATGGTGGAGCTCAGAGAGAGACAGCGCTGTTTATAGTTGAACCAGCAGTGTTTGTAGAACATAGTGAAAAGGTACAGAATAAGCAAGTGGTGCCCCAATAATAATAGTATATATATGTATAATAAAGCTCTCATTTTCCTTGGAGTGACAGCCATCCAAAACTTAAATCTGAGTTACAGTGTTATGGTCTGTAGATTAAATGTTTTTACAAAAAAGACAGTAAATGTTTAACAGTCTGTTCAGGGGTTTGGATTATACCAAAGTTTTGAACAGTCCCTTTCTTTGCATTTTTCAGCTACAAACCGACCAAAAAGCTTCCTGAAGCTTGTCTGTCCTACATTAAGTTTTCAATATTTGATCAAGATTTAACTTCTGCAGGGCACTGAATGTACTTCTTAGTTATCAGAATTGTTCAATATGTACTAAAACTGATGCAGGCATTTAATGCTTTTGGCTTTCATGGGTGTGTTTAAATAACTTAAATTCATCACCAAAAAGCAGGGAAGGGATATGTTGCAAACACACCTTATGTCTATCTGAAGATTCATTATCATGGTTACAGTTCAGTGAAACATCAAAGCATAAGCAAAATCCAAACCCAGATGTGTGGAGATCTAGAATCATTATAAACTAAAAAGCATCCCTCTAACTCTATTGACTTCAAAATATTTTTATAAAACTAATTAGAAAAAAACGCTTGATAAATTAATGCAGGAATAACTATTTCCCCTGTTTTATTATGGCATGACAATATATTTTTGCATCATTGCAAGATAAATTCATTTTTTATTTTATTTACTCTCTTTAAAGTCAGGAAACGTCATTTAGAAATCATTAATAACTAAGCATTCTGTGTGCATTTGGAGTTCTTATATACTATAACCATAGAATTTTTGCTTTAAATATACAACTTGAATACTGAGTATTATTGGATTATTTAAATAAATGGATTAAAGTGTTTTAAGTGTTCTCTAATGGTGGAACAAGCATGCCCTGCTTGTTTCATTTTTGGCTTTACTGTTCTTGAAATCAGAAATTTTGCATAGTTTGTGTGAGGCTTCTTGTGCTGTAGTCATTAAGCATGAGCTTTTAAAAGGGAAAAAAAAATGTATTCCCATCTTGATTTCATGTTGGATTCCTTGAAGCACAAGTAGGATGTTGAATGAGAAGGAGAAAATTTCGTAGCCCTTTAGCTGCCACCATGCTAAAGACATGAATGTCCTTAAAGACATGTAAAAAAGCCTCCCGCTTTGTGTGCCTTAATTGAGAAAGCCTTTCAGTTATCTAGGAGGAATTTTAATTTCTTCTAAGTTTACAAAAACCAAAGCTTTATTGTAAAGAGCTTTTCAGTGTTTGTTTAATATAAGTGGTGTTGATTTTTTTTCAGAATAATGTCTGTAAAACACAGAGAGGATTCTGAATTGTACTTTCAGAGTCATGGCAGGCCTAACTGTAATCTCTTTAAGTAGAAATAATACAATTTAGAAGAGAGTAGGAAAAAGAACATGAGTTGACCAGAAGGTGGGTGCATTTCAAGAATAAAACTGTATGGAAGGTTTTACATGTGGATATTTACTCTGGGTAAATGCATGACCAAAGCTTAGCATTTAGGTTCCTAATAGGATATTGAGAATTTATTCAGGAGAAAGAAATATATTCTTTGTTTCCAACTCATTTCAATTTCTTTATGCTTTAAAGGAAACTAGAAATGAAAACATTCCTGCAAAATAATCATCAATAATTAAATCTCCCGTTTTATCTTGAAATCAAAAACTGACATTGTGGTCTTGAATTTCCTAGTTTGCATGCTTTCTCTTTTTGATACTTTCTTTAAAGTGTATTTTCACTTTTTCCATCCATTTTCTAGAGCAACAGAATTAAGTAAATCAGCTCAAGAGATTTCACGGGATATCTATATTGCTCTTTAGGAAGTATCTTTCATAGGCCTCTCTGGTCATTTTCTTTTCAGACTGTTGCTAAAAAAAGTCTGCATTCAACTGAAATCAATACAGATAAACAATACTTCCTTAAATTATTTAGATTTTCAAATGCTATATGAGAAATTTTGTATTTGGCTATTATTATTATTATTAATAATAATACTAGAAACAAGCCTCTGAATTTCTTGCTGTTCATGAAATTCACTTACTTTTTCCCTCCTCAAGCATATAAGATTTTAATACAGAAGTAAAAGTTTCTAACTAACTTAATCTAAACCTCAGGATTGCTTAGTAGAAATAATAAAGTGTGTTTGGAAATTGTCTTTCTCTCTTGTCTGTTGACTTGAGGTGCCTTCAAATCCATTGCATTTTTGTAAACCTTTTCTTTAATGTCTGTCCGCTTAGGCTTTTTAAGGTCTACATGTTTATTCCAGGGATTTATGATTCATACTTCTTCTGTCATGTTGTATTTTAGTACTTGCTGTGCAGGAATTGTCATAAATGACAGGGCTAATTATCTGAAGTCATGTTAGAGTCTTGTTTGTTGAAATTCCCTCTTTCCTCCAATGCAGACATCCAATGGTCCTAATTTCAAAAAAAATCCACAAAAACCCAAAGGCAAAAAATTTTTTCTAGAAGTAAAAACTGCAAGCCTTCTAGAATTAGATGTCATAAATTACAGAATGATAACGAAATTATTTGGTTGCATCTGAATGTTTTTGGGTATAATAGTAATCTAAATTTGTAATGGAAAACTTTTCACAGTTGCTCTGTAACTTGTGTATTTTCAATGAAAATCAGATTTTCAGCATCCCAGATCAGTCTAATGATGCAGATAAGCTACTGCAGATGATGATACTCCAATGGGACTTGTATCTATGTATCAATAAATAATAATTCTATGTTTGAACAGTTTATATAATAAGTTGAATTAACTATTGACAGCAAATATAAATTACATTCTGATTTGTATTTTTTTTGCTTTCTGTGAAATCTCTGAATTTTACATTGGAAGAAAAATAATACACATTGCTTAGCCAGGATATCACAGGCTAAAACTCTAAACAAAACCTTGTGGAACCCCACTGGCTTCAAACATTGTAACTACTGTTTGTTAAAGTCATTAGAATTATGAATTAGTATCTCAGGTATATGTCAGGCCTCCTATAGGCCTATGACATTTAGAAGAAGTGTGTTGAAGAAGGTTGTAATGACTGCTGAAATAAAACCTCTGAGTGATAAATGAACAGATTGCTACTGTGAAAGTGTTTAAAGGTTTAGGACTCCTACTGATAAAATCACCAGAGAGAGTATGTAGAAAATTGCTCTCTTCTCACCTTTAATTGCATTATTTAACTTGAACATTTTCTCCACTGAAGGGAGTGCAAATAATAAAACCTTTTCACTTACTATGCAAAGTCCTTTACAAACAAAGTATAGAGACTGTATAACTTAGGCTTGCTTTATTGAATCAAATAACTGGCCATCTATAATGAAGTTCGTGGTGGAAAGGAAAACTGAAATTTAACTAAACCATCAGTATGTTAGGACTTTATCAAATGGAGATGTTGCAGATGTCTTCAGGTGGATACAAATGCAAAAATAAGCATTTCCTCCAGAGGAATAAAGAAGTCTGTCTTACAGAATGAGCTGTCTAGTTCATTCAAACACTAGAAGATGGTTCTGCTTAGAAAAGGACTGAAATTCTTAATGCCTTGTTTTCGACATCATCAATGCTACTTTATGTACACCAACTTTTTGGTTTTTTTAAGTTTTATTAAATAATGGAAGCTACTTTTGACAGGAAATATTACTTATGAGAGAATGTAAAATATTGTCAAGGAGAAACACACAACAGAAAAAGTATCCTTTCTGGCCTTGCCTTTAACCTTATTTATATCTTTTATCTTATTGAGAATAGACATAAACTGGAGGATATTTTTGATTGGATGCAGTTGCTTTAGAGAAATGAGATTCAATAATTACACCTTTTAAGCCAGAAGAAACATCAAATAAGCTTGAATGAACTTTGAATTTTTCACATTTCCTCATACATGAACCTCATTCCATTATATAAATACTTGGAAACAGGAAATGGGGTAACTTACATGTGAAAATGTAAAAGTTCCTCTGTGACAAGGTTTATGAAAACACATGACACATATGTAGACAAATTAGTGTTGCCTATAATTGAGAGCATAGCTTACTTTTTCATTTTTTATGGATATTGCACGAATTTTACTTTTATTTAATGGCTAGTCAAGCTTAAGGTAAAACTAAAAGGAAAAATCAGGAAAACACCTGAAAAAATATTTGCTGGCTTTTTTAACTCTTTGTCATTAACTGTCTTTTGAATCTCAAATGAGAAACTGATAGGAGAGTACTTTCTCAGGAAACAGAAATTCTTATTGCATAGAGGGGAGAAAATGGTTGCAAAATGTAACAATATATAGAAAATTCTCCATAGATGGCTTAATCACACTTTTATGTGCTATAGCTTGCACAGCACAAATTTGGTTTCATTTATGTCTCTGTAGCTGGCATAAAATGGTACACTTAATCTTTCAAGTTACTGCTTCTCAATGTCACCATTTTTTTCCATTATGTGATGTACAGTTTGTTCCATTTCATAACCAGATATTCTTTTTCTGGTCATAAAAATTTCCAGACATGATATTTTTGGAGTGAGCTATGTTTGGCCATTTAGAAGAATGACAGAAGTGTGAAAAAGAATGTTGTAGAATTAAGTGCATCCAAAGAGAAATGTAGCATCAAAATCTTCACACTATGAATAAAACCAGAAAATGCCAATAACCCTGAAATCAAAGGGTGCTAATTCTAAAATGGGCAAGATCACACATTGGTGAAATGCAACAATTTTGTCTTTATTTTAAAAATGGTTTAAACATGGACCTTCTTGTCTTATACTTATCTCCTTTAGTTGAGATGTCAGTATCTCTTCTGCAGCTTCTGCTAGCCAAGATCCTATGTCCTAAAAGGGATCAAAAATTTCTAGGCTTTTTCAGAATTAAAAGTAAGCTAATAGAAAAAAAATTTCTAGCTTCAAAACTTTTGAGAAATCTATTTTCTAAGAGAGTATGTATTATTTAATTTCATTTTATTATGCTATTTAATTTCACAACCTGGTTTATATATTGTTCCTGGTTCCATGTATCAGCCAGCTTTATCTGTTCCAGTATGTCTAAATTACCCTTTCCCTGTAAATTTGGCATATAGAGGTAGAAAGGAAACTATGTGATTTGCTAATAGTTAAATAAAGGGATCAGCAGAATTAAAGGGTTAGACTTTTGATGATTTTACATAGATTTTTGTGTTTTAGTATATGCAAAGGTTGGTTTGGTTTTTTTTTTTTTTTTTTCCTTCACTGAGAAAGATTATGCTTTCTATATTGGAGCTATCCCATTCTGGCATGCTAACAGTCCGCTTGCTGTATTTCTTCATTACTCATCCAGGCACAACACTTGGGACCATCCAGTGTATTTCTTGTCATAGTAGCTGAATGTTATTTCATTCTTAAGTATTTTTTTTTTAGTCTTTATTTTGAAGACAGCTTGGCTCATAAGCCAAGATCCCAGATAAATTTAGAAGTCTGGTAGCAAAGGATGTGCCCTCCTTGCCCTGATTCCACCACCAGCTGAGACAAGTCCCGTCTCTGTCTATGGAGCTGTGTTAGTAGAGGCTTTCACTAGCAGTGAGGCTTGTTAGTGGGGCATGATACGTGAAAATTGCTATCTGTAGTTGAGGGTAGGTGTCAAATGTGCTGATGAACCCTAATAGGCTTTAATTTAATTTTAATGGGATATTTTAATCTTTTAATGAGTCAGTAAAGCAACTTATATACTTCTTCTAGGTTTTCCCCCATGCAAAGACTAAATTACTGTTTATATACTCAAAGCAATTATAGATTACCCAGAGCTACCAAGGACAGTGCCTCATTTTCCAGTCTTCTCTGTGAATTTACAGAGTAGATAGGTATTTTTGTCTTTGAAAATTCCTGACAGAATGAACTATTTTTAATGGAGCTTTAAGACGTTTTCAGCAAATAGTGTGCTTTGTATGAGGAAAGTAATCCTTCAAATGCATACATTCTTTAAAAAATATGCCCATTGATTTTATTCAGTAATGTTATTTTCAAAGAAGGTCATTTTAGTCAAGTATTGTGCAACTGGAGGCTAAAGGATAGAAAGCGACTGTAAATCTTCTCTAGTTACACAGCTTTGGGTTTTTCCTGCTCAGAGAATATCTGGACACTAAAAATATAGTGTCATTATCTCCATACAGACTTTAAAAACCTTTTTGTGTATTCTGGGTGCAATGGAACTGCAGCCCGGAGACACTTGGATTGTGGAAACAGCTCCTTGAAAGCCATCAAAGTTTCTGGATGTTTGCAACATATGTCATATCTGAATAAGGTAACTGGTCATCACGATCCAGGATCTGAAGCCACCAATACTTTAAAGCACTGATCACACATCCCTTTTCAACACCTGCATTTGCTTTACCTTTCCTTTCAGGATGACTTTTTACAGCTCTTAGTAAGATGGTGAATGCAGGTAGCAAAGTCTCTGATAAGTGAGAAAGGAAACTTAACTTAGCCTTAAGTTGTTCTGCTTCTTTACATTGTTATCCCCCAGGAGGGAACGAGAAGGAATGAAAGACCATTTTATGCATGCTGATTTTGTCACTTGCAGAGGCGCCAACAAATCATGTGATTTCTATAACTTAGTATTTCTGTATGATTCAGTGTAATTGACAGTGCCAGAAACTAGCCCTAAGCAAAAGAAATGCAACATAAAATCTGCTGTAAGCAAGTTAATCACAGTCTAAGTGATAGAAAGCTTGCACTTCATTTCTTTTCCAGGATACATTTGTAACAGAAAAATAATTCTCTTTTCTCTCAAAAGACTAGGGAGGCTGTCAGGCGCTTTGGGGCAATCCAAATAAATAGTTTATGCCTCCCGTAAATAAAGATATGAAATGTTTGTGTTTGTGAACGAAGGCAGAGTAACCTCGTAAATTTGATATTCTAGGCTTTGACTCATGGTCTTAGACCACTGACAAATGGGTCACTGCCCAACTCTCTGCTCTTGCACATCTCATGAACGCACTTGCCTTAATATTCTGTGCTATAATTTAAAGATACCTTGCTAATACCATTTTGGAATTATCTGCTTTAAAGATTGTTCTGTTCTTATAGCCTGGAAGAATATCTTTTTAATTAATATCTGTGTTGCTCAAGATTTTTATTAAGAAGGAAGTCTCTTGGACTATATACAGCAGTGCCTCTGGGCTTGCTGTTCAAGAAAGTTATTTAGACACATGTTTTTCTGGATATTTCACCATCCTACAATTAGATCATTCATATCCTTGCCAGTCCTCAAATGTCTCTTTCTAGTATGTCTTACAAATATATTTTACACTGCGAATGCCTTCCTTTAAATTTCAGAAACTGCAATTAATTGTTTTGTTAGTTTAATTTTATTCTGCAGCTTGGTTTTTCATGTTTTTTTTTGTTTTGTTTTGGTTTGTTTGTTTGTTTGTTTTTTATTTCCCCACAAAGCTGTCCAAAGCCTTTGGACAGTGTGATTCACTGTTTTCCTTCAGGTCAAAGACTTTGAGAGGTCATCAAAAAGGTGGTTTCCAGTGGAAAACTCAGGAGCCAAGTATGTGACAAATGGAAGTCTATGAAAACCATACTTTCCAAAATTAACACTTGCTGTGTATAGACGATGCATATCTTGTTAAGGAAGATGGTAAGAAACTGGAGAGCATATGTTTTATAAAAAAAGCCCTTTGCTAACAACCTATATCACCATATTTTCCTCTTTATGAGACTACCAGCTTTTTCCAAGCAGCAAGCACAACTACACTACCACACAAATCCAAAAGATTTTCTTTGAATTGAAAAGATTGAAAAACTCAGCTTTTCTAGAGGATATTAAAAAATAGGATAGCTGTAAGCTTTTGCATTTCTCCATGGTAAGTATTCTATAGCACTTGTTCACTTGGGTTTATTCCCTTCCTCTTCAAAGACTATGTTCTTTGAATTAAACCTGTGGCTGGATAGACATTCAAACCAAATGGGGTACCAGTTTCATTATACCATTGCAAATATTACCTTTTCCAATTCTCTGTTATCTGATTATTTTTTGTCTGCAGTGGAAATAAGGTCATGGTGCTAATTGTTTGCTTTTTAATAGCTATTGCTTTTGCTTTGAAGCTTTTGTTGTTACTGATACCATAAGAGCTCATGAAGTAGTATCCAATGAAAAAAAACAGTAAATATGTCATTAGTTTTAAGCCTATTATTGAAAGCTTATCCTTTGCTGTGTTGAGAAATTAATATGAACTTGTCATGCTGGTTTGGTGGGGTTTTCCCTCCATCTTTACAAATGTTTGTCATGTACATTTCATACCCAGAAGTTCAAGGTTGTTTTCCAGAGAAGAACAGTCATAAATGTATGGATAGAATCATGTTTTCTTCTCCATGTCCTCATTAAAATAATTTTTTTTCTCCTTCTTGCTTATTAGGATACAGCAGTTATCAAAATTTTGTGTTTCAGTTTTAAAGTTTCACCCTATGTCTAATCCAATCCAATTACTTAAAACTATAAAGTGCATCTGAATCACTTCTTACAAAAATGCAACTTTTAAAAGCATGTGCTCATGTGTGCATACATATACATACATTTCATGCAGTTGTAAATTGAGGAACAGCTTGAATTTTATCCAGCTGTCTATACAGTTTAACCATTTGGAGCTAAAAATTGTTTTATTGTCCTGCTCATTACTTTTGTGCTTATTTCTTAATTAATTTTGGTGTAGTTATGGCTACTGTTCAATAATAACTCCACAATTAGAGAAAAACTGAAAGCTGCTCCAGTGTCTCACTTCCACTTTTTCCATTGTGCTATTTAGTATTGATGTACCAGCAGCCCTGGTCAGCCCTCCAGCCAGCAGGCTCTGCAAGTCCATGTAGCCACATGGGCTTCACAAATTGCTACAGACCAGAAGTGCTGCTAAGTGGCAGTAATCAATTTGGACATGGAGTTTACTGTTGTAATATTTATTTTGATCCAGTTTCTGAACTTGTTTTTCAATGTTTTTCATTCAAATACTTTTATTTCAGACTTTCCAGAGTTGTTAGATTGAATGTAGATGTAATGATATGTATGCCATATGTATATGTTCACTATGAGCCTCTTGAAACTGTTGGTGGGAATTCACTGACTTCAGTTCTAAAGTAGTATTTGTATTTTAAACTGAGAAACTTCTCATATAAATGCACAACCAAATTCCTTCTAAATCTGGAGTATCTGTCAAATGACAGAAGATTACAAATCAATGGGATATTCCAAACCAAAGTCTTGAGATTTCTTGCCATATTTATTTCTGAAGTTAGATCAGAATTCATGTTTTAATCAACTTCAAGATATAAAACCATAACAAAAGATTCTGAAAGACCAATATTTTCAGTCTGCTATAGGTCTGCTATAACACCCTAAATGAGGAGCTGATTAAATTTAGTATTTAACTCCTTTTTATCAGTTCAGGGGTGGTAGACACTTTTTTTTCATTGTATAAAGACATAAATCCTTCCTCTGCATTTTGGTAGCAGCTTTGTAGGCAGTCCTGTGCAGGGTTCAGTGAGTAATCCAATCTCAAAGTGATAAAGGCAGAGCACTCAATCTGCAGGTCAGGATGCAACAGGAAAGGCTGTAGTTTAGCAAGAGTCTATAAAAGATAAAAGCTCTTTGACCACAGGCTACTTACATTGATTGGAATTCACCATAGTCCCAGATAGGTTAAAAAATATATAGTTGAAATGTAAATAAATTGAACTATTAGACGTTATTAACTTTCTACATTTAAAATTTTGCATCATGTTTTTTCCTTCTGCAAGTTTGTTTCCTCTTTTCAGCAACATGCTTTAATGTGAAGAAAGCTCCATACTTTGGGAACAGAACTCATATTTCTCTCTAAACAGTTGCTTTTTCTTCCTCACCAAAGTAATAAAAAAACATGGGGGCAGATTTTACTACTGTACTGCCTTTTCACTCAAACTTTTTATTTGAAAGCTATATTTAACCCTTTGGATTTCATATTGGGTATTTTTCCCAGTTATCTGGGGATTTGTTTCCTCTGTTGGGATTAGTGAATGCTGTAATAAAGCCATCAAAAATAAGTTCTTGAGGTAGACAACAGTAGTTCTTCTGTCTTCAGGCATAAAGAAGAATTGGATTTCAATACTTTTATCATTGCCCTTTAAAATTACCTTCACCTTAAACTATAATTTGATATTCTGGCTACCTGAAATGAAGCTATAAATGAAATTCTACGTTAACTTATATCTGTATCTCTAAGACTGGTAAGAGACTTCATGATTCTTTTACTGAAGTAATAGAGATGGAGTGTGAAAGGGGCTCAGATAAGTTTTCTTGCTGTTTTCGAAAGCAGTAACAAAAAAGGAAGTGTTAAATTCAGGCTAAATCAGAGCAAAATGGCAATACAGCAATAAGAAACAAAAATGATAGCTTCAAGTTCAAAAGTTATGTTGTTACTGATATCTCCCTGCTATTATTCTTCTCTGTCTAGATATTTATTGCTATTAGAGCATAGTATCAAAATACTTAAAAGCTCTTGACAATGTATTGAATTAGGGAGGCAGGCGAAAAGGTGTGGTGGGGAATGTATCACATGAGGAATCCAATACAGTTTTATTTCTGAATCTTTCTGAACAGTTACTATCTTGCACTGGACTGACATTAGTTCCTTTTACTAAGGTATTTTCTGTATCAAAAAATACATCAAAGGATCACAAAAGCTCCATGAAAATACTTTCATAAGACTGCATATAGTAAGTTGTAATTTCAAATTTTTATTACTTTCACTCTAAATAACAATGCAGGTTATAGAAATTCACAGATTAGAAAACAGTATCACAACTACAGTTGGCTGAGAGAACAAATAATCACAGTTAGCAGTTTTTAATAAATTTGGATGAAAGAAATATTTTTGCAAATTGTTACAGTTGTTTAATCCTATCCATAAACCCTACAACTTTGACTGTAGAAAAAACATAGATGAGAAAGAAGCTAAATGTATCACTGACTAACATTGCAGCATGGAATTCAGTTTGTGGCTCTCTATTAGACTGAAATCAATGACAGTCATGGCAGCTATACAAAGTCAAGGTTATTGTATGCAGAAAGCTCTTGTTAATTTACTGTTCTTCAGGGTGTTGGCAAAATCTACAGTTTACCTTCTGGCATTATGTCATACAAATAGAGGAATTACATGTTACTCATTCTCTAATGATTAACTATTGCTTATGGATATTGCATGAACATTTCCTGTGGTGTCTTTCTGCCTGAGGAAGTTAGTACAATCCTCTCCCACTTAGGACAAACTTAGAGAAATGCTTCGCACGACTACTTCAGGTTTGCTCCCAAAGCAGTTGCACTTGGTCCCAAATAGTCTGTTGTGTACAACTTCTAAGCTTTTTCTGGTGGGCTCTGGGATATATATATATATATATATATATATATATATATATATGGAGTTGTCATGGTTTAACCTAGACAGTGACTAAATACCACACAGCTCCCTGCTGATTAGCACATTTACAACCCCCACATAGAGTGGGATGGGGAGGAGAATCAGGGATAAAATCCCTAAAATTCATGGATTGAGATAAGCAGAGTTTAATCAGTCAAATTACTACTACTAATAATAGTAAAATAAAAAAAAAGAGGAAAAAAAGAGAGAAAAGACGAGAAAAAACAAGCGATGCACAATACAATTTTGCACGACCCACTGACTTGTGTCCAGCCTGTCCTCAAGCTCTGACTGGCCCCTCAAGCCCAGTTCAGGTCAGCTGTCCCAATATTGCATGGAAATGGAAAAGTCCTGGGCTTAGGACATGCAATACTTTACAATAGCCAGAACATTTGTGGGTTATCAACATTCTCATATTGAATCCAAAACACAGCATGTACTAGCTACCTGAAGCTAGTACTACTAGCTTATAGGAAGAAAAATTATTCTATCCCAGTGGAAACCAGGACAGGTGTATGCAATCCAGCACACTCAAGACTCTTTTCTGCTAATGGGGCAGAATGCACATGTAGGGGGCTGGAAAGGTACCAGCAGGTAATCCTGATGGCCAGTTCCAGCTAGGACTCAAGTGTGAAATTTTGGTGGGGCTATTTTGAGGAAATGCTCACTCCCCCTCTCCTAACACAAGACAGCTGTTAGGTAAGACAAAAGGAATTTAGTAAATGGTAAAAGGTAAAGTATGTCAAGGTAAGAGACAAAATAACTTTCAGAGTGAATGTGAAGCAGAGTTGAATGTTAGCCACTTTTTATCTTCTTCCTCGGGAAATGATCTTGCATCCAGTATTTCATTCTGGGTAGACTGAATAATCTGTGTAGTCATTGACAGGAAACAATAATATAATAGTAGACATTGCAGTATATCCTGCCTGAAAATTTCAAAGTATCTTCTATTGAGAATATAAATCTAAAGTACCTATCTTTCTTTTCTAATGCCTTAGGTCTAAATATGCTCTGTTTTCCATAGAGAGCATCTATAATTTAAATGATTTACTCTATGCATAAAGAGTGTGAATTCTCCAAGTGTTCTTGCTTTTATTTCTCAAAGAAAGCCCTTAGAAAAAAAAAGCATCTTAAATACACAGTCACTCAAGATGTGGGTAGAATCTCTGAAGTACTGCTTCACATTAAAACTATCGGCATAGAAACACATTTTGAAAACAGCAAAGTGACTGCTGAGTATATGAACAATATTGAGATGGCAATGCAAGATCAGTCACTTCTCGCAGGTCTTTAATATCAAACCAAAGACAGAGTTTGACTAAGATTAAGGTTACCATAAATAACAAGATACAAACATTTGTATTTTCAAGTGGTGACTAAGTCAGTGTGTCGGGGTTATATTTTACATCCACACGATGTTAGAGCAGTATTTTCTCCTGGCGTTATGCTGCACTCATTTTTCTCGTGACAAAGGCTTTTTGGGGTATGTGCAAATGCCTCCCATCATCTATAACATAACGCTGCTAATTGTGCAAAATATGCAGATGCTATAATTTACTGACTACCAGCTATAAATTCACAGTAATTGGAGAGAAGGGTGGAATAAGAGAACAATAAGTAGAGCTCTACAAAATGCATTTTACTGTATTATATTTGCTTCTGTTTGTGTGTCTGCTGAACCTTTCCCATCTCTTCTCTTTTCCCCTTTAAAATGGGACTGCATGGACATCTCTAGTTTTCCTAGAGGTAATTACAACTCCCATAAACAAAAGATTATTTCATCATTAATTATATATTAGATGACTTACTTTATGAAACTTTTTTTTTTTATTTCTCCCATTCTTTTAGCTATGTGTTCATATCTTATTTGAAAAGAATATAATGAGAATGAGTTGTTAAATTTCAAAGCATTTTGGAGGAAGAGTCCTGAGGATACTGAGTTAAAACAAATAGCGGCAATAATGACCTGTTAGGACTTGCAGCAAAAGACCAACTCATCGGCTGCAAGTCTCAAACAGAATCCTATGTCATCCAGACAAAACTTCTCCTAAACCAGGGATAGATTACCTTGAACATAAGTCTATCAAATAATTAAACCTACTTTAAAAGCCTCAGTATTACAAGGAAAAATGTGTCCCTTTTCTCCTTCATTGTTTACACAACTGTGTGAAAAGATGCAGCTTGATTTATAATACTCAGTGTTTCAATGGACTTTATATTCTTTTCTAAGCATTTAGGGAACTGTTGCAATTTCTATTTTGCTCCTTACCCTTACCAAGACATTGCTAGCCCACTGTATATGCACTCTGTAGTGGATGTGTACTGGTTTTATTAATCACCTGGGGAACTGATATGCACAGAGAATAATTTCTTACTAAAACCAATTGTAGCAAATTTCATACAAATTGGTGAATTTAGAAAACTATAACATTTTGTATGTGAGCAATGGTCTTTGCAGTAGAAGGCTCTATATTGAATGGAGTTTTATTTTATGTCTCATTTGTCTTAGAGTACACATGCAAATGCTGATTTTTTGACAGAGGTATACATATATGTTATATAAATATCAGAAAAACTGAGAAAATTTCTCTGAATTTTTTTGCACAAAGCAGTGCTTATAATTGATTTTCTTTTAGGAGCACAATATCCAAAGTACACATTTGAATTGTACACACAAACTCCGCAATTGAACATATAAAAGGGAACATTGGTCAGGAAAAGATGGAAGAAAGCAGTGGCCTCAGGTTTTTGAATTAATTAGTTTTTTATTTTTATTTTAACTTCTGAGGCAAAAATAGTACTGTGTAGTCTTTTAATTAAAAGTAATCTGCACTTGTTTTGCATTTTCGCCATGAAGTGTTTTATTGTAGTTATTCAAATATAAAGAAAGGCAATTAGGTGATACCTTAATGACTTCCCCATAATTCAGAGCCAGTCTGTCATGTAAAGGAGGGTCTTACCTTACAGACCAGGTGTTTTGCATAAATGTATGTCAAGTAGACCAATTTTTTAAGCTTTAGGTTTTTAATTTTCTGGGTCATATTTCATCACTGCTGTTACTTTCCCAGTTACAAAGTAAAAATTCATTAAACATTTTTGTCTGTTTATATATACACATATATATAGTTGTAACTTAATCTGTATTTTTCTATGATTAATAGGCTCTAACCAGTTTACTTTAAATAATGAGGTAAATCTTTTCTCTGCTATCACTGCCTTGTAGAATGAAACCCACTAAATTAGGCTTCTTTCTCTTGCTAATCATTCATATTCAGCTACTGACATGTAAAGTCCAGATGGTTGACTTACTGACAATCCTAATTCATTCTTTTGAATTGCAACAGTTTGCCTTTTGTCATGTGTTTTCTCTGTTCATAAAGGCTTTTGTTATTTATCTGCATTTACTGAATAAGTTTACATATTATGGCATTTAATAAGTTCCACAGTATTTAACAAAATTTTCTTCAGATGCATCAGCACAGTGCCTGTGCAGGAATCTCATAGATTATTCCATGATATCTCATGAAAATCTGATGCAATAGTACCATTTCCCTCATTTATTTATTTCAATGAAGCCATTTCAAATAATAAATTTGATTAGAATATGCAGAATCTAATGAAAAAAAAATTGAAATTAGTGTACTTGAATTTTATATTGAGTCTATAGACCAAGGAGATTAAATGGAGACATAATCGTAGAGTTTAGACGCAGTGAAACAACATTGCATGTCCATTTGTAATATTAACTTGTGGGTGTTTCTGCTGTAAACTTAAGTCTTTTTTTTTTTTTTTTTTTTTTTGTTGGTTTTGCATATGCTATGTCTTTTTTTCCACTGCCTTCATACAGAAATCTCAGTAGACCTTTAGTATGAAATGTGCCATACATCTAAAACCATTACTAGCTGTCACAGTTTTACAGAGTATTTGTCCCTCCTAAGAGACTGAGAAGAGCATGGCAATAGAAAAATATATCCTATGACAGCAAATTCCAATACCAACAATCACAGTGGTTTCCTTTTATTTCATTGGTGAAAAATTTGATATTGTCTTTGAGGTAATTTACTTAAGTGCTAAATCACAGTATATGCGTTTTCCTAAGACACTTGAATAAAAAGTACAGAATGTATTCCTTAAACTCTAATATGCTTCAAACTTTCTCACAACTATGGTGCAGATGAGTAGAATTGCATTTTGGGAATTCTACATCTGGGAACACTGTGTGAAAAGATAATTATGGGTAAATGGAGCATTTTTGATACCAAAAATAGCCTTAGAATGAGAAAGAATAAAGAGATATCCTATATTTAGTTTCTTCGAATGAATATTCTATTCTATAATGTAAAATGATGGTTGGAAATTATAGTTTTAAAGTGACTTTGAAAATGTCCTTGATTATGAATTCTGATTTTATTTAAAATTTCAGTGTCAAACAAGGCTCTTGATATCTTTAAATGGTAATATATAAAAATCTAATTCTATTTTATATTTGTCAATGTTGGATTAGAGAAAATATTCATACTAAACTTCAACAATGCTAAAACATCAAAACTTTTATTACAGTACTTAAACTTTGCTAATGATATTTTAAAGAGAACTTATTTTGTGTCTTGGGTTTTGTTGTTTATTTTTTTTCCTGTGAGATTTCTAAAATGTTTATTGTCACTGCCAGAAAGATAGGTATATTAGGTTTAATTCTTAAATGGAGAATGTTGTTTTCCTTGTGACATGTGAGCCTCCAGATATGCTGCCCATCTTGAGTGGGATTTAGAGCTGTCCAAACACATCTGAAAAACTTTATTTGTACTCATGTTAAATTTTCATAAAACTATTGGTTTTGAATAATGTATACTCAATCAATAACATATTTATGGCATATGTTAATGTTGATCCAAAAGAACTGATAAATACATGAAAAATAGTTTTGTGATACAAATTCTAGATTCTATTCTGTTATTTATTAATTTTTAGAATATAATAGATGATGCTATCCAAGATCTGTAGATAGACAGGGTTATTGCTATTTTCTGTGCTTTGAGCAGAAAATTATCTTCATTGCTAAAGCTCTACTAGGTGTAGGCGGTAGGGGAATCCTCATCTTGCCTAAAGTTTGCTGATGCATTTTACAAGCCACTTAGGACAAAGCAGATAATTTTTTTAGAACAAATGCTAATACTAATGACTGCACTAATTATTTTACATAAATATATTTAAGTTTTTAAAAAACAGGAAAAAAGTGTAACTTACATGAGATAGGTCCTTTAAAATAATATTTTCTTAGTCATATTTGAGTCAAATATGCACAAAACACTACAAAATAATCTATTTTTCTGAGGGAAAAAAAAGAAAGAATCCTAAGCTGCTGCTACCTTCCTCAATAGGTACAGTTGGCATCAGTGCTGATGCGCTCATAGAAGCGTAAGAGCCTGATCCCAAAAGACAGTGAAAGCAGTGTCTGTAAGTTCTCACACTTTTGCTAAGCTGCTTTGAGTGAATCTTGTCAGTAATTCTTGTACCCTTCAAATAAAGTCTTGACTCCATTTTAGGATGACAGTATCCTTTGGCAAGAGCACATATTCCAGGGAAGCCTACAGCAAATGTGCAAATCTTGTTTCCCACTTGTTTTTCAATTACTCAAGCTTGCAGTCAAACAACAGAATTATTTTCAAATGTTTGCTGGCCAGGAATATAAAGGTCAAGGAATGTTTAAAAAGAGGATAAACAGCTGTCTTGTTTAAGTTAATTTGATATTATATGATTTATTAAATGTTTAAAAAGTTCATGAGTAGGAAGTACTTTCATTTAAATTATAGAATATTTTATGAAATAAATATTCTTGTGAATATAGCTCAGAGAAAATTTATGTATGAAAAGTTTTGTCTTCCTTTCTCTTTGCCATTTACAGGCTAACTGTATTAGCACAAAAAGTAACATTTATTTCACTGACCTTTTTAATTCCTTGCATTCAGGTTTGCCCTTTTTTTTTTCCTACAGTAAATGCAGTGTTGCAATTACTAAAGTCAGCAGTTCCAGTGGAAACACTGGTGAACTCATTAAGTGCACTGTCAGGTGTTGCCAACCCCAGATGTCGGCCAACCGAATAGTGAGATATAAATAACTCTTTACAGAAGAATTGCAGTCCAACAGATTACCCATCTTAGACAAAGCTAAACTAGTATCCTGTGACTGGGTTTGCTACTGACTAGCTGCTAATGTGTGGAACAAATGAGAGGATCATGTGCCCCTTTCTAGAAAATAAAAATCAGATTAATGACTGCCTGACTCCCAGAAGTCTGTTTGTCAGGTGTCCATGCAAAATAGAATTTAAATGCAAGAATGCACTCCAATACTATCTTTCTATTTATTTTCATTTGTATTATTCCTTCCTATAACCAAGCTATTTACAAAAATTTCTTGATGACTAAATTTTTACTTCCTCTGAACTTTCTGTATTATTTCCTGTGGATTTTAAGGACCATCTAAGTGAGAAGTAATGCTGAACAACAGCAAAAAGTTCACTTGCAGCAACAGCAACAAAGTGGGGAAGGAGAGGAGGTGAGAAAGAGAAAATTTTACTCCTCTCTTCTTCTCATGAGTCAGTGTTTTGGAACTTAAAAGTGTTGGCAATATTGCTGTCAGGTGAAAGTATAATAAATTTCATTTGATAAGCTTTTCAGAACACTTTGAAAATTGACATCTGTATGAGTTTTATACTCTTTTGTGTAGTGCATATCTTTTATTTACAAAAAAATCTTCTATTTCTTCTGAATTCTTTTGAGGACTAGAATGTGTCTCCTATATTTGTATTTTTATTGTTTTACAATTAAAGCCTAAATCTTACCTTGACTGACACAGCCCTGCCTTAGACGTAATGCAAGAACACTGAGTTTTAGAGAGAAAATATGTTTTGTATGTACTGTGTGACAGATGAATGTGGATGTTCTTGTAGCAGAGAAAAGCATGAATGGCAGTCACAAGAGTTTTAAACTTTGTAGAAAGGTGAAGGAGTCTATGTTACAAATAGACAAATGATTCACTTCATTTATGAAAAATCTGAGGTGGTGTTCTACAATTAAATATTCATATAGATTGGAGGTCTGTCTCGCCTTCTTGCCTCAAAAATGTCTTCTATTTGCATGCACTTGGGAGAACTGTGTTCACACTGACACACAGGTCGTGGCAAATTATTTTCCCTCAATTTGTTTCTTAAGTTCTGTGATACTAGTCTTCTTTCCAAATAGAATAGGAGAGTTGCAGATCTTCTTTAAAATGTGTAAATCACTCAGATGTGCAATGTCTTTGAGATAAGAAATGAGATAAGTCTGAAATGGAGGTTGGTGTGGGCTTTGGCTCAGCCTAACTGGAGAAGTATTAGTAGAAACTATACTTGTGGCTACAGCAAGGAGCTTGGGGACTGTTTTCTGAGAGGTGAACCTCAAAAGCAAAAAGGGGCCAAGTAGATCCAGCATAAACATAGGATAATAAATAAAAAGTCTAAAATGAATAGTCCTTAAAAAATCATAAAAAATCAGCAGAAATATTGAAATACATATTTGGATGGTTACACTCTCTTTGCCTAAACTTCAACAGAAATACTACAACCCCTCCCATTGACATACTTCATATAGATCTTATCTAGTAGTTTTAGCATTGGACTGAATTGCCACTCCAAGTGTTCATATAAGAGTTTTTGGCTTGGAAGGTGCTGAACTATGTATTCTGTTACTTTGCAGTGATTCTTGTTTGAGTGACATGATAGGCTGTTTTTCATTTGTCTTATTGATCTTGTGATAATTACAATTATACCTGAAGGTTAAGAATGGAACTTAAACATAATGTAAGTGGAGAAAAAATGTTAATACTGGTTGAAGAAGGTAATTTCTATATCATTATTTGGAATACTTGTAATGTACTTAAATAGAGCTGGTGAAAAGTTACCACAGGTGGGATGAGACAAAACCCAAAAATCTAGGGAATTTTGATCTTTAAATTACATCTAGGTTCGCACAAATCTTCTTTGAAAAAACCACTTCCATTTGACCATTTATTTATGATAAGGAAATTGAAGCTCTTTCTTATGTGAGAATTGGGAACAATCAGTTTAGCATTATTGTCTGATCCTCAAAATGTTCAGTGTCTTTTGCAGTCTCCCTATCTTAGAATTAATAACATACTTGCTTTTATCACATATTGTCATGAATTGGTAAAGAAAAGCAAAAAATATGTATATTTTCACACTTCTGCATCAAGGTTAGCTTAACTTCTAGGTTGGCATTTAATCTCTGTTGTCTTGGCTGGTCTAAGCTTCCTAAATTTTTTGAAAATATGCTGAAAGTTTGTGCAGTTTTCTTTACCTTTCTTCTTCTGCAGTTACTCTACTCTAATGGCAGTTGCCCTGACCAGGAAAGTTGTGGAGCTCTAAATCCTTATGTCTAACCCTTCCTGCATCATTATAAGAGTGATGTTCTGATCATAAACACTGTTTGCTTCTTTTGTCCAAATTAGTTCATTTTTCATTATGTTTCAGTCAACCATCCATCTTGATCTTTATGAATGATACAAACAGCTCTTGTACACTGCAGAAATAACAACCTTTAAACAAGTCAATCCAAAATGAATACTATCTGTGTGGTGTTAACATGACAAAAATGTTTTCTTCTTGGAATTTCAATTGCAGCAATTTCAGGGAAATCCCTAAAGATTTCAAAGCAATTGCTTTGGTTGCAAATTATGGTTTGGTTGAATGTTTTTCAGTAAGTCTCATCCCAGGTGTTAGTGAGGAAAAATTTTGTATATTAGATTTGAACTAGGTGTATTTTCTTTAAGGATTAAACTGTGTAGTTAATGGTTAATTGAACATAGAGTTTCAGATTTAATACATTGTTTAAGCATTATCATAACCTTTGAAACTTTTCTAAAAATGCATTTCTTTGATTATTCCAGTTATCACTGTGATGTGAACTGTTTACATGTTATCTGGTAAAATACAGTTTCAGTTAACAGGCAGGCTCTAACAGAGTCGAGGGATGAAATAATCTTCCATATTTTCATAATTGTAGAAAATTCTACTGTCTGCCTTAAGAGAGTGTGCATTTAGGAGACAGTGTATCTTGTAAAACAAATCACAGAGACTAGAATAAGTAATTTTGCATCCCTGACTGGTTTCTGCAGCCTGTCTCAGAGTAACACACCAGAATATCTACACACCGTGCAGAGGGATGTGAAGTCAGGAAATGCTCAGCACGGGGATGTGTTTGAATTTTTATGCCTGAGAAGCATTTAGTGACTCCTCTCATGCAAAATCTGGAACCTGTAGTGTCTTACTGAGGACAAGCAGCTGTGCATGTTCCTTGAAAGAACAAAGTAAGTATTTTAAGAAACAGCCATTAAGACAGATGCAATATTGATTTACATTCTTGTTATATTTCAGTGGTTCCAGTCTTTATCTGGGATGTGGGAAACCCATATTTGTAATCTTCTAAACCCTAAGATTAAAAATTGTACCTTTCAGCTCTGTAGACATAGATAGTATCTTTGTACTGAATATTCATGCTTAACAAATACTTAAATCTGAGTTTGAAATAACCAAAAGAGGGAATTTTTTCTTCATCTCTCTTTCAGAAAGTCACATAACAATATAGTTTTCAGAGGAGTTAGTTAATTATTTGAAAGCTTATATGGTAAACTTCATGAAGTACAAAGAGATTGGCAAGTACTGGCAGTGGTAGTACAGCTATTTTATTTTTCTTGTGCAGGACACAATGGTTTTGTTACAGCAGAACTAGGTTCTGGTAGTAGAAGACTGACAGTACCTATAATACCTACAGCTGCATCTTTGATTATTGCACAGAGTTTAAACATAATTTTGGCCACGGATTGATTTGCAAGGAGTTTTAATATTCTGATGCTAACAGACATTAAGAAAAAAATCATATAGTGTACTTAATTAGATTCATTATTGCGAGCAAAAGGATACAAGATAGTATAAACTAGCCTTAGTAACACCTCCATCTTTGAAAATCAGGTTTTTTTATATGTAGTTGCAGCTCAAGCTTAGAAACGTTGCTTTCAAGTAAAGAAAAGACATCAAATAAAAAATATGGTTTGTATTGCTGAGTAATGTGTTGTATACTGTGCTGAGAAAAGTTTGCAGTGTGTTGATAGTTTGTTGGGGCTTTTTTTAATTCACACTAATTCTTTAGTAGAAAATAGTTATTTTCTTTGCCTGTTGTTCTAATTTTCATTCTTTCTGCTTTATACATTCCATTTCTTAGAGATTTGCTCCACATCTTATTTAGCTAGACAAGAAGTAAAATCAGGGGTATTGCAGAAGAGTTTTTCTATTTTCAAAATACATCCTACAACACAGGAGTTAGTCAGCTTTATCTTACATGGAATCACCCATTTCCAATATGCCCTGCAGAGATGACATTTTGGCCCAAAGAACACTTCAACACCATGTATGTAGCTTGTGGTTAGTGTAACAAATAAGCTTAATATCTGGTTTTAGTGTGCTGTTGTCCTTACTATCTTTCTTTAAACATAATTTACTTTAAATAATTATGAATTTTTGAACTCTATTAAAAAGATTTAAGGCTGGAAAGTTTCACTACAGTGCACACATGCAGGGGAAGAGCCATGAACCTTTTTGTTCTTTTTTAACTGGCTGCAGACATCTCAGTGGAGGTCCAGCAAGGTTCCCCAAAGCACCCTCGTGTTGGGTGTGTGCAGTTCAGAGACAGCAGCACTCCTCATGATGCTGCAGGGCAGCATGAATTCACACCTTTCCTTAGCTTGGGCTTTACTGGTGTGTTTGATCTCTTATGTAGAATTCAAAGCAGATTTTACCCAAATTTTGGTATGAAAAAGCATGGTTTGCCATAACTGGTTATTATAATACAGAAATACAAAATATCTGAGCATTTTTTGTCAGTTGCATTTAAATCCAAGTATCCTTTCTAATTCTTAGACTGTTATTTGTAGACACTACATAGTGGTAAGGCAATACCTTATCATGATGTTAAATAGGAAGTTTGGGAATATCTCAGCTGCCAGAAAAATGTCAATATCCTGATGTGACATTCAGCGAGCAATGTCCTGTTTGAATTACTAAACAGCTGTCTGTACTGTCAATGACAGTTTAAAATATTCAACAAGAAGAAGAACTTCAAGTCCTTATAAAAATAATGTAATTATGTACATGTAACTTATTTAGGAAGTTTTAGCTTGCAGTAATGAAATTGTGCATATATATTTTAAAATCATCTCTCAAAATATCAGCGTCAGAGAGAAAATTCTCTCTCGCTTACTACCCCCTACTCCCCTACTTTTGGAAAAGATACCTGATGTAAAAATGTAATGTCACCCTTTATTGTCTGACAAATCTTATGAGGTAATATAAAGTGATAAAAGTATAGTATTTTGTGTATTTTTATGCTATTTTGACATTTTGTCTCAGTGACCGGTATTTTAGAGCAGATCTCTTGAGATTCTTATTGAGCATTATTTTTTGTGTTTCTGCAAATGGCAGTATGATTTCACTTGTTAAGAATTAAATGTTTTCTTACAATACAACACCAGATGCATTGCCTTCCGTATGGTGGAAAATCTGTGTATTGGGTTTCCCCTATATTGATTTACATCTAAGGCTTTTTCAATGCATTTTGCTCTAAGTTTTATTATAACAGCTTGCAGTGCAATCAAAAGACATGCTTGTAAGACATTTTTACCCTAATTTGAGACAGTCCAAACAACCCCAGTCAATAAATAACACTAGCTTGGCATGAATTGCAGAATATTATGGGAAAATATGCACCATGGTTTTCATATTCAGCTTCCAAAATATTATGTAAATAAAAAGGGAAAAGAACACTGTATCATTGGATTGCAAAAACAGAATAACTTTACCATCCTGCAGTTCTGAAATTAGATGAATTTAATAAAAAGCTTTAACAAGCTTCCCAAAGCTGAGATCTAAGAACTCTGATCCTTCCACTTCAAACACATGGGCCTGTAGCACTTGATATAAAGGGAGAGCTTGTTAGCTGTTGGCAACAGAAGTCCTTTCCGAGCTGCGCCAGTCAACAGGGGACAATTTATGCAGAGGAGCATTGTGCCTGAGCCTAATGCCATTGAAGGCAACAGCAGAGCGCTGTTGTGACATTTTGGTGATCAGCATAGGGCACAACACCATTCACAGAAGTGGTTGCTGAGCAATTATCTTTTTTCATGGGTTTTTCTGGCTTGTAAAATTAGAGCATTTGAAAAGATAGTAATATCCTGTGTGTGAACTACAACAAAATACCCTTTCTTTGACCAAGTTAGAATATCACATTACTTTTATGTGAATTTTCTTCATATTTAGGTATTACCATCAAATAAATTTTTAGGTCATAGGAAAAAGAAGTTTTTCAGCCCAAAGACAAATGTGATACAGGATTCCTTTATAGATAAGTGTAAACTTGTGGACAAGAATAATCAATCAGGCTGCATAAACCTTATAGCTGAAGGTCATGGCTAAAACAAAGAAACAGTAACACCAATGTTAATATATTTTTATTAAAAGAATAGATTTAAAGTCAATGTACAACTGCTTGTATCATCAAATGAAGATGGAAAACTTGCATTTATATTATCAGAGGTAAAGTAGTGAATGCTTTCAGTGAAAGGGTGTTTATTAATAGATCTCGATTTGGAATGTATCTATTTACTGATAAGGCATCTAAATAGTATTCTAGGTTTTAAGCAAAAGCAATCACAAATGAATAAAAATCCATAGTTTGCTGTGAGCAGGTGATACCTGTCTATTTACAAGCCATAAATGGATTAACTCATGTTATGAGAGAATGATTCACAGTCTTATTTACTTGTTTTCTAAAATCAAACCTGAAAGTATATTCAGCAAAAATAGATAGAATAGCAGGTTGACATTTCAGGTTGTGGTTTTCTAGTTTATTATTCTTTCCCTTTACTACAAAATATATTTCATAGCCATCCACTAGTATTTTTTATTTTGAAAAAAACATAGTTTTAGGGACCACATTTCTCACTCATCTCTTCTGTCTGTATCTTAGATAAACATGTAAGTAACAAGATATAGAGAACTTGCTTATTTTATTTTTGCTAAGGGAAAAGATTATACATTAATGAAATTTTTAATTACTGAGGTTTTAGATAGCTTTTTTATAATTTTGAATTTGCAGTTCAAAATTAAGTTTTATCTGTATTGCTAATGAACTGTGCAATGTGTTATCCATGGTGCTTTTTCAATAGTGAAGCACTTTTTGTTGTGTTGAAAAGCCAGCAATAGAATTGACAGCTGTTTTCACTACTGGTTTTTAAAATCAATTTCAGAAATGAATGAAAGATTTCATAGGAGAATTGAACATCATTTCATTACCTAAAATGTGAACTTAGATATTTTGAGTATATATTGAAGCTTGAAAAATATATTGAATTCTGTGTTGGACACAGAATTGCCAATAATGCTGTGTGGGCAAGGAAAGAATAGACACCTCTCCTTGGTTTTGCCTGTTGAGTTTATCTAACACAGCCAAGGATCCAGTAGCTGGATTTTGTTGAAGGATTTCACAGGCTAACAGGTTGAAAGGGCTAGAAGCAAACTGGAACCAGACCCCTGGTGGATCCTACTGCCTGGGCTCTGAAGCAGGCAGCACCACCCCAGGGACTGGACCTGGGTCAGGGGCTGGCAGTGCAACAGGCTGGGACCTGGGCTTTTCCACAGGCAGAAACAGGACAAAGCAGCAATGGAGAATCAGAGAGGGAGAGCAGTGTATGACCTTTCTGCTCAATCAAGTTAGAAAGCTTCCTTGCAGGGCAATTTTTTCATCACCAATTAAAATCTGAGTGTAAACTACATGGGGACTGAGCATTCACAGGAGCTAGAAGACTGAACAGAAGACACAGACTATGCAACTGATGGAGAATAGTTCTTTTAGTGAATCCCAATTGGATGTGATGCTAGGCTAAAGCTTTTTACTAGATGCATCTGTGAAATGGCCTGAAAAGCTTTCTAGAATGCTGATAGAGGTAGTCAAATCACTTTTTTTTCCTGCTTCAAATCTAATTTCATCTTTACTGGTATCAAATGCAGAAATAACTGTCACAGGTGTCTTAAGATTCATGAGAGCAAAGAAGGACCCAGACTATCCGTCTTCCTGATTAGGATGAAAGTAGGAGTTTGTTTTGGTTTTAATTTGTGTTTATGTGCTTTGCCTTCCAGAGAAAATTAATAGAAACGTTGAGAGCAAGAGCCAAAAATCTCTCTAAGGATTGGACTCATTGCAAGGCTACAGTCTTAGTACTTTGTCCTCCTCACCCTATTTCTGCAGTTTCAGATCTTGTAAAATAATTTTAATGAAAACCACAGGAAATGCTTCCACAGTTTTATAGAGTAATTGAATATGGAAATGAGCTCCAGAATTTTTGTTCAAGCATGTGTTCAGAGCAGGTCTTATGGAATCAGGTTTCTCACATTCAGGTCCATTTGAGTCCTGAACAATTTAAGGGTACACCAAGCCACTCTGAGAATATTTGGCAAATTGTTCTGGTATTTCACCCCCCATAGTTGTATAGCATTTTTTACCATAACTTACCCGGTTTAATTAGATATGTTGCTGCTCATTCTATCTCTGTGTAAAAAAAAACACACAAAAAAAACCAAAACCAAAAAACAAAAGAAACAAACAAAATCAGAAAAGCGTTAAGAAAACCAGAAGCTGTGTAGCTTTAAAAGTGAAGTTATAATTGAGCAAAGAAAGGTGATTAAACATGCATGTGCCCATGCATGCTGTTTTGGTAGTTTAATACAGTTGATATGTGGACAAAGAAAATTCCTGGACTATGCAGCCAGATACTTCTGTCTGCTGTTGCTGGGAAAAGGAATGAGGAAAACAGGATGAGAATATGCATAGTTAAAAGAATTCTTAAACATCAATGCAGACTTTATATAACTTTGTGCCCATTAACACCCTGACCACCAGCAAGAGCTTGGTTTGATTGTGACTTCATTCTTCTTACAGAGATGGGCTTTTGGTGCCTTCTTAAGTTCCCCAAGGCAGAGACACATGGACCATGAAAAGGGCAATTAATACCTTGCAAAACTATCAGGCTTTCTGAGGGCTCATTAAAAACCAAAGGAATAAACTGTAGATACTGATAATTCAAAATTCACTTTCCATTCACTTTACAGTATAACACCTGATAACACGATAATGCCAAATTAGGTTTAACTAATGTTAGGCCTTATTTCAAAGCCACTAAATTAGTAAGCTAGAAGAATAACTTCCTTTAACAGTTAACAAGAATGTGCACTTTTGCAAAAATTCTTTATAGCAATAATTATTGGGGTTTTTTAATTTTAATATTGCCTATGAAGTATATGTTCTAATTATATGTTCTAAGTATATGTTCTAATTTCAAGTATTTAAAATTATGTATACAAAGAAATTAGCTTTTTCTAGAGCAATAATTTCCAATGCAATCAATTTTTTTTTTTTCTGCAAATTACCCAACAAAAAATGTTATTACCTTTAATTGACTGGGTTTTTTTTTTTTATAACTTTTGACATGAAAATTCTTTTCCTAGATCTGAGTTGCATAGATGCTGGTCTAATTCTTCTCTGAGGACAAAGACTCTTAATTCAATTTATAGAAAGGCAAAAGAAGTGATGAGGGATTACTGCCAGAATATCTTTCAGGAATGAGAACCAAATGGGCATTTGGTAACAGCTCCTTAGGTGGGAAATAAAATATGTCTTTCCCTTGTCTTTCAGGCAAACCTCACCTAGGGCAAAGCAAACAATAAATCCGAAACCCAGCGTGTTTGCTGGAGTCCTTTTCCCAAGGCAAGTTCTGTGTCCCTGCAGTGTATCCTGTCTCTCCAGTCCCACTGCAGAGAGGGGTAACATCCCACACAGTGAGCAGTGAAAGAAGAGGAGTGGACTCCCACCCATTCTAGAAATCTGCATCTCTTGGAATAACAGGGCCACCAATGTTAAGTGCTGAAGAGTAATTCTTAGGGATTTTAAGTTTTATATGAACAAACATCATTATTTATGTAACATACACAGATACATAACTTTTTAGAACTTCTTTAGATCTCCTCAGTGTGACAAAAAATATCTTAAGACAACACTTCAGTAGAGTGTTCTATGTAAAAGAAGAATTTGAAGGGTTTATAAGATACCACATCACACACAGCTTATAAGAAGTAAAAGGAATATAAATGAATGCAAGAACTAAAAAAAATATTATACCTGTTTTATATATCAACAATATTAGCTTTTAAAATAATTTTAGGTTAGGTCTACTCTGGTTTCAGGATAACTTACTGATGAATACTTGTAAGCTAAAGCAGAGAGGATGAGAAGCCAGCTGGAGAGGTAGTTCTGGAGCCAGACAGGCTAATAAGAACAATGCATACAACTTTTAGAAGGCCATTCTTTAGCTGTATTAGAACACTAACAAAAAAAAAAAAATCAAAGACTTTCAAAACTATAGAAGATGGACAATGTGACAGATATTTTCAGGGAAAAAGTTAAATTTGTAATTAACTTTTTTCTTTCTGATTCAATGTAGAATTAAACTTCTTACACATTGTACCCCTTCTTTCCATAGCTTTTTTAGTAATCTGTTTCTCACAAAAATACTTTTTTTTCCATGTCAGCTGGCGTTAGAGATACAGATATTGCCAGGTTAGGATATTCACTTCTGCAACACCTGAATAGATGTAAAGTGGCGTGGTTTCTGTAAGAGGGAAAACCAGAACAGATCTGATTGCACAAGATCTCTCTCAAGAGAAAGGAAGCCAGTTACTATGCTGCTTTGGACACATACTGGGGCACAGCAGCTGTGTGTGTGTGCAGTCTTAAGTGGAAGGTAAAAAAGGTATTTTGCTGTTCCTTAGCTGCCATCTAAAGCAACTGGATTTGCTTCTCATCTGCTGTGCACACGGTTCCCACATCTCAGCTGATCTGTCATGTGTTGTTAAACCAGTAAATTATTCATGCACCTAAACCTGCAGGCAATGCAGAGCAGTGTACAGAGAGATAAATCTACCCAAGATAGATTTAATTAAAAAATAATGTAAAGGTTTTGAAGTCTTAACATAAGTCAACTGATTTTGGGGCTGAGCCTTTAGAAAACATAACGAGAACATAGTTACAGATTATTAAAAAATATCCTATAGACTATTTTGTAGTCTTGCAGATCTGTGACTTACATTTGATTTTAGTTTCAGTGCATGCCAGTAATTCCACTGTTCTTTCCAAAAAGATTTGTAAAGAAGAGAAAAAAGTAGTGTTTGATACTAGTAACGTACTAAGATTCTTGGATACTATGTATTTATAGACTAAGCACTTGTTTAGTATTCCTAGGTAGGTTGTGGGACAGATCAAACAAATCATTTCCAGTTGAAATGGCACACTACTCAAATAACTTTTAGCAAATTCATTACTATGAGAACAAATAAAAAGACATGGTCCAAGTCCTTATCTTATCTATTGGGATATATGTACCTGGCAACTGACTTCCAGAATCTGTGGCAGCTCCACAACTCTGTGTTCTGAGTCTTACGTGTTAACCCAGCATCTGAGAATGCATACAAAAAGAAGATTCACCTCATGTTTTTTTTCTCATGTTTTCTCTACTACAAGAGCATTGTCAAAGCAAGCTCACAGTAATATTTCTATTACTTTTTGTCTTCCTGGACAATATTTCTATCAGTGTATCATACAGCAATTGAACATAGCCTTTTCCCCCAGCTATAAATTCTATCCGGTGTGTATGTATATATATATATATATATAATTTTTTTTTCATCCTGTCCTAAGAAGATCAGCTTAGCAAACATGTTACTTTTGGGAAAACAAAGCAGGATGAACTGGAAACAAAGAAGAAAACCCCTTTCCTGGCTCTCAAATATGTCAAAATCAATTATATAGACAATATCTAGCTTTTAAAAAAAGAAAAAAAAAAAAAAAGAACTTTGTTGACACAGTGGCTGGATAATGTTGCATTTTGCATTCTCAAATGAGTTCAGCAAGCACGGATATATTTGTGTTGTGGTGGACCCCCCTGGGCCCCCCCGGCCGGGTCCCTGCCATGTGACTGAGTCAGGTCTACCTTAGGTTCAAGCCGCCCGGGCTCTGATCTGGTTGGGTGTTTGTCCCATCTCTGCCCCTGGTATCACCTTTCCCCCTGTCTGTGATAAAACCAGCAGGATGGAAAGCCCCGCCCTCTTACCTCTCCGACTCTGCCCAGGTTGGGTCCTCTGTCCCCCCCAGGACAGAGGGAATAAATGACTTAACATCATAAAGGAGGTTTGAGCTGTATTTCTCTTCTCAACTTCGGCTTCTGGTGAGTAGCTGTCACTGACACTGGCTTAAGTGGGGCTGCACAGTTGAGGGATATTTAGGCTGTTTGTAAATGGTTTGAGATATTCCAAGACATAAAGAGGCAAGCTCACCACAAAATTAATCAGTGGACAAGCTAATCAACCACCAGAAATGCCAGATATTTGGGAAATTAATTGATTATCTTCTGCAAGTAGAAGTTCTTCCACAGCTAGATAATGTACACATACATGAAATCTAAAAATTATATTACATTTTTTTCATGTAAACCTCTTTTTAGTAATTTTTCATTCAGTTTTTTAAGTGACTATTTTTGTACTGAAAGAAGGAGAACAGAACTTCTTACTTAAATTCTCTGTTTTGTTATATTTTGTGTTTTCACAGTGTTACGCAGCATCTCTGATCTCTTTTCTCATCATTTTTTGAACTGCACAGTTTAGTTCTTGAAATTGGGAAACAATAACCACTAATGCTCTTTTAAATTAAGGATTAATATACATGGTGCTATTGGAACATCCTCTATATTATTCTTCATTTCTTTTGCCCATTGTGTACATCTTGTTTGATGCCATGGCAGAATATGAGTATTGAATGAAGATAACTGGTGAACTTTTTCCAGGTATTTTAAACCACTAGATACTCTAAGATATTTTATTTTTCTTTCAATTCTGAATAAAGCAACTTTAAAGATTATTTATTATTAACCTTATAATTCAGCTTTTATTTTTTTATCCTTATAATTCTTTGTGGTACACTTCTTTTGAGTAATTAGAAATAACAGTGACAAGAAACAGAGTTGAAGAACTGTTGTTTATAACTTTCTAGTTTTGTCTTTTGGTCATTTAACTTATGACCAGTTGAAATCCATTTTTTTCAAAGACTGTATATTCACAGACCTTTTTTTCCAGTAGTAGCAAAATTCTCTAAGAGCCTTCTCATTATTTTTCTAGATAACTTTTGATTAGATAAACCGCTATTCCCAAGAACCGCGATATGTCTTCAGAATTTATGTTTTCCGAATTTTGCTGAATTTCCGTATTTAGGCATTATACCCGTTCTTTGTTTATTGCCAACACTCTTGTCTCCATTCTGCTTAAAACTACAGCCACCTCCTCTGCATTAAAAAGATGAGTGCAAAGCTGTTACCAGCTGCTCTGATGGAACACAGAAAAGTGAGAAATGTCTGCAAACTCATCTTATTTATGGGGTAACTCATCAAAAAAAGTCTTGGAAACCTTTGCAACAGAGCACTGGTCAAGTGATGTACCCAGTTCATTCCACACAGTGACCTGGCTAATGGTTTTGTAAAAACAAATAAACACCACCCTGCTGTCAGACTTTTTAAAAAGCAGCTAAATATTAGTTTGCTGTTCTTCAGAAAAAAAACAAGTTATGTTCTCACAGAATGCATACTCTCAAATCCAAACTGAATAATTACCTCTGCATATCTAGTTATATTTAAATAATAGGAATTATTATAATTTAGTTGATAATTTGCTAAAGAGAAATGAATATTAAAAAAAAAAATAAACGAGAAAGCAGAAAATACCACTTTTAATAGAGGAGAAACTGCTATTTTGTTGGAGGAAATCTGGGATGTGCCCACAAACTGTTGTTACTAGAACCTGAGAAGAAAAAAAAATTATTTCACTAACATCTAGTGTGTGTAATAGATCAAAGATATGTACAGAATCCTTGATGTAATTTCTTTCTCAGTTTCATGAATCCAGTGGATTTATTTGCATTTCCTTTCATATTGTAAGATATATACAACTCAGGGACAATTAGTAATAAAGAAGCATTAAGTACCAGAAATTAATCTCCTCAATGTTTTGGGGATTTTTTTTTTTTTTGCCTGGAGGGTTGATTTTATGGCTTTAGAGCAATTACTATTTATCATCTCTTGGTTTACGGGAAAGAATTAGAGTTATTAGCTATTAAATTATCCATGAAAATTTGACACTATACTAGACCAAACAAACCCTGGGGCTTGCTGATTTTCCCAGTATGAAACATCTGTGACTTCAGCTAGAGAGAACTTAACATTGTCTAATTAGATTTCTAAGATTTATAAGGCTCAAATGCTCTATTATTAGAAAGCTGAAAACTGGAGCAAAAGTTGAAACTTGCTTTTACTGAAGATTATTTAAAAACGTTTTTAACAGCGCTGTGTGTTGCTAAATACTACTAGCTTGTAATTGGTGAAGATTACCAGATAATGTATTATAATCTGTAACAACAGGAGTTCAGGAAAAACTGTGCTCCATACAGTTGTAAATAAGTTGCAGCTTTTGACTTCAGTAATTAAAAATGCTTTATTTAAAATGCTGCACTAATTATATGCTTATTTTTATATTCTAATTTAAATATGGTTTATATTCTCTTGTGGCCTGCTGAGGCAAAAGGTCGAGTTGGCATATTTTCCATTCTGCAATATTATCACTCATGGGCAGTGAGTGATAATCATCAGTCACCAGCAAAGAAGAGTGGGTTTCTATTGGCTCTTGTTCCAAGTCTGACACTCAATTAGCCACTATCTCTTTCTTTGGAATCAATATGGCTTCTTAGCATGGTAATTGGATAGTTCATTCGATCTTCAATTATTGGATCTAAAAATGGCTCAGAAATTTCAATCGGTTAAAATAAAAATAGCATTATAATATAATCATTGTTGCTTTATTGAAATATCAGAGAACATTATTATGTTTGCAAAGAGCTCAGAAACTAGGAAGGGGAGGAATCAGAATTATCGCTCATTCTTAGTTTGTACCTTTGGAATTTCGATTAGAGAAATCTTTAGTTACAGGATTTCTTTCTTATTAAATACACAAAGTAAATACTGCTCAGATAATAAGCAGGTTTTCAATATTTTGTCTTGTCCTAATTGTTCATTGCACTTCCCCATATATTATTTACTCTGGTCTATTCAGTTCCTGCTGTAAAGAAGAAATGATTAATTTCCTCAAGTGTTCTTCAGCAGTGTGCATCAATATACTATCTGAATTTTTCACAAACACTAATTAATCTTCATAACATCCTTCTGGATGAGGGGCTGAATTAACCCCAATTTGTAGAAAGGAAACAGAATTACTGATAGTGAAAGGTCACAGATCTCCATAATGTAAGTAACATTTACTGCTTCGTTTCTGAGTCCTGAGGGTTACATAAGACTTTATTTATGGAAAATTTCTAATAATTTCAATTTCATTTGTAAGAAAGAAACATTTCTGCTGGTAGGATCACTTCACTACATCCAGTAATACTAGTAAAAAATAAAAAAAAGATTATGCAATAATTAAGCATGAGAAATCTGTTCTTCTCAATTGCTGAAGTCAGGAAGAAAAACTGTTTCTGTAGGATAGACTTCAAGAGTGTGAGTCAGGAAGCCATCCTTTTCTTCTTTCTGTATTTTTTTTTTCTTTCTGTTGTATTTTATATATTATATTACTTCCATTTCTAGAACAAGTCACACAGAGTTCCTACAGAGAGCAACTTCCTTCATTACTGTACTTCGGTTCCATGGAAGATCTATTGAGTGTCCTGGAAAAATGAAATCATTTAAGAAACAGTGTATGTGATCTTGTAGTTAAGATAGTCTATCTTAGCAGTGTAGGTTAGTTTATTTTGTACTGGCAACCAGAAACTCAGCTTGAGTGCTTGACTTTATAATTTCAGTGATATCAGTTAATTTTCCTGCTGATTTCTTTGTGTTCATTCCTTGACATGAGAATGTGGGGGGAAAGGCAAACTATAAAAGGCCCAAAAACTCCAATATCAGAATATTTTTTTCTTTAGAAACCGTGTATTTCATCAACACTTTGGTAAACTCAAGATTCATAATCTGCTACTATCAGAATTTTTCTGTATATGACTCCTCCCTCAGTGGGTGCAGCTGGGAAAGACCATCATGGGAAGAGTCATCAGTATGGCTACAGGATTCCTCCCAGCTCTGTGTTTGTTCATTTTGTGTGTGGAAAGATTTTTGAAGGGCCTGAAAACATAGCAATAATGTTTTTATCTTTTGAGATGTTAAACAAAATATTCCTATCTATGAACGTTATTTTTATAAAAGTGTAGGACATAGGAAAATTTTATAAACATTTTGCAGCCCAGACAACTTACATATAAATTAGTTCACATGAAAAACCTTAGCACAGAAGTTATCTGCTGAGTTAAAAGTCCTTGATTCAAAGCTTAGAGGTCCTAAATTAAATAAGGTTTTGTGGAATAGGCACAATATCATGTTTGCATTTCATTTTGATTTGGGAAGATTTTTAAACCTTCATGACTAAATATTTCCAGAAATTTTAGCTTAAGTAAAAGCCTGGCTATATAATATTTTCATACAGAATGAAGCTTGAGGGAATTGACGTGACAGTCTTATTAAAGGGAATTATTATGTGATTTTAATGTCAGGTGGTAATTCCAGGTTTGTTTACTATTACAGCAATGAATATTGACAAACATCCCAGAAGTTACACAATTTGCCGGTACTATGCAGTGAGCCTTTCATGCTGGTCCTCAAGATAGAGATTAGCAGATAACTTTCTAAAATATAATCCCGTTGCTTAAACAACTAAGCTTTTTTTACTTAAAAAATGCTTTTGTTAAAGTACACTTCCCAAACAGATAGTGATGGACTATTCAGACCTTGTGTACCTACAGTACTTTTTATTTACCTCCATCAACAGAAAAAAATCACATCCTTTAGGCTCAACTGCATACACTTGGGTGGTCTTTGACACTTGGGTCACATTTTTAGTTATGGATATCTTTTTGACAATGTTAGAAGGTACCTGAGAGTGCATAACACTCAGACCTGTATTTTCAATTCAGATTTCCGATTAACACAAAGTTTGTAAGCTTGCAAGTAGGAAATGGCAAATTTAAGTGGTGTCATTTGCCTTAAAATCTCCCACTTTCTAACAACTTTCAGCTTCCAGGATTTTGTGACTCTAACATGGTTTGACAATAAGTAAGTAAGGATGTCCTAATCTTACCATTACGAAACCATGTGTATGTTAATCATAATAGTCCATGATTATATTTTTGTACACTAATGTTTTTTTACTGCCTTCTAGATTTATATACAAACATCTATAAAATTACTTCATTGTTCTCCCTTTTTAATGTGATATTAAATGGCACAATTTAACATAATTTCAAAATCTTGCTGCAAGCTCATAGTCAAGCATGGTCTGTTCTAGGAAGGGGATTTTGAATGGAAGCAGTATTTTCTGTATTCATAAAAGCATTAAAGGCATAAGTGCTAAAGGCCTTTTCCATTGTCAGTTTTCTGCTTAGTGCTGATATATCCATTTCAGAGCAGAAAATATGGCCAAAGTCACTCTGAGTATTTGCTTGCACCACTGTCTCATTTGCTTGCAGACCTCTGATGTATTATTATACAGCTGTGCTGAGCCTGGTATCTGAATTCCCAAAATTTTGTATCAAATCTCCTGCCTTATGAAAGATATCAGTCATGCTTCAGTTGAAGATCTTGAAGAGATGAAGCAATATTTACATTACATGTAGATCTTAAAAGTGATACATTAAATGAACAGGTGATGTTCTCTGCTTGCTGACATGCAACAGGATATGAACAGATATAATAAATGCAAGATAATATTAAGTTTTCAAATTTTGTTTTATGAATATATTTTAAGAAAATCTATCATCTGAAGCATAGTAAATTGCATTTATTATTTAAAAACTAGTGTTGAACAACTATTTTGCATGAATCCTAGAACATAATCGACATCATTTTAAATTATTTAGTGTAGCCTATTGCCCTTAATCCATGTATCCCTTTTATGAGGTTTTAGTTAAACTATTCAATTTGAAATTGCATATCAAATTTGATTTTAGGAGTAACTGATGTTTTGTTTGATTATAACTGCTAAATTTGTAGCATCTTGATGCTGCCACCTTCAGGCACAGAGGAGGGCACTAGAAAGCAGAAACAGCTCTAAGCTCTAACTAAAGCTGACCTTCTGTTATTCATATTAGGGAATACCCCTCACCACCTTGTTTCTAGATGAAAGCTGCTTCAACAAGCAGCTAGATTTCTAGATTCCCAGCTTATTTACAGAGTGTATTGAGCAAACATGTATTCAAGCATATGCTTGACAAAGGAAGTTTCAGAGAAGATTTTGTTTACTTAGGAAAAGGCCACAGCATTTTTTTATCCATAATTAAACTCTTCCTGAACTTTACAGAGTGAGCATGCTTGATTATAAAGTTCTAATAGTAAAAAAAAAACAATGGAAAACTGTACATAAAAAGGAATCAAGATTTTACAGGTTCAGATCTTGTCTGTTTTATACTACTCAGGAACATGCAAGAACAGATGCTTCCTTGGGTAAGACAGAAAGTCAGTATTATCACGTATCCTGTTTCTGGCAGTAACCAAAAACACTTCCCTAATGAAGAGAGAAATCACAAAAATGACACTGCACTAGAAAACTACTCCATTGAGATTCAGGAGCCAGAATGTATACCCTGAATAGATATTTCTTCCATAGATTTGTCTAGTTACTTCCAAGATCATATACCTTTCCAGCCACTCATGTTTTTCTAAAATATTCTGTACTTTGGCTCATCCTTGTCACCCTTCTGTTTCTTTACTGTTGAAGTTTTTCATCTCAGAAGTCAATGAAACACAGCTGGAGCAGCATTTGTGTGATTTTATGTGAAGACATAACATTTTCATTTTCTATTTCTTTCTTGATATTTCATAACATTTTATTTCTTTGTAATGAGAATTGAGAAATGTACAAAAACAGTCTATAAAGATCTGAAGATCTCAACCTGGGGTAGTATTAGTCGATGGATAGTCAAGGCTGAGTTTTTTTCTCTCCTTATGTTGCACTGCTCTTCTCTGCATTAAATTGGATATTTCATTTTATTGTTTCCATACCATAGTACTTGTTATGATCCTGCATAACTTCATATCATCACAGAGTTGTCACCTCGTTAATCACTTCCAGGGTCATTTGTGATATGAATCTCTTGAACAGAATATTCCTTATTCCTTACTCTTGTGCAGGTCAAATAGTAATACTCTTCCCTGTGATAGCTCACCATGACTCCATACTCTCTCTTGCCATACTCATAAAATTACTGTTCCATGTGACCAATTTTTTCTCTAAGCAATGGACTGGTCCCGGTTTTTCTTTAATGAACTTCAGCTGATGGAAATTATGCATCATTTGGAAGCCTAAGTAAACCAGATGGGATGGATCCTATGGCTTGTTCATTCTTTAAAAAAAATTCCAGTCAATCTGTAGGGCATACCTTGCCTTTCAAAAGCTGACTCTTGTGCATAACACCTTATTTATCTGTGTGCCTTTTAATACTTTTCTTCAGAGTAATTTGCACTAGTTTGTTGGTACAAATGCTATTTTAATGGTCACAGTTTTCCAGGTCTCTCTTGGAGTTCTAAAAATTCTCAACAGCTTAATTATTCTCAAAGCCTCTGATATGGAAACAGCGTTAAGTGAAAGTTTACACACTGTTATTAGTCATTAAGGTCTTTCATCCTTAAGTTCCTTTAGAATTTGAATAAATACTGTTTGATGTAAGTGATTTGTTACTACTGATTCCTCTATTTATTTGGTGATCTCTTCTATTGAGCCTTAGTTTCACTTTTCTGCTTTCTAAGTACTCTGTAAAAGGATTTGCTGTATATGCAGCTCCCCAGACTCTGGATCACCACAGATGTAAAACATCCATTTTGGCTGTTTGTGCTTCTTTTATACCTTAATCCCTTGTTGATCTTAAAGTGTGATGAGCTTTCTACTTCTGATGTGCTTTAACAAGTATTTATTTCAGGGCTTTGTGCTTTTGTACTTTTTCCACAAACTTTTTAATGTCTCTTTGTTCTTTGCGTTTCTTCACTGAAAGTGTGAGGTTGTCCTTTCCTAACTCAGGCACAGCTTCACTTTTTCTTCTGATTTGTCATTGTCAATTTTATCCTTACTCTGTAGCCACACTGGTTTCATTTTGAACCTTACTTATTTCTTTGTGGCTCTGTTGCAGTTGTTCTGAATCTTGAGAATTTTATTCTTATACATATTCTACTACATCTTAAAAAAATTACCTTTTACCTTGCGTTTTTTCCTTCTGAATAAGTTTTCACATTTAAATGTAGTACCCTTTTTTTTTAAATCAATTATATCCATAACGATTTTATTATTATTATTATAATTTACTATTGTTTTGTTCCTGCAAGGATATATTGAAATGTGTGCATTATGATTACTGATAAAGGGCATCTGTTCAATAATAACATCCTCTTCCAATTTACCTGTACACTGCACCTTCCACCACTAATGTCCTAATAGTTGTCATCCTTCCCTCCAGCTTCTGATCTGATTTTTCTATCAATAGCCTCGTTTAAGAACAGCTGTTCTCATGTCATAATTTTACTTCTCAAACTTTACATGTATCATTGCTTCATTCTCCTCTATCTCACTGGCAGTGTATTCTGACAATCCAACATCTGTCTTAACCCTTGCTTTAAGATACAGAATATTTTGACTTTGTGGTTATTGGGTACCTCATGAGCCCAACAAACTTCAGCACATCATGGTTGAATGCTTTCTAAAACATAGATTGGTGTTCCTTGTTTTTAATTTTAAAATCTTTATTGACCCTCTTGATATGAAAACGCAGCAACTTGGGTTTCATAATAGTTTGAGGGAAGCCTGACCTTCTTGCATGAGCGTCTTCCCTTCCTGACCCCTTTCTGACAATCCTTATACTTCTTTTTTCACTGTATGAATCAAAACCACATTTCAACTTTGCATCCTCAATAACTTTTCTGTCTTGTTTTCTGCATTCTGGGAGAAGTTTCAGGAATCCTAGCACAGAGAACCTCTTTTTATCTTCCTATGCAGCTTGGCCAAATTTAGCTTCTGGTTTATTTTTTCCTATAATGCAGAACTGTGGACCATGACTCTGTGATTTTCTACAAATCCGTTTAGACACACTGTGTAGTCCTCTTCTTTTGCACTCACAGCCACATCGCTGTGAATTTCTTTGAGAGATTACAAACTAACCTATAGTTACAACAGCAGAATGAGTCACCCTTGTAACCAACGACCTTTTTTCCCCATGGGTTGCCTTGCTCAGCAAGGCTCTCCTTTTTACAAGGCAAACATGGTAACCTTTTGAGAAGAACCTGCCCCCATGTCCTCTTCCTCTAGAGAGACATTTCCATGTCACAACAGCTCCTGATCTGGAAATGGCACTTTTCCGTAGTGCCTTGGAAAGATTCCTTTATTCCTAGGATTATGTCTGCATTTATTTTGCTTGATATAAGAGGCAAGATAGTTGCCTTATTTGTCTTGTAGCTGTGGTAATCTGTTCTCTTTCACATTAACATTTTGTCCCTTTGGTCTACCCCACAGCTGAACTTGCTGTATGGTCACCTTCTTTCCCTCTCTGTGCTGACCCATCCAGTTCAAGGGCTTTGCTCACCTTAGCAGAAGTACCCAGAATCTCCAGTGAGGCTGTGATGAAGGGGTCTGAAAGAGAAAGAAAGAGATATTTTTTCAGATGCTTATAGACTGGCTAATATATACTTCAGAAAATTCTTTTACTTCTTGGGCACATAAAGAAATTTGAAAAAAAACGGGGTATAAATTGACGTGTTATATCAGGGTACATAAAAGAGAAGTAAGAAAATTACTGCTTTTGAACCTAGTTTTATGTCTTTTTTATCTCCTAGAAATGATTGCAAAAATGCTAAAAACCATGAAGGGTATGAAGAGAGCAAGTAAATAAAGGAGTTTAGGATCCACTCTAGTTCTTAAAATTAGTCAGCTCATGGCATTTAAAATTCCTTTTATCTTGTCTGGCCTCGGGCTCCTATTCTGGAGGCATTTCAAAATGCAGTTGCTAAAGTTAGATACTGTTGACATAAAAACACCTTTAGTAGTTTTAACAACATCCCATCCATCTTTTCATACTTTAAGCATTTCGAGCATTTACTTCATAAACCTCTTTAGGACTTGGTTCATCTGTACTGTTGGGGCATTTTCCTTACTGCAAGTTTATCATCAGTTTTTCATCTTCTTTGATGTCATTCTCAATTGTTTCATCTTCCTGTCATAAAGTTCAGATTTAGGTAAATACATATGGCAGTACTTAATCTAGGCCAAACATGCATGATTGCTAGAAAAAGCAAAGAAAAGAATACTAAACAGAATGATAGATGTGGAATTTATGCAGTTTAAAGCTGGATCACACTTTTCTAAACTTTCTCCATCACAATGTTTGAGAGATGTAAAACATAAAAAAGAAATAAAAGCTTGGAGCATAATAATTATAAATTTATAAACTTCAGACTGTTTCTTCCAGTGTTTATACAACAACTTGTAACACTGTGATGGCAGTTGGCAAGTTGTGAGAAGAATTACTAGTGATCTGAGGAAAACATGCACCTTAATGTTGTTTTACATTTTCTCTTCTTTGGCTGCCATACATGATTTATTTGTTCAACTGCAATGTGGTGCTGCCCCTCATGTTTTAGAATAGGGAGTTTTCTTTGGGGTATGCCCACAAAGCAAAGTTTTTAAGGATCAATCATGTTAATTAATAAAGCTAAACATAATAAATATTAAAGGTAATTTTTTTTTCTGGCTTCTGATTTTATTACCCATCATTTTTTCAACAATATGATTAAATAATAATAAACAGTGTGTTCTATATAAACAGATGTCATCAGTTATTTTAATTTGGATTAGGTGAATTAAGGAGACAATGTTTTTTCCCCTTTGCATATGATAGTATTGCTGAATTGGTTTTGTCTTGCTTTCACCTTTTGCTTTTGTGTATTCATTCCGTATGTATAATCCTTATGGAGAAAGTTGATAAATTGGTTGTTAACATAAAGTCATTTGTGAAGTTGAATGAGGTTAGATATAGGTCTCTTCAACTTGTAGGAAGAATTTAATTAAAATTAAATTAAATTCTAAATTAAACTGAAGTAATAAATGGATGTTATCCAATATAGTAAGCTATTCTCATAAGAAATTAACACTGTCCAGTAAACTGGTTTTAGGTCTAGAGGCAAGGTTTGCTTAAAAAATAATTGCATGACTATCAAATGAAGAAAACTAAGTTTTGGAGCTTTTTAGATGCTTTTTTTTCAGTAGTGTAAAGTACTAATAATATAGAAAAACTAAATTCTTCTCCAAAATTCTTAGAGACTGACAAAGTTTATTGTTTCTTGTAAAATAAATGGGATCAAATATGGTAGCTATAAAGAAAAAAATGCTGCCCATATGAGCGAGCAGCTAACTTTGTAATCCATTTACAGTGTAAATGCTACTTCTAAACATCCCATTATATTTATTTCCAGTCACATTTTTTTTTAGAACTAGCTAATAGTCTAAAAGCCATGAAATATGAAGAGCAAGTAATATATTACATATTTTTTTCATATTAATCCTTTTAATGTTAAAATGTTGAGGCAAGAGAGAATTTGAATTCTAATGCTGTTAGAAGTAATGTAGAAAAGAGTAACTGCATCATTTCATGGTGGAAAAATATTAAGTTTTTACTCTTTTCATAGGAACTTCTTGGCAATTAGGGAATAAAAGTGGAAAAGCAATGCATTTTCTAGAGCCTGTATTTGCTATGAATTCAGAGCACTTTGCTGAAGTGCTGCAAATCTCTACTAACCTGGAAGTACTAAAATTATTGCATGCTATCTTTGTTCTGCAAGCAAAGACTTATTTACACAGTCTGATTTTATCCTTCAGAAGGGAGTGGAAGTATCATTACAAAGTAGAACCATTATGCATTTGAGGTTATTATCATCAGTGTGCTTCAGTTCAGGCTGCGAAGTGGAATTTCGCAGAAGGTAGGATGTTCAATGTAGATTTATTAACTCTTAATGAAGTGGAGCTTAAATTGCTACTTTCTCTTGTTTACTTTCTGGATAAATAATATCAGGCCAGGAAGTCTCATGTCTGGCATGATTAAGGCTTTTTTTTTTTTTATGTAAAGCATGTTATACTTACATCTTTACATTTATACTCTGGAAATTGTACATAGAAAACAATAAAAGATCTTGTTGTAAACAACAGGAAGGATTAAAAAACCCTCAAACCCGAAAAAAATTAGGTAGATTAGGTAAAAGATTTTATTTGCCTTTTGGGTCTTGAATATTTTATGTTGACTGACGGATTTGGGTAGTCTTTCTCCTGTTAGCTGATACATGTTGGGAACACATTCAATATTGTGAAAAATATTTTAATACTTTAAATAACTAACAGTAAAAATGTATGTGTGCTTTCCTAACTAGCCCTCTACAGAATTTATTTTTCTCTCCATATAAATAAATACAAAAATTTGGGGATTATAATAAGATGGTATTTTTCATTGTGCCTTGAGGGAACAAAGTCAGGCTGTTAGGCACCAAGATTAGATGAATTCAAGTCAAGAACATCCACATCCCATGTTTAATGTCCAAAAATCTTGAAAATTATATGAACCCATGAAGCCTTCTCTCTCAACAGACAGAAATTCACTAGTACGGATGTCTGTGACTATTTTAACTAATGCTTATCAAATGAGGAGATACAGACTGAAAATATTACAAAAACTTATGCTGCAGCAATGTGTTCCTTCTTGCAAAGGATCAAAGTTTCCCATGGAAATCAAAAGTCAAAGTGATGGTTCCACCTGCTAAACAAAGTGAAACAAAATAAATATCAACATAATATTTATACACCCATGTGAATGCCTCCATCCTCCAAAATGCATTTTTTACGTTGTGTCTTTTCTGCATTTCTTTCCAATTTTTTTTTCCCTGTATGATGCAACTAGAATTGTGAAACTTTAGGCTATTTCTGTTCCTCAATTAGAACATACAATACATGATATCAACTCAATTTAGAATATTTACCTGAGATAAAATCAGAATTGATATCAGTCATCCAAAGACCAGCCCTTAAACTGACAGTTTAACTGATCCTTTCACAGGAAGTAGTTTGATGGATTTTATTCAGCTTCAGAGGACATCACAGTAGTTTATGACAACAGTAAGTAAAACAAAACCAATTCACTCTCAGATTTCTGTTCTGCTTGAAAATCTACTTCTGGGATGTATTTTTTGTACTAGTTTTCCTTGATCTGTGATAAATAATGTCAGCTTTATGTTTAAGGCCTAAAAACTGATAACTGTTTTTTTGTCTATTGGACAATAGTGTGACTACAAGGGGTACTAAATACAGAATATCCACATTTCAACTGAATATGTCAGAACCAAGGCTGTGACTAACTTTTTAACCCAGAATTGATTTATAAAAAATTTCAGCACCTTGAAATTTTGCTGACTTAATGAATGGAATTGGTAATCGTGATGTCTGTAGTCCTCTTTGTAGGTAGTTAGGTGTTTAAATGTATGGATGTCTTCAGGTGCCTTGTCCTACTTTCCAGTTGTAACATACTTTTCCCTTACTCAGATGTATAACAAAGAAAGGTTTTCCATTTAAAATCAAAGAAAGGGATACGTTTTTAGAAAGAAGGATTTGCCATAATATTAGATGTACTTCCATGCAAGTTCAGGAAGTGGACTTGCCACTGGTAAGTGGCAGTGATGGTAGGAAATGAAAGTGCAGGTGCATCGAAAGGGGATAAAAGAAAAATAAAATTTCTTTGAGCATTACTACTATTTTTAATTCATTGTGTTCACTGCTCAGTGGTGCAACTACTCCAGATTTCAAACGCAAACCTTAAATGAAGATCACTTACAGCCTACAAATGAATACAGAGTATAAGAGGAGTTCTATAAAATATAAGAACTACCTTGTAACCACAATGAACCTTAAATGAACCTTCATTAAGAATATTAAACCAGCTCCTAATAGACACAGGTATTGATCTAATTAACAGGAAGTGCAAAGCTGAACAAAAAGGTCTGATAGAATAAATCCCTTCATATTGACATCATGTTGGCACAGAATTTAGGCAATAAGAAAACTCTCAGCATTGGTATCTCTCATCTGTTCTCCCAACCCACCTCCCCAAATACTCTTATTTACATTTAAGTCACACAGAAAAGCTTTTCAGCATGCACATGGTAACACTGTGTTTTCATTGCAGACTAATTTTAACAGGGGAAAAAAAAAAAAGAAGAAAAAAAAGTCTTACAACTTTAGATTTTCCTTACATCTTGAAAATAAGAAATTCAATATAATGAGAGAAGATGCACATAAAGCACATTCTTCTATGTACTTTATAACAAAAAGATAGAATGTTTACATTTTTTCACCAATGTAAAACAGGGTAAAATCATCCATTTCAGTGAAACTGCAGTGCTAAAGTGAGCATTGGACTGAACATGTTGTTCATCTCTCAGACTATATGCTTTGTAAGGACTGGAAGACCATAGTACACTACTTATAATATACTAGTAAACTCCTATTCCTATTGATTGGTGACTCCCTATATTCTTACAAGATCAAAGATTAATTTTTTTTTTTTGTCATAAAGAGAAGGCAAATGGTTTTACTGGTTTTCTTTTTTGGACTCTCTCATTCCTGTTTAGTTTTCCTATTTTCTATTGAGTTTCAAAAGGAGTATTTTATGTTAAAAATGAAAGACACTTCTTTTAAAAGTTTATCTGACTAGAGTTGTAAGAAAGATGTAGGTACTGGCACTGCAAACTACATACATTTTCTATACACACCTATCCATATGCACACATGCATGTACAGTGTAGAATGCAGTATACAGGAGAGACAGACTTTTAAGTATTTATGTGGAGTATGTACTGAACTCTGGAACTTGGATGAAAATGAGAACTAATGGTTTTCAGGTGATGTACAAAATTAGTTCCAAAATCTGCAAGTCCTATAAAATGCTTTTGAAGCTTTGGAAATCACGACTCACAAGAGAAAGTAATTGCTGTATTTGCTCCAAATAAGGTTAGTTCAAAAAAACGTAGTATGAAAGTCCTAAAATTTAATCAACACATATAGAGAGGACATATCCCCACTTTTATCTACTCAAATGTCAGTTTGAATTCATAAAAAATAAGTATAAAACACTGAGAAAGTGAATGATAATGAGCGTATCTTGTTCTGTCAAACCACCTACATTTCTGATTATTTGTACCAAAAAGTTTTAATGTCAAACATTGTAACTACGTGTTCCTATTAGATAACATAATTGAGCATTTTTAACTTTGATTCCAGAATTAATTGTAAAAAAAAGTCACATAGCAATTTACAGGAAGGGCTTTTGAATTAATTTAAAAGAAAAAAAACAAAACATAGGGATACTTGGTGTTTGTTTTTTTTTTTTTTATGATGGTCCCAAGACTATGTTTTCTCTGAGATAAATTTTATATCTTTAATTTGCCACCTCTTTTCAGTTTTTTGTAGGTATTGCCTCAAAGGTGTATATGTTCAATGTTACAAGAATTGTTATCCAGACCAGGATGTAGGTGATCTGCAATGTAGATGTAGGAATTCACAAATCAATTGTATTTTTGTTACACTATATAGCAAGCATAAATTTCCCAGGTCCTGTCTTTGCCTCTTAGAGCTGATCAAGATCCTACTTCCAAAAGAATAATTCCATCCAGAGTAAGGTAATTCTAGCTTTCAGTGAATATTTTGTCACTTCAGTTTCTACCAAGAAAAGAGAAGGCTACAATTTTATTTGTATGCATACTTTTGGTCATTCCACCATTTCACATTGCGGATGTATAATAGTAATAATAATTATGATAACACATTTACAATAATTTTAATTTATTCATAGCTAAACATTAGTAACTTCAAATAAAACTTTTGTGTCTAATGAACTCAGCCTGTTTACTCCCCCTTAGCAAACCTCATTTCAATCTCATTTGAAAGCTGAGACAGTTCTTTCCATTATTTTAGGGAAAATGGGAAAACATTTCTAAAATAAGTATTAATTGCATAATTCCCTTCTAAAAATATTTATTCTTCTGTCTTCTGTACATTTCAGAATAGTATCACACCTACAAAACAATGTATAACATTAAGGCATAACATTAAAGGATAAAGGCCTAGAGTATGAAATCTATTAACTTCATGTGTATGTATATATGTAATGTATAGCTGTTTCATTTGTAAATGAGATAAACAGATTTTCTTGTCATGTATTAACATTTTCACTGAGTCTAACTGTCTAATGACAATTTCAACTAAATTTTTGTTGGATAATTCTACTCATTTCTGTCAGATGAGTTGGTGGCCAAATTTATCTTCTTGAGAAGCGCCTCCATTGATGTGAGGTGTGTGTGAGGTATTTTTGTAGTTTATTAAATTGAGATAAAATGTTAAATATCCAAAATACAGCTTGTAGCTCATTAGGGTGGGATACATAAGCTTACTTTTTATCTGTGTCTGTGTTTTGTAAAAGAAGCAATTCCATCTCCTTTGCAAGCCCTTGATGTTTTAAGGAGCATTCTGTTTCTTTCAGGAATAAGCACACACATAAAATCAATAAAAAATATAATTTAAGATACCATTTATTGTGAGAAATCACTAGTTGTGTATTTAAGACCATATGCCATAAGAAAACTTTCAGTAAAAGACTAGTCTTTCTGTCTTTACAGCTATCCAAGTATACTGAAAAACTCTCAACATGATTTCCAAGGGTTTTTTTTCTGAACTGTTAAAATTGCTTTGAGTCACCTCCCTGGGTGATGCTGGATCAGTGCATATGCTGTAAATAAATCAGTTATTTTTGGTGTGTGTTGAAAAAAAATGTGGTGGATCTTCTGTTTGATTCATAATTCATATAGTTCATGAATGGGAGAATGGCAGGATTGAAATTTCCTCTCTGGTTCTGATGGACATAGTGACCTTGCATAGGCTTTGAAGGTTACTCATCTTTTAAGTAATTTTAACTTTCATAAGGAAGTGGAAAATGGAGGCGAGGGAACTTTTCAGTTTCTCCTTCAGAGGGATACCTGTCAGTAGGACCTCTGGTATCCCTACCTACTTAAATGATTAATAAGCTCTTTATGCAGCTCACTTTGTGGGTATTTACATTATAAGCATAACCTACCACTTAAACCTACTTCGTCTTCCCCATTAGAATCACAGAAACCTAGGATAATTTAGGCCAGAAGGGGATTTTGGCTGAGACACTCTTCAAAGCAGGTCCAATGGCAATATTTGGTGAAGTAACCCAAGGTCTTTCCCAGTAAAGTTTCAGTCTGTCCAGGACTGGATGTGGCAAAACCTCTCGGGTACCCTGTTCATTCCATGCTTAAGAACCCTTTTGGATATGTTTTGTTCCCTTTTTTCTAGTCACAATTTCCTTTGGTCTTGAGCTGCAGAAATTTGACTTCTAGATATTACTCTCGAGTTTCTTCTCTGAATTTTAAGTAAAGGTGATGAGAGTTGCTTTTCGAATCTCATAAAACTCAGACTATCTCTTATTACCAGCAGTATTCTTGCAGTATTTGCTTCTCAGATATCCTCCTGTACTTTCCAGAAATTATTTGACATTCTTTATTGGAACTAAAAAATATTACTTATTATTTTGGTGGGGTCTCACTAATCTTGTTCCTTCAAATCATAACGCTGAGACCTTCCACCCTTTGTGTAACAAAACAGTAGCAGTTTTTACATTGATGATAAAATAAAAGCAGAGAGCAAGGACATGCATATGTATGAGGGAAAGAGAGAATTATATAAGAAAAAATCACACATAAGTGTTAAGTTATTGCAGTTTATTCTATTAATTGTTGTCTGTAGATAAGTAAGCTGAAATAAGTTCTGTGAGAAATAATGGAGAGCTATATCTAGTTGTGAAAGATATAATTCATACTCCAGAAAATTAAGAATCAATGTGAATGTTCTGTTTATGATCCAGGAAGACATTTGTATTTCTTATTTGATTTTTACCAGTTTTTTTTTACTTATCAGAAATATTATTGGCCAAGCCTGAGCCTTAAAGTCTTGCAAATTGGTGTAAGCACTGCTTTATAGATCTAGGCTATTTCTGTAACACTGACAGTAGTTATCTCAGAAACTGATTTTCCACTATTCTTGGTACCTCTGTGACATTCTAGTTAGAATCAGTGGGTCCTGAGTTTTCCATAACACCTGAGCTGATACAGGCAGGAGTATTCCTAGCCAGGGGAGATAAACTGGCTTTTTAGATGTTTACCCTGACTAGTTTGTCTTGTCACAAGTATAGTGCCTGGATGACTACAAAAGCATTGAGCTTTAAAAATAAGAGAGACTCAACTATGTGGCCAAAGAAAGCCAGAGACACTCTGAGAGATTAAAGTAAAATGTGAAGCTTTTCTTCATCTGAATTTGTAACATTTTAGTCATCTAGCTTTCACGATACACAGCACACTAACCAGTGGGGAAAAGATTATGCAGCACAATACTGCATGATCTGCCTAATGTTCTGAATCCCTCTTATTGAAGAAAACAGGGATTTATACTATAGCTCATGCAAGTCAATCCAAGGGCAGGCTAGGGAATATGTTTTATTGGTTTAAGAGCTACACTTAAAAAGTATATATTCTGTTGTCTTGATGAAAACATTAACATTTTGTAAAAATCAAGTTTTTATTTTTATAATCTGTGTATCATTCTAACAATAAATAATAGAAACAGAAATATTTGTATAGGAAAATTAAAGAAGGAAAAATAAAATTAAGTACTATGATCAGTGTCAAACTGCCCAGCAAGTACAAAGCCTCCATTCTAACCTAACACAAGTAAAACCTAAGGAGGTTATGTTGTACAACAATGAAGTTTAATTTCAGTCCTCAGTGATTAAACGGTACTGTCTTGAAACTCTACAAAAGTCACAATAAGTCTACAATAAAAAATTAAAGGAGTTTTACCAACCTGGCATTCCTACTGCCAACACTTCTCTTCAATAAAAGATGAGTTAAAGAAAAAACTTTCTAGTGCTCATATTGCAGTTGTAAAATTCTCTGGATGAAAAATTTCTGCAACAGTTTTTACTACCTTGACCCTTCCTTACTCTTGGCCGGTTTCAAGAGAGGAAGTCCATGCAAAGTTAGGTACTTCTGATGGGTTAGAGCTTCCATATAAAAAACAAAATGCGAGTTAATCTATTTTCTGAAAGCAATTTCAATATGGTTTCTCTTTCTAATGCTGAAAATTACCATCAGCTGTCCATCAGATACTAAATCACTGCTGAAACTGTATTTTAATTAATTACAAATTGCAAAGGAGTCCTTAAAACTCGTCCTGTTCTCTTTAGCTCATTATTGGTTTCAGAAATCCCCTTGATAAGATCCGATTACTAAGGTTCTTGGAAATACTTCTGCACGAATTAAGGTGCAAATGAGACCATATATCAGTCAATAGTATGGGTTTATTTGATAGTAAGTGTGAGAGAGAGAAGGGAAGAAATAGAAAATAAGTGAGGAGGACAGAAAGAGATTGGGAATAAGGAAAATATCACCACTTTATGGATCCCAACAATGTTCTGTTGATCCTCTCCAGCTGGTCTTCTTGTTGGTGAGTGTCCCTCCTGAAAGCATAGAATCCCATGGGTATGTACACCCCCGAGCCAGGTGGCAATGTCCAGGCCTGTCCCCCTGGGGGAGGGGGCAGCCTCCTACAGCAGGCTCTGGCTCTGTTGCATCACGTGCAGTCCTGTGCTGCAAAGCCTCTGGGGAGCACTTTGGGGGGGTTTTGATGGATTGTGGCTCCCCCTCAGCTGCCTCTCACAGGAAAGTCCTGTGGATGTGCCCTGTGTGGCTGGGGGTTCCACAGCTGGGCCAGTTTGTGTGACAGAGGATGGTGTTCATTGCCTCTCACCAGAGGTTACCCCACACACCCAAAACCTCCTCCTACCCCCTCGGCTGGGGGAGTCTGTGTAACCCTGGCTTCTGTGAGCTGTGCTCTCCCCCACCCCAAACTCAGCCAGGGATAGTTGCAGCTGGTGGCTTTGGCCTTTTGTGGATGCATACCTTTCCCTCAGCCTGAGGTGATTAAACGTGTTTCCCTTTATCTAATCAGCAGTTTGACTTTCAGTCCAAAGTCCCGCTCTTCAGGGAGGCTTCTTTGGTTGTAGCTTTTTTATAATGAGCAAAACTTTATATCAGTGTTTGAGGCATGAACTATTTTCAGTCTCTGACAACCTTACAACTCCTGGTATAATCTACTGAACTGGAGGAACTTTTTCTGTATATCTACATGAAATTGGATTACATATATGAGATATCATATGACAACCAGACAACATATTTGATCTCTTAGATATTTTATATATCCAACCTCCTGCCGTGGATAGGGGCGACTTATGTTAGACAAGGTTGCTTAAAGTCCAGCCTGACACTTCCAATGAGAAATCCACAACTTCTCTGGGCAGTCCTTGACTTCCTTCTCAAAAATATTATATGCTTAAACAAAGATTTTAACTGAACTGAGAAATGCAGATGAAGACCATAAGCATAACTATACCATTTCTTACATACCATTCCCTCAAATTCCATTGAAGAAAGGTAACTTGATCTGGAAGGTGAGGAGGAACTGTGTGTGCACTCATATTGCATGACAGTGTTATCTGGATGTTTTGAATCCTATTTGTTAAAGGTTTGGTGTGTGAAATAGGAAAAATATGGCACATTCGTTTTCTCTGGAGGGCTGAAATGGGAAAGGTGTCAATATTTTTGGTTAGTTTAGTTTGGTTTGAGATTGAAACAGAAGGGAGAAAAGTTTCATTCCTTTGTTTTTGTGAGGAAAAGTCAGAACTGAGCACATCTGAGATAGTGAGGGTTCTGCATACTCATCTTTTGTTTTCTTGCCTAGCTAATGTTTACTTCCATCCAGATTCCTTTAGGGAGGAAAATCTTCTAAATCGGGTTTATGCAAATGCATTTCATTAGCTTTGGACAACAACTCAGATACTTGTGTTTTACACTGTATTTCAAATTAATTAATTTGAAAACTTATGGGAAATAACTTCAGAAGTCATCACTGTGTACATTAAAATCAGAAGGGTTTTTTTTAAATTATTATTTTTATTTTTAATATCCCTCATAGTAGCATTTGACTATTGTGAAAAAATTCAACAGATGTTTTTTCAACTCTTATCTACAGGTAGAACCTGATAGCAAGTATTAGACTGTCAGCACATCTCTAAATTTACTTTGATGCAGGCTAGCAGAAGCAATAGGTACAGCAAAACTAATCTTTCCAATAACATATGTCTCCTAGAGAGACAGGACTGTATGTATTAAAAATAGCTTGACTGAAGGAAAAAATATATTGACTAGGATTTTCTTATCTGATATTTACTTTTATGTACTGGCAACCTACCTTCTTTCTCTCTTCTCCCATGAGGAATAGAAAGAGGCCTGTGCTCCTTGCAGATCTCCTTTTATTTTTTATTAATAGTGTAAGAATGATCTTTTGAAAAGGGAAAAAGAAATCTTTGTTTTTGCTTGTCTCTTCTAGTTTTTGAGCTCAAAAAGTAAGTGATTTTGGCACAATCACACTTCCTCCTCACTGTTAATTAGTATCTACCTCCAGAGTAATGTGATGAATAGCTCTGTAGAACAAATATTTGAGTTACTGCACGTTCCTTTTAATAATATTTTTAAATATGTAGTTTAGCTTCCACTTATTGTCATATCCAATAATTTTTGTCATTTATTAATATGAATAAAGTTCTATTTGTGATTGTATTTTTAAATAGGTAAAGCTTTCTTATATATAGAAGAAGAATTTCCTGGATCAGGGATTTTATTTTAATAGGAAATTTGGCCTGACTAAAACAGAATTATAAATAAAAGATTGATTACAATGTAATTATGGAGAAAAGTGAAATTTTGGGTTATTAGGAAGACAAAACATTACTATTTAGTAGTCATCTATTCAATTATGTTGTTGAGTTGCAGTGATCTATACTGTAAGCAGGATGTTCTTGTATGAATGTTTCATGTTCAGATGCAGATCTTCCAGATTTCCATACCACCCACATCCTGAGCTGAGTAGGAAGGCATCTGTCTCCATGATAGTACTTCTGATATATCCATGTTCCCTGTTAGCTATTGAAAACCTGGAACTCACCCACAGAAGGCAGACAGCTGTTTGCCTCCCCCTGCAACTCTGCCTGTGTTTCCTCCCAGGTTCAGCAAGCCTGGCTGTAATTCATTTGTCAGATGGCTCTGGCCTGCTCCAGTTATACTCTCAGCTGAGATTCCCAATTCCATCAAACCAGAAAACATATTAAGTATATCAAACTAGCACTTACTCCTTAAAAATTACTTCCAGAATTTGTTTAATTACTTTTGTGCTTTTGCATCTGTTATATATGCTGTAAATGTTGTTGCTGGTGCAATTGCTGCTGATTCTGCTTTTTTTTCTTTTGCTCTGAAGCCATGTAACAAAGTTAAACAATGACAGGCTACTCCAATTCAGTGACCACATTAAGTCAACTTCAAAAAATGTCTGTGAAGCAGCAAAATATTATTTACATATTTAGAGACAAGCACAAGAGAGATAAAGTGACTTGTCATAGCATTTGAAGCAGGAAAGAAACAAGCTCCTGTAGTAGGTTTCCTGTTTTGTGTGGATGTTTTTTAAGCTCATCTGTCCCCCTTTATTCTGAAGAGTTATTCCTATTTTAAAGCAAGTGTCTGTCAGGCAGAGACATTTTCTGTTGTTTAACTCCTTTGCCAGGTAAAACTAGAGAGAAAAGATTGTCTCTCCATCCATGTTTTCTCCAAAATAAGCTGCTTCTCCAAACTAGAACAAACTTGGAGAAAATACTATCTCAGAGTTCAATAAAAAATGTGCATTTCTCCCCTCTCATCTCTGCACCAGTGTGTTAAAGGATTAGATAAAAATATGGAAGAGCATTATGCATACTTCAGAGTGAGACTGATTGAAATCTGAGAATAAAAGCCGATGCAGATCTCAATACTTAGGTCAGTAGTATAATTTTCTTAAAAAGCCTCCTTATTATTGCAATCAGTGGATGTGTCAGTGCAGGTGGTATTCCAGGCTTGTACATAACTCTGATGGTTATGGTTGAAATACTTTCCCTCTAACTCAAGCAATGCTTCGCTGGAATATCAGGACCAGGGTCAGATGCTCCTGACATACGGGGCATAGGCAGTTCACACAGCCACTGCACAGTGTGCAATCTGCTGAAACTTTTCATCTAGTTAGTGCTGGAGAGGATGGACCCTGAAAACCTGAGGTTATCAGAGGAATCTAGTCCACCCAAGTGCTTTCCTTCTCTAATTTACACTTAAGTGAGATACTGCCAAGGTGTCTTCTACTGGAAGTAGAGGGAGGTAAGAGGAGTTGTCACTTACCTGTCTTAATTTAGACATCCTCTGAGACTGCAACAGATATTTTGTTCACTTCATTCTCATACTAACCTTGTAGCTGGATCAGAATAACCTGACATGGGGACCTGAGCTCTGAATGCTTCACAGCCCAGAGCAGACTGAATCCAAATTGCAAGGGAATACCAAGGACTCTCCTGGTTAAAAGCATTTAGGTCCTCTTGCTGAAGCTGAGGCAGGCAGGCAAATTTATGAGTCAGGAAGCAAACAAGCAATTTCAATCCTGATTTTCACCTAACTCAGCTGGAAAGAGACAAATACCTGTACTTGTTTTAGAAGGGGTTTTCTGTGTGTAGTTTTATAGTTAACTTCAATGGTAGCATAATGCAGAGTGTACCAGAAAGCCTCAAGTTTACCATTCTGTTAGCTAACTGTCAAAAAAACCTCGAAAGCACACAGCCCTGCCCTACCCTTGGGTGCTCCTTTGCTAATCCATCTTTGACAGCAGGGTGCAGCCACCATCAGGGCCCCCCAGCAGCTGACCTCTAGAATGATGGAGAGATACAAGATGCTGATCCTGGGCATGCTGGCCCATATTTATGAGAGGGTTTCAAGTTGAAACTGGACTCTGTCTATGGGCAACACATGGTTGACTTTTCACAGGATCAACCTAAAATCATCTGGTAATTTTTGAGACTTATAGGACCTGGCCTCAGTAACATCCTGGCTTAAAATTTTACCAGCAAGATACAGAACTTGAGTAGTCACTGGCCATCACTGTGTCTCAGCTGTGGGACCATCAGGCTGGTTTAATTCAGAATTGCTGTGATGTTATGGTCATCATCAGCCTGTTGCATTTGGCCACATAAGAAGCTGTTCCAATGATAATATCAGTCCTGGCAGCTGTACAATACTGAATGCAAAGCTCTGAGACAGAAGCCCCAGGTTAACACTGAGAGACGTACGGAAGCATCAGCAACTGCCCAGCTGTCCTGATTTCAGCTGGGATAAAGTTAAATTCTTCTCTGTAGCTGTGTTTTGGATTCAGAATGAGAATGATACTGATAACACACTGTTGTTTTGGTTTTTTCTTTAGTACTGTTTATCCTTGTTAACTACATTTTTTCCCTTGTCTCATGCTTTGCCAGTGAGGAGGTACACAAAAGAAACTGGGAGGGACCATAGCTGGGACTGGTGACCCAAACTGACCAAAGGGATATTCTATACCAGAGAATGTCATGCCCAATATATAAACTGAGGGGAGTTTCCTGGAAGGATGGTCAGTCTGGGTTCAGGAAGGGAGGGGTCTGATGTCAGACAGTGGGTGGTGAGAAATTTTATTGCCCATCACTTGGGCTTTTTCCCCTTCTTATTTTCTACTACTACTACTATAATATTACTACTACTACTACTATTATTATTATTATTTATTTTTTATTATAATTTTATTTATTTACTTATTTCACATTAGCGCATTTTCAATTATTAAGGTCTTATCTCAAAATAAAATTTTTACTTCAGTTCTCCTCCTATTCTACCAGGATGTGGGGGGAAGTGATAGTGGGAGATTGAGTGAATGGTTGCATGGTGTTTCATCTCCAGCTGGGCGTAAAACCATGACACCAGTGATAATTCACTGTGCCTCAACTATGTGCTGTGGATGCCAGAACTCACTAAATCACAATCAGAAATTATTTCCCAGATTCCTTGGAGAAGGAATAAAGGAAGCTGAAGGGTACAGTTTGGATCATTGTGTTTGTAACTTATGAGGGTTTTAGAAAATATGAGAACTAGACAACAGGATACAGTCATGAAGAGTTTTCTACACAAATTGTCTTAGAAATGCTGTATGGCAGCATGTAGCACAGAAGATTCAGCATAGATAAATCCTTTATCTTCTGAACACTGTGTTTTGGGATAAAGTTCAATGGTTGTGCCAAAAACTACCTTGGCACTGTTCGTTTTGAGTTTGTGAGCGAAGCAGAATTCAGTGATCTGAACACCAGGGCTGGATAGGCAAGGTATTTAGCTTGGATCTTCTTACTTGTTTCTCTGAGACAATTGTGGAATGAGCCTCCTAAATTCATATGAATATTTAGGATTTTGCAAACTAATGTTTGTAATTGAGTTTGTAATTTTTTTTGTGTTTTGAATATATTTTCTCTTACTAAATTTATATAAAAGACAATACAGATTTGATAGCATGAAAACACTTTTTAGCAAAAAGGAATTTTACTTTCAACTAGTTGAAAAATATTTATTTTGATAGATTATATATCTCATTACTTTGTTATATTCTCTATTAAAATACCACATTTTGTATATAGGTGGTAATCACTCAGTTTGACAATCTAGAAGAAATATAATGTGCCTTCCTCACTCAGTTGTTCCTCATAACCCTGTGGCAGTAAAACTGTATACAATATTGAATCAGGTTTATAAAATCCCATAATGGTGTAAGGAAAATTCCTTATATTCAAGTATCTGGGTTTTTTTAAGTCAGTTATTGTGACACAGGAAAGTTATCAATTTTCGACATTCACAGTTAGTAAGTTGTCTCCTCAGAAGGCAAATACTGGTGTTTGCTCAAAGCCTTTCTGACCTCATTACTTAGGCTACACTGAAAAACCCAGTTCTCCTTCCCGCTCTCCCTCCTCTCCTTTCAGGAGGCTTCAGAGCATGTAGAAGGAACACTTTTATGGATGTTTTTTGGCTCAATTGATGCAGCAATATATTATTAGCTTAGTGTAACTCTCTCAAAATTTTATGAGGCTTTACAGAGTAGTTGAAATGAACATAAGTTTTATGTTCTGTACCTAACACATCATGCAAGTTTCTGTCATTATCAGTTAGGATATGCTTGATCAAGTTCTGACAGTTTACAAATGATGAGGTATTTTTTCTTCACTGTGATACATCTGAAAGTCAATAGATTATTAAGAGGACTGACTCCCAGCTTAAAAATACAGAGTGATTATTGTTACCAAAGCTAGATATAGTTAAATAGTATGTGGAAATTCAAAAAGGTATTCAAAAACCAACTCACAAGATGCAAGAAAACATCCTTAGTGCATTCGCTTCTCGCCACTGGCAGGTATGGTGCCTTCAAAGGTGCTTACTGCCCATTTTGACTAACATTCTAAAACCTGAAGGCATTGAAGTATGTTTTAAATAAACAAATTCATCAGTTTTCCTTTTATTTTCTTTTTCTTAGAACTAGCCACAAAAGAGGCAAAGTGGTATCACTGGAGCATAGGAGGAAGAACCTTGAACCTAGTAAGTGAGCTTAGACTAGATTTTTCCAGAGGGAAATTTATGCAGATACAATAGGTCGTGGTGTAATTATTTTGTTTATCGCAGATCAGTGTGTTTATTTTTACTTTTGATGTTTCTGATTTTTTGATCTCTTACATTTGCATTGTTTTTTTGGTGATAACCAGCTAGGGAATAAGGTAATCCACTCACCAAGCCAGGTGAGTCGCAAGCTTTAGCAAACTACACTTCTGTACATCCATCCTGCTTTGTGGGATCCTGACAGGACAGAATGGTTTATTTGTTTGGTCAGTTCTAGAAGCTGAAATAGTTCTCTTTTTTAATAGAAATCAGGGAAGGGACATGTAGGGAATATTAGGTCATAAGCTGCTATTTGCATACTAAGATCTTAATTATAGGGAAGCGCAAATTTCAAAAGGCATGTTAATTTCCATTATATGCTCCACTTGGTCCACTTAAGACCCCATTACTTTGTTCACTCAGTTATTACCATCATGAGGATAAAATTAGGTTGTCCTATGTTGAAGAAACAGCTCTTCGGTCCTAGTTCTCTGTGTGGCAATGGAGGAGACTCACTGTGTCTTTTTTCATGGGGAGTATAACAGTGGCAGCACTTTATTCTGTGTTGAAAGTGGAAGTACACAACATGAAACATGAAACTCAAACTGTGGTCTCATGCTCTTTTTGCACTAAAACACTGGTTTCCACTAGGTGAGTGTACACTAAGGTGTGACTTGCTCACAGTACAAGACAGAATGTTATGTACTGAGAACCAATTTTTCCTTGTTGCCTACTTTCATATGCCTATTGTTAGTAAAATATAGTAAAAAAAAAAACTCCCTCTTTTTAATTTCCCTGGGGTTTAAATGCATAATAATGTAATTTGAATTAATATATTTAGATTAGTTTGATTGAAGGTAGGATTTTTTTTTTTTAGTGTAGGACTGGTTTTATACTGAACTTCAGCATAAATGACCTTCCCAAATGTATTAAACACCTGAAGGACTGAAAACAAAATTAATTTTGTCTTGAATACCTGACTGCTTGCATGTCAGTGGCGAACACACCTAAGGCAAGTTTATTGTGGAAAAGGAAACCCTTATGCCCTTCAGACAAGGTACCCTCCACTACATTCATTTATATGAAGTAAAGCATCCCATGAGGCTTAGGAAGTATCCAAGGTAATAATCTTAGTTGTCCTGACCAATATATTATTTCTGAGTAAAATAGGAACAAGGAGTTGAGATCTTTTAGTGAATAATATTGTCTCCTTTGTTTGCCTGCATAATGAATTGGCAAGATGTATTTAACTTGGTGAAGTACATGACAATAATGTAGTAATCCCAATGTAAAAACTATTTTTTTAAGATTATATATCTCCTGGGCATTTTAGTCAAGTCTGCAAAATAAAACAATCTTAAGATTTCATATATAATTTGGGTTTTTTTTTTTTTTTTCTTGCTAATATTTTAACAAATATAATTATGGTGTAATGAATTATGATATGAAGAGGATCATATTTACAATTTTGCACATAAAGGATATCATCTCCCGATAAGCAGTTAAATAGATAGCTTTCTTATTAATAGCACAATGATACAATCAAATGATGGGTAATTTCTATTACCCTTATAAATAGATAAGAAGTATATAGATGTGAAAGAAGCATTGATGTGGAAAATGTTAAAATAACAAATCTTATTAGATGAAAGAATTTAGAAATAACTTGTCAAGGGGGTAATGACCTCAATTAAATTTTATGTGCAATTATAATTGGCATTTTTAATAAAGGAATGCCATTGCAAATTGCATATTTGATGTAATATTAGAGGGCATCTTATTTCCTCTGACTTGCATTTGTATTAAATAAAAATCTTTGAGATAATCAAGGAAGATTCATAATTTAGAGTTTTGAGAATCTGCTCAGATGATAGGTTTCAAATAGCTTCAATACAAATGAGAAGAAAGTGAGAAAGTTATCTGATAGCGATCCTTTTGTTTTACCTAAGAGATGCTGCTGTTCAACATCTTTTGTTGATGTGATGTGTATTTTTAGATGTAGTCAAGGTTGTAGCATCTTCAAGATGTAGTCAAATAGAATTTTTGTTATTAATACATCTAATTTGAATCAATGAAATTCACTGTGTGCAAAACTATCTATATCATTTCCTGAGAAATTTCTAAAAATGACCAAGTTTTCATCTTTTGTGCACGTAGTTATAAGAAAGGTATAACGCCTTACATGTTCATTCCGGTCATGTGCTAGTTTCTACCTCCCGAACTAATACTAAAATAGTAACTTGAAAGTAGTTGTGCAAATATAATCAATGATCTGTGTTGAAGAGGAGGAGGAGCTGCCTGTGGAGTCCTCCCTCCAAAACACTATTCAATGTAAGCTTCTTACTGATTTATGGTGACATGTAGTTTTGTTAATATTCAGCTTAGATAGACTTAATAACACTGGAATTGTGCAGGTTTCAAATCTGGGAAAATATTACGAAAAGTCATCTTAAACCATGTCTCGATGTTTCATGTTTCTCCTTTGCTTACATCAAATGGTAGGAGAGGGGTTGCAGTTGTAAATGTGATAGTAGAAGGAAAGAGTTTAACTGGTGGAAGTAAAAGCAACAAATAAGGGATATTGGCCTGGGGATGACATAGCAAAAAACAAGCTGTAATAGTAAAGTACTTAATAGAAATTCTAAGCAAAAAACAAACGGTGTCTGTAGCATTTGCAAATAAGCAGCTGGTACCATTCACAGTCTACCCCAATTACCTTCTGTTAATCTGGCACATCTTTAAAATGAAACACCATGCATAATTTTTCATGGTTCAAATACTGCAGACTTTTCTTCAGGTACACCAAGAAAAGCCACTATCACAAGTGACCTGTGTAATTGAATGTGAGTTATTTCAGAAACAGATTTCCACAGAGGGAAGGAGAACTGTGGCCATGGGGAATCCTCAGCATTTACTTTTTAAATTCTGAGTTGATAAATGAATGTAAAAAGAGATAAACTGATATTGTTAAAAAAGAAATGGCTATTCTTTAATGAAAACTGTATCATTTCCATACCGTCATATGTATGTAGATATGTTTGTAGCTATGCTTGGGATTTACTGTAACCCAAGGACTAGATGCTGATGTAGTTTTGAAGATGAAATGTATTATGGATGAAGAACAGAGTGGTGCTCCATCAAAACAGGTTTCAACAGAAAACTCTGGGGAAGGGCTGCAGTAACTATTTCACAGATTAGGTGAAATTTGGACATTTAAGACCAAAACCAACCCATAAATCCTGTGTTTCATCAAGCTTTGGAGTAGCCTAAATTTATCTTATATCCACATATTGGACTACAGTTTTTAATTCACTTAAACTGAAGACCCTTTCAACCCTTGAGGCTGGTGCTTGGTTCTTATAAAACACTCTTGGCATCCAGTATGACATTGAGAGTTACCTGGCTCTAGTGTAACCTTCTGACTGAGATAAAGTCACGAAGGCCAGTAGCAACAAGGATGAAATTTATACCAGCTAATCTTGCAGCTGAGTATTCAGTTGCTTTAACTTTTTTTCATAAATAGTAATTATATTAATTCCTTTTCAGGAAAAAGTTATCACATTTCTCAAAATCTTGTCGAAGGGATTAGATTGTGTTAGCAATCCAGAGGTCTAAAATGATCACCACAGTCCACTGGAAAGTGTATTCCTAGAGTTTTACCAGGAGAATTTTCTTTCTTCTTCTTTTCAAGATTGTCCCTGGAGTCCCATTTGAAGTTTTCATGTGTTAAATACAATATTTAAGACTAAATGTAAACTTTTTGCTGCCTACATTTTTGACTGGTGGGGTTTCTTCCTGAATAAAATTTTCTGAACTTGTCTGGAGCAAGCAAGCTGTAGAAACCACTGTTTCTGGAGACAAGGAGTGCTTGAAGTTGCAGGAAACTGAGATTAGTAAGACACTTTGAAAGCTGTTCTGTTGCTCAGGGTAACTTTTCTCTGAGCAAGAGAAAATACTTTGTTTTGTGCAAGCACAGAGTGCTAAACTACTAAGCAATACCCTGTAAGTTAATACGTTGTCTGTTAATTCAAAAGTGTACTTTATTTCATCATCAAATTTTCAAATTTAAATTATCTTATTGAAATATTTACTGAATTATTCAATTTTGAAATATTTTTTTGTCCAATACATAACTAGGCAGCTGATCACCAAAAAAAGATGTACTTTATCCGTGTCAGTCAATGCTCATCTACTTCATTTATTGTATTATAAAATTCTTCATTGTGTAACATCAAATAACACAAAGGAAATAGTGGCAATATTCTGAGTTACATTTGGAAAATTAATTCCTCTCCAATATCATCCCTTTTTTGTAGCTTAGTGCATTACTATTAGGTTTTCAAAATATTTTGAATATGATTTGGAATACAGAGCTTATTATAAAAGCTGTCTTACAGCCTCATGACACACCTGTGATGGATGATGCACTCATGATCAAGTTCCCATATTGGAAGAACCAAAGGATGGAACCTTTTGGAAGGTACTATTATTTGCTATCACTACATCCTGCAGTCTGGGGTTGTGGGGTGTTGGTCAATGAAGCCACCCCTTTCTACTAGTGCAGTATAAGACTTTTCTGATGTTTTTAGTGCTTTTAGTGCATATATGCTGCTATGACAATTTTGACAGCCCAACAAAATCCTGACAGATGCAACTGTAATTGGGAACTTGTGGAAGATGTTTTAGCGTCATCTAAATGCCAAAAAATGCATTTCAAGCTGAGAAAAGGCCAAAAATCAGAGTATGGAGTTGTAAATCAAGGAACCTCTTATTATCTCCTGTTGATCACCAGATTTCTGTTATAATGTAAAAAATTTTTAGGGGAGGGAAAAGTCTTTTTATACAAGAACGGTAACATGATTGACCCTCTATTTGCATCAAAAAAAATCTGATTTCCAAGTGGCTAAATTATAAGACCACAGGGTAAGTACTACATTATCTCTTAGAACAACACTGTAGCAATGATAATACTATATTTCTAAAACAAATATAATATTTTCATAATAAATGAACTTCCCTTTCCCACACAGATAAAAAGCCCTAAGCTCTTGGGCTTTTCTGTAGTACCTGCAATAGACCTGAAGTAACTTGTAAGCTCTTTTCTGCTTCATGCCACTGGAGTGAAGTTTTCATTGCAAGATTTTTATTAAAAAATACTGGTTCAACCAAAAGCATGCATAAATCTGCCATACCTGTTGTTTTGGTTTTTTTTGGCTATACCACCTCACTTAAATTCCTTAAGAAAGAATGATTGCCATGACACACTTATATCCCTGAAACATAATATGGAAACCACAACCTGGGAGTCCAAACAAAGGCCTTTGAGATGGTGTGCCAAATGTCAAGGCACTGGCAAGTATGCTGCACCACAACATTGATGTGCTCCATGGAAAGTTTAAGCGAAGTCTATGGGTTCTTTTCAGTATTCAGTACTATTTTAAGTTTTTATTCTTCTGTTCTTTCCAATAACATGCTTAGAAATTATACTTGGGGCTTTCCTATTTTAATTTTTTTCTATTGCATGGTACTCTATTTTTTTGTGGCTTTGCAAAGAAATCCTGCTGGCAGGAAATACACATTATCTAGCCAGGACTAACGAACCTGTAGGATAAGCATCAATATCCTCACCAACCCCCATGTGAGACCCAATGGCTACCTTAGTATCTGTGGTCTTTGATAAAGTTCTTCTGCTTAACTAAGTAATTTTCTCAGCTGAGGCTATACACCTGAACTCTATCAAAAAGGCTTTGGATCAGAATGTGGAACCTCTTGGAGGAGAGTTAGATTTAAATTTGTAATTGAACAGTAGTTTCAAGGGGGTAGAAATAGAAATGCTGCTGAAAATAAGAAACAGAGTAAACCCTGATAATAAATTTAATAAAGTCATTATGGGAGCACCACCCAACGCTCAACTGTAATTGAGTGCAGGACAAAAAAGATATTTATAAATCCCTTTAGAGTCTCTTGTTAATACAAAAATATGGAGAGGATAGGGGCCATATAAAGAGCGTCAGGTACTTAATTCTATAGAAGAAAATTATAATTTTAGCTAATGTAGTGGAGTAAGATGGAGAAACTCTTTATCTTGTGCTGCTTGAGAATTCATAAAAAAGCAACAGGAAATGTTTGCCATGGAGAAAAACCACAAGCTCCACATTTTATTGTTATTTCTTATGGTCTTTAGACTTGAAGAAGCCCATCTTAGAATTTAGACTTATGCTAAGTCAAGCTGAACCAATGATTGGGGTTTTTTCTTACTGAGATTTTGTTTTCTCTTCATTAAGCATATTGAAAAAATACACCTTGTTTTTCTTACTTTGCTTTTCATAATCTTCACCAGCATATATTTCATTTGTTCATTCATCAGAGTTAAATGCTATCTTCATGAATCACCTCAGGTGTCAGTGATGATCTCTTATTTTGTAGGCAAGAAGCAATTGGCTACATGTTCAAGGTAGACTTTTCATTAACAATTTATCCTCTGAAAATCTGGATCATTCTCAACACTTTTTAGAATACGTTTCAAAATGTATAGACTCCATATATAATGCATTAATTTTCTTTGCAAATTAAAAAAAGGTTTTAGTTTTAGAGATATGCTAGTTTTATAGCAGCAAAGTAGCCTTGGATACTTTGTATAAAAAAATCCTTTGTTTGAGAACAAACCTATTTGTATAGCTGGTTTTGGTAAAGGTTTTTTAATTTGATTATATTTATGTGAAAAAGACATGCCAGATATCATACTGAAGTTCTGAAAGTAATCTCAAGTTTTAGATGAGGCAGAGATAAGTACAGATAGTTGATAAGCTCACCAGCATTATGATACACAGCTATGAAAAAGTAATTTAGAATACTGTAGTTTATATTCCAATAAAATATTGAAGGTTCACATTAAGATCAGCTAGATCTTGTCCAATCAGAGAATAGTCAAGTGTCTGTAAGAAATTCTCAGTCGAAACAGAATAGAAAGTGTGGGAGGGAAATGATTATTTAAATCTCTTTTAAAATTATCTCTAGGATTATTTCAGGCATGAGGAAAGTCAGCTTGATAAAGCTAAAGCATGATATTAACATTAGTAATTTCTCACATTGTATCTGAACTTATCCTTGGGCTGCTCTTTAGCAACTCCTCTATTTTGTCTTCATCTCATAAGCCCCCTTTCCCTGAAAGAAGAAAAGCAAACCCAAACAAATTTTCTTTGTTTCTAATAGGAGCAATGGTTTGAAAAGTTTTCCCAACTTAATTGGCAGAAAATGCTGACTTATGCTGAAACATATCTATTTTTCATTATAAATATATATATATTTCATTATAAATATATATATATTTCTTTTTAAACAGTGTTGTAAACCCATAGACTTGAATGAAACTGCTGACATAAATCCATGTTCAATACTTTGATGAATGAGGCAAATAGTACTATTTTTTATTTATGCTGTGCCCTAAAGCTGAGCTTAAATTTAGAAAAGACAGAAGAGTTTGAAAATAAAAAATATTGTTCTTTTGTTACTATAAAAGCATGAAATAATATGGTAAGTAGGTTATTGCTATTGTATTTTCTCCAACTATCACATAATACATTTTAATTTATTATCTGAATCCAAATTTATGTCTGCTCATTTATTGAGTGAGGTATTTAAACAGAAGTAACATTAGGAGAGCTAAAGTTAAAAATGCTTTACTTGAAGATACCAAAAAGCTCCAGTGTATCAACAAGCCCATTGACACCACAGGGCTGGGGGAGAGTGGCTGGAAAGCTGCCCAGTTGAACAGAGCCTGGGAGTGCTGACACATGACAGCAGCTGGGCATGATCCAGCAGTGCCCAGGTGGCCAAGGTGGCCAATGGCATCCTGGCCTGTATCAGCAGCAGTGTTGGCAGTGGGACCAGGGCAGTGATTGTTCCCCTGTACTTGGCAGTGGTGAGGCCACCCCTCGAGTGCTCCAGTTCTGGGCCCCTCAGTACAAGAAGGACATTGAGGGGCTGGAGTGTGTCCAGAGAAGGGCAACAGAGCTGGTGGGAGGCCTGGGCTCAAATCTTGTGAGGAATGGCTGAGGGAGCTGGAGTCATTTAGCCTAGAGAAAATAAGATTCAGGGGAGACCTTATGGCTCTTTACAGCTACCTGAAAGAAGGCTGTAGCCAGGTGGGAGTTGGTCTCTTCTTCCAGATAACAAGTGATAGAACAAGAGGAAATGGCCTCAAGTTGCACCAGGGAAAATTTAGGCTGGATATTATGGAAATTATTCACTTATTCACTGAAAAAAATGTCAAGCATTGGAACAGTCTGCCCAGAGAAATGTGGGAATCACCATCCCTGAAAATACTCAAAAAATGTGTAGGCATGTTGCTTAGGGACATAGTTTAGTGTTGGAATTGGCAATGCTCGGTTAACCATTGGACTCGATGATCTTAGAGATCTTTTCCAACAATGATGATTCCATGAGTCTGCCTTTTTCAAATATCATTTCTGTGTTTGACTGTGGCATCTTCAAGATGCCATGATAAAATTTAGTACGTTCATTGGTGTTAGGAAATAGCTTCAAAATTGAAATCCAGTTAAAGCTTTCCATAAAGCCTTGTGCTGAGTGAAAAAAACTCACGAAAAACAAAACCCCCAAAACTATTTATCAGAAGTAGTGAATTTGGACATATTCATATTTAGATCATATTTAGTATGGATTTTTGCACTATGATCTGCATAATGTTTTACAGAAGCCTACATTTCCCTATCAGATTTTTCTGTGGGTTCTTCTTTTTTTTTGAATACTTGTTTTAAGCTAGATGAGCAAATCCCATCTTCTCTGCCCCATCATAATTTTCTGCATGTTAGTGCTACAGGCAGGAATTTATACATATTGTAGCAACTCTCAAAATAAGTGTTGGTTTTTTGGATATCCTAAAAGATCCATGAATTTTAAAATATGAATCATAAAATAAGTATATATATATACACACACACAAAGATTCATGAAATTGCACTTGCATGTTTTTCATACCTGAATTCTGTGATATTTACCAGTTGTTTTGGTTTATGTTCTGCTATAAAATCACTGAAATGAGAGACATGTGAAATACAGTTTGAAAATGAAAAAGAATAATTCTTTCAGCTATATCTGGGTTTAGACCTGGAGACCCATCAGTAAATTGCAATAAAATGAAATTATGCACGGATCTGTATACACAACATTTATTTGAAACAATTTCTAGATAAGACAAAGAGGATAGATCTTGTCAATCCAGTCTTCAACAAAACATTTATTGTAGTTATACCTCACTGAACACAATGAAAGTGTGTACTGATAGAAAGTTAGTAAACATGCAAGTTAAAGCAACTAATATGGATAAAATTTTGAGCAAAAGAAAGAGTGAGAGCACAGTCTGAGCTTTTATCTTGCACTGAAGTGGAGTTAACCAGCAGACTATCCAAAGACATTAATGGTTGATTAATATTTTCATGGGAGAGGATGTAAAAGGTAGAAGCAAGCTCATAATGTTTTATAATAGCACAAATCTGAAGATCTTCTTTGATAAGGAACAGGATTAAAAGGTTATACTTGGAGAAATGAATGAGTTGAAGAGCTGGATTAACGTTTGTGACAGCACAGTTTAGAGTGCATCCTCATCTATCTAGGGACATAAAGGAAGGATTTCTACAGTTAAATACATTTTCAACATATACAATTAAATAAAGAAGTGAAAAATGTGTTAAACATAGTCAGGACATCATGCCATTTTTAGCTATGAAAAAATAACTGCAGACTAAATATTCCTGGGACAAATGAACAAATGACCAAGCATTCTTTATAACACTGTCTTGAATATAAGTACTGGTTTTAGCAGATGTGAAAGTCTGAACCAGTTTTTTAGCAGAGAATGTGAAAATATAAAAATCTAGTTATACCTACGGTACTATTTGTTATCAGGGCTGTCTGAGAAGATGACTTCTGTCTGTTTTCCCCCTCCTCTTTTTCAACAGTAACCCCATGTTACAAATATGTTTCCTTTCTCAGCTGCAGTGAGAGGACTGCTACCAGTGTCTGACACCTTCATCTGCAGTTCTCAGTCAGACACTGACTAAAAGTCAGAGTCAGCACGTCAACAATATTCTGACAAAGACCCGAGTAAGTAAAAGTTACAAGGAAACTGGAAGACAGGTTTACAATTGCAGCAAATGGATCTTGAGGATATTTGGTACAAGTGAATTTCAAGTGAGCAGGAAAAAGTGCTGGAAGCAATGGGGAGGACTGTGAGTGGATAGGCAGAGCTTTTAGGTAGTGACAATTTAGATCAAAAGAGAAGACATTCATGTACACAGAAGGGGAAGAGGACTCATAAGCTAAAACAGAGTGATGCAGGCATGCTGCTTCCAGACTGAAGCAGTGTGATGCTGTGCTAATTAACTAGGCCAGCCAGAACTGAGGGATCTCAGGTAGGCACTTTATTTAGGAGTACACAAATAATTACCATATTATGATGCCAGCTTCTATAGCCTTCTTGTTACATTTTCAAACTATCAATTCCATGCTTTTTTGCATGGTGAAACTTTCCTATAAATATTCACTCTATATTTACTTGGCAATAATTAGGCTGCTGATGTAACATAATGTATATTAATAACATTTTTTTCCCTCAGATTTCCATTCTTCCTTTGCATTTTTACTTGCCTTGTCATATAAAAATAACAATAAAATCCTTTAAAGCCAGATTTTTTGCTCTGTATTAGTCTAGTGCTTGCCTAAATAGTGTTTTGATCCATGACTTCAAAACTAAAGTACGTGCTGCTGGGTAAAAAGCACTCATAAACATGCAAGTTTATGTGTTTTGAAGGTTCTGAATTTAGTCTTCAGTTTAATACTTTTTAATCATTGCTACAGAATATTTCAAACAGAATATTTAATTGACTTTTCTTTCATAAATTCCAGTTTTCTAGAAAAAATACAGGTCATTATAAGTATATTGGGCAGAGGGCAAAAAAGACTCTTACAATTTTCATAATTTCTTCCTTTTCCCACTTTTTCTTACTTTTTCTTAACTGTTTTTATTTTCAATAGGAATCAAAATATGTACCACTTGTTTTACCAAAGCAAGAATACATTCTGTCTTTCAGTTTCATTACTTGCAGGATTTTTTTTAAGACTTCTTCATTTTCTAAAATCTAATCTTATTTTACCAATATAAATCACATATAGCAGCAAACCCCTCATATTTAAAAACTCATACTGATGCTGTAGATCTTGGAATAAATAGCTTCCAATAATCTTGTAGTCTCCTGTATGTATGGTCTCTGACAAATGCGTAATGTGTGTAGTCTCTTTATTTCAAAATATCATTGTATAATAACTCTTATTTAGTTTCCCCTGAAAATGCCCAACAGAACTTAATTTTATTTACTTCTTGACAGAATAGGCAGCAGCCTACTTTTTATTCTTTCCTTAAGATGTGAACTCTTAGAATAGGATAGAATCCTTTGCACAGGACTACACTTGGGCAATGAAAAGGCATGTGTCTCATCTAAGATATGAAACAAATGATTTAAATAGGTTTTTAGAGGGATTTTAATTACTATACAAGCTTTCTGCACATAAATGAATATGATTTAGCTGCATATATTTACTTAGAATGTAATTACTTGCCAATCTATCACTGCTCATCTTTGCTGAGTCTATTTTTAGAATTAAATCATTATGTGTCCTTTTTCTCTCAGCACATGGATCCTACGGTTGGATCTCTATGATACCAAACTACAATAGAAAACACTCTTGCACCAGGCCACTGAAGGAAGATAAATTGGCCACAAGACAGGCTTTAGAATAACTGGAGTGATTTTACACATAAATTGAGTTTTAAAAGATCCTGAGCGAGTGTATTTTGATAACTGAAAGACACATCACTGGATTAAATAGTGTCTCTAAGAGAAGCTTCCTTAGAAATCAATGTTCCAAAATGATGAAGAAGGAAAAATCTTATATTGACTAAGTTAGGTGAAGCTCTTGGCTATGACATGTGCCATCCCCGTCCTCACCTCAGGCTTTTTCTTTACTTGTGGAATAACCTATTCACATTCCTAATTTCTAAAGTGAACATCGCTTTCTAAATTCTTTGTCTGTAATTTGAGGCAATAAAATTTTCAAAATATTTCATATTTTCATCTTCATTGCCCTTCTTCTTAAGCTGTGGGAAGTTTCAGTTTGCTTTTGTGCAGCAGTTGGTATACGAGCCCACAAGAACAAAATTTTCCTTGCTATAAACACTTGCATTTGTTGTTGGACCAGTTTAGATTCTCCACAACTGAGGACATCTTAGGTGTCAACATTCCTTTTCCTCCACTGTATCGCATATGAAATTTTTACCACAGTCCTGTCTGCATTCTGATTCATCTTCTTCCTTTCCACAGATTTTCTGATTGTCCAGTCTCAATCCTCCCATATTACTTCAACAATGTTATGTTTCTCTCTTTTTTCTTTTTTTTTTTCCCCTAAAAACTGATTGGGAAATCACATTTTCTTCTATTTTTTTTTCCAGTTTCAGAAACTATATGAAATAACACATTAACTTCAGAAATTTAGTGAGAGGTATACCCTACATCTTTTCTAATTCCTACATCTTGTCTAATTCCTGTGAACGAGACATAAATTATTACTTGTTAAAGCTTTATTTTTTGTTTGGGCAGCTGCCTAAATATGACTGGCTAAAGCATGCATGTTTTATTTTACTGCAATATACTGTTCAAGATGTGCCCCAAACGATTTCTTAGCAATTGCCTTGAAAAGTAAAAGTCCAAATACCTGAAAGCTACTGATAACCTCTAGCCAAATGAATAAATCTATGTTTATAAATTTTCTCTGCATGTGAATTGCTAAAGGAGAGCACAGCAATTTCAGTTGCTGTCTGCTATAAATGAATAAAGTTACTGAGTGAATTATTCACAGTTCAGTAGGATATCCTGGAAAAGTCTTTATTAACTAATACTTTAGTTCAGTAGAATAATTTGAACTCTTCTTTGGAGTCTAGCATAATGAAAATGGATTCTGGTAGCTCCTGACTAGGCACATACCCTAGCCCATTTATTTTTCAGTATTTCAAAAATATAATATGAGAAAAAAAACATATAACAAGATGTATGTAAAATGACTACATACACCTCTGAGATTAAAATGATATTCAGTGTCACATTTTGATGTGAACAAGTGAACTTTGACATAGGAAGTTGATGGTTGATGAAGAAAAAATAATAGTTTGGAGATGAGGAATTCTGTAGTTTAGAATTGTGAATCTGAAGTCCATTGTTCTCCCATACTGAGTTTTCTTTTTAATAGGTTCTGATTTAGATTGCTAAATTAATGTATATGACTTTTAGTCAATTTTATACTGGTACAGAGACTTTGATTTTGTAACTTTTTCTCCCCTTTGTCAAGGTGTTGACGTGTGACAATGTTCTCTTGATTAGAAGGATGACTGAGAGTACTTCAGCAAGAAACAGTGCTTTATGTGAATGAAGAAATAATAATATATGCATGCATCTTATAAAAGATGGATATGAGCAGGAGAGAGACTTACTTTCTAAAGCTGTGGAAAGGTTTGGGGTTTGGTTTTCAATGAGGCCTGATAGCTGGAAAAGTCAAGTGTCAGCCATTCCAGTGCCAGTGGTTGCTTCTGTCTGGCAAGGCTATGCCTTCCACTTTCTTTTTTGGTTGTAAATAATGTGCATGTGTGGAATTTCTTATAGCCTAGCATTATGTCCCGAGGGCCCTAATATATTGTAAGATAAGAAAAGCCATTCAATGGGCATTTTTACCAGTGTAGTTACTTTAGAAGACCTCAAAAGGAGTCATCATTGCTTGGTTTTCGTTTGTTTTCCTTCCTTGTCATTATTCATTAGCCCCTGGGAGGAGGTCCCTGCTGCCTGCTGGCTCTGCAACTCCCATAAAAAGAGCTCAGGGAATTCCTCCCCTCACCCAGTGAGTGTACAGTGAGCTGCCGTGGCTGAACTCAGTGCTACTGCCTGTTGATGAGCTGGAGCTGCTCACACTGCTGTCTGCCTGACACTGCTGGAGCAAGGAATAGCTGTCACAGCGTGGGAATACGGGAGGCTGCTTTACATTTGGCCAAATGACAACAACTGCTTTTTGAGGTTTTGAAATGTGTTTTTGTTTTAGAAGACATGAACAGTGTCTGTTGAATAAGTTGCAAATAGTGTGTGCAAATGCTGCTTTTGATTTAAGTCAAATATTCCTTATTTCTGAAACAGAATGCAGAGTAATCTTTAGCCCTGTCTCTGACTATTTACAGGTCCCATTTTGATTCTCTGTTATGGTTCTTTTCATACAGATGCCAATACTATGACAGTACTTTACAAATAAGGTCAGAAAACTATTTATTCTGAATAGGATTTCTTTGTGAGTTTTAGGTATACATTTAATTTTTTTGTGTTCGGCACATGACATGAAAACATAGTTCAGAAAAGGGAAGTTCATATCAGCCTCATTTAAATATTTTAATTGGAGACAATGGATTGGCTACATGTGCATTCTATAACTGCATTCTTTTCTTTTATATCCTCTTACCTCAAACTTTAATCTGCCTTTTTCTGAATAATGCAAAAAAACTATATCATCTGAAACTGTCACTAAGAAAAATTACCTGAGGGCATTCTGACTTTCTGCTTAAGCTTTATTTTGTCATTTATTTCTATTAACAATCATTTAAGAATTTAATAATTATAAGCTTCATTAGCATTTTAATGAGACCAGTGGCCATTTCTAAGTGTAATTAAATTAGTTTTATTGTATGATATTTTGAATCTGTGATTAAATTACGTTTTACTGTGCTTTGAAGAGTAAACCTGTAGAGATCACTCTTCAGTAATGGTCTTGTTAACTTTTGAGTAGTCTGCAAAATAGACATAGCCAGGAAAAAAGGCAAAATACTCCCTACTGAAGTTAATTATAAAAATAGAGAAATCAAATGCTGCCACCAGTTCTAAGATTGCCAATATATTCTTAATGACAACAGTAGCCTGTTAAATGCCATTAATTGTGAGTAGCTCTATATAATCTATTTTTAACTTTTCAAAATAGCATCTAGATGATCTGGAAAATTGTTCTTTAGAAATCAAGGAGAGAATCCTGTAGTTCTTGCTCAAAAAAACTTCCATTGAGTTCAAATGGAATTTCACCCAATTAAGAACAACAGTGTGTGTAAAAGCAAAGTATTATTGGTGTTTGTTGTAGTTATCATACTTATAGAAAAAAATAAATTAGGTAGGGAGGAAAGACAGAAAGAAGAGGAAAAGAGATGCTTCAGTTGGAATCAGTCAAATTCCTATGATCTGTCTGTTAAAATCATATGGAAAGACATACAAACATAAGATTAGGCAATATTGGTCCATGCCCAAACTCTGTGAAATCTTTAATAAAGTGCACTGTACTAGAATAGGGTAAACCATGGAAGGTAGATTGTTCTCACCCATTTATCAAGTAACAACTGCTGTCTGCCTTCCAGTAGTCAGTTCTCATCTTCTCTTATCATCATGATTGTACCTGAATGTGCTCCCCCATGTAGCTGGATTTCAATAAGCATAAAGTTTGTTAACAAGTAAGTTTTTATTTGCTTGTTAGGGTTTGAGAAGTTAAGTATATTTATGATGGCATAAATTTTTCCTTTCTGAAACGATTCAGTCCCAGGCTTGACAAATTTGAATGCACTGTCTGTCTTAAGATTGGAATTTTTTCTTTTAATTAAGGGCACCTTCAGTGGAAGAAAATACACAGTTTCTGTGCTAAAACAGACAGCTAGGACTTGATAAGCTTCATGCCTCAATGTTTCAGAGTGGCAACTCACTTTTGGCCAAGTTTCCTCATGAAAATGCCATTGAGGTTTGGAATTTCATAAAAATTTCAATGTTTTTTCAGTTTAGAAAATACCTTTGCATACGTATATACAAATACTTTGTTCCACTTTGATTATTGCCAAAACTGAAGTGTCAGGGGTGTGTTTTAGTTCTTCATACCTTCAACATGGTAACTTGTATGTCATGTTTCTAGAGTGAGGTGGGCTTAGCAAGACTTGCAATTTCTTCCAGCAATGTTTTCTACATGGAGAATAGGAGAGAGAATGGAGACATGAAGCAGTGGACAAAAAGCTGGGACTGGGTAAAAAAAACATGAAGAAAAGAACTCAGAGTCAAGCAGAAACAGCTATGGGGCAGGGTCCACGGACTGAATTTTTAAGAAGTATAGTCTGTAACTCTTAAAGAGCATTCCTTGTGTAGGAACCAAATTCAGGGTCCCCACTAATTTAATAATTTTGTTATAATTATGTTCCCTCTGCCAGCAGTGATTGGTTCACATTAAGAAAAAACAAACAAACAACAATCTTCTTTGCAGTGTTAATATGTTAGTTCTAATAGCAGCAGTCAGGGATTCAAATCTAAAGGTTCCTTTCTTTATAATCAGTAAGGGTTAAGTATAGTCTAAAGGTTACATTTCTAGGGCATTTTCTTCTTTTTTTTTTTTTTTTGATTCAATAATGAGCACTTTATTTTTTTTTTATTTTACCCTTGTAAAACTGAGAACTTAAGAAATGTAAGTCACCTACATGCATATGTTAGTTGAGGTCAAGACAGTGCATAGAATAGTGTGGACAGAGGAATCTTGAACAAAGTTGTTCTCAGATCAAATAATTGCCAACTGTAGAAAATCGTAACAGGAAAGTGACCAAAGCAATACTGTGCTCTATTGTAATATTGGAAAGTTGTTGCTGCTTTTAACCACATACTTGCTTTCTTAAATCTGGTTTATTACATATCTGTTTGTATTTTAGCTTATCTGTATTTAAAGAAGAGCTGTTTATCTTCTTTAAATCCATTTATGTTGCGATAGCTGATAGGGTATTGGCCACGCAGGAGTTCTGCCTGTAAGGCAAATGACTGACTGAATCACTGATCAAACCTAAAAACAGCTGCAGTATAAACTGTGAGACAGCCTTCAGCTTAGACACATGGGTCCTAGTCACATGAGAATTCTTATTTGTGGATAGTCTCACATATTTAGAATGTTTTATCTGGGCCTGGAAGAAACATTTCTGTGGTATTCACCTGTAAGCCAAAATCCTAATTCTCTTCCTGCCTCTCTTCCCTTAATGTGTCCTGAAGCTCAGACTTGTGCATTTGAGAAGTGCTTCAGCATTCAGCTCACATAGAAATGATAAAACATAGTACACTATTTTTAGCTACATTGTAAGTTCTGATGAATTGCAATTCATCAAAATTAGGGGTACTTTAGTGAGTCTTTTTATCATCGCTAGACTGTTCCAGTAGTATTTTTATAATAAAGTAATAGTTCATAGTATATAAAACCACTAAATGTCCTTGGTACCTGTGAGAAGAATATGGGAGATGCAAAGATTTTGCATTGAGAGGAAAAGGCTGGATCATTTGTTACTTGTCTCTGACACTGTAAGCTTGTTCCCAGAAAGGTATTACCTAGATATTTCTGTGGTTTTTAATAGCATGAGAAACCATTTTCCCTTTCCTTGGGAGATGTCTCCACAAGCCATCCATCAACACCGAGTGCAGAGGGAATTTCACCCATTGCCAAGCATAAGCATTCCCTCTAGAACACCTTTTCTTTTTTTTTTTTTTTGCTAGTTACAGATAGAACAGGGTTTAGGAGTGTTGCTCCTGTGAAGTACATTTAGTGTATTCTGGTACCTGAAGACAGAAATATCTCCACTTCTGCTTGCTATCATTTGCTCTTAGACCTTGCTTTAACTGGTACTGCTGGTATTACAGAATGAAGTCTGGAAATACCCTCAAAAGCATAACAAGAGAGTTGTGTTTTCTGAGGAATTGCTTTACAGGGATTGTAAATATGCATTTTACAAGATAGCTATTTGTATACCACATAAAGCCCATGTTTACTTGTGGGAATTGTGTGGTTTTGCTGTAATTATTAGAACCTATTGATTGTCTTCCATTATGTTAATGTTTCAAATTAAGCAATATGAAGCAATTTTCTGACATCCTGTCTCTCAGAAGTCTAGGGATATTATCTGCAACTTTTACTGCAAGTCTAGACACCTCTGTGACTAAAACTAATAATTTCCTTAATTGTAAGTTTTTCTTCTGATTGTAATCAATGAACCTTGCACTATGGAATAATAATGAGGTCACAAATGAGGAAACAACCCTTCTGAGGTAAGGAAAGGGTGATGATAAAAGGCACAATGAGCATTCAGTTGACTTCTTAAATAATAATACTTTCGCCCTTTCTTTTGAAGGCTGGCTCCTTTTACATAATCATAAGCTGTTTGCAGCTTGACCACTTCAAAAAAGAAGAATAATTTTAATGATTAGCCATTATCATAATTGCTTCAGCATTTCCTGAACTTGTTAAGAGAGCTTATTTCTGGCAATATAGTACTTTATTGGCTTTTGATATACTGTATCATCTATTCAATTTGTGAGAAACTATCAAAGGTGAATAACTGAATGCTAGGGGTGGAAGCACCAAAAATTTCTGCCAATTATTTCCAAGATCAGCTGCAGTCAAGTTGCCCTGATCTTACTTCTTCTAAACTTACTTCAGAAATATACGTATATTCTCATTTCAAATTTGGTTCTAATCTCTTTTAAGATAATTCCTGCCACTCACCATTCCAATTTTATAGATTTGTATTTTATTGTCTTATTTTGTATTATTTAATCCATTCTCAAAATCTTCCAGTTGATTCTCTTTTACTTCATTTCCTATCTTATGTATCTATACTTTCATTTTCATTTCTTCTTCTCTTTTCTTCCTAGATTTGTTCTTTTCCTTGCCATTCTTGCTGTTTTATTTTTATGCTTCTCATGATTCTCTTTTGTTATGTTTTTCCTTTCTATTTTTGCATACATTTCCTATTTGCTCTCATGTGGTATTTCATATAAGAACAGAGGTCACAGACATAATTATGAGATGTGAATGTGGGTTTACATTTCTATGTGACCCTATGTACTTGGGAAGTTAATGAAATAGAAACATTCAAAGGTTTGTGTGAGCTATGTTTATTGTTTCTAAATGCATGTATAAACATATGTAACACTATTTGTATATTGCTTTTGACAACTTCTTCAAGTAGTCAGAGGATAAGAAATAAATGCATTGGTAAATTTGTGGATTACCCACTAGTTATTCTTAAAGAAGAAAAATAATGAAAATATTTGAACATCCTGAGCCCTTTTTACCAGGAACTTTAAATCTGAGAGTTTGCTGACACATCAGGGAAAATATGATTTCTTAATTTTTTTCCCAAGGTGATCATTGGCACAGAACAGAGGTCATATTCAGAATCCAGAGAATATCCAGGTGCCTGGTTAAGAAAATGTAGTAGTAGAAATGTTGGTTTATTCATTAAACAAGTTAGTTTAATAAACTAACATTTATGTATTGTTTATTTTTTGTTTATTTTTTAAACAAGTTCGTTAGATATCGTTTCTTCCTTGATTTCTTTTTGAGTGGAAATTGTGGTCTTTTTGTTCTCTTTTTTTTTATTTTGCTAATAGATTTTATACATCATCCTTGCAATTGACTGTTATGTTTGAACTGAAATGCTCTATCCAAATCCAAAGTGATTTAGGTTTGACAGAAATATCTAACACCAGACTGAAAGGAAAAGGATGAGTCTTAGAGACAAACAGGAATATTTTTGCTGCATTGGTGGATGCTAGCTCATATGGCTTTGATAGGAGACTCGCTTCCTTTAGTTGCTTCTGTGTTCAAGATAAAAAGATAGGCACTTTCAGAAAATTTATAAAAAAACCCAAAACCACAAACACATACAAAAACCACCAGAAACAATGGAAAAAAAAAAAAAACAAAAAAAACAAAAAAAACCCCAACAAAACCAAACATGATAAAGAGCAGAACTGTGTGTTCACAAATATTTGTGTTTGTACAAGTAATACTGTAACTTGTAGCCCCTAAGAGGCCTGGACCCTAGTTAGGGAAAACATTCCCTGCCTGCAAAAACATTCTCACAGTGACATGGGCATACTTGGGAGCAGTACTTGTATGGAGTCAAAGAAGCTCAGATACTTACACATCTACACATGAGACAGGATTCAGCATGGCTTACTTACCTATTCCAAGACAGTTTAGTTGACACCTATTGCAAGGAGGCCACCACAGAGCCTGTCTCTGTACTCAGTCCTGTGGTTTAAGTTACAGAAATAACACTGAAGTAGATTGCAGTTCTGCCTTTACAGTCTTTGGCCATACTGAGCTGAGAAGGTGAACACTAAAGGATGATTTTTTTGTCTCAGGTCCATGGTGCAGCACAGAGTGCACACAGGGCCACTGCTACCACCACAGCTTGGTCATTGTGTGGGTGTACCAGGCTGCTTTGCCAGCCTTTAGCAATGCAGAGGGGGGCAGAGTTATTCACTCAGCTGAGGCAAATGCACTGAGCAGTGCAGACACAGGCAGTATTCACCAGGTCTCTGCGTCCTGAGCAAGACTCTGAATCCTTCTGTCAGCATAGGAATGTTCTGAAGAAGTTCTAGGAAACGGCTGGAATGCCTTATTCTTTTGGAATCAAATATAGGAGATTAACTGAGATTTCCTGGGTATGAATAAGCACTTCTGGATGGTCAAAGATTTTGCTTTATTGTACTAAATCAAAATTCATTTTCTGTTTTCTTTGTGCAGCCATGTTAGCAGATTTGTTGGTTTTTACATTGCTTTATCATGCACTGAGAAAGAGTAAAGTGGCATAAAAGGCTGATGTTGGTTTGCTTTTGTAAAGACACAGAATATTAATGATTCTAATCTATATTACTTAGTAGGAAGTCTTAATAGAGAAAATAGACTTAAGAGGAGGCTAGACTTACTACCAAACAGATGGACTCACCCTGATTCAGATGGTTTTGGGGTTGTTTTTTTAAAAATTACCTCCCCTTCGTTCGATTTGGGCAGTGAGGAATAGTAATTTTTTAAGCATAGTAGTATTTTTTTTTTTAAACAAAAACAATGGTAGGATATGGGATTTATTTATTCTCCATTTTCACACTCAGGAAGTATAGGAGAATTACTATTTTTTGATCCCACAGAATCATGGGTCTGGGTTGAAAGGTTGCTTTGGTTGGAAGAGACCTTTTAAAGATCATCTTCTGTTAGATGGTGCTCAAAACTCCTGATCATACAGCTGTCTTCTTGATACCTGTCTTAAATAGATCTTTCACATTCAAAAGGAAAAACACACATGGACTCTGCTTACCATGATTAATTTGAAAGATTTGGATATTTTGAAGGTTTTTTCTGGAAACCATGTAATAATTTGGTATATTCCTAAAGGAAAAATTCAGTGAGCATAAACACAATCCTTTTTAGTAAGGTTCTAAGCCTGTACTAGTGACCATACTTGCACAGCATTCATATGTCAGATTCCCTAATCCCTAAGAATTCACAGGCTAAATCTCCTCAAGAAGTGTAGCCACAGTCAAACCATGGGATTAAATAAGCATGAATATGTATGAAATCTGGTAAGGACACCTTTTGGGGTGCACCTGATAAGGGATGCACACAGATCATTTTAGTGCAATGCTCAAAGTGGAGACTTAAACCACCAATCAGTATGTTTCAAACAGGATACAGTGAGGAGCTGTAACCTGCCTTTTGCTGCATTAATCCACTGCTGCTACATCTTGATAAAAATCCGTGCTTCTGAGCATCAGTGTTTCAGTGCCCATGATGTGCAGCAGAACAATTTTTTTTAGCTTACGAGAATCCTTTCTGTTCTTTGACAAAATTGATGGGGCAAGTACCTCCTAACCTACTGATATGGCAGCAGTTGGTTGGCGTCTTGTGACGGAGTCCAGGATTAGATATCTAAATTGAATTACTCTCCAGACATGACCTCTGTTTTTAAGAAGCTGATGTTCACTAGAAAGGCTCCTTGAAAACTTTCAGTCTTTGAACATAAAAGTTGCTTTCAAGTTAATAATTAAGGCATTTAAAAATAAAGAAGTAGAAGGTATTTGATCTAGCTTTTCATATTTTCTGAGCATGCTAAATAAGAGTGCCTTGAATAAAGCTGCTTAATTCAAAAGGTTATGAGTGGGAAGTAAAATAGTGCCATCTGGTTTAGAGGAGGAATTCATGCAAGGGAACAGCCAGAATTACTCCACAGAACTTACACCAAAAGATAGAGACTATACTATGTATTGTTTAACTATTTCCTTTTATAAAATATTACTTTGAAAACATAATAAATATTTTCCCTAGTAAAAGACAGTGGAAATAATAATTCATGCTTTTCACCCAAGATTTACTAATATTTACGTAGAAATTAGAGAAGGGAAAATAGGAGGCAAGAAAATTGAGAGAGCCAGAGGAATTCTTAGTTTAGGATAAAAATTCTTCTGAGTGTGAAAAAAGACATTTTTGCAGAAAAGCCTTTGTCAAAGGCAGTTTAATTTGCAGAATTTCAAAAGAATTGTTTATACTTTGGATAAATGCAAATACAGCATTTAGGAAAATTACCTTTGCATTACTTACTTCATTAATTACCTCCAAAACACCTCTAAAGCATACAGTATAATTTCAAATCATGTTAAAAGGACAAAAAATTGAAAGTACTTTTCTAAAGTTCAGGTGGTAGAACTAACATCTTTGGCATATTTTTATTTACTAAAACTGTGCGTATGTCTTGAAACTTTCTCATTACAACAATCACTTTATGAATTGTTCACTTGCTCACCCAAGTATTTTTTCCATTTTCTCACTCTTCAGTCTCTCTCTAATACACAAACTACATACTGGTTTTAAAAGCAAAATTATTACTTTTATAATATGGAAGGGAAGTTGGTAAGAATGCAAATAGAGAGCATTTCCATATAATAACAACAAAGTCCCTAAAACTGATTCTTCACTTTCTCTGTAAGTAAAGCCCTCAACGAATATTATTTCATGTCCAATCAGAATATGATTGCATAGTGGGTATTAATGGACAACTGAGCCATTTTGAAAACTCTATTCAATCTCAGAAAATATTGAGAGCATCACAATTCTGCATGCATATTAATGGCTCAGTGGTAGTGTTTATTCAGCCTGTAAACTTCTATTCATTTTCATCGACATTCGCTGTAACAGGAGATTTTCATGATAGATGTGGGAACTTGTGTTACTATAGTTGCAGTCACTAATCTTATCTCAAGCATTAAAAAATAATCATCAGTACCCTTTATCCTTTGTATGGAAACTTCACTGAACCATTTTACCAGCAGTGTTTAATTTTCAAATGTAAATTCAGACAATTTTTACAACCATCGAGATTATGAATTAAGTCTGTTTGGAGTAGTGAATATAGGAACTAGAAAAAATCCTAGAAAACACCATAGATCTGCAAAAACATAAATGTTAAAAACATAGACCCTTCTTCTCTACTGATGGACAGAGTATGCAAGAGGCAATATTGCATCTTGTGTAACATAAAGGAACATTCACTGGAACTGATATTAAGAATTGTTAATATTAATTACTTTAGAAAACATACACAGGGGTTTGTTGTTTTGGATTCTTCTCATTAAATCTGACTGGGAGAGCAATCTATATGGAATTTTCTGATTGTAATGGAGTACTAGCAAGTGAGATAAGACTAATTTCCAAGGGAATGCATAATATAGTCAAGTAAGTAGAGCTGCACATGATCAAAAGAATAAAAGTAGATTATGTGAAAACTAATTTAAACCTCTGTTTAGTAGTGTGTTGATGCAGTGTGCAAAAGCTGTGGTCACAAAATGACAGAAAAGCAGAACTGGTGGCTGGTACATGTGTAAGCATCATATTATCCAGAGACACTTAGAAGACACTTAGAATGAACTTTTCTGCCTTTTTTTTGTTCAAATATATTTCCATGTTCATCTTGAATATTTTCAGCATATATTTTTATGCCTTTCCTTGATAACACTGTTATGTACAAGAGGAAAAAAGCTTCCCATGAACACTCAGAATTTTTTGATCAGTAAGACAACTACTTAACAAAATATAAAAACCATTTGAACTGATTTTCTGCATTATACTGACATTTGCAATTATAGTTCCTTTCATCAAGAATCATGAATAAATTCTGAACCCAAGCAATTTGTAGAAAATATTTTTTTCATTTAATTTTGGACCTCTGAGAGATGAAAAAGTTGGAATTTCCCTTTTCTGAATACTTCAGGAAAAGGAAAGTTAAACACAGTTGCTTAAGTGACATTGACAGAGAAGCAAAGCTTCAGCATTTTTTTTTACTTTGTTTTCCTAACAGTTAAAAAAGATAGCTAAAATTTCAAAGGTTTGAATTGTTTGCAAAATGGAATTTTATTTTTGGAAAATACAAATAGAAGTCAGTCTGTTTCTTTGTCTAACAAGATTATAGTATATTTAGATGAAGAAACGTGTATGCATGGAGGGAGTTAAGTGCATGACTAATCCAAAATAAGTCAAAGAGTACATCATAAGCATCATCATAAGAAGCTTTCCACATTACTGAATACACTTCCTTAGTGTTGTGTATGCATCAAGCTTCTCCTCATTCCCCTATTGGTATAACTCCAGTAACATCTGAAACCACAACCTTGCTACATCCAAAGCATAGGAAATGAATGCAATGAGCAATGCTGCAACTTTCCCTGTCATTATTGTAATTCTTTCCCAACAATAAATTTTCACTTTGTTTAACTGTGAGCCATGCTTCTCATTATGGTCTCAATTTTCTCTGCAAAGCATCTGGAGATAGACATTAATGTTATTACTTTGGTAATAATTGTGTTAAATAACTGCAGAAAAGCAATAGCACATAACTATTTTTATTATAGTTCTGCTGCTATTACACTCAAGTGAAGATCAGAGCTCCAGTCTGCTATATAACAACATAAAAGGACTTGACAGTGTAAATACCCAGGTGACAAAAGGGCTTCTGAAACTAAAAGAATCATGAATAGAGTGAGGATTTAATAAATATACTTTTTTTTCCCTTCTTTATTTTATAAATAGTTTGATATTCAATAATGCATGCAGGGGAAAGAAAGCCAACTAGAGAAAGCCTGATGAAAAAAAAATTTAGAAAGTAACTAAAAAATGTGAGAGAAGAAAAAAGAGAAAAAGGGGGAAGTTTGGACAAAAAAGCTGTTCCAGGTCATTGTTCAAGATTTAGAGTTAGTGCAACATCAGAGCAAAAAACATTGTCTCATAACATCCTGGTGAGTGCAGAAGCAATCTCTGCAGCTGATGCTGCTGGTTGCACTCTCCAGCTGATTTCCATAAAAGCACCTTTCCCAAAAGATTAGGACAACTGTTTCTCTGCCACAGAAAACAGGCTTACAATATTAAAATGCTTATCTCAATACTAACAACATCTTCTCATTATTAAGCCCTTGCAGAGCAAATCTCGCATAAAGTCTCACTTTTTTTTTTTTTTGTGCAGGAAGCCCCAGAAGAGTTTCACCTGAGCAGGGCCAAGGGAAGAGAGGTCAGACAGGTGTGAGGCATTAAGGAACAAGTTGGTGAGTTTAGAGCAAATGCAAGACAGAGGAGTGGGAGAGGGAGGGCGAGCAGCAGGTGCCAATCAGGGCTAATTGAGCACACTTGGGAAAGGCAGTTCCCAGCAGCGTTTGGGAGAGCCCTGAGTCACCTCTGGGGCTTAATGCCTTTCTTAGCTGGAAGAGGAAGTCTGAGCTACTGAGGAGAGTTTGAGTATTTTTTGGTTTTTTGATTTTTTTTGTTTGTTGGTTTTTTTAAGATAAGGTCTGCTACATTCTGAAAACAAATGAAGCAAAGTAGTGGCTTTCCTCAGGAAAACAGGAAGATGACATAGTTACAGATCATCAATGCCCTATGGAGAAGGCTGCAAAATGGAGGAGAATCTCAACCAGCAGAGAAAAAAGAGAAATTTAGAAAAGGAATTGGAAGGTGTGTGTACCATATTCTAAGTGAAGAACTGTGAGAGTAGGTGTTTGTGACCAGGGGTGAAAAAAAACAAGCCCTCCATAAGCCTTGATGCTCCTCCTGTTAAGTCAGCAAAAAACACCAGGGCTACACACTTTGTGGTCTAGCAGATGTCCTGTGAGCAGCAAGGTACTTCCAAGGTGTGAAGCAGAATACCAAATAGAACCTGGATACTTCTGGAGCTAGGTAAGTGTGAGGCCTGGCTGATAAATTCAAGTACTTTATTAAACTTAGTAAACAAATTCTGGAGAATCTTAGAGGAAGGTTTGCATCCTCCTGTGTCTTACCCTGTCTTCCCCTACTAGTCCTGGCAGAAGGGGAGATACTGCTTTTCTAACTGACAGAAGATCTTGACAAAAAATACATGAGCAAGTAAGGCGTGCCAAGTACAAATAGTTCAGGACAGGAGCATTCTGAACACATTCTTGGCTTTGTGCAGTCTGAGGCAGGTGAGGGAGATTTGCATTGAAGCATTAGGAGAAGTCAGTGTGGGGAGGAAGGTGACATGCTCTTAAGTTGTCCTTTCTGTCATAGTTTAGTAACTGTGTGCAAGCCTGTTCTGTTAAGCCAAAATTGTTTTGGGACTTCAAAATAACTGTAAATGAGAAGCAGCACAGGTAGATGTGCTGCCAGGTCAGCTGCAGAAGCTAAACTTGTTCTGGGCTACTCTGTGCAGTATTCTTAACATAATAAACCCAGCTGTGAATGAGTGATGTGAGGAGAGTCCTTCCCCAGTGGGCAGTTCTGTGGAGCAGTTCCCTTCTCCCAGCTTAGCAAGCTCGGAGCCTTTATGAGTAGATGAAGCATGAGAATCCTCACTGCTATTGCTTAATTCTTCAACTACTATTCTTACCATGCTTTCTTTTATTCTTGCACCACATTAAGCTGTGCCCTGTAGCATTCACCCTTGTTTCCATCTGAGACCTTATCTATCCCATTTTTTCACTGAATGCTTAACTCTTTCATTATCCAATATTACTTAACTTTTCTTATATTTTTATGTCCTTCTCCTTGAGCACTTTCTCTTATCACTGTTCATTTCTCCTTCTGCCTCTCCTTCCAATTCCATCTGTGTAATTTTCTTTCTACTCCCATTTTCCCACATCTCATCTTCTTGTCTTACCTCATTCTGTTCTTATTATATATCTCTCAATGAGAGTTTGTTAAGGTGAGAAGAAAAAGAATGACACACTTTTTACCAGTTCCCTTCTAAGGGTCTTCTAATTACTAGCAAACCAGTTGTACTTGCTTAAACAAATTACCAAACCATGTTTTCTCCTGTGACTCACTTGAAATTCACTTATGTTTGAAATGTTAGACTAGTTTGTGACATAGTCAAGCCTTTGCAAAGAAATTTATTTTAAAGCTTGCAAGAAGCTAGTATTTTTAACAGGAGGTGATGGTTTTGGTGGGCAGAATTTCCAACTGCATGTATTCATATGGAAACTTCAGAATAGGTGGGTGTCTCAGTCTGATAAAAGTTACTTGGCCAACAAATATTTGCCTGATGGGACGGAAGCTGAAGTGTGGAAAACCTAAGTGTGGATTAGAAAGCTAACTGTAAACAGGAATTATTTTTAAAGACAGCTTAAGTGACAAAATTAAATACCAATTCATAGCTATGTCTATGACTTTGGAAGTTATTAAAGACAACTGGTAGGTACAGAAAGCTGGGTCACACCAATTAGTCTTCCTATAAGAAATCTTGCTTCAAAATCTTTAAAAAGAAAAATCAACTTTCCAAAGGCATAGGAACACTTTTGTAAATGTCAGATAGATGAGAAGTAAAAGAAATTTCTTAATATGTTCTTTTTTGCTGCTTTTAAATATGAACTTTCTCCTTCTGACTCGTATTTCTGCTAATTATTGCTAACCATACTAGTGCTTCTTGTACCTCTGTTTTAAATGACACACTATAGATCTCTAACCTATACAGTAGAAACATTTTTTTTCAGAATTATTATTTGATCATCAGTACTTTAAAACTTTATTTTAAACTGGTGGTGGGCAGTTTTTTTAAAGTGGGGGAAGGGGCAGGGCTACAGGGGTGGTTTCTGTGAGAAGCTACCAGAAGGTTCCCCTGTATCTCATAGAGCCAATGCTAATCAGCTCCAAGATGGATCTGCTGAGAGAGGAGTGAGAATATAAGCAGCAAACAGCTATGCAGACACCAAAGTCAGTGCAGAAGGAGGGACAGGAGGTGCTCCAAGTGCCAGAGCTGAGACTCCCCTGCAGGCCATGGTGAGGCAGTTGTGCCCCTGCAGCCCATGGAGGTCCAGGGGGGAGCAGAGATCCATTTGTAGGCTGTGGTGGAAGCCCACCAGAGCAGGGGGATTCATGGAGGAGTCTGTCACTCTGTGAGAAACCCATGCTGGAGCAGGCTCTTGGCAAACCTTTGGACCTACGGGAGAGAGAACCCCCACTGGAGCAGGCTCCTGTCAGGACTTGTGACACTGTGGGGGACCTATGTTGGAGACTTCTTCCTGAAGGACTGCACCCCATGGAAGAGCCCTATGCTGGAGCAGTTCCTGAAGAGCTGCAGCCTATGGGGAGAATTGAAGTTGGAGTAGTTCATGGGGGACTGTCTCCCATGGGAGGGAACCCACAATGGAGTGGGGGAATAGTGTGAGGAGCCCTCCCCTGAAGGAGTGAGAGAGATAGTATGTGACCTTATCTCATCCCATGAGACTTTAGTTCTATTTTCTTTCTCCTGTCCAGCTGAGGAAGGAAGTGATAGAGCAGCTTTTTTGGGCACCTGGCATCCAGCCAGCGTCAACCCACCACAAGCACTTTAATGTCTCCTTACTTTAGGACTGAACAGGTTCTTTTCATTTACAGTCTTTGAAGTCTTGTCCTCTGAAGATTCTTTCTCCTTCTGGGAGTGGAGTACTGATTAAAACATTAAACCTCAGGAAAAACAAGCAATAAACTTGGTTGTTACTGTAGTTCATGCACTCTCAGTAGCGGATGAATACATGGTAGATGTGGTATAGGGGAGAGTGAAGGGAAAAAAGGGAAGGGGGCACAGTGTGTTTTGGTATATATTTACTGGTACAGGTGGCTTCAAGATTTTATTTTTACCACATTCTAAATGAAAAACAGCCAAAGACAAACAGTCTCCCTCCAAAATAGAACATCCAAACACAGGGTGATAATATTGATATCACTCAGTGGAAGACAGTGTGGGCATGTCTGCCACTGCTGGTCTCAGTTCTTGCATCTTGATGATTCTGTGCTGTGCAGCATGATAGGATTATATTGCATAATGATAATACATCTGCCTTAGTGATGTGATGGGTATGCAGTAATATAAGCTTTGTCCCTGAAGTGTAGGATTTGTTAGGTCAGGTACAGCTCCTTACTGAGATTTTTGTGCTAATATATTACTTGGGAATCAATAACCTTCAGGACTGAACTTCTGTGCAGTTTGCAGTGTTGTATGAGGGATGTGCTTGCTGTTCCAAGCCCTATTCTAGACAATGGTTTGCCTCAAAAGTTATGTTTTTCTGTTCAGTTTACTTGGTTTTGTTTTGGTTTTTTTTTTTTTTTTTGTTTTGGTTGTTCCCATTTACCAATGTGTATATTTTCAGAAATACGCAAGTGTTTACCCAGTGATCTCAGATTCCTGCTGTCCCTGTCTTTGCACTTTTGCGAATGAACTGACTGTGGGACTGTATGAAATGAGTAGATGTAAAATATGATTGAAGCACAAGACTTGTATTGAGTCAGAAATAGAATGAAGTTTTCCTTTCAGTCTGCAATCACATAGGAACATACTGTTGCTGATACAAATGTGATAAATTACCTATGAATAACAAAAACAGTTGACCTCTTGATGATTCTCCATATAAAAACTGATTTCTATAGAACACATTTGATGACTCCTATGTGCTTTTGTTGCTGCTTTTTAGATACAGTTCATCCTTAAATGTTCCTTAAAGTAGTATTTTTTTCTGCTTTTGTTATTAAGTGTGCTCATACAATTGTTGTGGAAAGGGATCTCCCAAGAGTATCAAATATCTCTTTAGAGTAATTGTGAATTAATATACCATTGATTAACAACTTTGATTTGTTGTGAATGTACTTAGGCTTATTCTACATGATTTTGTGTGTATGTTTTTATAGCCACAAATTATGCCCACATGTTCAGTAGGTTGCTGGTCAAAAGGTATCGGGCTAGCAAGTTCCTGCAGTAAGCTCCTGCCAGTAGCAGACGTGAAGAAAGGAACTGATTATTCTGTGGTTAATTCTTGTCTTTTACGGTGTGTTTCAAGCCTGTCAGAGCAGAATGCTGTGTGCACTTTGGTATCTTGAGCCCTGTCAGCCCTTTATAATTAGCAGTCACTGGCAGACACTTCTTCCTGCTCCAGCTGCTCTGATGCTGGCTCTTCCTAGGGCAGGGAGCTGAAATGGAGGGGTTTTGTAGCACTGCTGCATATAAGCTAAAGTGGAAGGTGTACTTGGCAGTTTGGATGTTCCTTCAATGTGCTCACTTGCTCTAGTTTGAAGACTTAGATCTTCCCTGGATGAGAAAATTCTTGCTGCTCATGGCGTTGCTGTGGGATTAGTTTAATTCCAAGCCTGGTAAGACAAAATTAGAATACTTTTTAATTAGATTCCAAATGGCCAACTTAGTTAAAATGCTTATAAAATGTAAAAATAAAGAAATACTTTTGGTATGTTCAGGATGAGGTTGTTTTGAAAGTTTCCTCTTTCATCTCCAGGAGTCCACCTTTCCCTTGTCAGCAAGGGACAGTGAGGGGTTTCAACCAATTTTCCTCTTCAGTCTGCCCAAATATCGTAGACGTGTTCAGTCTTTCCACTTCAACTTCTTTCATTATGTTGGTTTCTATCCTGGAAATAGTCTGGCCATTTAATTAGAATAAACATCCTTTCAGTCTCTTTCAAATGTGTGTATTGTCTATTAGAACAGTGCATCATCTCCATTTTTCTTGCCAGTAACTAGCTACGTGCTGCATCTGTAGCAGCATGTTGCAGGTCTTAGGTTGCACTCTGCATTCCACATTTTGTGGTTCGTGAGCAACTTCTGATATAACGCTTCAAAAAGAATAAAATGTAGCTCATTGGTAACTGGATATGCTCATAATTAATGACTCATACCTGATCTTTCTTCAAAGCAGACAGACCTCCAATAGTCAGATAGTTTTATGTTTCAGGGGTTCCATTGTCATTAGTTGTGGAAAGCAATTATTTTGGAGGACATGGATTTTAAAAATGAGAGTAAATTCTTACAGTTCAACCTATAATTTCTTATAGTTTGGTTTGCTTTCTTTAATTGACGAAACATCATTTTCTGTTATTTTGGAGGAAAGGCACCATTTTTCTTTTTTAGAGAGGTTTGTGTTGTTTTTTCCTTTGTTTTAATTGCGAGTTACAGTGATCAAATATATGGATTTGTTGCACTGTAAGATGTGTACAGTTTAGATTTNTCAACCTATCAATAAACTTTTTAATGAGTTTACTATTCTGTTTGGGATTTTTTGGTTTTTTTCTTAAAGGACAAAGGAAAAATATAGTATTTACAGTCAGTATTGGTGAGAAATAGGAATTATTTCATGGTAAAAAAGAAATTAATTTACAGCCATATGATCCACCTATCTTTTAAACATAGCAGCTTAGAAAATTTAGCTTACAATAAGTGATCTAGGAGTTTTTACCATCCAGTGTATTTGGAAATTATATCAATTATATTCATCATTATATAAGCCCTTAAATGTTATGTAAAAAAAGCTAATTTTATCTGCAGTTACAAAATCTATGCATAGATCCTGATGTTTGCTCCATTTTATTGTAGATTATCTTAGTTTGGTCCCTCTGATTGCTTAATGCTTAGTTCACTGACCTACATGCATAACTGAATTTGTGCCTCTGGTCAGTAATGTTAATATTATCTTTAAAATTAATTTGCACTTCAATTAATAATGCCCATAGTGTAGAATTTTTTTTTTATTTTTCTATGAGAGGGAAAACAGGAGTACAGATGTGATCTCAGAGCAATTGGTGGTGGAGTGATCTTTTATATATGTATGTTCAGAGGTACAGACAAATGGTCTTTGATAGCCACAGTGAGAAAACCACAACTTTCATGTCTTCATCGAAGGGTTGGGAGGGGAAAGAAGGCAAACTGGAAATGTGCTAGTACTGTTAATTTTGCAGAGTTTAAGTAATGATGAATTACAGGTTAAGAGTTGTGGGGTTTGGTGCTTTATTTTTACATCTCTGTACAGAATTGTCATTCTTCGGCAGAGTTTTGTTACAGTGACAAAATGGCCCATGGGATTATCTGAAGTGCACACCTTGAGTGGCTGCCACATGAAGTCCTAGTATTGAGACTGAATTCAAGCTTACCTTTGAGAAAATCTTGATTAATTGCCATTCATGGGTGATGGTCTTCTATTCCTTGTGTGTAATTTTTTGTTGCTTTAAAAATTGTCTAGTCTCTTTATTAGACTGTGAGGGAAAATACAGTGTGGCACAAATTTTAGTTCCCTAATCCTAGTTTAACCATTATTCTACTTTTGCCATCTATATCATGTAACTGGGCCCTTCTTCCACATGGTGCCAGTCACAAGTGTGACAAATATACATATAAATATTTATTTATTTTATTTAATACTTTAATTAATATTTTTAAAAATGGAAGTAGGAAATGAGATAAACCAAATAATTCTCTTGCAGGTATTGTTAATATCATGGAGAGCTAAGGCCATCCTTTCTTAACTCACACACTGAATTAAATCTGGTTCTTGACTCACAACAATATTTAACTCTGTTAAGTGAGAATATTAAAAGCAAACAAACAGAACCACTAAACTTTGAGACAGAAACTATTTATCTTAAATTCTGACATATCGACATGTTCCAGAACATCTCCTGTTTTAATGACCTAACAAGTGGAAACAGAGGTCTTTAAATTGTCCAGGTTTTAGGATGTGAATGAATACTACTGAGTAATATCAAAAGAACCAGTGTATGATGTGACTTGTTACATATAATATGTTTTTCAGTCTGTAAAAAAAAAAAAAAGATGATTTCATGTTTCCTATGTTTAAGAAGATTACTTTTGCATAATATTAGCATTTAAAATAGACAAAATGTGCTTTCACTTTGGAATTTGTTTCTAGCTTTTCTTGTAATCAAAAATATATTAAAAGAAAATAGAATGGTTTTATTTGATTGCTTTATTTCTGAGCAATTAATGACTTTTATTTAACCTTATCACACAACTTTCCCAACTTTTGCCCAAAGCTCTCCTGCTCTTAACATGATTGCTTTCTTTTATCCAAAGATCTCCTGATATAATTTACCTTTTCCCCATTATGATCTGGAGGCCACATGAAATAAAACCTGCAGCTCTATCTTAATTACTTTCTTGATAAACCTGCAAATAAGGTTTCTGTTTCAGGATATCTATGTCTCACCTTTAGTACTGAATCTCAGCTTTTATGTTATACGAAGTATGTAAAATGCTGGTAGGGTTTAAAACAAAACATAATTCTACTTATAGAATCATAGAATTTGTCTATGGAGAAGGAGGAAATGGAACAAGACTTGAAACTAAGATATTTTTATGGGTGCAAATGCACATGTATTTTAAAAGATTATTATAATCTGGAGTGACAACTTTTTTTATTGCTTCTACAGTTGTAGGATCTCAGTAGCTAAGGGCACATGGACATGTTTTATTCATTCTACTGTAGCATGTAAGGAGTCACATTAAGAATTCGGAGATAACTTCTAATTTAGAAAGCATCTGTGGACTTAACTACTTCCATGAATCCTAAAGACCTGACATTGTCAATATGTAATACAATTGATGTTATTTGTTATTTCATTTACTAGAAGTTGGTATTTCTATATATGGACGGGGAAATACAAGTAGGATTTCCTGCAACATTGAACAAATTATATGAAAAATGCTTTTTGATTTGGTTTTCTGTTTATCCTTCCTGCTGTTGCAAGCCCCTTTTTTTTGGTCAAAATTAGAATATACCAATGTATTTTTTATGATAATTAATCACTAGCTGTAGCTGATACATAAGAATGAGCATTGGCAATGTGATCAGATTTACATTTTTCTCAAATCTGATACAGTTCATAAGTCCAGTGGAATAAGGGATAAACTGGAGATACAATTATCTCAATTTCAATGTATTAAAAAGTCAGCAGAATTATATCTAATGCATGTCTTTAGTATCTAGTACTATTTAATTTGCCAGTTATTAGTGACTGTGTCCATATTATAGTAATTTGTGTCTACTGCTTGAATATAAGAATGTATTAGAGCTTATTTTTCATTCCATTAGGTTTTTGTTTGTGTATGTTCTGAATATTTTTCTATGGTCCCAAGGCAGAATTTGTTAGCTTATTCTGTGACAGTGTCTCTATAAAGACATAAATTCCATTTGTCCTGCATCTGTGATTCTTAATTCATTTGGAGAGGGGAGAGACATAGACCTTATTGTGGGTATATTTCTTAATTATAGCACGAAAAGATTCGTATTAGCTTTGCAATTCAAAGTTTATTCTATATTAAATTAATATATTTATATTGTTTTTACTTCTTAACAGGCAATAACTTCGAACTAAAGCTTCACACTTTCATTGAGAACATAGATTCCACTGCCAGGAAATAACAGTAAGTGCTTAGGTGTTATAATTTCTTTTTAATGAAGAAGTTTTCTTTTTAAGTCTTTGGTGTTTACTTTAAATATGTTCTGGGAAGCCATTATGACCATCCTCTGTATAGCCAGTGATGAAATATGCAAGTAGGTTCTCTCAGTGGATCAGATGACTCTTGCTCGGATTATTTTTGTTTATCTTTCACATGAAGAAAAACCAAATGGGAGTAAAGGCCTCTGTTTTATCTGGCTGCTGTTGCCAGTGTTTTTATTGAATGGGCATAATTGTGTTTATGAAATAAGTTTTTGGAGTTATTAAAATTATTAGACACTGAAGTGGAAAAGTTACTATACCTTTACACAGGGTTTTATTATATTTTAATGGATAACAGGAGACCAGAAAAGCAGAAAATTAATATGTTAGATGGAGAATGAGTCAGTGTTCTAAATGACTGAACCAAGGTACAAAAGTAGTTCACGATAGGCTATTTATAAGTTATTACTTTGGGGTTTTGCAGCCAGGGTTAAAAATAAGGGGCTGTATACCATCAAAAATAATTTAAAAAAAAGACTTCATTGTCTTTCATAAAGGCACTGCTCTTCTTAACAGCTTTTAACAGTCTCCATGCAAAACAACACAATGTGAAATTGCTATCCACATTAAGGCTTTATGTCCTTTGTAAATGGATTTTGAACACACACCTGTTGTAAGATTGAATATAAAAGTAAATTTTTATCAGTTGCTCTGTTTATTACCAAGGGATTGATTTAGAGAGGTTATATCTTTTATTAGCTTCCAGTTTGCCTTCAGTTTTCATTAGAGATTGAATGAGGATTGTTGGAGGGAGACAGACAGTCTTGCACTCAGCAGCAGAGTGTGATGCTGCTAGAGGGCTTTTATGACCTCAGGACATCATAGCTTGGGGCAATGTCTGATCCAGATCAGAAGAGTAAGCCCTGTAGCATTTGGAGGGGTCTGTAACAATCAGTGTCGCTACAAAGTTGCATTAAGAGTAGTTTTGGTTGTTTGTTTTTGAACGTAGTATTAAGTCCCTACCTCATTTTCCTAAATTCATCTCTGCCCCTGAGTTATCAAAAGCAATTACACTAATCTTCCACCTCTATAAGCTGTGGTACAATGAACTGAGATCTAATGAAATCTTTTAAGACATATACTAAATATTCTTAAATCAACTTACCTCTGGTGATTTTGGTATATATACAAGTTGAAACAGATGCTGAATCATTTTTTCACTATTCTTTTAAGTAAAGGGGGAGACTTGGTGGTCTCGAAGGGAGAATCAGCTTTAATTTGCAATATGAAGATCTTGGGCTGAGTAGGATGATGCAGTTTTAGGAAATGCTTTATAACCTTTCCTTGGTCAATTTCTTTTTATAGGGCTTGTTTTGTAAAGCTTTTTATTTACTGCTGGTCATCTGTTACACTTGAAAGGAGCAGAGTACTTTTGAAGGATTCTGTATAAATATTTACATAAATGCAAACTGCATCTCTCCTGATCATCATAAAATTGTTTAAACTTCTTCCTGATGACAGTCTGGTCTCTGTGGGGAAAAATGGTTGCTCTGCATCAAATGATGCTATTTTTTGAAATATGCTGAGGGTACTTGGGTTTGTGGTTTTTTTTGGATTTTTTTTTAAGTTTCCACAGTTGAAATGGGACTCGGGGTGGAGGAACAGCTGAGTGTCTTCCAAAGAAAACTTGGGATTTGATTTTTAGAGAAGTTAGTAGGAAGAATTGGGCTTTCATTTTAAAGCTTTGTGGTTAACAGTTTTGTTTTGTTGTTTGGGTTTTCTTTCCTTGATATTCACTTTTATTTTTAACTGGTCAATCTCTTTGTCCCCACATGCTGTGATGATACTGAGCCAACACATATCATTTGCTTCTCAACTAAGCAGTGAAGAAATGTCAAAGGTAGTGTCAGCTAGAAGTAGAGATGATATTTTGTTCCAATAGAGGGGCAAATGAATTTTAAAGGTTCACAGTAGTGCCTTAAGAGACAGTATTTAATCTTACAAAGAAAGATCTTTTTTTTGCTAATCACTTGTATTCTATCAATTGGATAAAAAGGGAGGATTCCATTGCTATTCTGAATATAGTACTGAAATGTTTGTTTTAATCCTAGCAAAGAATTAATTAAAAAAATCCTGTGGTGCATTAATATTATCAGTGGCTTCTGAGGAATGTATTCTAGTATTCAACACATAGTCCAAAATAATAGATAATGAATAAATAGTGAAGCTATTCTGTCCACTTCTTTCACCAATTCTGATTACATCTAGATGCCCATATGTAGTTTATCCTGAAAGCTCAGCTATTCTAACACATGTTGTTTAAAAAGCCCTTTTGAGAATAGCTGTACTGGTTAGGGGTAACTTTTTTTTTATGTTTTCTGTGTTCAGCTGTATTTCTTGCCTTTGTAGAAATAACCTATGGCTTGAAGGAGATACAGAACAGCAGGGAGCTCGTTATCTGGACCTCTCTGTACATGACTGTTCTTGTGCACACTTACTGTTTTACTGGAGAGGGCTTATTACGAGATGGGGTATTGCATTTTCAATATATTACACAAGACTGTAAACAGTTGGTTTTGATTGAATTAGTAGCCCTGTATTTAAATAAGAAGAGAAAGCAATAAACTATAGTGTAATCAAAGTCTCTAAAAATCAGTGGGTTTAGATGCCTTCATGGAAGTTTGATCAGTAAAAGACCTTAAAACAAAAATTTAATTAGAAACATAATATATTCCCTGGAAAGGGAAACATTAAAGTTCAGAATTAGGATAGAAACATAATTGAAAAGCATACAATTTATCATTACTGCAATATGTTAGTAAAATTTTTTAAATAAGCTTTTTTATTTCATCTTGCATCTTCTGTGTTTTGAAGTTATGTCCATTCTGATAATTCTAATAACATGTATTACTTTGCTACTTTTTTTTTTTTTTTTTTTTTAAATATATATCCACTTCCCAGTTCTGGTTGTGAAGGTTTGGTTTTTTCTTTGGTTTTCTCATCCCGAGTCAGAGAGTGGGGAAATAACTTTTGTGGGTTTGGGTTTTTTTGTTTGTTTGTTTTTTTAAAAGTACTGATTTGGTTACCAGTAAGAAATTACAACGATTATTTCAAGGATGAAGAACTGCTAATATGAAAGTCATGGTGGTGACATGAATGTGCTTCTTTACATCTATAAAATATTAGGAAACTAAATAATCCATTAGATGTTTTCAGATTGCTTTTTTTTCCTCTGTCTTCCAGAGTAACCCATGTATTGTGCTTGTACAGTTCAGAAGCCTGTTGACACAGGCAGAGCCAGAGTGCAGAAACCTGAGTCCTTAATTAGAACGCTGCTATATTTAAATAAAAACTTCCTAAATTGCAGTAAATTAAATAATTTTTGAGACCACTTTTTTGTTTTAATTTCAGATATAAAGTAATTGGTGTACTCTAATTCGTATAGATGAGACTTTTGCAAAGCAGTAACTGAAAAAGAATCAGTCATGCTACTCAACCAGATGAGCTTTGAGATAAGTGAAAGATGCTTGTGGCTTTGGTGAATTTAGCCTTTTTTTGCATAAAGAAGCATTTTTAGTGCATAATCAAAATGATGACTGTCTGGGAAACATGTTTTCAAGGGTTACTTCCATAAATGAGTCATAAGTAAAAGCTCTTCAACTAGCACAGAACACATTAAGCTGGAAGAACAAACAAAAAGCTTGTTGGTAGATCAAAGAAAATGCAAGCATAAAAGATACTCTTAGAAGATCAGTTGGTCTAAATATCAGAATTGTAGTAATATCTTTCTGTCTTATTCTCCTCTCGTTTATCACTTTCATGTATACCTTGATTATTTTAGCTGCTGGCATGGTTTCCTTCAAAAAGCGACTCATTTGCTGTAACTTTAATGGGATAGAGAGTAAAGTGTTAGCAGTCTTAGGAGAAATGAGTTTGTGCTGTAATGGGAATAGAATTTTTAACCAGCTCTCTTGTACTTTGTTCAGCTAACTCTAGAAAAGTAAATCAAACTTTGAGGACTGCATCTGGCTTGTATAAAACACACTTGTGTGTACCTATCTATCTATTGAGAGATAGGTATGGCATATGATAGCTGTTGAAAGTGAGATAATATCTTCCTGTCTACTGACTATTTTTACAGATAATTCACAACATGAATTCTTGTGTGATAGTAAAGTTAAAATATTTCAGGTGTAGGTGCTCCTAGATTACATAGTGATCATCTATGGTCTGAAGACTGAATCAGATTTGTCGACCATTCTTTCTCTCTGACTTTTTTCTTCTTTGATTTAGAACTGAACTTATTTCAAGTAGGCAGGGAGTGAATGAGATGAATTGACCTGGTAGCTCATTCTTGTAAGCCCTTTTCACTTTTCATTTGACTGGAAGTTGGTCCACTCCACAAGCAAAGAACCCCACCATGTAAACACTTCAGTACCTTTTGATACTTTACTGATACACTTGTTTAACTAGTGATGTCATTGTTTTCTGCATCTGACTTGGGCTCGGTTCCTGTAGTTAGGGACAAATGCTCTGTGTAAGAGGACTATTTACCTTGTAAATAAACAAAGAAGCTTTGGTTAGTACAGCTGCCTTTCTGGTCACTTAAAAGATGAAAATTCAGGCTTGAAATTTAAATTGCCTCTGAGGGTCTCTGTGTCTAGGTCTTGGCTAAAGCTGAGCAGTCAGTCACTCTACTAACAAGGGAACCTTTTCCTAATTAAGGAAAATGTTATGTTCTGTCTCAGGGAAATCTGTGTCAAATAGACTGAAGTGAAATATAATAATTTGGCTTTTTAATCTTCAAGTAAGATGGAATTAAGCTACTAAAGAGCTTATATACAGCAATAAAAGAAGTCTTGATCTGTGACTAAGGATTGTATTAGAAATGCAGCAGGAGAAAATGCACTGGTCACTAAATAGGATATGTAAATAATAGTGAAGTCGTATTTTGAATGTTCTTACTCATAACTTCATACCTAAAAGCAATTTGCTAGCACAAATGATCTTATACTGGTTTTGCATAAAATATCTTCCTCTTGTCATGGAAAGGAAGACTGGAATATATACATCATTGGAAATTTTCAAAATTGATTGTTTTGGGAAGGGCTACATGTGGTACCAGCAAAGTCACTGCTGGCTGCAAAATTGAATGGGACACAAATGTGTTGCATTCATAATATTAGCTATAAAATTTGAAATGAATATCAGTTTCTGCTTCCATTACCATGTGCTGATTAGAATAAAAGAAACTTTGCCCTAAGAGCTGTGAGGTAATTAACACGACATTCAAACCCAAAAAACATTTCCAAATCAGAAAAGGCTCTAAATGGGAAAGCACTGAGGCAAGAATGATATATATTTTCTGATATCTACTTCCCAGGCATCTACTTTAGGCCAAATTGCAGGGAGGGAGAGAGGATAATTTGTTGGGCGAGGCAGACCTCTGATTCACTGCACATAACTATTACCACAGGAAAAAAATTAAAAAACATTATTTCAGATTGCTGTAGTAAAAATGTATATAAAATACTGCTTCCCTTCTGGAAGCTCATTGTTATAGAGTGACAATTTTGGGAATCATGCTACAGTGTGTTAGTTGTCATTTCTAATCCTCTGCCATTAGCCAAAATATTGAGTTAGATTATGAGATTTTGAACTCTTCAAATCATTTGACAGTGCTTTCCCTAAAGCATCCCAGTAGTTGTATGGAAAACAGCCTACAATTTTTCAACCTTTTTCAGAGTGGGGAATAATTTTGTGACCTTAATGTGGTGAAGTGCACTTTACCTTTTAGCATGTGTCAAATGGATGGAGAGATGTATGAATTCAGGGGATCAGAAAAGAGCAGTTGGCCTGATGTTGTGTAGTACAAAGCATGAGATGCAAAGTACAAAGCAGCATTTTTGCCTGCACTTGGTCTGCACCAAGGTCTTTAACTTCACTAGGAAGCACAAGTAGTCACTAGCTACTGATTGATTGATTGATTTGAAAAACCAGCCCAATAGCTAGACTTTTTAGAAACTATTTGTAACTTTCTCCAGTGTTAGTGACAGGAAGCACTGCTTAAGAAGCCTTCAGATGTGGGGGACTTCCTGCTTCACAGGAGGTAGTTTTAAAGGTACATTCAGCAAGTATCCAACATGCAGTTCCAATGGTTGGCATTAAATATAGCATATTTCAAAATAAATCAGTATAAAGCTGCATCAGCATTTTGAAGTGTCCTCATGATTACTAGTGCTACAGAGAGGAGAATAAAGTTTGGAGAAGGTAATTAGAATGACCTCGCATTACCAAGCTGGTGAACGGTACTGGATTTTGTCCACAAGTAATGGAGTTTTTCAGAAGATGCTGCTTATCAACAGCTTGTGCATGCAGATATCAATGAAAGTTAATGTGAATATATACACGTGAATGTAAATTGCAAACCAAGTATGCCTCACATTTTCCAAAAGCATTACAGTTTTAGCTGAGCTTATTTAAGAATTTTTTTCTCCTATTCTTATTAACTTAAAGTTTTTCTCAAACTAAAAATTATTTCTAGAACATTCCTTAATTACTGACTTTTTTTTTATATTGACAGTGGTTTGCATCAGGCAGTGTGCCTTCTCTAACAGTTAATGCAGTATTTGGGGCTACACTGCAGCAGTATGTGCTTAGTTTAATAATTGTTTATAATTTACCTGAAAATTTCTTCAGAGGCTACACTAGATGTTAGATTGTCTTTAAAATACTTTATTTATTAATACACATAACTTCCAAATGCTTGTTTATTTCTTTGCAATTTGCTAAGAGTGGTGTCTTAAGACAAATATTAGAAAAGCAGAATAGAGAATGCTGACAGTCTTCTGAAGCAGACGCAGAACAGCCGTTTTCACTGAGCATCAAATTGTGTTTTCTTTTTCAAGTATTTCTGCCACTGACCCTTCCTGTAATTATTGTAAACAAGGCTGAACTCACTGTAAGATGGTCTACTTAGAATAAGCTGACTTGTCTTTTAGCAGCTTTGGAACACACATCTTTAACTTTTGCAACTACATAATTACTGCATCAGCTATGGAAGTAAGAGCTCAGCAATGCAATGCCTATTATATGCTTTTATAGTACAGTTTATATTCACAAGGTTTCACTATTTTGTATGTTCACTAATAAGCTCTTTCTGAGGTGGTAGAGATCCGTGTATACCAAATAACTTTACTGTACCAGTAGAAAAACTAAGATACTCCCAATGCAAAACAACAGGAGTTATCAAGAACATAAAGCTACCTCAACTTCAGGGAGGGAAAATCTGATTGTTGAGTAGAGGGGAAAAGGTCTCAGGAGACAAATATGTTGCTAAAGGTAGGATTTTCACCCCAGTAGGTGAAATTCTATGGTGTATTAATGTGAAAAGCTGATAATTGAGCCACTGTTAACTGTTTCCCTGCTTTCAAATCACTAAACTGGAAAGAAACTTTTACAGAGGATTTCTTTGCTGTCTGAGGATGACAATTTGCATTACGTTGATGTAATGTCCAAGTTTAACCAAGTTCCACTGGTGCAATTAAAAACCAAAAATATACTTAGGTTGTTTGCAAAACAAGCTAAGCTAAAAAAGAAGCCTACTGAAATATGAGGTCCCTGTTACAGAGTGATTTTATCCTGTGCTAGTACAGTTTACAGGGAGGGGCAAAGAATAACAAATAGCTGGATTTTCTTAAGCACATATTGAGAAAATGTCTAATTTTGACAGTCTTCTGATTTTATGCTGAATGAAATGTTAACTTGAAATTGATCATCCAGTTTAAAAGATTTAAAGGCTTACTGGAAGAAAAAAATATCCCAAACAAACATACCCCTCATAGTGTAGAACTAAATGAGTCACTTTCAGATAAAGTAAAAAGTAATATGTGGGTACTTGGTACTTGAGCTCTTACAAGTTCCATTACACATCCATTAGAGTTATCTTTATTTCGTCTATCTTACTGGTCAATGGGTGTGCTAAACAGGAAAATTTATCATTTGTACGTCTCTCATCTAAAACTTATTTATGAGGAGGATGATGTTTACAATACAGAAAATTAAGGCCTTTTTTCAAAGTTGTCAAGAAAATATTGTGAATATGTTTTTCACACTTTAGGTGGGCATGTCAAGGATTTCAAGTGATGTATAGAGCTATCTGTTTCTTGGTCCTTATGGTAAACAAGGTGGCATTTTGGCTTGGCAGGGCAGTGGCTTTATACAGATCAAGATCACGTCAAGGTGATAATAGTAGCATCTGAAGGGGAGCCATTCCTGTTAGCAGCTATCCTCTCTTAACAGTGAGTTGTCATAATTTTCATATTTATTCTTTTATCTGGTGTAGTCCAGTACTATTTATAGCACCAGCTTACATCATCAGGGAGGTTCAACCAGCAAAACTGTGCTTGAATGGCTTCAATTGTGACGGGAACCCCAGGTGAAATGTTCTTGGGTCTGTCTCCCTGCTTCCAGATTTGTATTGTGCACTACAAAAATACTAGATTCAGATTATGTAAAGTCTAGTGGATTAATTCAGAGATTTGTGATGAAAGAAATGTCAGCATTTAAATATGATTTAATTACGTAACTTTCTGTAGAAGACACGCACAGAGGGGATAATTCCCCGGAACAATGAATTTGTTTTTTCTTCCGTGTATCTAGACTTCTAGTTTACTCAAAACTGATAAACTACAAAAGTTATTAGTTTCCATCATCTATATGTAGCTTTTCCTTAAAGTTGAATTGGAAGCAAAATAATGACTTGAATAGAGTGTCTTCAAAATATTTTCAAATATCCAGGCTGCCTGGGATTCTAGTACCTGAAGGAAACTATAATAGGATATGTGGGGGTATTATTCAGTAGGAGGGAAGTTGTAGAATTAGATACCTGTAACTGAAGAGAGAAATGTTTTAACCTTTTATACTGTAAGGCAAATATTACAAAGATTATGAGTAGCGATACAGCATACATTTCTTCTAGATGTTTTGTACTTCAAATATGTTTTTAAAATTATGTTTTCTTCTAGATTACTAATCTTTTTGAATTAGTCTTTCCCTCTAAAATCAGGAAACTAGTTTTCTTGATATTTGAGTTTGAAAAATCATCTGCATTCTGTGCTTGTGCACTCCCATGTTCATGTTTATTACACAGGATTAAATAAATGCATCTTCTCATAATACTGTTTGACACATTCAAGGATTTTCAACAATCATTTCACTCCACTATACTTTAAAACATGTCTTGCAATGTAACATATTCAAACAGGCATGAAAATAAATGTTTTCCAAAACAATTCAAAACTACATTTAGATGAGAAAACCAAGTGGTATAGTATAGTGCAGCGTTGCTTCTCTTGGGAATAGAGTTTTTTCTATATCAGTTGAAGCATTCTGGGAATCTAAGGTTAGCTATATACACCAGTAGAAATGATTCAAGGAGCAATGAGGCACATGTTCATAAATAATTGCTGTCACAGTTTTAAATTATTTCACAAATATTCCCTAAGGAGTTGTATTGCTCTTCATAGTTCTAATGTTGAAATGATCCTTTCTATGGAAAGATTTATAAGCACAGATAAATTAGACTTCTCCTTTCTACTTCTGGCTTGTTTCAGATACAAGATTTCAACTTTTTTTTGTATTGTCTCAAAAGATTCCAAGCTTGTGTGACCAAGAAAAAAAAAATTATTATTTTCTGTAGTATCTTACTTTTTTTCTTTCTTGCATTCATTCTCTCTTCCTCTTTATGTGCAGTAAAGTCTGGAAAAATGTGAGTTATAGGTGGATGAGGAGGGGAAGTGCTAATTCTTGTATTCTGCAACTTCCTTCTGAAGGCTGCAAGGGATACCGAAAGAACTGGCAAAAAAAACTCCCCATGAACTGACAATGCATTATATTAGAGCAATTTCACAGAAGAATCTATGTAAAGAATTATAGCTCTTCTAGCAGAGACAAATCAATTATCTTCTCTGGCCACAGCTGTCTCGTGGCTAGAGGTGGCAATGCCAGTGTTGCAACCTGGTCAATTTGAAAAGAAGAAAAAACAATGATGGAGTTTTATTCAGTCTCTCTCACTTTGTAGCAGAGTTACTTCTGATCTTCCATCCATCACAGTTCAGAAGTCACTGAAGTCTTTGGTTTCTCCAATTCACATTTTTACTCCTGAGGGGACTTCAGATTTTACTACTGCAGATTGCTACTTGGGGTATATTACTCCAAGACTTACGGTGGATATCTTAACCCAACCCAGGGATTTCCTCTCCATTTAAATCTTTCAGCTATGCAGCAGCCCTGTTGTTTGAGAACCTCTGGGATTTACAGAAAGGTAGTCTTCCCTGTTACAGAAAAAGCACAGAAAAAAACACAGGATATGAAAAAATTCAGTACTTCATATCCAGTCATTAAGATTTTCAGAGGTTCTCTCCTCTGACACCAAAGCAGTATCAACATATTACAAATCAATTATTATACAAGCTAGAGTACTTTTTGGAAATATATACAAAGCTTGCAGGACTGTATAGTATCTTAGAATTTGTGATGCTTTGGAAGCCAAGGTAAACTTGGGAATTCCCTTCATTGAAAGGCTGTCCTTATGTGATTCACTGAATAGATGGTACAGATTTTCAGATAAATTTCTTAAAAGTTAATGGAATTTTAAAACTGATTCCACTAAATTTGACTAAAATATGTTTTGTGTTAAGCTTGTTAAAGAACAGGTAAGTAGGACCATGGAGATGTTACTAAATTCCAAGTATTCAAAGTGAGAACAATCAGCATGTAAATTATTGAGCTGTCATATTAAATGAAACTGAATATTTTTAAGTGATTCACATGCAGATTGTTAAAAAAGACACAGAGTCTGCTTTATCAAACATTAGAAGCTCAAGTTAGGGCTCATTACTTTTCAAAAATAAGGGAACAATAAGACCTAATTTTTGGAACATAGCTGTGCAGAAAGTGTATAAGGCTGAATCTCTCTTTCTGACAATAGAATAAGTTCTGTAGTAACATCTGTTAAAGAGCATTTTCATGCTTTTTATATATTCAGTTGTCCATAATTGCATTAGTCATTAATCTACATGGATATAGTTCTGAATATTACTGCAATATGTAAAAGCATACATTTTTGCAAAATAAAACTTGTAAGTACCTCGTTGATTGTTCTTTTCGATGAGGAACTAAATAGTTAATAATGCTGATGAGTCTTTAAGTATGCAGGCAAAATAGGCTCCCTACATAGAGCTGAATGCAGTTCTTTCCATCTTAGAGCTATTGTGCCAGACTTTTTGAAGAGCAGCTTTTATATTGAAGGATTTTGTCAATGTGAAGACTGAGTCTAAAAATAAAGAATTTGAGTGAAGTGACACAAGCTCAGAAAATATTTTAATATAGGAGGGCTGCTGGTGATGTATACATATTCATACAAGTTGCTTCAGACTTCTGGTAATAAGAGAATAGGGTTCCCTTTATTGCTGTAACAGTATAAAACTCTTCTGTACCACATATCATCAATGGAGGGCAGGGGGGAGACAAGTTGAAGTCTTAATCAAATTGAAAAAGAATAAGTTTAATTGAATTCATCTGAGGTTATGCTAAACAGAGGTCTGCCTTAAGCTCTATGGTAATGAGTATTTCCACTTAATGTACAGTTGATCTAGATGTGCAATATTATGCCTTAAAACTGTCATTCCTGTAACTGCTGGGCTTAATGTTTGTGGTATTTCAAATGCAGTTGTGTGAAGGCTTTTTCTTTTTTTTTAATTTTTTTTTTTTTAATTCACCTCAGTTCTTCACTTTCCTTTGTCAAATACCAATAAATATTGATTTACCTTAAGTATATAACAGTAATGTGGTTTTAGACACTTGGATCTGTATGTACCATTATGGACGTAGACACATGATCAAACCATAGTAGTCTAATGAGCTACAGCACTTAACCTCCTGTAGTAGATGTTGTGGATGTGCCTGAGAGAGGCTTCTGTTGGACAGAAAAGTGAATTTCAGAATACATTTGGCCAGAAATGTCTGACAAGGTTGAACTAGCACAGTTCTTGTTATGCTGGGAAACTAATGGTGTTTGATTAGGTTCTTGTGCTTTGCTGTCAGTCTTGTTTTGGGCAAATCACTTCCACTCTGTCTGTTTGCCTCTGTAAAACACCACTACTCTCTGGTTCCTTTGAACTGTTAGTAAGTTTGAGTCAATACAAGGTTCTCTCTGAAGCTTTAACCTCTCCTGGAGTTTTTGGTTATGAAACTGCCCTTTCCCTACTTTGTTATATGCAACCTGCTCTTTTAGGGAGATAGGGGCTATTCCCGAGTGTTGCTTGTCAAAAGTACTGCAAGGCAATACCTGAATTCAACCTGCAGTTCTCAGAATGCAAGGGAGGGTTCTTTTGAATACAGTGGCCATAGCAAGCAGGGACTTGGCCTCAGGGGGAATTACTGTTCTGGGAACTTGCATGATGTTAGTGTCCCAGGGGATAAATAGTAATTGTTCACAAAGTGAAGGTGATTTTGGGGACTGTTTCAGCCACCAGAACAGAGTATTAGTATCAAATAACAGGAGCAAATTAAGTGGGAGCCTATAAGTGTGTGTGTGGGGGGTGGAGGGAAAATGGTCAGATTCCAAATTGAGATCATGTCCAAAAATTTTTTCATGTGGAAAATTTATTGTATTAGGAAACTGCTTTTACTTTATGGTTGCTTTGTGCCAGGGTTCCCCCATCATGTGTGTGCACAAAAGTATGTGCAAAAATGTGCCTATTCTAACTTTAAGTACTCTATTTGGAGTAATGTAATCCTATTTTGCTGCAAAACTTAAGTCCCAGAAAAATTGAAACATAATTTTACACCTAGAAAAGAACAAATTTAGTTTCTCATTGTGATATTACTCATGATTCCCTTAATCCATAGTTCTCAGGTGAATTATGCTTCATTTTAAGAACAGGAACATAAACTGAACTAGGGCCTTGGGACGGCTGGGACTTGGCTTAGTCTCTATTTTGGTACTGATTTAAAGCCCATGTATGCTACCTGAAATATAATCAAATTACTCATGAGATCTCTGCTCCTACCCTTTGAGAGCATTTGTACTTTTGAAATGAAGTGCTATCAAGCATAGGCATTTCTTTCTGGTATATGCAAGATAAACTTATGCACAGCACTATACATGAATCTATGGAATTTTAAAAAAGAATTCTTGGGGCTAGCTGTAGGGTCTGTGACATTCAAAAAGGAAAGGGTATTTTCCTTTTGATAAAGCACAACAGGAGTTATTGTAAGAAAAGCAACTTTTTCATGAGGTGTAATAAATGCTCATTTGTTTACCACTTTCTTAGCCCCAGTTTCTGCGCAGCTAAATTATTAGGGTAAATTAAGTATATTGCTGTAGCTCAGGGTACTGCTGTACCAAGCAGTAAAACAATTGTATATACTCTTTACCTGTGAAATTACCTGTAACATGCTTTCTGTTAGCACAAATTAACAGCCACAAGAAGTAAGTTATTGTTCCTATTTAAGCTTTGGCTTTCTGTGCAATTTGGCCTAGGTGGATGGCAGGCAGAAAAAAAATGGCTCACCTGAGCAAGCCACAGCTCAGCCCTGTTCTCCAGCTGGGTGGGATAAGCTGTTCCAAAGCCACAGTTCAAGAGCAGACTGGATCTGGCTTTAGGGCTCCTGCTTCTAATCAAGAATATTGCAGCTACATGATGATAAGCAATGATCCGGTACAAACATATTCTGCTAACTCAACAGTTTTCTGGGAATTTTGACAAGTCAACATTATTGTCAGGCTTTGTGCCAGATTGACTATTATCTGTTCGACTATAGCTGTCATGTAACCACTGTAGAGCATAAAGCTATCACAGAGGCTATATTGTCTGCACCATCTCATTTGAGGGGAAAATGCGGTTGTGTTCTCATGTCTAATACAAATCAAATCTGTATTGCAGTGCACAGCTCCAGTATCAATGGTTATGGAACTAGAGCTTGAGAACACACTTTTTTGACTGTTGTCTCCTGGCTGGGTGTAGGCAGGATGAGCATTTATCTTTGCAAAAGACTTTCAGCACTTCAGGTGCTTGCATGCATAAGTACATGGTATAAAAGCATGGGGGTAACACAACATTCTGGAAATTTGAGTGGGACAGAGTGAGTGGTGTCTTGGGCTCACTGTAATTCATTGCCTTTTGTCCTGTGCTCTTTCTGTATTCACCACACCAGTCCACTTATATACATGTCATATGTACATAGTGACAAAAAGGATGGGTAACTATAAGAATGAAAATATGGTCATTTATTTCAGTAGAGTTTAGAAGTTAATACTCTGAAACTGTTGGGTTCCCTCTGTTACTAATGAACTATTAGGAAAAGGCAACTTTTATGTTGCAACAGATAATTTTTTATATCAATGTACCATAACAATACTTGGATAATACCGTGAAAACCAGTAAATAGAAAAAGCTTACCTTTGGCTGTGATTTATTATGCTTGATCTAAAGGACAGTATGCTTTCCCTTCTGTTTACACTCAATTTATTTCTGCTTGTGTTGCAGACAACATTACAGCTGTAATGCAGTGTTGTGTTTTCTGTCTGAAGTGATACATATCTGTAAAATATATCAGGCTGAGAATTTTTTAAAATATCAAATTGATTCAAACATTAACTGCCTAGTACTTCCAAGGTAGTGATGAAATTTGTAGTGTGATTTAAGTTACTGAATGGTGAAGACTTTTGCTTCAGAATTTGTATACAAAGAAGGTAATAGTGATGACTGACTAAATGCGGTAAAGAGGATTTGTCAGAGCAAATATTATGTGTGGTAAGCCCATGAGTATAGCATTCTTTAGAAATTTTCTAGGATAAGTGCTATTAGAATCTAGATTTATGATTTCTCTTGAGTACTACATCATTGTAGGAAGTGATGTCCAGGTCTCTGAGATGATGAAGAGCTTTATTTTCTCCATCTCTCGCTAGCAATTCTGAGACATCAGATATGCTTTCAGCTTCAATAACATCATATCCCCATGCTCCACCCTCCCCCCCCGCCTTTTTTTTTTTTTTTTTTTATTCTAAAAAAAGGCCTTGGAATGAAACCTGGTCTCTGATGTAATTTTTTCCACATTCTTCTTTCCTCTGTAGCATAACCATGGTTTATTTGCAATTTATTTTTTTTTTTTTCTACGGGTCACTTTATTCTAATTTGGGGGACAGGGATGTAAGAAGGCTGGCAGCAAACAGGGAATTGAACAGTTATGAGACCTCCAGAATGGCCAATGGAAGTTAGAAACTGATTTCTGCAGGCTTCTGGCAGTCATTTTCATTCTCTTGGTGTTCTTGCCTTGAGTTCTCCTGGGCTGAGACAGGTACGACCTATCTAAACATTTTAAAATGATAAGCAGGCTTAAAATGCACTTGTGTATGCCCATGGTGCATGTATACACACGAACACATGTATATATAAACTAATTTTCCTTCCTTGGGACTCTATAGAGATCATCTATTATGTGCTTTTGCACTAGTAATCATAAAATCACTGAACTATTTTTCTCACACCACTTACATTTATTTAGTTCTTATTTATTATAATTAAATATCAACTGCATTCTGCTTGACTAATTTTAACCAAAATTCATATATTATGCATAACAGTGTTTTGGCAGAAGAAAAGAGTTCATATTTTTTTGAGACAGGTTTAGCTATTTTCAGTTGATTAAAAGTTGGAAAGGCATCTGTGTGTCTTCTATGTATTTGGAATAGAAACTCAAATTTTGACTGAAAGGTACAAGGCTTGTACATGTATTTCTCATTTCCCTAGTGTATTTTGTGAAGGGCAAATTATACTGAATTACAGAATATTCTGGATTGAAGGGACCCATTGAGTCCAACTCAAGAGAATGGCCTGTACAAGATTTGAATCCACGTAGCCTGGGCATTATTAGCATCATCCTCTGACCAACTGAGCTAATCTCAGGATCAAAGCAAGAGTCATCTTCAAAATTGACAGTCTTAAAGTTTCAGGATGAAGTATGGAAGCTTCCAAAAATTGTGGTGTAAAGTTGATGACAACTTAAATATTCTCATTTTTCCCTGTGTTTATTTTATTTTAGGAGCAGTTGACTTTTTTTTATTGGCAAACTGTGAATTAAATAGGAATTTATTTTCAGAAATCTGATATATCTTTCTGAGAAAATTAGAGGTTTTCATCTGAGTGTCCAAAACATGCTCTTTGATTAAAAGGCCTACAGCAAATATCAAGGTGACATACTTCAGTTTGTGCTAGAGATCCTAACTGTATAGAGTGAGGATACACTTTCATTGGTGGAGGTTTTTTAATAGATTAACAAAAATACTGTCTATCAAAGTTATATGCATAGAATTCTAGGATAATTTTCCATTGCAATGCCTCCATTCCAAAGCCAGAGTAGAGACGGGTATTAAGAAATATGTTTATGGAAAATTGGGATGCAACTATTCAATAAGTATTCTTGAGTACTTAGCAAAATTGATAATATTCTTAGTTAGAAACAAGAGGAAAATACACTATTAAAAGAGGAAAAGGGCTTCCACTGAACCAAAGGTAATAAATTCAAAACTATTTGTATTTCTTTAAGAAACAAATATGTGGAAATATCATGGACACAAATGTTTGAAAATAACAGTAAGAAGGATTTTGTCCATTTCTTTGTTGTAATATCATACTGCACACACACATTAATGTCTCATGTTTGCATTAATGAAAGAAAACATTATTGGGAGAAATAAAACATATGACAGAGTGGCATGTATCAATGAATCTTGCTTCCTGCTTGTAACTGTATTTACTCTGAGATTCAGTGGCATTCAACATAATGAAGCTATTTTCTTCATCTTTTGCAGCATTAATCAGTGGGGAAAATAGGAAGATTTAGATAAGTTGAAAACATATCTGCATCCATTAACCAGCAACTTTTACAGTCCTATCCCTTTGTCCCAGTTTGAAATAAGTTCTAATATAACCAAGATAAAACTTTATTTTGCATACACATGTATAATTCATTTGTACAATAGACAGATGCCAACATTCTTAGCTGGTTTTTGAACAGTAACCATGTTTAGAGGTGGCATTTGAAGGTATTGCAAATTTGCATTTTTAGGTTTTCTTATCAAATATATGCCTTCTCTAATTTCAGAGCCTGAACATCCCTAATATTTTGACATTTTTGAGTGGAATATTAAGGACATTGTGGTTTAACCTAATACAGGCTATATTGGTAGGAACATTATTATTGAAAACAATATTCCTGCTGAATTCTGTATAAGTACCTGTGTGAACAGATATATAGTATTTTAATCAAATATTTTTCTTATATGTTGTGCTATGGGGTTTTTTTGCTGGTGTTGAATAAACAGGAGTAGTCAGTATTTGGGTTAATGCATTTTCAAACTACTGTTTTATTCTTTAGTCTTACCTTTGGTTCTTTACTAATAATGCTGTCTTGACAGATTGTACTTTTAAATTTAAAACAAACGGGTCTCTTTTTTTTGGATACTAAATGCGCTCTGACATTTCTCTACTCCTAGGGTGTTCTGCCTTCTACTGTCTATGTGTTATTCCATTTAGCTTCTCTTTTGGAACCTGAAAATACTACTCTGCAATGTTTTGGTGTGTTCAAACTCAGATTCTGTAATCTGACTTGATGTATAAAGCCTTGAGAGAAGCATTGGGTGTGGTATTGCTCTATTTATCTGTATTGGGCAGTGTGTTATCAAGGTCTTTACTTGTAAAGTGATTTGTAATTCTTAACATTGGGAGATATTTTATGTTATAGATTTTTTCTTTTTAAATCCACAATTATGACAATGCAGAGTGATGTAAATATTGACTAGAAGTCCAGCCTCAGATAATTTCCAAATGTGGGAATTATGAATTTACCTGTATTAAAAACGCAAAGTTTAAGAATATTAGTAGCTCAAAACAGAGTAGAAAAAGAGGTAAGTATATGAATGTCCCAATTACAATTATGAAATGTGTAGTGTATGAACTTATCTGATACAACTAGTCAAATCTATGACTCTTAGCCTATTGTTTTCCCAGATTTTTTTTCAAATATACAATTTAAGGGTGTATTTAAATGTATGTTCTGTTTGGTTGCTTGGGTTTTTTTCCTTTTTGTGGCAGGGAGGGGTTGGTTTTAGTTGTTGTATTTTGGTTTTTTTTTTTCTTTTTTGATGCAGATATCATTTTTGTCTTAACTGGAGAGGTTTTTTTTCAATAAATGCTGACTCTTATATAGAAGTACTCCAAGCTGACAAAAAATGCTGTTGTTTCCAAATTATTGTTTTACCCTTGAGAAAATTTCTTCAGATTTGTTTTCTATTATTGTATATATTAAACTTGTTGTTGGTGTGAGTCAGATTAGTGCAAAGTGTGTTAAGAGATAGAGATTAACATACTATATCCATGCAATTCAAGATGTTTTTAACAAATAAATAAGGCAGCTTTTACTTTAGTTGCATTTGCTTCTCCTGAAACAGTGGCATTTTAGAGCCATTTCTAACAAAGCTACATCTGCTTTATATTCAGAGCGTTCAGAAATACCAGCAAAATTGCTTTTTGTAATCCTCTAAAATACTGATGCTTGCGCTAAACCCCCGTCTGTTTGTTAACTGGAGACTCATCAGGCCAGGTACAGATGCTGGTTCTACAAGATCTTCCCTAGAGTGGAGTTTTAATTAAAACAACTCTTTTTACCCCAGCTGTCAGTGCAACCCATATGAAAAGCAGGAAGCTTGTTTTCAGAGAAGAGTTGAATGTTTAACTTGTTCCAAAGTCTATAACCACAAAATGGAGCTTTGAATTTTCTACTTCTCTGAAGTCTTACCTCACCAGTTAGTGCAAACTGTCTGTTTGCAGAAGTCACTTCAGCACTTTATGAAGCTTGCTTTCTTCATATATATTTCACAATACACATCAATTTCATTCAACTGTAAAATATTTTGCAGGAAATTTTTTAAGATTGTTTTAATCTAACCCCTACTTTACAGATAGGAGATGCTACACAACTTCAGCTACAACAAATTTTGGGTTTTCACCCTTTGCCGTATAGAGTAATATCTCCGACTCTAATTCTTATTGAGTCAAACCTTTCTTCAAACTGGAAGGTAGTTGAATATTGACTTGAAAATACACCTCAAAAAGTGGAAGATGTTTTTTTTTTTCTCCTCAAGCCAACAAAACAAACAAACCAAAAGAAACTCAAAACCCTCCTGTTTTCTAGGTAACACAAATTTGAATTCCCTTTTACCTACCTTCAGTATTACTTCATGGAGAGACCTTAGTTGAAATGGGTCTTGTGATCTGAAACAAACAGTTCTGGTTTAATCCCAGCTGGCAACTATGCATCACCCATCTGCTTGCACGTTCCTTTGCCTCACCATAATGGGACAGGAAATTGGAGTATAAGATCAGAAGAGTAAAAGTGAGAAGTTATGGGTTGAGATAAAGATAGTTTAATAAGGAAAGCAAAATCTGCACATACAAGCAATGCAGAACAAAGAATTTGTTCAGTCCTTCCCGTGGGCAGGCAGGTGTTCAGCCATTCCCAGGAAAGCAGAGCTTCAACATGAATAATGATGACTTGGGAAGGCAAATGCCATAATTCCAAATATTTCCCTTTCCTCTTTGTTGTAGGCTTTTATATACTGAGCATGAGGCCAGAGTGTATAGAATATCCTTTGGTCAGGGGAAGTCAGTTGTCCGGTTCTGTCCTCTCTCAACTTCTTGTGTACCCTCAGTCTTCTCAGTGATGGGGTGATTCAAAAATCAGAAAATATCTTGACACTGTGTAAGCACCTCTCAGAAATAACAAAAACATTTTTTATTAACACTGTTGTCAGGAAAACACACATCTCTACTAGCTACTACTATGTAGAAAATTAACTCTACCCAAGCTACAATCAGAGCAGAAACCTAGGTACCTCAAATACCTGAAATCCTTCATTTCCCAAATCCTATCTGATCTTCTACCCCTCCTACTAACCCTAGCCTTCTGTTTGCTCAGTCCCAGCAGTTAAGCACAACAGGTGAACTTGTCGTCAAAAATGTTTACCACAAAATGGATTACTGCAATGCTACTGAATACCAGTGTTCCCTGTCATCTTTCAACTGCTTTTACAGCGTTGTCTTCAATTTCAAAAAACATGTAAGAAAATTTCTAGTTACCACACCATTAATCGTGTCCATTTCAGAAGTTATGGACCATCAATTTTTATGCTTTGACTGTGGGTCTGCCTAATGCATTTTCCTCCTTTTTCTTTTTGTGGTGGTGGGGGGTGGTGATGAGGATAGTGGTGAATTTCGTATGAAAAATCCTCCTCCCAAATGTTTCTTTCTATTCCACTCAAACTCATACCTGTCCTACTCTATTAGCAATGGATGTGTTGTTGCTTTGTAACTACTGTTCCACAAATTCTACATGACCACTGTCTGCCTTTGGTCTTTTTACCAGAGGTGAATGGGAGTTGCATGTGTCATCTATAAATGCTTTTCTACTGCTTAGAAAAACTACTTCTGATTAGTTGCTTTATGGCATTGAGTTAGCAGGTACCTTAAAAATCATGCTAAGCATATTTTCCAATTAATTCTTTATTTTATTATTCCTGTCTATAATAGCTGTGCTGAAATATCATGTCCTTATGAGCCCACAGGCTCAGTACAAAGGGAGAAAGACAGTAGGGCAGAAATGCTGCAGCAGTTGCACTTTTACTGTCATAGAACCACACCTTGTGTTCAGCACCATGTTTTAACAGTGAACAGTGATCTGGTTCAAAATACAAAGCTTGGGGGTATTTGTTGGTTAGGTATTTTTTTATTTGAATATGTTGTAAGTTAGATAATGAGATAAATTCATGTACAGCTATAGCAGATGACAGAACAATAAGCTGCAACATTGGAGGTTGGTTTGCAGTACCTGCAAGCCACAATATTGTAGAAAAACTGATTGCCCCTTTCTTTTGAAAAGGAAAACAAAGAAGAGCAATGGACTTGGCAGTTGTCAGTGAAATGAGGTTTTGTTTTCCATCTCACTTGGAAAACCTACTCAATGTTTGATCCCTCCGTGTGGTCAGGACCTGGTGCCTTGCCTTATTGACCCTCATGCAAATGACCTCGGTCTGGTGTTCCCCAGTCCTAGAAAAGAGCATGCTTGTTTTCATCTAGTTATGAAGGTCATCCTTTGTGCAGGAGGAAATTGTTTTCAGTCCTCGCTTTCAGCGGATGCTCTTCATTTGATAATTCACATGAACAAATGTGTTTGTAATCTCTGTGCTTGTGCCAGTTATCAGAAAAATCCTGAAAACACAGCTGAACAAGAATCCAAAGCTCCTACACATGTACAGCACTTATATTTCTAAATAAGTTTTCATGGATAGAACTTGAGATCCGGCAGACCCCTGGTTACCCAAGAATGTAAGGAATTGTGCTACCCTAAGGAGTATTGTAATGGGTTGTTCAGGAATTACTTATGTTCTCCCCCAGTTCCTCCTATAATTGACCAATTTTTGACTTCTATAAAATTAGAAAATTAATTTCCCATGCAGCATAACTTGATGCATTTATCTAATGTGTAGGAAATGCAGTATTTTATTCAAATTTACCTCTTTACTTTGGTTTCTGAGTAGCTATGCTGAGTCATTTCTTAGATGCTTAAGATCATATGAAGAAAATGTGATTTTTATTTTAAATTTTATTTTTTAGCTTTAATTTTGAAAAGAATATATTTTTCACCCCTTCTGGGCTTGTGAAACAGAATCGGTGTTTGTATACAATGCTTGTAGAACCATGTCTACAAATCAAACTGCAAGAAAATTCCTGAATATTTTTTGGTTAGGAAGGTTTTTAAGTTTTTTGTGCATAAGCAAATGCCATTTTTAGGGTTTTTTTCCAAAGCAAGATTCATACACTAGAGGCATAGGGCAATGCTCTTTCACCCACACACTTCAGCAAGTTTAGCATGATTCCTAAAGTGGAAATATAGCAGAGGTTATGAACCCTCTTAAGTACTGCCCAGTGTGTATTATTTCAGATTTTAAATAACAAAGGTAGTTTATTTGCTTATTAAAAACTTTTAAAACTGCCTGATTAATTCCCATTACAAAGACTGTCTCTAAAATTATTTTTCACAGAACCACAAATAGAGTAATTATTTACTGCATGCTATAAAGCAATCACTAGAGAAGGCTTTTGAGTAGGCATTACCTAAAACAAAGCAGCTTGACTGTTCTTTACATAAGCTTTTTTTAACACAGAATCTCCAAGATAGCTAAAGCATTGTCTTTGCTGTGTGGACCAAAATCTCTGAACAGAGACATTACAAACATTTAGGTGTAAAAGTTGATGTGATCAGGTTTTTTTCACTTCTGGGTGTATTCTTTTCTAGAGCAACTTGGGGAGAAAAAAAAAAAAATGAGGCAGGAGTTCTTGGAAGCAGAGCTAGGAATACATGGCATTTTTAATGAGTTCTGGTGACTTCAGGGGCTGATTTTGCCTTCAGTATCCATTTTGATGATATTAAATTACTATTGAAGACTGCTCTTTCCCTTTAGTTACAGGCAGAAACACATGCTGCAGTAAGTCCAGATCCTATCCATGTCTCTAAAACTCCTTAGAAATATTTTCACAGCACCTTCAGGGTCCTACCCCTGCACTTTCTAAATTCCTGACAGCATGTTTAGTTTATTCCCAAATCACTCCTTAGCTAGGTAGGTGAGGGAAAACACATTCTCAAGCTGCTTAGGGATCCTGGAGGCTAACCAGCAACCTAAGCACTAGAGCTGGTGCTCAAGCTGTTCCTCAGTAGAGGCTGCCTGCTCAGCTGGTGATAGGGGTAATTCAAGATTATAAATATTCAGTATTTATTAAAAAAGGGGCAAAATGGTCTGAACAGCTGTGGAGAAGTTCAAATAGAATGACTGAAGAAGTCTCACTTTCCCAGGTTAAAAATCCCAACTCTAAAGTAATATATGATAAAGCCCATATTTTTTCAACTCAGCCTTTGTAATGCTAGGTATGCAATAAATGTGTATATATAAAAATATATTTTAATCTACCACAACTGCAATCACCAAATTGCATCATGTACATGTTTTAGAGAGATTTCACTTCAGAAGAACACTGAAGACCTTTGAAAGGAATCTTTAGTGCACTCTAACAAGTGACTAATTCCACATTGGGACTATTTCAGAGATCCACCTGAATTTAACGTACGATATCCAGTTTGTTTTGTGTAAGGGTCTGTAGACTAAGGAGGGCATTTTCATGGGGAAAAGGCAAAATAATTTTTGGAGTTTTAAAACAAAGAGCTGCATACATACTGTTAAATTAAGTAAATTAAGTAATTTTGAGTAAATTAAGTAATCTTGAAAGCAATGTGTTCCTAAGGGTTGATTCTTTCTAGACACAAACATTGCTACTAATGACATCTACTTTTTTTAATAAATTCTGGCTTCAAACTGTTGGAGAAACTGGAAAAATCAACTTGGAAAGCACATTTTTTTTTCTTTTTTTTTTTCATATTTATGTTTGGCTTGCATTCATTTTTTACTTTGGTTCTGGTTCTCAGCTACCTACTTCTGTTCATGGAGAAAAGGACTGAGAATTTTGCATTAGTAAATAGAACTTCTAGAATACTCGTACTAGTCTTCAGATAAACCACTTCTAATGTTCTTAAATATTGCTAGAAATTTATAGTTAATAAGGTCAGATTAAGGAATTTTAAGTGATTCAAGCAAAATAAGTTAGTAGTTCCAAGAATTGGTTTTCATCATGTTTTGATGGATTTTAATGATGATATCTATACAAAACTGTCCTAAAAATGTTTGCTTCTGACTTGAAACTTAGTTACCACAAACCATGAAACAACTACGTATTTGGATAACTGAAAGACTTTTACAGAAACAATGGTCCTGTTTTCAGTGGTTGCTAATGATTACTTATTTTGTAATTACAATGCAAGGTTCAAAGTTACTAGATTTGTAACTGTCTGTAAGTTTTGTTTCAGTGGATGGAACAGAAGATTTGTATGCAAACTCTTTTTAATAGTCTGCATTTCAAGGTCAATTTACTGAGAAGACAGTCATAAGTTAACAAAATATGAAAATCTAAATGTTATGTAAATGAGTTGGTAAAAATTAAGACTGTAATGGTCTCTTAATTTCAATTCTAAACTGACCATTAAAAATTTCTCATTCATATCTTTTCCACAGTGGAGTTGAACGGAGTATTTTAAGATGTTTTTTTCATGTTTGATTTATGTCCTTACTTTTGCAGACTGGCCAAATTTTTTTTGTTGGTTGATTGTTTTTGTTTGCTTATGTAATTTGGGGTAGACTTTTAGTTCTTGGGTTTGTTCATGGGTTTTTTTTGGTTTGTTTGTTTGTTTTTGTTGTTTGTTTGGTTTGGTTTTTTGGGGTTGTTTGTTTGTTTTTTAATTTTATTTTTGTTACAAAATTATTATATCCAAATACATAAAACAACATTATATCCTGTAATGCAGATTTTCCTAATGGAGTTTTACTTAGTTTCTGCATATCATTTCATTATTTATCTTGATCACGTATGTTGCTTGGTGTCATGAGAAAATACAAAACTTATCATTTGGGGAATCTGATAATAACTAGTTATGGAACCATAAACTGAGACCTCTAAATCTGCAGAATCAAGGCTGTGTCTATGGATATGTGTCCACATCAGCATTTCCAGGCACATGCTTGTGAATATCCTAAGACATCTTGACTTGTATCCCAGAGCAGTCATGGAGAGCATGGCTGGACTCCCATAAAGAAAATCTGGCCACAAATGAAGGCCCCAGAATTGTGCCTTCTGGAGGCAGAGGAAACACGTTCCAGCCTCTCCTGGGTGTTCACACACAGCTCCAGGCTCAGCTGGCCTGGCGTAAACCCTCCTGAATTTTTTTTTTTTTTTTAAATACAGAAAATGCTACACACTTTCATCAGAAAATAAAAAAAGACAACTATGCATAATATTTATTCCATTATAATGAAAAAATGTAGTGATTCTTAATATTGTTTTAAAAATCACTTTCTAGGGGTTTTGACATTTTTGGGGAGGTAGGAGAGGAGACAATAAAGGGCTTGTTGCAGAGAAACAAAAGACTGAGTTAGGTTAGTTAATTTAACTCTCCAGTGGACCTTACTATTTAATGTTTATAATGTGTCAGGGTATTTTGAAGACTGAAATCTTAAAGGTCTCAGCTGATATTTATCTCATTTCTATATATCTTCATGAATGTACCTGTTTTTATGTTGCTGTGTCTCTGTCAGGAAGAGGAAGGCAATGAACCCCAAATCTGCAGGTTTTCTCATAGAAAACCACTGGAGTGTATAATAGGGGTAGCCTGAGATGTTTGTTATGGAGAAGAGGTTTCTGTTCATGTAAGAGCCTTAAGCAAGAAATGTTGGTCCATGGAAGGAGAGGGGATACCAGTGTTCTTTTTACATTACCATTGGTCCTTAAGATGTCATCCCCACCTGAGCTGAGATAATCAGTTTAGAAGTTTTATCTTTCTGTGTTAATTTGAGATGGAACATGCTTTCAAAAATAATCTAGCAATTGCCCCTCTACTCCCCCACCCAACTACAAAAAAAAGAATGGGATACCTCCAGAAAATTAATAAAAAATAAGTCATTAACACTAAATTAATTCATTGTAGTTTGGTGAAATTCTGAGCTGTTCTACTCAGTGAAATCAACTTACTGAAGAGATCGAGTTCTAAGAGGGAATAGAGCAATGTTATGTATAGCAATGAAGTAAGAAATGAATAGCAGAATAAGAGTGGAAGGAGGAGGGAAAATGGGCAAGACTTTTTTTTTTGACTGTATCAAATTGCATGGATGTGTTTACTAACTTGCAAGGAGCTAAAAATCAATCAAAGGAAGATTCTAGCACTTACATAGTAGAATTATCATGAGGCAGATTTGCGTGGTGCAAAGAGAGGAAGTAATTGAGGTGCTACTGTTTTGATGTTGTTTGCCATCTTGTACTCTTTTCCTCATCGAAAAGACTATAATAGATGTACCTTAAAAATGTTCAGTAGTGTCACATGGCTTTGCAGAAAAAAAAAATTCAAAACTTAACAGAGTGGACATTAAGTAATGCACATTTAACCCAGAGCAAACCTTTCAAAGAGACAAAAACAGCTCAAAGTCTAAATTTGGAAAGAGCAAAAATTATCTGCTTCCTGTTGCTTTATAGAGGTGGAGAAATGTTTTCTCTTAATTTTCCTGAAAGAGCTGGCTTACTAAGGATCAATGATTTGACTCGTCCAGAATATTGCAGTAATTTATGTCTTAAGGGTATGTTTGCTATTCTCCTGAAGGCTGCTATCCTAAAGCTGCCACCTTCAAGGTTTGTGTGTCCATCATCCCGATTAAATATGATAATATGATGTTGTGATGAAAACATTGTTAAGATGTCCTTGTTCTTGGGGTGGGGAGGGTGGACCAGATGATATTTAAAGCTCTCTTCGAATACTTCTTGTTCTATGATTCTAAACATACTATTATTTCCTCAGCTCTGAAGAGACAACAAATGTAAGGATTGTCTGTTGTATTTGGTGAAAGGAAGATTAAATGTACTCTTTTTATAAGATTAGGATATAAATTCAAAAGTAAATAGACGTAAAAATTAGCTCAGTTCCACGTGCTGTATATCTTCATCCTCCTCTCAATTCACCAAATATTTGGAACATGGGTAAACTAACAACTGTTTTGCATAGTATTAATTACTAAGTAACAGAAAGCTTAGTGCATATAAAATGTGTGAGAAATGACCAACCATTATACCTCTGTATATGAAACTTGAGGGTTTTGGGGGGAGAAGAGGGAGCTTCAAGGGAAGATGGATTTAATACTTTCATTCAGTTTTGTGTGGCGTTTAACATATCTGTCTAATTGTGAAACAAGTAGACATTCCACAGTTCTTTAAAATGTTGTTTAATTAATATATTTAAATACTAAATCTGCTCCCCCCAGCTAAATATTTCTGGAAATGGGCTAGAGTGTCTTTATTTTTTTTCAGTAATGTGTGAAGGCTGATAGTTGCATAAAAACCTTCAAAATTAAAGATAAAGTGTAGGCAAAGAACCTGAGTACATAAGAACCTGCAGAAGAAACAAAAATGTTAAAACTCAAATTTGCCTAGTTTTAAAGCAGATAATGGAAAATAAATGAAATGGTATCAAAATCATCCTAGAATTACCTGTATGCACATACTTGTTGTTCTTAATAAACCAGAAAATAGCAATCAGGTTACTAAATTAACATTTAGCTATTGCTAAATAGTAATAACTGCATTTAGTTATGTATTTAGATGTAGATTTCAGTAGGGCCCATCATAAACTGCAATTTCTTTACTAAGTAAAATGGTACATTTTTGAATGTGTTTGAATAAGTAACCTAGATTTGACAACGAAAAATTCAAGAAAAAAAAGTACTGTCTGTCAATCACTGATGTAGTGTGAAAGTTTTCCAATAACTTTTTTTCATCTGACATACTTGTTCACATTAGTTCTTACCTATTCCTATCTCACTTGAATATTTTTGCTTTTATCAATGTAGTTTCACAAGAAGTTCCCAAAAATATCAGTTTTGTGAAGGTTTTGGAGGACATACATTATTGTTATTATGCGAGTTTATGGTGTTGGTTTAGATAAATCATAGCTGATATGCACAATCCCTGACTGTTTTGCTGATTAGAGTTGTGTGTTTCGTTTTGTTTTTCTTCTTTCTGTGACATAAGTAAAAAAACCCAAAAAACAGGGAAGTATTTCTACCCAGCATTTTTCCAGGCACTTGTAGTGACTCTCTACATTTACAGTTCCTGATAAGCCTCATTAAGACATTTTTGGTCCCAATGCCCCTGTAGTTCTTCAGGGACTTAGTGGAGTATTTTAAAATGCTCTGAGTTTTCCCACTTCTATGCAATTTCTGATCATTCATTGAGCACAAGTGGAGTCATATTGCCCCCAGCAGGGAAAATGCAGAATGTAGCTTTGTTCCTTTATACCAAGACTAAAGCACAGTGCTGGGTTCAAGTACTGTGTGTTGCATACATATAAAAATATGTTAGCAAATATATAACTGTAACTTACAAACAACTAATGTGAATTTACCATACTTTAATAAACAAATTTCTTTTTTTTCCTTATCTTTTCAAAACTTAACTTTATCAGTGTGCACAACAGTAGATCATGTAGTAAAAAACCCCCAACATATTTTGCTTTCTAAAATCTACTTTCAGGGTTGGTCAGATGTTTTTCATGGGGTTTTTTTAAGACTTATTTTGATAAACTTAAGAATATGCAAAATTCCATTTTGCTATAATGGCCAGAGTACTTTGAACAGAGTAAAACAAAATAGTAAATTATAATAAAAGATTTGTTTGGTTGTTGTTGTGTTTTGGTTGGGGTTTTTTGTGTTGTTGTTTTTTTTTTAATAAAACAACTTTTCATGTAGAAGGCAGTAAAAATATCTTGATAGGGTATTATTTAGTAAAGAACTTTGGAGATGACTGATTTAGATCTCTTAGGATTTTTTTTATTCCTGAATACACTCGGTGTTGTGTGTAGAAATACAACCTTTTTGGTCATTACATAAAGCTACATTGACTTTATCCTTTACTGAAATCCTGTTCAGAATCACTGAGCCTTGATTTAAAAACTACACTTTAAAGAGCACATGATGCATGGCATGATTTTTTTGTTAATTATCTTTTGACATGATTTTATGTTCTTCATTTCTCTTTAAAATAGTTCACATAGATAAATCCTCGGACATCACTCAACATATAAATTCTGTCCCATTTTAAACCTTAATAAGAAAGTTACTACCAAATATTGAAAAAATGTCACTTTAAATTATAAGATTCTTTAAGCTCGTGTATCTCTTTTAGATTTTATTAAAGATATTTGATGTCTGATAAGGTATTTGAGATTAAAAATTCTTTTCTATTAACATTAAAATTGCTACATCTGTAAGTATGATCTTGTCTTCTTAGATAACCTAGATCTAAAAACTTATTTTAGTGTAGTTGGTGTGTTTTATGTCAAGGTGAGGTTGATTTTTGTCTTGTTTGTGTTAACAGAGAGGAACAGCTCAGTCATTTTGAGAACAAAGCTAGAAAAGACTGCTGATTTTGCACATTTGAAAATTTGATGACACTTTCTTTCTGACTGTCTATAGTCGTTGTTATTTTGTAGGTATTTCAAAGTTAGCACACTGCTGGGATTTGTGCCCAGTGAGCGCCTTGCCATTTTATTGCCATAAGATTTGGGAAAGGAAATCATAGTTTGAACGTCTTCTGTCGGTATGTGCCTGGGACCACAATGAGACAGAAAACTTCCTGTAACTAAAAGTACTTGTAAATCTTACTTCTGGTTAGTTTGAGCATGAACGCTTCCATTTTATCACGGCAGGTGGTGGGCTGGAGTATGAGCTAACCCAATGCCTGTTTTTCCTTGAAAAAAAGCCTAATCCCATTGTGTTCAGTCAGGATTTGGTCCAGTGGGTTTCTGCAGGTCATGCTCAAAAACCAGAAGTAATATCTCATATTCTGAATCTCTGTTTCTCAAGACCTCAATAGCTTTTTTAGCTCTTGTCAAAACGAAGAACTTGAATTGCTAAAAGACACCGTGGTTGGAAAAATGTGAAGGTGGAATGGTTTGTTGTGGTGGTTAATCCAGTTGAGGGATTTATTGCAGAAGTTGGAAAAGTTGTCAAATTGCACTGCAACAACTGTGGGAAAATACAGGAATCAATTTTTAAGTCGTGATTTACAATTCCACATTCAGCACAAAGAAATAATTGAATGACAAGGCTATAGTATGGTGTCTGCTAATTAATTAACAAGGAACTCGTTTTCTGTGATTTTCTTCCTGTTCGTCCAAAAACGGTGATCTATCTCACTTTATACTTGGTACTTGCCAACACACAAGTACTTGAACTTGTGTTTGTTAGTGCTCCTTTGAACTTCTGTCTTGTGAAACCGGAACAGTACCCATTTAAAAGAGAAAATTCTGTCATAAAAATATTTAATATTTAAGCGTTTATTCTCTGTCTATAGTTGTAGTGTTTCTACAACCATATTTTTATGTGACTTAAGTGAGGTCAGTTGCTGATAAAAAAGACATTGATTTCCCAAGTTTATACCTAGCCACACGGGACCAAATTATGCACAGACTGTCACAGTTAGGTGCAACTTACTTTAACACTTAATTTCTGTAGTTACTGACTAAGCAAAAGTTTCAAGGAGGTTTAACTACAGACATTATGAAATGCAAATAGAAATTGCTTCTGCGCAAATGCAATAACCAAAAATGTATTAGAGAGTCTGGAACTGCAAATAGGAAAATTTTTAATCTACTACTTGTCCAATATTTTTATAATAGCACCTGGAAATTACAGAAAAATTGAAAAAGCTTCCACAATTTAGATGTATTTTACTGATTTATGCATGCTAAAAAAAACCCAAGACCCAATTTCAATTGTGATTTTTCTGTCCTTCTAAATAGGTAGGAAAAAAAAATCAAAAATAAAATAAGTATAAATAAGCTTAACAAATAGTCCAAATAGATAGACTGTACTGAACAGCTGAACCTTTTTATTTGACCTATTGTCATCATAAAACATTTGAGCAGAGATTGTAAAATACAGAAAATCTTATTTCATACTGCATTTCAAAGAACAGTAATTTTAGAGCATCAAGGAGGGGGAATCACTCTACATAATGCATGATATTTAAAACAATTTACAAAAATTTTAAAAAAAAGGAAAAAACCATTATTGCTCATTTTCAAAATATTAGTCTAGAAAGCACAATGATCTGTAAATATGAGTGCAGCATGAAGTATTTTACATAGAATTTTAATAACTGAAATGTGGGTAAAATATTTTTGATGCACTAAAATATAGTGGAAAAAACAAGGGTTAGTGGCATGCTAAGATACCAAATATTAAGAAGCAGTCAATCATTCTCACTGGTGGTAACAAATAAGAAAACAGGAAGCCAAAAACGTTTCTGTCCTGGAGATAGCTGTTATGCATAGAAGTAAACAGAATTAATTGAATTATGTCTATCTTAACCTAGGAGATGGTATAGTTGACCTCTCAATATCTGCTCTAAATATGATTCCAAAAGTGAAAATAACTGTTATTTGACCCTAAAAAGGCTAGTTTCTTTGAACTTTGTTCTTTGCTCAGAACTGACAGAAGATATTAGAACATATCGGATCAGGTAAACAGCTCAGGTCAGTTTAGTGCTTTCAATTCTTATATATATATTTAAAATAAAATACTTAATTATTAATTTGTTTTTCTCAACTGTGTTTTCATTGTGGCACTTGTAAACATGTGTTGTTCAGAAATGAAATGTCCTGAAGCAAGAAGTAATGCAACTTCAGTATTTGTATTTGAATTCTCAAAAATCATGCAGAGCCTTAACATCTCTGATAGAAATCATGTACAACAATTCAGTTTTTAAAATATTAAAAATAATTTTGATGAATTACTCACTTTGGAGAACTAATATTTGGACAAGAACATGTCTCAATTATACTTTGAGAGCAATGTCTGTACACGACAAACTCCTGTACCTTCTAGATTGGCCGATTCCATTTCATTCCTTAGCACCTGGACTTTGCAACTCCTTGATCTTTCAAATGTTTAAAAAACAAACACCCCAAACCCTATGAAAATTTTAGAGATGCCCATATGCCCTATATTGTTAAAACCATAAAAAACCCCGAACAAAGCAAACCAAAACAACAAAACCCAAATTAGTCCTCTATCTTCTCTACTTTGAAAGCTTGTCAAGTTATTATTCAATTATCAGTGAGTGTTCTAACAATTTTAAATTCTATTTTCCATATATCAGAGCGATTTGTTGTAACACATATGTTGTCTAACTATATTGGCATTATGCGCTTCACTGTCCAGATTGTTGATCTGAATAATGAAAACACAACACCAAAAGAAGTTCAGTAATAGATTGTTGAATTTGTAAAATGATAAATAATTACTTCTGCAAGCTTTTCTTGTTCATGAATGCTAAGCACGCTCTCAGATTTTTCCAGGCTGATCCTCCCACATGGCCTCCCATCACTTATGTTCTCACATAATTCCAAGGCCCCTTACTGGGCTGGAGTATTCTCTGGGGCAGAGAATTCTACATAAACCTTCAGTGTCTCATGTACAACTCCTTGAGGGGAAAAGATTTACAATATAAAAAGCATAATTTCATGGTTTGCTTTTGCAGAAACTTTATGTAGTAGTTTTGTAAAAGGATTTATATAAAATTAAGTCTTAGCTAAAAATTTAAGTCTTGGCTTTCATTACTGAATCAAACACATGTCTTCAGTTTTAATGACCCTCAGCACTGGTGAAAATGCTTTCTGATTTCTCTGAATGTAAGTAGATTTGGCTGTTAAACGTAATCCAGAAAATATTTTCACTATAGAGTTAAGCAAGAACTTTTTAAAAATTAATCTGGAAAAGTATTAGTTGACAGAAATCTAATATATTGATTCATTGTACCTTGTGAAATCTGGGAGGGAAATGAGGGGACACAATACTGAAGTATATATTATTTACTGTGAATCAATGATATTAAATGAAAAAATAATCTCACGTTTTCCACCCTGTTCATTCCCCCCAGCAAACATGTAATGAAAGCAGAGTAGTTTTCTTGATTTTTATACAATTTCTTGACTTTTACTTGGAACTATAGATTCTGAATATTTCTAAGACCTTAGAGGCATCCTTTAATGAAGAAGGACTTTAAAGTTTTATGGATATCATAACAATATTCACAGATAAAATTTAATACACTGTCCAGGTTTATTTGTATAAGATAGGATGGTAAAATATTGCTAGTAGTGAGGGACTAATTTTAAACATCTAATGAGAATCATCCTAAAATATTAGCCTGACACTTACCACTCACTTGAAAAATATGGATCTAATTTAAACAGTGGTTTTAAAAGTAATAACAATTGTATAATAAAATTCTGAAGTTCAACTGTATTTAGGAATATGTTTTCTTAAATATTTTTTTCTTTTTTCCTTCCTTTCATGTCTCTCTTCACTCCTCTAATGTTCTTTCTTTGCCACCTTTTCTGATAAAGATTCGGAGGATACTTCTAAAAACTATTTTCTAAAAGAAATTTTACAGAAATTCAACTGCTTTGTTATAACAAGGGAACATAAGAAAAACTTGTTTTACTTAAACTGGTCCTTAAGCTGCATTGATCTCCATCAGTCCCAATTTTTATTTGGCTAAAGACAATGACAGTACCCTGTGCAGGAAGCTGCATTTTTCAGTCCTCTGTAGCCAGTGGGAAACTCCTCACAGCACACGAAGCTCATGAGTAACGTGGTTATGGTGGGAGAAAAGAAAAGGAAGAGTTCATTGTTGCTGAATTCAGGAAGTGAAACACTGAGTTTCATCAAAACAACATGGTTTTATTGCACATTAAATTAGTTATCTCATGGAGATGTACTGAAACTTTGGGTTTGCTGATATCGGTAGGTGGAGAATGAAATGGTCCAGAGGGATTTTAATAAATTTACAGTATAGGTAGTGGATTAGATAATATATTCAAGCCCATGTTTTGTTTTCTTATGTAGTGAAAAGGTTACATAGAGAATGGATAGCCTCCCAAAGTACTAGTTTTTCCCTGGTAATCTAAATAAAGAAATGCTTGACATATATGAGAGTGTGTTCCTTCAGTACAGCAGTGCTTTTTTATGGCCTCGTTTGTTTTTTTTTTTTTCCTGGTATCCAACCAAGCAAATCTCTGTCTTTCCTTTCTACACTTTTAAGAAGCTGTTTGACTTAGTTTTGCTTTTATTACACTTTTGAAATATTGTTTAAGGATAGAGATAAATCTCTACAGATCTTTAATGACCATGTGTTTTGCATGCTATTTTAAGATGCTCAAATAGAGTATCAGCAAAAATGAATAAAATATTTATTAGCTTCTTTTCTACTAGCTATATTTCACAGCAGTGGTGATTTGCCTGATTAAGAGATTAGTCTGTCAGAAACGTATATTTGAATGAGAATGAACTCCAAATGCTCAATGGTACCAAGTAGAATATTTTCCATGTGATAGAGGTGGTTCTAATTATTTGCACTCACTTTGATTGCTACGCTGTATATTGCTTTTTGGATTGCTGTATTATTGACAAAATGTGGTTTGCTGGTGGAAAAAAGAGTTGTATTACAAAGAGAGGAGCAGAGATGCAGACCAAATGGAGAGATATTGTAGGGATTTTAAAGGATCATATGAGTTATGTGTTAGTTCCTGAAATGAAAGAGTCTGCAGACATGGTTGCAGCATATACACTGAGAATTATAAATAGTCTTCCAAAATTCTGTGGCATCTAGAACAAAAATTCAGCTTTTTAACACAGAAAACTCAATATGACATCACTATTTGTCATGAGAGGTAACTAGGTACTTTCTTACATTGCTAGTTGTTTTTATAGTTGCTGCACATGGGGGGTTTTAATGCCCCATTATTGTTCACAATGGATGGTGTGTGTCACAGATAGCCCGGGGATGCCTGAAAAGTGTTGTGTGGCCTGCAGAGCTCTCAGCTCTCTGGACCAAAACTAGCATCTTGGTATCCATGCAAACAGGCTTTACCAATGCCATGTGGCATCAAATTACTAATCATAACTTATATTTGTGTCTCAGTTGCCCTAGGAAGACATTTGGTAGAATTTATTTAAACTTGTGTCATGTTTTATTTCCAAGGGATAATATATGGAAAGAGAACAGATCTTCCTCCTTTCATAACTCAGAATTAGATCTTTAATCCTGGGAAGAATTCTCTCTTTATCTTAGATCTTCTGCATGGTGAGAACTTCTGAAGAAAAGTCTGTTCTTTTCTCACAACACCCCTTCAGTCTGAGCTCCAGTATTAGCCAAAAAATAATCTTCCAATTTATAGAATAGCATGGTGTAGAATGTTCTGTGAGAGCAGAATTAATACGAAGCAAGTTAACTTTAAATCAGTATTTTTCAGACTGTATGTGTGGCTAAGTGGTAGCATGTAAAGTGTTTAAAATATAAGCTGTCTCCCTGCACCAAAACTGAATGGCTGTGTCAGCATGGCCCTATGCCTGCACTAATTACAAACAGGAATATGCTTTCAGATCTGTTGTAGGAAGAGAATATAGAGAAAAGCTTGGGAAATGTACCATTAATAATATCAGGTTGTACAGTGCTGCCTAAGTAAAAATTCTTGCTGAATGTATCAGTCACATTGCAGTACAGCCTCTGTAGAGTAGTGGAAGACTTCAGGTGTTGTACAAAATGTAGTTACATGCCTGATATTATCTAGTGTTTAGAAACAGACTGTTACTACACTACAATGTGCAAACCTGCTGAAAATCCCTGCATCCAGTCTCTCCAAGCTGTTGGGTCTATATGACTGTGGTGGCTTAAAACCCAGCTGGAAAATCAAACCCCCACTCAAGGTGCTCCCTTTCTAACACCCCCTTTCGATAATGGAGGAAACACTAGGAGAGATTAGAAATTGGAATAACGATTTACTGAAAATAGCAATAACCACACTGAAGTTAATAACAAGGAGTGTACAACAGAGACAAATTTTTCTACCTGAAAACAAGATATTCATTACTGAAGGTCCCCTCAGGCAGCACTTGATGGGGTTGCCAACAAAGACACAAACTCTCGACAGAACTTCCAGAGCTTAGCTTTTTCCCACTCATCCCAGCTTGGAAAGAAAAAAACAGTGGAAAGCAGGGACACAACAAAAATGTGGTAGCTAACACATCCAAACAAGGAGTTGTGCTGCCAAAATGCCAACTGTCGTGGTCCCAGTGCCAGGGCTTTCTCCTGGGGGGCCATGGTGGCACAGTGGGGCTCTCTCTTGGTGCTAAGTGGCAGCACAGCCCTGACCCCTGCTCCCACACACACTCTGGCATGAGCTAGACAGACAAGACAGCAAGCTTTATTTCCAGCTGTGACTTCTTCCTGCCGAGACCATGTCCCCTGCCATGGTGGGGATGGTAGCAAATAGCACTCCACCCTCTTCCCCTGTAACCATGACAATGACTTACTCTAGGAGCAAGGAAGCTTTACAAAATAGAGCTGTGGGAAAATGTATTGCTCTGGCAGTAGGCCCAATGTGTCCCAAAATCATCCAGCTGACTGTCCAGCTTTGTGCAGAATGAGGGGTTGGGGGTATATTTGTGTCTCTCTGACTCATTGAGGCATTTGTATTATCTGCCCTTCCCTTGTCCTTGATGTGTTTTTTTTTTTTATTCTGAATGTTCTGTACTGTGTCTGATGGGTGAAGGCGTTAATTTTTAATTTGATCAGTATTCTATATCAAACAGTGTTTACCGTAAAATATACTGAGACTTAATATCTAATTAACTGAAGTTTAATCTCAGAAGCTTGATGAGGAAAAGACCAAGTTTTTTTAGTGTTGCCTGTGTAGTTATGTGTTTAAAAATCCTTTTTTTTTCACTGCCCCTTTCAGATTTTCTTTCTTTTATTTTCCCTTAAAACAAAACCAATAATTTTTTAAAAGGCTTTAAAAACAACAGGAAATATATGGTTATGTGTTACTCGCTGTGATCATGTTTTTGCTTTTGTATGGTTATGACATGGCAAGATTAATACAAGTGCAAGTCAATGTATAGACTGTCAATTTTCTATGCGTAAAAGGAATCTAAATTAAAATGGCAGCTTGTAAACTCAATACAGCATGTGACAAGTTGACAAATGGTAAATAAAGCCTAGTAAAAAAATGAAATTAATTTCAAGTCTGCAAATTTGTTCAAGTAGTTGATCTGGCAAACAAAGTTATTGTCTAATCCTCAGAAAATAAGATATTAATCAGAAAATTACCCAGATAAATATAACTTATCCCTGATCAGTTTGGAGGAGAAAAAAAAAGTGTGTACTGGTACTCTAAGAAAACTGTCAAATAGTTGAATTTGAAACTTCTTTTTGGAGAATTTTGGATTAAAAAATAATCAAGCTTTACTTAATTGACTTAGGATGAATACTTAGAGTTGCTAGCTAATCCTCCATTCCTTGAAATTAATTCTTAAATCAGAAGAGTAGTGTCTAGACCTTCCTGTCCATTGAGGCATAGTAATGAGCACTTAAGATTAAACTCCTTTTCTTTATAAAGTAAATGCCTACCTATGTGGTCTGCAACCACTTAGATTTATTTTCTGTGTTGATCTTCAGCTATTTCGGTTTGCTTGGCAGAGCACAAACACACTGTAAGAACAGTATGTGAAATATCCTTCTCATTTATTACTGTAGCTGACTTTGCAATTGCTTTTCCTTTTGGGAATTCCTCTTCAAAGTGTTGTAAATATTTATTCTAAGAGTGGTCTTGTGTGTCACATATTTCTTTGGACACATAACGTAAGAAATGATATTATGTTATTCTTTTCAATAAGATGTGATTCAACTTGAAATTACCTTACAAGGGGAAATGAAGAAGACCCTGTGTCTTCTAGAAACACATGAATTATTGTTGAAATACCAATTTGGTGAAAATCTATTTGTGTATTTTTAGAAAATTAACAAAGCAAGTTTATATCTATATTTTTTGAGCAGTAGCACCTGAAAAAGTCTGTTTTCAACTTCTACAATATTTAAATATTTTATCCATCATATTGTAATATGATGATTCATTCTAATATTAAGTTAGGGGAAAGATGGAAACTGGTGGTAGACGTTAAGCCATGTAGTATTACTGCTGGTAATTGGTAGAACAAATGCTTCCCCTTAATGTTTTAAACATTATATGACAGCTTCTGACTCAATGAACTCCAAGGTATTAGAGTATCAGGAAAATATTAGATATTAAGTGTTGACATAAATTATATTTAGTGGGGTTTTTTGTAGTTTAAAAATTATGGTGTTTGTATATGTCATGCAGATTGAATTTTCTGAAAGATCCATTTAATTTTAAACTACCCTGAGTAGCAAAGTACATGGAGGATGAGAAGAAATGTGCATAGGAAAGCCTGACAAACTCAGCACTACTGAAAAAGCAAACAAGACCCTCATCAAAATCTACATGCAAACATACACACACATATTCAATATAAAGTTTTTATAAAGTGGTGCATTTAGGTAAGCAATATTAATGTATATGATGCTTAAAATAAAAAATAAAAAGCTCTGAGTTATGTATTTTGAATTTCAACCTTGATTTCAAATATAAAATTACAAGAGGCATGATGACAAATTTAGATTAATGATTGGAAGATTATCTGACTGAGGTTTGAGAATAAATGCAGCATTCAAAGTATTACAGTTATTCCCAGCCTTATCATGTGAAGATGCTCTATGACAATGGGCTTTGAGTTTTATTGATGTTATATGTTTTTCTCCTTTCCTGTTTCTGACAAATGTTAATAAAAGATAGCCCCTGAGAGATTATAACTTGATTTCCAATTGTTAAGGAATAATCCCTGTTGTACATTATATGCTCTAACACAATGTCTAGTGCTCTCCTTCAATTCACTGTTAGGTATTTTGGTATGTATACTGTTATTCAGCAAAATAAGTATTTACTTTTTACGATGCTCTTTAGAATTACTAAGTGTTCAAACATCTCAATAGCTGTAGTTAGGAAAAAGATTTTGTTTTATTCTCAGTCTCAACCCTAATTCAAATTTTCATCTACGCTTAGCTTTTTTACTTTAATTTTCACCTTCGGAGTTAGTGTCTGCTGCTTCCAACTCCTGCATTGCTCTGTGTCCAGAAGCCCGGTGATTCCAATGAGACACCACTGCATAAATAGAGAGTTGCCATGGCAGAAGTAATACCAGCCACTTACATATGCTTTTCTTCTAAATTAAAATTCTTAAGCATTGGCCTAGGGAGAAAAAAAAAATATTCCTCCATTGTTCAACAACAGAAGAACAACATGCAGAAACTGCAGGCATGAATTTCTGACCTTGGCTTACTCTGTTGCTATTTTTGTGTGTGTCAGCAGGTGGCGATGAAAGGCAGTTGTAGGAGCTGGGAGACTCTTGCAAACGAAGTGAAATGAAAAAATGATTGGAAAGAATCTGTTTTGCTTTCCATGCTGTATGAGGCTTTGTTCTTTGGAGAATCTTTAGGTTAGGTTACAAAACTGTTTTATTTCTATTTTATTAGCAAATTTTTCTTTTGTCTTTAAAAGCCCACAACTTATGTATTTTTGTTAAATACTAATCGTTGTCACAGCTGCACTGGTTTTGTGACAAATATGGTAATAAACAATATGCACGCCGCCTGGCTGAAAGATGAGAGTGATATGTGTTTGTGAACAGAACAATTAAAGTAATAGGGACAGTGAACTCATTCCTCTGATGCTTGCCACAAATCCAGTCAAAAATTGTACAAGAAAACCAGCAACAGAATTCCCTACCAGACTAAGGAAGGATTTACACAGCAAAAACCGCAGAGTAGCGGTGCCACCTAGGGATTCATTTTCTTACTGCTCTGTCACTGGTCTTCCTCTGGGTGCGGGCAGCATGTAAAGAAAAGCAATACTTTTAAAGTCATTTTGCCAATAAGTAACACTCCTGCCTTATGTGCTGCTGTGTAATGATATATGCTGCAAAGTGTCAGTTCCATTTAGGAGAGGATGAAACACTTAAATTCTTCTAAATCTTGTCTTTATTTTCTCTCTCTTTTTGGCCAGAGACATCTCAAGAAATCACTGAGTAGAGGCAGTGGAGTTTGGGATGCTATTGGCAAGACATACTGTTGGTACAATATTTAATTATACTACTGACCAATATTTTCCTTTCAAATATAGCTTTTACTGATGTTCCATTGTAAACCTTAAGTGGAAACTCCCAGCTGTGGTCCCACTATCTTCAAGCTTTGTATGAGGTTAATGGAAATTAATCAGATAAGAGAAAAATAGGTAGTCTTTCTTTTTTTTGCCACTCTATATTTTTTTAAGATCACTGGTATTACATAGGAATATTCTGTTCAGTGGCAACAGTGTCATCTTGGAGAATGTGAACACAGAGGTGAGAATTGAGTAGTAGCTAAGGTGTAATGGCAGGAATATGAATGTCTATATCATTAGGGTTTGGTTGTTTGGGGTTTTTTTCTGATAAAATTAAAAATGGAACTATAAGATTTATTGTCCTAGGTAATATAAAACACAGGTAATTTATGATTGCTATAAATTAATACCTGAAAAAGTAATTTTCTTTTTTTATACTGAAATTCATTATATTTTGCTATTGTTATTTATGTGCTTTATTTGCTTCAAGTGCATTGCTTACAAATGAGCAGGTATGTTTCTTGTGGAGATTGTGGCTTGCTCACTAATCAGTTCAAGCCTGACAGTGCACACGATTGCCTACATTTATCTCCTGTTTTTAAATGGTGGAAGTTTCAAAGGATAGAAGACAATAGGTGGGCTTTACTAGAATTAAGAGGGGATTTTTGTGTTCTGTAATTTGAATAGGTCTGCATTGGCCCAGCAAATAATCCTTGGTACTTCACCATTTCAACAGTTTTAGCCTCAATGATGCTGTCTCAGATACTCATTCTTGGACCGTGTCAGCCAACAGACATCAAATTGCCAACACTTTCCAGAAGGAAAGGATTTTTCCAAAAAAGAAGGCAAGAGCTTGTACAACCTGACAAAGGAACCACTCTTACATGCAGTTCATTTTCTCCCAGTGAAGAGAATTATGTGTTCTGCTTCCCTGGGATGAAATATAATTTAAAATTGAAAATTTTTAGCAATAATTACATTTTTTTTCCGCTCTTTTCATTTCTTCTGATATAAATTTCCTGTGGAGTTTTTCCAGACTTTTATCAGAAGTCACTAGCTGTCCAAAATGCTGTTGGATACCTAGAGATGATCACAGCCTGACACTTCATATGACTTGTTTTCCTAATAAATCCTCTGTGTTATTTGTGAACAGATGTATACTGCACACTATTGGTGATGCAAATAATACAGAAATAAGTTTTTTTACAAATATTTTTTAGTTTTGTTTTCCCGGACAGTTGGGGGTGCTATGGACAGTCTGAGATAAATGTCTATGTTGAATTCAAAACATTTTTCTTAAGAGCTGTGAAGATGAGGGAGTAATTAAGTAAAGATGAAGAAGTATTAGACATCTATAATTAAAAAAAAAATAATGCAGACTTTAAAAGAAACTTGCTAATTTATAGTTCTTCAGAAAAAAGAAAGATATGCAAGCTTTTTTTTGAACCCAGGGATTCATTCTAGTAAATACTTGAAGGACTGTGTATCAGCTCTCAACTATTATATTAATTACTATGTCATATTTTGAAGGGAACTAAACATACCAATTCTTACCCCATATCTAATACTTTGAAGAATTGTTAAAAACCCAGCTGCACATCAACCACACTTCTCATGAAACACGTGTTATCTACTTTAGCACTCTTGACCTTATCATATGGTAATTTTCTAGCTTTTAAGAAGTAATTTTTGAGATATTCAGAGATACTCCCAGTTTCTTCCTAAGGTGCTTTGGCTGTCTTAAGTAGTCTTTAAATGATTTACTTCTAGTACTTTCCCTTTATATTTTATATGTTGATTACTCTCTGAACTCTTGCCTTGATGTATGAATAGTAAACGAATATATAAACAGCTTTAAACTTAATTTGAATCTGCTTCTAAAGTCAGACTACTTCATCTGGTAAATACAGGTTTCCTTATCTTTACTGCTACATAAATTAAAGAGGAGACTTAATGAAATTAAAAATAACTCAGATACTTTACTATTTAACATATATTGAGAAGGCTTTGGATTATCAATGATTTCACTGAAAATTATTCTTCAGTTTACTTGGATGTATGAAGCTTTTCCTAGAAAGACAGAAAATGTGTATTTCTTTTTCATGCTCTACCAGCCTTATCAGCTTTGTGCTTAATAGTTTTTAAAGTTTTGAAAAAAATTGAAGAAAGTATCTCAGCATTTAAAAGAATAGAACATAAACAATAGCACAACTTCCACTGGGATGATTCATATTTAGAATTTTAACATATTTTTAAGTTCTTATTACTGCTTTCTTTAAAATCTCCTTATATAAGGCTTACAACTTGAACTCTTCCATTGGATAATAATATTTTCAGTAAGCCCAGATACTTACATGGCAGCATTTTCAGTGAGCCCCATTAGAACCTTATAATCATAAAATTTTATGGGTTGAATGGGGCCTGTGGTGTTTGTTTTGAAGAAAGGGTTAAAAGCAGGACGATGGTAGATTGTCTAAAGTGGTCTTGTGCTTGAGCTGGGAGTGCTGAGGCCTGGAGAATAACAGTGAAGGAAACCACATATATTATGTCTATTGTTGTTTATCCTCTGTGTTTTGGGAGGTAGAATCTCTGTCTAAAGATATCACAGGTGCTTGCAGAGACTTGGAGGGACTCTCATGGACGTGCTCGAGCTCCCTGTCTTGGGAGAGGGATCAAAGCTCAGAGTTCATAAAAGGCACAGGGAGATGACAGCATGGTGGCAAACCCCGTGTGTGGGGGCCCTCGATAAAGGGGTGCAGACAGCAGCCCTGCCGTCTGCTGGGATGGACTGAGCCTCACAGTGCCTCTGCTCCTGCTTGTGTGCCTCTGCCTGGGTGTTCCTCTGGTTAGCGAGGAAATGAAATAAATTTACTCTTGGCATTTCAGCTGTGGCTTTGGGGTTGTTCTGGCTGCCTGCCTGTGTTGACTTACACAGGCACTGTGAAGTGTATCCTCATACTCATTCTAGGGCCAGTTGGGTCAAGTTGTACAAAGCTTTGCACAACTGGATTTTTGAATGTCTCCAAGGATGGATGTTGCACAGTTATCTTTTAGCTCCTGTTCCATGTGTAACTCCTCTTCCTTTGAATAAACTCTTTCCTTTGTTAAGTTAAAATTTCCCGTGTTCTAACGTATCCATTGCCTCTCACACTTCTGCTATGCACTTCTGAGAGGCGTTTCACTTCATCTTCACTATGTAGTCGTAATCATCAGCTGGCTTTCCCCCTGGAATTCCTTTAAATTTTAACAACTTTTTTCTCTCGGCTTCTTTGCTCTTGACTGTTTTGATAGGTTTTGTTTGGGCCTCCTCCATTGTGTCTATCTTATACTGGAGAATCCAAAACTGGTCACAGTACATGCTTAATAATGAGCATTAAGAGAGTGAGTTTATTTAAAAAACAAACAAGTATTCCACAAATAACAACAAAGTCATTATTTGAAATAACCACAGAAAGCAAGAACCACTCTTGCACTATAAATAGCATTTAATAAAGACCAATAAATTATAATAAGTGATGCTTTGGTAAGTTTAAGACTTCTTTGGGAGAAAATCATTTGGGAAGTTAGATGGTACAGATTTAAAGTGACCTCCAAGTAATTCAAGACAGGTAATGAGAAAGATTAGGAAGATTAGAAAGTTTCTTTATAGAGTATACTTTTAGTCCCCTTTTTATTTAGCTTCAACTTCCAGCCACTGAAGTTACTTTGGTGTCTTCCTTCTAATGCAAGAGTTCTCGACTATTTCAGTCAGTGTTTTGATATTTGTCAAAATCCTTTTCAATTGTCCACTATGAATTGAATTGTCCAAGAACTTCAAAAGCATTTTTAAAATATAGTTTTATTTTGTTACCTAACAAGTCAAATTGAAATTGAATTTAAGATGACCAATAAAATATTTCAATCAATATATAACTATTTCTCAGTATTTATAGGTGACTGAAGTTGAGAAATTGGCAGGCATAACTTGCAGAGGTTGTTTTCATAATTTCTCCTCAGTTACTACTTACAATATTACGATCTAGCCCGTTCCTCTGCCAAGTAATTATGACTACTCCGAGTTCCTCCATCTAAATTGTATCCTATTCCCACAGACTTTTTCTGAATAGTGTCCTTTCTAGCAATGTAATTAAATCACTCATGATAATCCATCCTCCCAAACATTGACGTTTCCATTTCTGACAGATATGGTAAACATGATTTTTGCCCTGCATGTAGCCCTTTGCAATGCTTTGTTCTTCCAGCCAGCTGTTTCTCACTTTACATCTCTGGCTCATCAGCTGGCTTCTGCTTGGAGCTACTCTCCCCTTCATCATTATTCACTTCATGGCACCAGTGCCATCTGATTGTTCTGTGGTCTACTTGTTACTTCTTTTTCCTTCAAGGTTTTTTTCACTCAATATGGACACTTGGAAGGAGTTTTCTGTAAATATCCTCAGCTGCTCTACTGTTTTTCTTTAAATGCCCCTTTCAAAACTTGGATTTGGGATGCTTGAAGACGTATAGTAGTTGTTAGGTTTGTGTCTCCCAAAACCCCTCCAGTGCTGGGTAGAAACTCTCTATGGGAGATGCATACCTATAGCTCTTAGATATGAAACAATTTTCCTCCTCCTTTTAATCTTACCCAAGAGCTACACACCCTAAACAACAACTATTTAGAGTGTCTAATTGCTTCAAGGAATTGCAGTTCTGAACAGAATGAGACAACTACAAAGACCAATTTGGGAACAGCTCCATACATCTTTCTTTGGAGGAAGTGTAACTTGTACCTGTTGAGTATATGAGAAGTCGTGGTAAATCACCTCTCTAAATGGGGTGCTAAATCTATGATGTGTTCTCCAGCACTAGTACTGATATTTATAATGTGGGGGTTTTTTTTAATAAGGATCTCTTAGCATTATGCCATAAAGTTTCTGATCCAAAAATGGAGGATTCTTTTTGTATTTATTTAGAAACAGTACTTATATAAGCCTATTGACTCATTGGCTGTGTTTGCAAAATATAAGTATTTCTAAGCTCAGTCATTTATTACAGTGCAACAAGGAGAAATTTAGTCATTCTGCTCATCTGATTTACTTGAATTGCTCATTAAATTTTAGAGAGAATTCTGTAGAATAGCCTGGTACCTTAGTGTAAAACTATATACAGAAAAAGTGTTTAGTCCTAGTGTAAAAAACATAAGTGAAAGGTGGAAAAGAAAAATGGTTGAACCCATAAAAAAATAACGTAGGACTTCTAGAACTCACTAACAAAGCCACTTACCGATGAAGAGTTAAAAACAAAGCAAAAGGTGTGAAAGATATGACCCATTCAAAATATGGAGTAATAGGTAAAAAGTGGAATCCTCTTTTATTTGAAGTATTGCTCATGTAAAACAGCTGTAGCTCAAAGTTCTTTGAAGTTCTAAGTAAAATTCTTACACGTAGTCTCAAAGAATAGAAAGAAATGAACTGCAAAAGTGCATGCTTTCTTCTATTCTGATGTACTTCATTGGAGGTAAAGGAAGGTGCTAACTACATAGTTCTTTATTTTTTTAATTTTGAAATTGTATTTCATGTTATTTTATGAAGCAATGGGCTTAACAGAATTTGGTTAAAGCAATTCACTGAAGGTATGATCTGTTTTATGGCTGCATCCTCTTGACCAGAAAGGCTCAAACAACAGATATTACCTCCAACGTGTCTTACAGATATCAGTGTATGAAAAGTTATCTATTTGTCATTTCTGCCATTCATACGTCATGCATCTGCAGGATCACATACTGTTTTGGGTGGTAAACTCAGCAATGATGTAGCCTGACTTCAAGTGTTTCTAGTTTTACTGTAGGTGTATTTCCAGGAAGTAAATACAAAAAGGTAGGCCCTAAAGTTTGGGAGGGGGTTATGCATAGTTTTGTTGCTGAGTATTTCTCCATTCTCTAATGGATGGATGGTTGTGTGCAGCTGAGAGTTTTCAATCATAAGAAAGGGATAAGAAGAACTTGTGGGTTAATGCAAGCTCAGGTTCCAGGGTCTGGTGAAAGCCTCGAGCTACACAGCTGAACACTATTTACAGTCCATTTTGGCACTTCGCTGTGACACAGTTCCTTCTGTGGTGTTTGCACAGCTAGGGTTGTTCTTCTGTTTTTCCCCTTTAAAACTCCTCATTCCTTCCATAAAAATGCTTTTTAAATTGTGCTTAGGAGTGACAGCTGTAGCATACCTTAATGCTCTTTTTTGTGAAAAACACCTATAAGAGAGGAACACAACTCATTCTCACGGGAACCCCTTCTGAGGTTTCCAGCTGAATAAAAAACAGAGCGCACAAAAAAAAAAAAAAAATTAATTATTATTCTACTTCAAAAAACACTGCAAACCTTTCATGTGGTGCAGCAAACATGCTAGAAATGTGTGGGATTTCAGCAGGAAAGAAAACTTGCACAGACTACTGTTGCAAGATATTTGGGCAACTAATGAGTTTAGTTCCAAGAAACAGAAAAGGTTATTATTGACCACTCAAGTTCTGTTATTATTGACCACTCAATATTTTTAAATCTATCACACTGTCTTCACCTAACATTTTTTCAATTAGATGAGGATTTTATAAAATGTTGAGTGGCATTTCTGAGCATACACTATTCTCTAGCTACTGTTGCAGAGTTAAAGGAAAGAGGCTGATGTACCCTAAAACAGCTGCTTACAAGAGGAGCGGCATCACTGGTGGTTTTTATTTCTTTTCAAAAGGGAAAATGTTATTTCCTGACCAGCTCTTAACAGGAATTTTATAAAAGAAGCAGAACCATTGTGCATGTCCACTGGTAGTTCACTTATAGAAACACCATGTTTTGTAGTCCTTTGTTACTGTATTGTTATTGTCCATAGAAGTCCCTGACAGCCACTCACACAGAAAGCGTGACAATACAAAGGAGGAAATGAAGAAAGAAATAACTGTATTAAATTTGTCTACCCTTTAAATAAAGTTGCCATTTTCCCCACAATCTGTCACCAAGTAATTGTTTTGCTATCTAGCTGTAGCAAATTTTAGCAGCAAGAAACTCATTATTTAAAGGGCTTTTAAATTTCATATTTTATCTCATTCAACAGTAATCTTTCAAATTCTGTTCCTTTATTCTGCTAATACCACTGGCTAAATTGCTAGCAGTGTATTATTTCTCATTTGGGTTGATATTCAATGCTTAAGAAAGCTGTAGTTCCAACATGCTTATTTTTTGGTTTTGTGGCATTCTTAGCGTAATATTCTTGAATACGCTTCACATAGATTGTCGCGGAGAGCTGAGCCTTTCTGTGAAGGAAGGAGGGAACAAAAGATCTGTGTGTTTCGGTACAGGGCTGTGTTGAATAGCTAACTTTCCTGCACTCAAGTTTGAAAAATTCTATTTTGTTTTTTTTTTTTTTTTCCTTTAAAGCCCATGTATACCTTACCTGGGAAGTCCACATTCCTCTGGAATAAAATTACAAATGGAAAAGCTGTGGACGTGTGGCACATGTCAGAGGCAATAGACTATTTTCTTCTTTCATATCTTACAGTAGGATAACAACTACCATTAAACCTCTTATACTTTCAAATTCTAAAATAAATCATATTATTGTATGACACATGTACAGTGGTATACATATTTACGTTCACCTGGAAAAAAGTAGTTTTACTAAAACTGTAATTTAATGATCTGCCTGGTGATGAAAATACAAACACTGCCCTCAGATCCTGGATAAATACCTTTTATAATATTTTGTGCACTTGTAAAATAAACACTTATTCACCCATATATCTAGCTTATATACTGCCTATTTTTTTGAGGTTTAGAATCTATATATCTTTCAAAAAATAAGTCTCTGATTTCTAGGTTATGTCTCAGAATTTTTTAAATTGTATTGAGCTAAGTAAGCTACTTACAGTATCTGTAAAATTTTCTTGATAACTTCTAGCTTCTGCTGAGAGCAAATAAATAATTTTGCTAAACAGTAAGATTTTTGGCACAATTTTATATACCATCCTACAGTTATCTATGAAGTAATTGAATAACCTCATGATATTTGTAATATATTTCTCACTAAACATTCACATGAAGGATAACATTTGAAAAAACCCTAAAATATTTCAGCTTTGCCTTTTTTTTTTTGATGCAGTTATATCTGTCTGTACTTTCAATGTCATCAATGTGCCCTTATAATGAAGACTAAATTCTGTCCAAGCCATTGAATTTGTATTAAGGCAAATTTTGCTATGGTTACTCATTAGAAAGGTTTGCGTTTTTCTTTAGGTATTGGGGGTTTAGTGCCTTTTTCATCATTTGGTATAGGTTACTGTCTAAACATTAAGATTTTAACCTCTTCTTCCTCCCTGTTGGCATTGAATGGATTCTTTTAAATACTCAATTTTAGTTCCTTGAGAACTGAATAAAGTTCTGAAAGTGCTGCTCATAAGTATGTAAAGGCATTTTGCAGCTGGGAATATGTACAACACAGTTCATTAGAGTTTTTTGTCTTTTACATGAAATAAAAAATCTGATGTCAGGGGTTTTATGTGGGGAGTTCTGGACTGATTTTTTTCTGAGAAATATTTTTTAAACAAATCACCTAGTGTTATGTGCAGAAGGGGCTGACCTACCAGACTTTGGGTCAGAAGGGGGCAGAAGAGACTAAGTGAAGTTCTGAGATAACATTTACAACCAAAATAGGAGAAATTTACATTCCAGAACAACATCATCGTGAGGTTTAAAACTATTAATCAAAAGTGATAACCTTGTAGTTTTTCTTCTTGGTTCAGGAGGATAGTCAACATGCTGTAGCCTTTGTATGGCAAATTAGATACAGATGCCCTTTGCTGAAAAAAACAGTCTTTGTCCAGATTTATCTTCGCTATCTACAGGAGTTTATCTGTCAACTTAATTAGAGGGAAAAAAACCCAAATTATCAGTAATGCATAATTTACTAACACGTTAACCTTGTTAGGATGTGCATTCTGGTAATGTTTAGCTTCTCTGTTAGGTGGTTGTTCATATAGTTTTTGCTTAGGCAGTTTATATTTTGAAAACGCATGTGTAATGTATCTATGAAACCTTAGGCAAAATATGCTGCAGTATCATCCCTTCAAGGTGACTTTCTTTCACGCTTTGGTGCTTCTTACATTTCCATTCGTCTATGTGCCATATCTCGCTTCATATCCAGCTGGATTACGCAGAAATTGATCGTGATTTTTAAGATAGAGCCAAAACTCCCAGGAGATCGTCTTTATGCAAATCACATCCTCGAGAGGAGTGAATAGATGCTTAGAATAAAGGAAAAGTGGATAATTACCTGTTGGGTGGTAAATAATCATATGCCTAAAAGAAGACAGAAAAATAAGCACTGTATGTGTTTGTCTTTGATATTTTTGCCTTTGATATAATTTAGGATTCTTGGTATCGTGCTCAATGTTTAGAGAAAAAAGAAGTCATTTTACAGACAGAAAAAATTATTTTGGTTATATTTTCCTTGCTCTATTGCAAATCCTCCATTTGTTTCTCAGTCTGTTTGCATATTATATCCCTGTAAAAGTGCTTTTTTGTTTGGGGGGATGGTGGTGGTGGTTGTTTTTTAAGAAAAATATTTGTATTTCAAATTTAAAGCAGTATGAAATGGGAAAATCCTGCTGGTCAGACAAGGATAATTCTGGCTTGTTGGATTTTTTTGTTCTTGGGGTGATTTTTTGGAGTTGTTTTGTTTGTTAAGAAGCAAACTCAGCCACAAAAGATTTCATCCTGAAAGCTTATGAAAAAGTACTTTATTATCAAATTATAAATCCTGTATATACAGAGTGACTCTGCTTCTAATGATAAAATAAAAAATATTAAAAATACCTTTAAAATTTCTCTTCTATTGTAAACAAACTATATGGGGGTTTGTGTACATAAATTGTAATTGTGTGTAATACTTGAAGGACAAAATTTATAATTTGAGGCAGGGTTTCAAACAGGTGCTTTAGAGAAAATACGTACATTTTAGCCTCAAAGAAAACACAGTTTCTGTTTCCACTGATAATTCTTCAAGTGTCAGGTGTATGTGTGGGAGGAATAGCAGTACTAGAAGGTGCAAAAAGAAGTGAACTGTATAAGCTGACTCATTTTAGTAGGTTTTGGCAAAAAATATAGGACTGGGTCATGAAAAAAAATGCCACTCTTGTCCATATCTCTGTCCATGAGCCTGATATATTTGTGTATGCATATATACGTATTCCTAGTTTGGTTACTTAGGTTTTAGAAGGATTGTTCCCATGCTTCAAGTTAAGAAATAAGTTCTATTCAGAATCAGAACCCTTCTACTACTTAGAGAAGCTTTTTAATAAAGTATTTATGAAAACAATCTTCAGTTAGCTATATAAGTTCTAGACAAATCTTTGAAGCTGTAAGAATTTTGCTGTGGCCTTTTTTTTAACTGTTTGTTGTTATGTTACTATTTCTGGTTGCTTTTTGTTACTTTTGTTTGCTTAATGTCAACTACAGACTTGTCAAATACATAGTATAAATTCATTATTATGCCAACTAGCTTATTAAGTTATACAGATTCTTCTTGTGATATGCTGGAACAGTAGCTGCATAAAGGGAAAAATAGATACTATTAATAAAGGTAAACTATATTTTTTCTTTGAAGTATATGTTAAAATATTTCTCTCCCTAAAATAATTGTCCGTCTCTGCTGATAATTAATTAAATCCTAACTTCCATGGTAGAGAAGGTTCCTCTTGACAGATTTCCCAACCCACTAAGAATTAATGAGCTTTTCAGTTCTCAGTTTAACACACTCATTGTTTTCATTTGTAAAGGTAGTATTACAGAATCACTGAATGGTTGAGGTTGGCAAGGACTTCTAGAGGTCATCGGGTTCTACACCTCTGCTCAGGCAGGGCCAGCTCAGGCAGGTTGCTCCGGACTGCATCCTGATGGCTTTTGAGTACCTCCAGTGATGGAGACTCAAAACCCTTTTGCTGAGGGATGTGTTCACTACCCAGAATGATAAAATCTTCCCCTATATTCAGAGGAACTCTCTGTGGGTCCCTATTGCCTCTGGTCCTGTCACTGAGCACCATGGAAAAGAGCTTGGCTCTGTTCTCTTTACACCATCTCTTCCATTATTTATACACACACATGTGATGTCACTGAGCCTTCTTTTTCAGGCTGAAGCACCAACTCTCTCAGCTTACCTTAAGCATCTTTGGAAGTCTGTGAAAGTCCCTCAATCATCTCAGTGGCCTTTTGCTGGACTATGCCAGTAGCTCCACATCTTTCTTGTGGTCAGGAGCCCAGAACTGGACCCAGCATCTGTGGAGTGGTCTGAATAGAGGGGAAGGCTCACTTCCCTTGACCTCTTGGTAGTACTTTGCCTCATGCAACCCAGCACCTGATTTATCTTCTTTCGGGCAAAGGCATATTGCTGGTTCATGTTAACTTGTCCACAGGGGCCCGACAATATGTATCTACGGTTTTAAGTGAATTTAAACTTCCTAGATATTTTTCCTCAAACACAGTCAAGACTTACTTATCTGTAATTTTTCTTTGGGGAAAAATAATTAAAATTTAGAGTTAGTTAAAACCTGCCAAATTGTATCTTTTGGGATTCACAACTCTATGCTGTTATATTTTGCCTTTACAGTAAGTCTGATTCTTTACTGCAATGCTAACTAGATTGTGTCAGACATTATGCAAAATTCAGTTTTTCTTTCATATAGATTAATACAATTTTCAAAGAATATTAAATACAGCAGAGTACCTTTTTGATGGGATATAAAAATGGTGTTTATTAATGTTTTAGAATAGTTCCCAGAGTAGAAAGAGTCAATAAAACTATCTTAAAATCGAGCAGGTTGCATAAATCATTAGTGTGTGGAACCCTAGCTCATATTGATAAACACTTTACAGATAATTACATTCTACTGATCTGCTGCTCAGTATGAAGAGGCTAATAGGGCACAACCCCCAATACAATTCCAGGTGTGTGACAGTGACAAAATTGTTGACAGAAACAACAGTTGAGAGTATGTTCTGATGTATGACTACTTTGATCCACAACGTAATGTGGCTGTACTTAAATGAGATATGTAAGAACAGGATCAACTTTTCTTTAGAATTTGCCAAACATTGAAGTAAATTCAATGAAGTGAACTTTACTATACACTGTGTGTTTTACACGTATCCCAGGACCATCTTCTCTGACATACAGCTAAAATCACATGTCTGGGTCACAGCCCACTGTTGACACATACCATGTAATTTTCCACACATTCTTTGAGCAGCAGTCAAAAAAACATTATTGGTCTTCAATTCTCCAGTTTCAGCCTCACTTGATCTCTTATATGTTCTGTGCATACAACTTGGCAACACTCAGTGCCCTTCCCTGTAGGATTCTGTACAGATTTTTACATTCTAATCCTGTAGACTTACAAACATTTTTACTGAAGGAAGCATGGTAGTTAAAAAGGAGAAAGTGTTTCCTCCTCTCTGGATCTCCATCAACTGATCTAAAAGGGTGCAGCAGCCTTAAAGAAGTGTGTGGTGTGTTTTTCTTTCTGACAGTAGTTATCGCTTCCTTCCCTATGAGGGAGCCAAGATGTGATAAGATAAAAGAAATGAAGCTTTAAATTATCTTTTTAATCCTCATTCCTAAGATTACTTTTAAAGAAGGTATTTTCCCCTATCTCAAGGGATGCTCCAGTGTAACTTCTACTAACATTTATTCTGGATAAAGGTGTTTTTTGTAGAGATTGCAGAAATAGCACTAACACAAAAATTCATATTACAATTGACAGTTATGCAGAATAATACAAATGTAGTATATTTTTGTCAAACTTTAGTTTTTCAGAGAGGTTTCTTCCCTAGCAATTTCTCATACAAACTTAATATTTTACCCTTCTTTCTTAAGTTACATCTAAGGCAATATTTTGCCAATAAAAAGGTCATCTGGTAGTCCATCGTTTATCTTATTCAAAACAACGTTAAGTTTATCGTATGTTTTTTAATATTTCATAGTTATTAAGCAAAAGGGGACATTTTATCATGGGAAAGGGTAGGATCCCAAGCGTCAGAATTATGTATCAGAGTCTTTAGCTTTAGACAGAAAAAGGTTGAATTAGACAGTTGATACACCACTACTGTGCCTTGTAAAGAAAGGCCTCATAATATAGAGGGGGAAAAAAAGGCTAAAATCTGACAAATGTGGAATTAAGGGCAACGGAAGCACTCAAAAATCCTAGGTAAAGAAACGCCTTGATGTCTGGAGTCAAACTCTGTCCAGTTTGAGACTTTACAGGTGTTTTCCCTTGTGGAAGCAACTATGAAAAGGAACTCTGTTTGTATTATTTTTAAATGAGTTATTTAACCACTTCTTAAGCAAAAAGTAGACATTTGATGAATTTTTCTTCCCAGATTTATATACTATCAAATTTTGTGCGACTATTTCAAAGAATAATTTACTACTTTGAGTAGACTATGACCAAGATTTACCTTTTTGTCTTGTTACTTGAAGAGGGATGCTCCAAACCAGACTTTCTCCCCTGGAAGGAAATACAGACATGTCTCTTTGTCTTATCAGGATGGCTTGTCAAATACAAGATTTAGCTAATGCCAAATCTCATCCTTTCAAAATTTATAAGTACCTTTTTAAATATTTCAAATTGAAGTATAACAAAGCTATAAAATTCTCTTGCTATAAAATCATTGTTATTTATTAAAAAGCTATTTTCTAGTTAGCTATTTTAAAGCTAGTTTGTTATTTATCCAATATTTCATATTGAAAAAGCAAAAATACACAAGTTGGTTTTTTTTATGTAATATAAAGAAACATAAAAAAACATAAAGAATTTTGTTACATTGCAGCAATGTTATATAATACCTTCAATCTCTTTTATTAAATAGTAACCTGTTATCAAAAAAGACTGACATGATATGGCAGCATCTATGAAGGTTAAAACAGTAGCAGAAAACTTATAGGAAATATTATTGTAAGAAAACTGCCATATGCAGTTCAAGGAAAAATCACATAAAGGAATGCAAAACTGCTATCAAAACCTGATTATGAACAGTAGTTCAGAAGCAAAAGGAAATTAGAATTGTTTTATAGTAGTTAACCCATAAAATTCTTTCTTGTAGGTCTCTAAAACTGCACTCTGTAGTGTGTGTGAAGGCATTGAAAACATAAACTTTATCTGAAATTCAGAGCTCGATCAAATTGGTTGTGGGAAACAAGACAACTCTTGTTTTCTTAAAACAAAATAAAAATTTACTGTAAATAAGGAATAACAAAGCCCAACAAATTTAATAACAAGAATTAGCAAAAATGCTCAAAAATTAAAATTTCAGGATCCAATGGCTTGGTCTAAAGGTCCCCAGGAACGCAGGAGATCCAGTGACCTTTTGGCCCTTTTGGGCTCTAGACCACCAGAAAGAAACACTTGCAGTATTGAGGTGACTTTAGTTAATCTAAAGTCAATTATTTATGATGGGCTTCCAGTGGAAGTTGGCCTGTACTCAGCACTGACCTTCGTCCATGGCCAGGTCCATCTGACTAAGCCAGCTCCTGGCTCTGTGCACCCGATTTTAGAGTGCCTGAGCTCCGCCTTGTTCCTCCCACAGCCCGCCCACATGGTCCATGGTGATGGGTGGGATGTAGAGGTGAGATAATCTGAGTCCCCCAATGGCTCGCTGTTGTCCAGAGGGTGATGTTACTCTTTTCCAAAGGCGGGAAAGTCCCCTCCTTGAAATTCAGGTTGGCATGGAGACGAGTTGCAGGGTAACTGTCGGGAGCTAAAAATAGTCTGGGGCAGTTATGAACCTGGGTTTCTGAGTCTCTTCCAAGGTTGGGTTGGATGTTAAAATCATTTGTAAAAATATACTTGCAGAAATACAAAACAATCATCTAAACATTCTTTGAACAGTTAACAATGGTGTAAAAATATGAAACTTGCTATGAAACTTACAGAACATTATTTGTATCTAAACTGGGAACTAACAACTTGGAAAATCCATTGGAAAAGGGCTTTTGAACTGGGAACTGCATAATCTTTTAATAAAGACTTGGGTAATTGGTATTTGGGCTGATGGGTCATTAAAAAGAAGAGTACAAAACTTTATTAACTGGGGAAATTAACTGGGAATTAATTAAAACACTTAAAACACTGGATATGCAAAGACCAACCTTCAAATTTCATATATGACATTGGTTTTGTCTTCTATTTGGTTCTTAAGGCATGGTATTTTCTTTATATTTCTTCTGTTGACTTCACCATTACATTTCTGGAGTGAAAGGTTATCTTATGTAAGTGTTGGGGTGGACCCCCCTGGGCCCCCCCAGCTGGGTCCCTGCCATGTGACTGAGTCGGATCTGTCTAATGTTCCAGCAGCCCGGGGTCTGATCTGGTTGGTTGTCCCAGCTCCACCCCTGGGATCACCTTTCCCCCTGTCTGTGATAAAACCAGCAGGATGGAAAGCCCCGCCCTCTTACCTCGCTGACTCTGCCCAGGTCGGTGCTCTGTCCCCCCCAGGACAGAGGGAATAAATGACTTAACATCATAAAGGAGGTTTGAGCTGTATTTCTCTTCTCAACTTCTGCTTCTGGTGGTAGCTGTCAACAAACACTGGCTTAAGTGGGGCTGCACAGTCAAGGAATGTCTAGGCTGTTTGTGAATGGTCTAAGGATATTCCAAGACATAAAGAGGCAAGCTCGCCACAAAAAATTAGGCAGTGGATAGCTAATAACCCCAAGAAGTACATACTGGAAGATTATTTCAAATTTTAGAATAATGTCTGCTTTTGGGAATCTAGTTCTTTCTAGTTTTGTTTCATTATGTGTTTCACAATCTTCATTCCTACTTGTTGATTTGACAAATTTAATCCAGTTTACAAAATTAAGTCTTTTCCATGTTTTTCTTTTTGACATTTTCTCTTTTAAAAATATAATTGTATTTTGATGAATCATCTTTCAACAAAACATGAGAAGACTGAGTATAAAGTTGGCTTTAATAAGACTGCTCTTTTGGGTTTTGTTTGTTCAGATTTGGAGGGGCGGTGGTTTCTTTGGAGGTTTTTTTTTGTTTGGGTTGTTTTGGGCTTTTTTTTTTTTTTTTCCTCTCACCTTCTCAGCATCTTGGGAAAACTATGGGCAGCTCAGATGTGTTGTGTACCGGGGGAAGTCATTCTTATCAAATGTGATAAGTCTGTTACCTCTTTGCCGGAATGATTTCTGTAGTCTGACTTGTGGAGGTTTGTAGGATTGCTCGTTTCAAATGGCAAGCAAGAGTTCTGAGGGTTTCTTCTGAGGGGTGTTGTGTTTTTTCTTCCTGTTAACACGCTGAGTAAGCCAGCTTGTTAATGATCCTTCCTTTTATGGGACGTTCAAAAAGGGACGGGGATTTGCAAGATGCATTTGGGTAGTGGAGAACAAACAGAATTCTGATATGCAAAATCTGAGCAGCATCCAGATTTTGTCTTTCATATGTGTGTGCTATTAAACACCAATTGGTTCTGTTATTTAAAAAAATATTTCAAAAATCCTTGCAAAGTCTTTTCTGAGATTGCCTTTGTGTTTTGAAGCAAACATTCCTCCAAGCTAATCATGTCCAGCATTTTAAAACTTTGGCTGTTGTCATGAGAGGGCACAAGAATTTTATAGCTGCCTTTTAGATGATTGAAGCAACTTGTGATTGGCAGTGCTTAGGACTTGCATCAGTACATTGCAAATGGTCCACCAGATTTAACAAGGATTTAGCAGTAATGACAAAATCTTCTATCGAATCTAGAAAAGTATTGCATTTTTTTAATTATTTAATTACAAAAAATGGTCTTTAAGAGGATTGGGCAAGAGGCTATGTGAATTGTATTGTTAGATGATGGTACTTTGTTGTTAGGTCAAAATGTCAGGAGATCATTGGATTCTATTAGGAAAACAGTGGTGCAGTTTCAATCCTAAAAATAAATTATTTTTAATTTGTTCAGGGTAAAACATAAAACTGCTGTATTTATCTAAATATGTCTTGTGTATGGAATATTTCTGACATTTTTTCACTCTTGTCACAATCTGTGGCTTCCTAACACATCTAATACAGACAAATTGTTCACACTGACTTTACAAGTATATTTTCTGGCAAGCTTTCTGGTTAGTGAATAAAATAGATTTCAGTCTGAGATTTATATTTTTACATATGTCCTTCATCAACTTTCTTAGATTTCTCCATTTTTCTTCTGTTTTTTAGCATGTAATTTAAACTTTGTATTTACTATAGAAGATGTATGTTGTGCCTCTCTATCTAGAGATTGCGTCTTTCTATGAAGGCTGTCTTTGTGCGTTAGATCTGTCTTTTTTAAAGCTTATCTTGATTCCAGGTTTTCAATGGAAAACATAGTTGATTCAATGGATTAAGTATTGCCCTGCAGGAATCATTAATAAATAATACAGTGTTGCTGCAAGGAAAGAAGGGGGCCAAAGAGCACAGGTTGAACCATGAGGGTTACCACACAACAGCCCATTAGATGAATTCAATTAAAGATTATAAACACATATATATAGATTATACACATGTATGTGTGTATGTACGTATAAATACTTGGTAGTCTTCTTACAAAGATCTTTAACCCTTGCTAGAGAAAAAAATTCTGTACCAGGAAGCTGTGTTTTCAAAGCTGACAGAGAGAAAATGGAGCTAAATATTTTTAAAAGGTATAGATTTTCAATCCCATTGCATTGAAAATTGTTACATTGTTCTTAGAAACCTTGTAGAGGAAGATGCTGCTAATGCCAAGGTCGCAGGTTCAATCCCTGTATAGGCCATTCACTTAAGAGCTGGGCTCATGGATCTTTCTGGGTCCCTTCCAACACAGGGGATTCCGTGAAAAATTCTGTGATATCATATTCATTAATTCATGAGAAATCCAAGTTTCCTATTTGGTTTTGTTCCTTTCCTTATTGACAATAATATGGTAAATAATTGGTGAGAGATCTCAACTTCACAGGAAAAAAAATGAAAATTTGTCTTTGAATAAAAATACTTCTTCATGTAGGAACATAGCTATTTCTTTTGCAGTCTTAGAGGGTACTTTCATTTAAAGTGCAATCATAACAAATACGTGGAATAAATTGCTTTCACCTCTATAGTAGCTAATGAACCCCCTTAACACCACGATGGCTCTGAAATCTAGAATAGATTTGAAAGAAGAAAGTATAATGGTGTTTTTTTCCACCTGGGAGGTGTGGATAGTCTTTAGAAGCTCCCAACAGATGAAGATATTTTTCCTGTTGATGTTTTTGTGCTTGTTTTGCTGCTGTGAATAATACTGCATTATAATAGATTTTTAGGGTCAAATCCCCACAGGCAAAAACTGTGAAGGAACTCTCAGCAAGCAGTAATTGAATTGCTGAGTTACAACATACTACTACATATGTTTTGATTTCATCTAAAGCAGTTATGTTTTACTGTGCTTAGGGATGTAGACATGCTTTTACATCGCTACATTTAGTGATGCAAATCAAGCTGTTGTCATGTATAAGGATGTTCTTTGCATGTGCCAAAGAACATTGGTCTGTATAGAGAATACCTTGTTAGTTTCTGCAGAGTTGGGATGAAACCTCTAGAACCTAGAATTTCTTTTCTAGCGTGCTTTGTGAGCTTTGGTAGCTGTTCTGTTCCTTGCAGACAGCAATACAAAAAGGCCACAATTTTTTTTTTCCATGTAAACTGAGAAGACTCTTTTTGCATTATTTTGGTTTTTAAACCTTTGTCTTGAGTTTTGTGTTTTAATATTGTTTTCTACAAATTGTGATTTCTAGTTTTGTTTTTTCATTTTTTGGAGTGCAGTTGATCACAGCATTGTTTTTCTTGAAAAAAAAAAAACAAAACAAAAAATTAGATGAATAAACAAAAAACCTCACCCCAAATTAACAATCTATAATCAGTGTTTATTGATATCTGATAACTACACTGGTTATTTCCAGCTGGTGGAGTATATTTTCTGTTATCATTTTCTGTATACATTCTTCACCAAAACATGTTGTGTTCCATCTCAAGATATAAATTACTTAAATAGCAAGTTCAATTACTAATTGATATTAGTACTTAACATTATGCAAACAGTATGGATTGCTCCTGGCAAACAACTGGGAGGGCAAACATCCCTGCCTAGAAGAGCTTACAGCTAACAAAATTTAAAATGGATATTATCTGCAAACAAAAATCTGACATATTTTATATGTGTCTACATTGTTCTAACGTGTGCAACTATAAATGCATAAAAAATTTGGAGTTCTTGTCATAATCTTGAAAAATTGTTATTTTGGTCTAGCTGCTTTGTACACTTTAACTAGGAATACCATTTTCTTATTGGAATTATAGTGATGTATTTATATTTATATCAGGAACAGGGTTTCTTCCAAGGAATATAGGAGGAAGTAGGTATAGAAGTAGAAACTACCATCTTGAATATGGTGATTCTCTGTGTGATATCTAAAAAGGGCATGTTTGCATGTATATCTATGTATACAGATAGATATTGTGTCCCAGATGTATTTTCACATGCCGTCAACATGCTTGTGTAATAAATGGTTTCATCCTTTTATCTTAGTTTCTACAGGTTTGCATGTATTTGTGTGTATGCTTTCATGCACTGTATTTATTTTCCAGTGTATAGAGTGGTGTTGATTTTATTTAGTATTTTACTTTCCAGTGTATATAGTGGCATTAAAGGATGAAGTATTGTACACAAAGTATTGACTCTTGGAGGTTCTGTTTGTAAGCTTGAGTTTGCCATTTGTGATGCCATATTTCTAAACAAATGCTTTAAATATTAAATTCAGTTCTCACAATTCATAGGTAAAGATTTTGAGAGATCCTGAGTTAGAGAGTTTCATTAAAGTTGTGATCTTTGTCTCAGCCTTGCTTCAAGCTACCCTCATGCCATAATTCTTTCCCCTTTTTCTCCTCTCATGTGTAGCTGTGGTTCATTTCTCTCCTTCATTCCATGCTCGATGAGTTCCACACCTTCAAAATGGCTTCTTCACACATTCCTCCTGATATATAATTTAAAACAGTCATCTACGTATTAATGGTAAGACTGAATTAAAAGTATAAATTCTGAAACACCGTATTCACATTATTTTGTCCCCACGTTTGGTTTTCTCTTGTTTCTTTTTCTATGTTCTTTGGAGTCTTCTTGCAGTAACAAGAATTAACTCTTTTTTTATGCCTGAGTTTTTATAGTTTGTATTGCCACCCATATCATCTCTGGGGCTGGAGCCTGGATGGCAACAGACTTGCTTACCTCCCTGTTTTGTGCTTCTGACAAGACAGTCACTTTGGGACGTAGTGTCTATAACTAGGCAAAGTCTCTCCTTTCTACCAGTGACATACAAGTCACAACACCTGTACAGAGAGCATCAGATGCCCTGGTCTTGTCATGAGATCCTTAAAGATCTGGGGATATGGGCACTGCCTGTCTCCTGCACTCCACTGCTCCTTATGCAAAATCTTTTTGTAGGAAATCTGACAGCCAACCTTTCTCCTGAAAAACCAGTACATGGGAATAACTGCTCAAATTGCATCTCAAATCACAAGGTACTGCATTCAGTGCATCCTATTAGTCACAGATATTGGTGTCTCTACTTTACCAGAAGGTTTCTTCAGGGGAAAGCTCTTCTCCCCTGATCCACTTGGCATGTCAGAACTAAAGACACTTACTACAACGGAGATGAAGATGCTCCATGAACCATACAAACTCAGCAGGCAATGAATGCCAGTATATGATGGCACCTTGGAGCTCATTTGACGTGAGAGAAATTTGCTCTGGTCTCTTTCCTACCATGCACAGTTGCTATAGCCACTGCTTTGCCTAGCTGAATGATAACAGTATTTAGTATTTGCTCTTAACTGTTAGTTCACTTTTTTTTCTTAAGCTAGACTAAGGAATTATTGAAGTCTTATTACTTGCCTTTTTCCTTTTTTTTCCCCACAGTATTTATGAAATAATTTTTCCACTTCTGAATTTGTGAATTTACAGTGTGTTTGTTAATTAAGGATGGCAGAAGATGTAGATCAGTGCTGTAGCAAGAAAGCTTACCAAGAAATGGTTTTATATACTGCAGTAAATTCTGTAGCAGCATGATTCACCTACATGCTACCTTTTCAATAGTGCTGTTTATTACCTCTAAATTAGTTAATGTCAATGATTTTAGTTTCTCTGACTGATGCAAAACCTATAGACATTCTGCAAATATAATCCTATATTGTTGGCAGAAATGTCAGCAGGTCTTGTGTAAAGAATTAAGTTGTACAGAGAATTAGTTAGGAATAACCCTTTTTCTATAGTTAGAGGAACTTCTGGGCCCAAAGCCATGCAAGTATGAGGAGAGGTTGTACAACTGCTAGACATGGGTGGTTTGGTTCTCAAGGAAAAGGCAAGCAGTCTTGGGAATGATTCTTGCAGAAGGCTGCTTTGATTAGCTGAGCCAAGAACCTTCCAGGATTTCATTAACTGAATTTAGTGAATTGAACGAAACAACTTCTAGCACAACCTCAATTTGAAGTTCTTGTTGGTGCCTTGAGATGGGAAAATTCAGCATTCAGTAGCAGATTGAAAGATAAATTGATTTAAGCTCTATGCTTCAGAAGTGAAATTTTACTGCAGTCAGGATTTGGATGGCCTCAAATTAGATATTTCTTCAGGCAAGTCCAAATTCTGAACTATCCACACAAGTTTTATTTCTGGTACCATTAAGAATCACCTTGCTCTCTTTGGCCCACCACTCAATGGCTACAGTTTTGTGTCCACTATATTTATTTACCACAAGGGCTTTTGCTCTGCTTCAAGGCTACCCTGAGGCATCCTGATTCCTACCCATGTCATGGTACCATGATGCAGCTTCAAAGTGTGAAGCCTTGAGGCTTCCTGTAACACAGCAGAATGAGCTGTAGCAGGCTGAATAAAACACTGCAAATTTCCCAGATTTTGGTGCCTTGGGCAAACACCCTGTTTATATTTTCCATTATTCTCCTTCGAGGTCGGCTTTGAAGGATCCAGTGCTATGTCAGGCTTCAACCTTTGAGGAGCAATGGTACTGCATGTCTTGGCAGATCTGAAGATTTTTAAAGTGCTAAGAGGGTTGATCTTGAAATTCAGGTTTCAAGGACTGAGCATGTGCATAAATCATTGAAAGCATTTGTAATCGAGACAATAATGGCAATTTGGACCAGCAGGCAGACCTTAGTACCTGATGCATAGTTTTGGGGGGGTTTTTTTGAACCTGAACAATTTGATATTAAAATAAAGACATTCTAAAGTAGCCGAAATAAAGGACATCAAAAGCCAAAACAACAAAAAAACCCCCCTCTACTTTGATTGCAAGGTGCACAATGTGAGGCTAAAGTATCTGCACATTGTTATAACCACTGTAAACTCATTATTGGAATGACAATGTAGTTAATTAAAAATTATTTACAGGCATTTCCTTGCTACAGAATTACAGAATTCATCATAAGCTGTAAAATCCAGCTAAGAAACGGTACATATTTGGATAGCTAGTCCATCTTGAGTCTATGTTTAATTACATTGTTGACTCGAACTTGGAAGTGCAAACTGAAGAACTGACATATCCCTAAGCTGATTGAATTGCTAACAGCCTCTAAAACGTGTTTTATGGCCATGCCACTCCTGCCTGCAGCTTCATGCTTTTCTTAGACTGACTAAGGCTGCATCCATTTTAGCCAAATGAGTGAGTCAAATCAACACAAAAAAAAGAAGGAAAGAAACAATAGAAAATGGGAAGAAGAATGGGAGGAGGAATAGTTTTAATTGTTTTAGATTCCCATACTGGACCCAGTTCAGGAAAGATCTGGTGCTGATGCAGAGGAGGGAAGTATATGGGGAGATTCTACTGAGCTTGCTTTTTGAGTAACAACTTGCTTGTACTAGCAAAACTCTAGTATGGATTGTATTCTAGATTGTTTTAACTGTATTATGCTTACAGCATAGCCACAAAGCTGGCTGCAGCAGACACATACAGATACACTTGGGAAAATGATCAGATTTAAATTCAGTGCATTTTCCAGTGCTTTTTTAAAGGACCCACTTATTTTACTAGATAGTGACTTGAGTTGACAGCACACTCCAGGTCTACATTTACAATGCTTAACACACATTTATTCTTCATTTCTGTTTCACTCACAAAGGAAATATATTTTGCCTTTATCACTGAGCACTATGACACTGATATACCCAGAAAGAACCCAAATTTTCTTCTGTGAATTGCTAAGTCTGCAGGCAAAATATTTTGTTTCATTCCAAGTAAATGGTGCATGGGGTTGTATAGCAGAAGTAGTAACCTTTACTGCTATTTGATATCACAGCAAAAGATTTCTTGAGATTACAAGAAATCTTATAAACGATCTCCTGTATGGTGCTAATACTGGATTCCCTGCTAAGCCATAGTAAACAGAAAGGATGTAAAAACAACTGCAGAAGATATTTCAGTTTGAAATCCAGCTATAGCATTTCAGCAGAACCCCAGTCTACTTTCAGCATTAAGGACCACAGTAGGTAAAGTTAACATCTGTAAACTAAAAGCTAATCTATGGGAAATTTTGATTATGGGCCATGAATTCTTTATTTGCATTTTTTAAATGAAGAAAACAGCACAGAATTAATAGCACATTTCAGATATTCTAGAAAGAAATACATTTCATTCTCATCCTGCTTTCTTAATCATATTCTTTTCCTCAAATAAAGTAGATTTTATTAGTCAAAGCTTTGTCCAAAATAATATTGCAAAAATGGTCCTATGTTTTTTTCAGAAGTCTTTGTCATCTAAAGCTTCTGTGGACTTTGATTCCAACCTAAATGATTCTTATGATTCTATGCATATTTAACACCCTTGAAATCATGTTCATAGTAGCTGCATCCCTCTGCACTGCTGGTATTATTTAAAAAACTCTTTTAGAGAGATTGTCTGAAAGGAAATTACAAATTCAGACACTTTCCTGAGAAAAAATGCCACCAATTATGATTCTTTCTCAGTCTGTATTAAAAGTCATAGCAATATTTTTATTTGCTGCATTTTGTATACACACGTCTATAAATAATACAAAGATGCATGACTCAAGCTGTGTAAATAATGGATTTTAGTCTACTCCCAAATAATGTAAAAGACCCAAAGAACCCTCAGATTATTTATTCTTACAAAGCCAAACTTTTTCTTTCAAAATTCATGATGAAGAGTTGGGTTGAAAAATAGTCTTGTGTGGAAAGAAGTCTCTTTTAAATTAAAAAGTAATATATGTGAGGGAAGTGTTAGTTGTCTGTAATTTAGAGAAGATAGAGGGTATTTTTGAAAGTAACAGAACTGAAGGTTTTAAAAGTGAGAAAAATGCAATTACATATCAGTCAGTTTTAATGAAGTAAATAATTGCAAAAAAACCCTCAACTGTTGTACATTGTTATAGAGAAACAAATAACAGCTGAAAAAGCTTTATCGAGCATAATTCATACCAAACTGTATGACGTTGAATTTGTTACAGAATAATGGGCTTTCTGGATTCAGACATGGGGATGGATGTCACATATACTAAATTTATTAAAGCAGTTAATACTGCCTCAGATGAGATTCCTATAAGCAAGCTAGGAAATGGTAGTTTAGATAAAACCGAGGTAAGGTAAGTGTAAAGCTGTTTGGGAAGGAAGGTGTTTTCAGAAAGGTTAGATAGAACTTGCCTTCTACTTAGATAGTATCTGCTCTTAGAAGGGATGTAGGTTTCCAGATTGACTTTTTATAATCCCTTCTGGTCCAATTTTCTGTTTGTGTATAGTTCTGCCATACAGTGATGGCATTTTTAATACAAACAAAACCCTATAAAGACATATTTAAATGACTAAAGATATTCCAGTATTCCCAGGTAGCTCAAGAGAATGGAAAGTTAAATTTTCTTTCCAGTTCTAAAATTAAATCTACCTACAGTTAATGAAATTGTAACTTCCCTTCACCTTCCACCTGTGCTGTAATTAGGTTCACTGGCTGTTATTACAGTGTAGATTTTTCTCTGGAAGACTTACACTGTGGGAAGGTAGGTCAAACACCACTAAATTCAAGGGAAGAAACAAATCAGAAGACCTAGCAGAAGATTTTATTACTTTTCCATTTCACCAAGAATTTCATCAGACTTTTTACATAAGGTGTTATTTTTTTGTGTTAGACTACGAAAAGGAGAGTCATGCATTGCATAGTATTGATTTTTAATTGAGAAAAATGTTAATTTATCTCATTAATTATCTATTCATTATTCAGCAGGTATTTCTACTAATTTTACTACATCTATCACAGCTTTTCTAAATTTTTTTTATTGATGCCATACCTTATACATACTGTATTGCTTGCCTAAGATATACCTATACATATATATATCTCCTTGTAGACTGTAACCCTAACTATAAGTGTCAAAACCAGTACACTATATTAAAAAAAAACCTGAAAAACAAAAGCCAAAAAGAAAAAGCAGTTCTTTGCTCTTAAATCTGCATAATTTCATGGCTTCTTTTGCACCTTTTTGCTTCTGTGTCACTCTTCTCACTTGCCTGGAAAACATTAAAAAGAAATCTAGATGAGCACCAATGTTTAATTTCCCCATGCTAAGTTTCAGACTTCTTCACAAAGAGGTTCAGCTGCTGAGAGTAAGAAGGAGTTATTATATTTTTGATTGTCTGTTCCAAACACCAGAGGCCCAGGATTCCACTAAGTAACCTTTTGAACCTTCCTCACACAAAAAGTGTTCAAGCTCTCCCTTGTGGCTGAAATGCACTTTCTGCTATGCTTAGGGTTTATTTTCAGGGATTTAATAGAGTAGGTGCCAGACATGAGCTTGTTTTACAGATCTATTTTATTTCAAATTAATTTGTCCAGTTATGGTTGACTATATCTTCCTTTACATGAGCGGGTGGAATTTTCTGCATACTTTCATCACCTCTTTGATGATTTGTGCTTTTGACTCCAAAACTGAAATCCTGTGAGTCATTTCTAAAAGGGCAGTGTACCTAGTAACATGTAAGCTGTAGGCTCCTATCCTTAGTAATCACTGTTGTCTTTATAAATTTCTTACCATTTTCACCTTTTTGGCTCCAAAGTTTTATACAAGGAATTCTCACATCTTTTTTTATTGGTTCCAATTCCCCTCAAAACAGTTAAAACATTTTTTAAATGGTAATTTTCTGTTCCTGAGATGGAGATCCAAAAACCAATTATCTGATTCTCACATGGAAGAAAATATTTAGGACGTATTTCAGTGTAGTACTGCATGTTTTTCCAACATTTTTCAAATAAGTAAATGCATTACTTTTACAATTTTTTTTTTTTTAATGACTACTACTGTTTGAAATCTCTAAATCGAGCATAAGAATTAACCCTGAAAACTTTCAAACATGGAAATATTCCTTTGTTGCTTACTTTGTGTCATTAGTCAACATAAATTGATGAGGATTTTTCAGTGTTGGCTTTTCAAACTAAAAGGCCATGACTAAATCAGTCAGCAAAATGTCAGAGGCTCCATAATGTCCTATGAAATTGTGGAATTCCATCCTTCAAGCAGTTCAAATTAAAATATCTCTAAATATGTGAGTTATATATTATACATTTTAAAATTAAAATTTAATCTATATTTGTAAATCAACTCACTTCTGTAAGTACTTTTATATTATTTCTCTGTATTTCCCCTTTTTTTTTTTGTTTCAGGGAAAAAATACTTCTGACTACCATCTCAATCAGGTAAAATACATATGTCTTGAAGTGTAATCTCTCAACATATTTGATACTCTTAACCAACACCAGTCATATGTCTCGTGAGTGTAATATATTTTATTTGTATCACTAAAGAGTAGCACTGCTTTTTTTGAGAGGAGTGGACCTTGAAGCTGTGCATACAGTCCATGCAAGGGTCTAGAATCAGAAGATGACCTCACATCTTTCTCATTAGGAAACACTTTCTGGTTGTAAATGGTGTTAAATTATTGCCAACAGGCACTATTAATGTTTTAGTATGTTATACACTTTGATTCCTGTATTTAAGCACACTTTGTACTTGGAATAGTATTTTAATTTTGTTGTCACCATTGTTGTGCAAGTTTTTGCACCTTCCAACAGCACAGTTGCTGAGTTGGCTTTCCTTGGGGCCCATAAATTCCTCATTATTTGTGTCCCTTATCAGTGATACATTCTTCTCTCCCCAGCTTTGTTAACCTCTCCCCAGGTGTCTGAGATAACATCTGGACAACAGAACAACCTTTCTCTTATCTCAAGTTCCCACTGCAATGGATTAACTTTCAGTCCAAGTTTCAGGTCATTTTTGGGGTGGGGGGCACTTCAGTGGTCATTGGTGGTGGCAGCCAGCTCTCTCCTCTGCCGGGCCTAGAGTCAGTGCCATCCTGTCTCCATTCTGTGCTTATCTCATGGCAAAGCCTTTCTTTAGCCTTAGCAGTGTTTGAGACAGGCAACTGTGCTAAGTTCTTACAGTTCTTACATGCATAGGTTGTACAAATCAAACTGCTTAAGAGCAGAATTCTGAAATGCCTAAATGACCTGCTATTGTATGTTCTTTTACCTTAATTAAAAATTTACAAAGCCTTTGTGAGCTATTTAGGCTATTGGTAGTAGGCATAAAGTGGCATTTGTGTGAAATAAGGAAGGTTGCTGTATACAAGCCTGATAAACAATATGAAGCACGAATTCAGATGGCTTCGTCTGTTCACACAGGTTTTAGAGTTTGCTTTTCTTGGAAGAGGGCTTCAGGTGTCTAACAAGGATCTAGGGAAATGTTGTAAAACCGTGGTGCAAATATGGAAAATGAGATTTCAAGTGAACCAAAACTGTTCTACTGGAGCCCAAATTCCAGTGGATTAACAGGCTGTCTCTTTTTCCCTGTGAAGTGCACTGTAAGGCAAGAGAATATTTTTAAGCATCTAATCCTTAAAAGTTAAAAAAAATATTTTTGTTCTCTTAATATATAACTCATAAGAAGGACAGCTCTATTTTATGAGAGAGCTTCAGCCCTGAGAAATTTGTCATGTATAACATAATATGGAAAAAAAGCCATCTTTCCTCTGATAAAGTATTCTGGGCATATTGTTACATTTAACTAAGTAATTAAGTCTGTTCTGCTACTATGAAAACTGTGATATGAGTGCAAAACATTCCACAAAAATGAATATATATAGTGCCAAGTATAACGTGAACATTGTACTCTTACTAAAAGATTTTATCAACATAATAAATAAGCTTACTTTCATTTCTAATGATTTTCAATGTCTACTATTCTTGTTATTATGGCAAAATAGCGAAGGTTTAATTTGCTTGTAGTCCCTTTATCTTTAAACCTCTGAAACCTACTTAATCACTTCATTCTCCACTAAACATTGAAGTCTGTGAAAGGTAACAGCAAATGTGTGATGAGTGAACCTGATTTTGCTGGGACAGTTATCATAAGGCAATATCTATTTTTTTTTTTAAATGTCACATAGCTGCTTTTGTTTTCTGCTGTGGCATTTTCATTAAACATAAATTTCTGGGTGTTAGAGCTGGTAAAGAATATCAAAAGAAGGAGATTATGTGATACCTAGCTGTGCTGGCAGAGTATTGATTTGCCATTTAGAGAGGTTTGTTTGACTTCACTGTGGATTTCCATGTCCAAAAATTAGGCTTATGCATAAAACTAAATATAAAGCTTGTTTTGAGAGCCATATTGAAGCCTTTTGATTTTTGGGGCAGGGCATCAAATTCTCTCTTTTCCTAGTGTGCAGGAAAAAGGAAAATAAGGTGTATTTTTCTCTGTTCCTGCCAACTAGAGTTGTCTGCTTAGGGGTTGACGTTACAGTGAGAAACAGGATATAAAGTGAGGGCACTGCACATGCGCTGCATATTTGTCTCTTAGTCCTGCTAAGAAATTAGAAGTGTATCCTTCCAGACACTAAATAGTGCATGGTACTGAACAACATAGCTGTACCCAGGGGGAAAAAAATAAAACAGATTCTCTACCTGAGGCCTATATGCCCTTTCCACAGCGAGCACTTCACTGTGCGTTTTGTCTTTTTTTATACGGTCCTGTTGGGTAGTTCAAGACCAAATAAGATTCCCCCTTATCTTTCTTTCCCTAAGGCGAAACAAACCCAGTTCTGTCAGCCTCTCTTTGTACACTGTGCTCCAGCCACATAATCATCCTGGTGGTTCACTGCTGGACTTACAGAAGGAAAGCAAAACTCCCAGTAGAAAGCAGAAAAATAGAAAATCTTTCTGTACATAACACAATAAGAAACCTTTACCATTGTGCATTGGGCAAATAGAAATACCAGTTGAATGCCTGAAAGTGTTTTATAAAATCTCAGAAATCTGGATGGATGTGAATTATGAGTATCTCAGAAAAATTAACTAAATATTTTAATCTTCTTAATAATTGAGCATTTTTTATGTAGCATTAATTTTTTCAAATTTCAGACTGGAATGGACTATTTAAATAAAGTCCATTCTAGGTGAGGCAAAGCACTTTATCTTCCTCCTGGGTAAAAGGATATTATTATTCTGTGTTTGCCACCTCATTTCAGTCTCTCTGAGAGATGTAGCAGTGAAAGGAACATACAGTGAAGGGTGCATACAGGCAGAGATAGGAGGATCACACATAGGAGATGTAATGAGGTAAACTTGTGATTATTCATGATGATGTTTCTTATAACTTTGAACCCAAAAGTCCATCACATTTACCAAATGCAGAGGTTTGAAAGCCATGAGTAAGCAAGAAGTTTGTATCTGCAGTCTTAGTTCTAGTTAAGTCTAAATTAATCCATCGTAAGAAGTAGTGCTAGCAAGCTTTTATTAAAATAGTTCATTATGTTCACTACTTTTGTCTTCTAATTTTTTTCCTTTGTATTCTTTGCATAGATTAATCTATATAATTGTACTTATGGGTGTCCATCCATGAACACTCAGCATATTCTAATCAAACTAAAGAATGGAGAGGGGAAGAGGGGATGGGTTCAATTCCTGGATTGTTGCCTAAAAAAGTGGCATAATGTGATCAGTTTATTGAAACTATAAATGGTTATAGTTGATTTAGGTTAGTAAATTGAGCTTAGTATTTTCCACTGAAAATGGATCAAAAAAGTCCACAAACAAGCAAGCTTCTACATAAATGGATACTGAGCTGAATGAAAAGAGGTTGCAGTTAGGCTTCATCTACAAGTTTGTAAAGTTTAATGATCTTCTGCCTTTTTATTCCTGCACTTTTTATCCAATGTTAATAAGCACATAATAGCTAAAAGCTGCAGTGCAAGCTGGTGTAGTTCATATTTCGCAGTAACTTAGAAAGTGATTACTATCAGAAATATTATTTCTTCTTAGATACCCACAGGAATCTAATGAATAGAAGTATCTCAGAGGGGACAGTTTAGGTCTGTTTATTGATTTTCACCTTTATCAACATTCTAATGCTTACAAGCTGAAGTAAATCTCACCTCAAAGAGACTGCTCTCCACCTTCAAAGGGTGATTATTTTCTTATTTGAGCTTTCTATTTTTATATTATCTATCTTTTCATCTGAGTGAAGATTAGCATGTAGGCTTGGTTTGAATAATTTAAAAAACCAACTACTTTTAATACTAACAAAAGAATCTGACTTGATCACCTTTAAGCTAACTTAAAACTTACTTTTTATATTAGCAGAAATCCTAGCAGAATTATAAGTGTTCAGATTAATCGTTTAAACACTGATTTCTTTTCAACTGCATTTGACTATTCAAACTGAGCCTTTGAGACAGGAGTTTAGATTTAGAACCGTTTTAAAAAGTCTAATATGTTAAAAGATTCAATTTAATGATAAATAATCATCTCCTGTCATCCACACTAGTTGTTTTACATCAAATTAATACATAAGTATGTTGTGCTAATTTTAAAATATTAATGATCTGGAAAGTTTTTTCAAAAATCGGGATCAGCCCCCAGTCTGGCCGAGAAAGATGCATGTTTTCCTTCAGGTGGTTATAGTATGTTCCCACATAATTCAAGAGGATTTGATGAATACTTGTGTTTACACAAATAAATAGTATTTAATAATGAAAATCTGAATGTGTGCAGATTAACTGTCATTGTTTCATCCCAGCCAGCAGCCAAGCCCCACACAGCTGCTTGCTCACTCCCCCACCAGCGGGATCAGGGAGAGAATTGAAAGGGTAAAAGCCAGAGAAGTCACTGGTTAAGATAAAGGCAGTTTAATAAGGAAAGCACAAGCCATGCACACAAACAAAGTGCAACAAGGAATGAATTCACTGCTTGCCATGGGCAGGCAGGTGTTCTGCCATCTCCATGAGAGCAGGGCCCCATCAGACACAACATTTGTGTGGGAAGACAAATGATGTCACTCCTCGTGTCCCTCCAGGTTCTATACTGAGCATGATGTCATATGGTCCCAAATAACCCTTTGTTCAGTTTGGGTCACTTGTGCCAGATCTGTCGCCTCCCAACTTTCCTTGCATCCCTAGTCTTCTCTCCAGAGTGACAGTACAAAAGAGCCTTGACTCTGTGTAAGCCCTGCTCAGCAATAACAGGAACATGTCTGTGTTATCAACCCTGTATTCAGCACAAATGCAAAACACAGCCCCATCCCAGCCACTGGGAGGAAAATTAACTCTCCCCCAGCCAACACTAACACAGTAATGAATCTATTAGTTTTTTTTCATAACTTTGTTCTCTAATTTTTCTTCATTGTAATACTTGCTTTTGCATAGTAGAATGATAGAATAATTTGTGTTGGAAGTGATGTTCCTTCTGCTGTTGGCAGCAAAACCTTCTAGTAGACCAAGTTGCTCAAAAGCCAATCCAACTTGGCCTTGGACACTTCCAGGGATGGGGCATCCACACCTTCCCTAGGCAGCCTGTTTCAGTGCCTCATCACCCTTACAGTAAAGAACTTCTTGTTGATATCTAATCTAAACCTACTCACAGTTTAATGCCATTACTCTTTTTTCTGTCACTATATATCCCTGTAAGTAGTCTCTCTCCGTCTTTATTGTAGGATCCCTTCAGCTAGTGGAAGGTCACAGTTAGATCACCCCAAAGCCTTATTTTCTCCAGACTGAACCATCTCAATTTTCCTAGCTTTTCCTCACAGGAGAGGTGTTCCATCTCTCTAGTCATGTTATCATCTTGGTGGCCCTCCTTTGGACTCACTCCAACAGGTTGATGTCCTTCCTCTGTTGAGGATCCCAGAACAGGGTGCATTTTTTTCCATCCATAGAAGAGCTATTTTTAGCAGTCCATTCCCTTCAAGAGGTGGATGTCAGCCTTTGAAAGACATAAAACAGCATGCAGGAGGTTATGTAGAAGAGTGAGTTTTGGGACTTACTGCTTAGGAGGTTTTCTCAGAAGGAGGTAGAAATAAATGTTTAAGTGTGTTTAAGACACACTAGGTTACAAATGTTTTAAGGCAAACATCAAGTTAGAATTAAAACTGCTGCCAATGTTGCCTTGATTAAATAATTTGAATATTTATTAGTAATGTATGGCTGCGTAAATAATAATCTCTGTGGAATAATGCCTGTAAAGCAGTAAGTACTCAGGTTCCATTTTCATCTGCCATACTGAACTCACAGTTACTAGAGAAAAATGCATTTCCTCTCCTTTCTTGGGTGTGGTAAGAAAATTCTTTTAAGTTCTGTATTTTGCTTTAGAGCTAGAATTGCATAAAGCAAATAAATTCTATTACCTAAAAAAGTCTTGGTAAGTATATTTTTTTCCTAATAGAAAAGGGTTTAAGTTCTTTTGATTCAATTTACATAATAATGCAGAGACTTTTCAGTAAGATATTTGGGAAAAACAGAAATAAGAAATAACTCCTTGCCTGCAAGTTTGTAGAACATTCATATTCCAACAAATGCTAAATAAGAAGTTAGTTTAAAAAAAAAACAAAACCAAAAACAAACCATCAAACAAAAAACAACCGAACCAGCCAAAACTCTATTGGTACAAGGAAGTGTTCATAAGCAGAAAACAGCATCCTGAGAATGCCTTTAGGTATAGCAGAAGTAGATATAAAACTGAGCCAAAGACTACTTTGTGCTTAAATACTCATTCTATAGAATGTATTTTGTATTTAGATTGTGATTTAGGCAATATGTTTCCCAGCTTGGTTTTTTTATTACTAGAGCTGATATATCTTCTTTTGCATCTTAGAAATAGTTGGAAAATGTTATTCCTGAAAAACATAGAATAAAGTAAAAGAGGAGCGAACCATTTGATTGGAAGAAATTGAAATAAGATTGTAAAAGACAGAAAAACTGGAACTTCATATATGATTTACTTATCCACGTTAATGAGGCTTAGAAATTATCTCATTTTATAGTCTAGTGAGACAGCTGAGCAATATCCAGAATTTCTGATATAAATATAGGAGCAAAAATGTATTTGCTTTAAAGCAAGCCCACTGGATGGGAATAGCCATTACAGGCAACAATGAGGCAATGAATCTGTGCCTAAAGCAGCATAGTAAGGCTTTTCATAACTTTTTGTATGCATAGTAAAGAGTAAATTTGCAGGAACATCCACAGAGATTTAAATTAATTTCAGAAAGAAAATTATTACATTAATTTGTTTTCTACAAATATAATTTTGAATTAGTTATTCAGTATGGGTTTTCCCAGTTGCCTTTAATAAAATGATAGAGATGGGCTTATGGGGAGAATCTTAATTGTTCAGCTTTCCATTTCTGTTTGACTCATTTTCAAACTTAGTTATTAGTGGGAAATAGCTGAAGTAAATGAGTGTTTGTGAACTCTAGTGCCTGATTCTAAGCTTTTGCTTGGGCTTATTCAAAGGGTGGTAGATGTTTAAAAACACAGAACATTTTATTCTCATTCAAAGTAGTGTCCTCCATGGAGCTCTGCTTTGAGAAGAATTTCACTGTGTGTAAGGTTGCAAAGTCATGGTTTAATGTAAAGTTTATAATTCTTTTGACCTTACGAGCAGAGTGTGTTAATTTAAAACAGCATGTTGCAGCTTTTGTTCCTGAGAGTCAGTTATGAGTAGCAATTACTTTAGCAGTGCTTAATATTTTTCCATAGTATATTTCTATTACAGTGTTTAAAATATGTGCAGCTCATGGTGCAGAAAAGAGTAAATGAAAAATGGTCAGTTGTCAAACACAAAGGAAGAATCAGGATAATTTTAAAAATATTATTTTTCATTAATTTTCACCTGAAGGACATAATTATACAGACCACTGATAGGATAATTTCTTGTTCCTTCAACAGGTTAAAAATTGTTAATTCATTTGCTTTATGAGGAAACTATGTTTCTGTAAAGGTTAAATTTGTAGAGTTGGACATAGGAAAAATGAATGCAGAACATTATGGTATCAACACAATATAACTGCATTCCTATGACTAAAAAGGGTCATATAGAGCTCTGTCTGTAATTTTGTCTGTGAATTGGTATTTGTAGGTATAGCAAGAAAATGTAATTATTATATTATTCATATATAATATGAATTATATAATTATTCTTCCTAATGCTTCTGATTCATCATAAAAAAGTTACAGATAGAAGTTTATTCCACCCTGTTAAATAAGATGATTAACCAGAAGGATTGTAACAAAAGGTATAAGTGCAATAATTTATGAATACTCTTATTTAATTATTCTTTCCTGACATGACTGTTCAGAAGAGCACTGCATGCTTTCAGCTAAGCTTACAGACTTTTGTACAAAGAATATACATTTTTGCACTGTTTCTGAGACAGAGTTGAGCAGGGTGTATTTCTGGGATTTAAACCCCATTTCTCTCCTTTCATTCCCACTAAAGAAAGAAATAAGGAAAAGAAATATTGTGCTTTGCAATGAGTCCTTTCAAACACATGAAAGAGAGTGAGTACTAAGCATGGCACCTCTGTTAACTTCTCAACACCCCAGTGGCAGATACTCACTTGGGATGTAATCTGGGCTTGTACTGAGCCGCACATAGTTTTTGCTTTTGTTGTTAACCTTTGTCAATACCAAGAAAAAAAAAAAAAACATAAAACCTATTTACTGGATCAAGATTACTCTTATCCATATCATAGAGTCCACATTTCCACTTTTAGTTTGGTTGAAACATTTACATCAATTTTCCTTGAGATTCAGATCTCAGTTTTTAGTGGGATTAGCTTTTTTAGCAGTGTGGTACAGAAGACCTGTGGTTTCCAGCTTCAGGGGTTTGCTAGACAAGTTTTGGTGTGTGCAGGCTCTGCAAAATGTCTCTGTCTTGGTGACTGCTGAGGAACCCATTGTTGCAGGGAGCTTGGACAGGAGCTGTAGGTTCAGCCCTGGGGGTGAGAGCCCCCAGCAGCAGGCTGTGAACTGCTGACCCTTTGCACAGCAAGGGCCCAGGGACCTGTGTTGTGCCAGGTGTAAAATACCAAGGGTTCCTTTGCTCAGGGCTCCATCTCAGAGGCACCAACTCGAGTTGTCATTTTGTTATTTAGTTATTGCATCCAGATGAAATCTTTTTAAGGATCTTGATGTCAGAGGCTCTGCTATGGGAAACCTGGGGTTGAGCCAGTAAGGAAGCTGCAAGAGTCAGGGGGCAGCTATGAAGGGACCTTGGTTGGGTGCTGTGAATGTGACTGCCAGAGTACAACTGGGATGGCCATGAAAACCCAGGTCTCAACATAGTATTTCCATATATTTCACTGCTTGAAGTAAATTAGCCAACTTTGTGCTGCTGATTGGTGGCACAATAGTGGGAGGGTATATTTAGTGTTTCAAGGAAAGATGTAATAGTTCCAGCCTCTGTATAGTTGGGACCAATAAATCTTAATTCTCACATTTAGGGCAGATTTGCAGGTGAAGGTCTTTAGACAGATAGGCAATAAAGCTTCAAAATAAAAGGGAATAAATTTGTTATCGTGCTAAAGGTTACAGTTGCTCTAATTATAGTTTGTATTCAATATGAACACCTTGTTTGATGATATTTAATTCAAATCAAGATGCTGAAGATAGAATTACATTTTGAGAGAATTCATTAGAAGTTTTTAAAGTAAGCTGAATAAATTTTGCTGAAATTGTATTTTATGTATCTGTTCAGGTATTTAAATTAGATCTGTAAATTATTATGAAAAATCCACAAGGGATATACAATTAGGTAAATAAGCTGTTCAAGGCCAGGAGCTATTGAGCATTTATTGTACAGTGCTTTTCTGTATACTATTTATGTAAAACAGGTGAACAGCAAAAAAAAGAAAAGTAGCACCTATGCAAAGTTTAAAAGAAAGTTAGCAGAGATGATGTCTGGAATAACAATAAGAAAAAATAGTTCTCTCATAATTAATTTTTCAGTCTTTACCTACACATTGTCACAGTACCGCTGAAGTAATTAAATGCAGGACAAATGATTACTTTATGCAAGTGTATTTTATAAAGCATGTAATTTCTTGACCTTTTGAGTTTGCCCATTGATAATCTGGTTGTCTTTTCCCGAAGTGTACACCTGCCTTTCTGAATCAACAGCACTATATAAACATAATGGTTATAGTAGTTTAATTGGGATCATTGCTATCTGCATCTGTACACCATTTTAGGAAGTCTCTTTTCATTTTTGCATAATTCATGTGATATTTAAGCATGCCAAAGATATGTTTACAATAGTTGAAGCATGATGCATGTATTCCAGTTGTTTTGTCAGAGTTGTAGCAGGCATTATGAGGCTTACTGCTTACATGTTTTTTCATGCTTTTTCCAATAGGCTTCCCACTGAACATCTATATCTGCATACATTTTTTGTGCTTGTGTAGCTACCCTTGTGGTAATTAATGCATGCAACATAGGATACAGCCCAGGGTGCTACAAGATCCATTTGTCTTTCAATGCTGAGCATCCTTGCTAGGACAGTATGCTGTAACCCATGCTGCTGCTTTTTTCCAGTCTTTGCTATGAAGCTAACCCAAAAGAGGCTGAATTTTATGCCTACATACCTGTAATCATACCTGCTCAGTCTCATAGAGATGTAGCTTGAGGTATTTTCCCCGATTTCTGTTCTCAGCTGTCCATCTGTGCTTTTCCATGCCGTAACACATTATTACAGCTCAAGTACTTTAAGTAATTACATCAGTCATAGCATTCATGGTTCCAGTTATTTTCCAAGCACGTAATAGCTGAAAACATATTAAACTGTGAAGCTGAAAGGTCCAGATGTTAATTTTGCATCCTGTAAATTTATTTTTTCAGTTGTTTTTAGTGAGATGTATTTGTTTTTCCAGTTGCTATTATCACCTAATAGACTATGTGAGCAGACTTAAAAGCAAAAGGAACAGAGCTTGTAGTGCAAATTCTCCTTCTGTAGATTAGTCATTATTAACAGATTATCAACAAACTGCATCTGAAGACTTTCCTTGGGCCAGACTGTACCTACACTTCTCTGGTAGGAATGGTTGTTCTAATCTTAAAATCTTGTGTTTCCCTAGGGAGCCACTCCTACTCCCTTGCATGCAATAGAGGTAGCAATCCACCTGCCTCAGTGAATCAGCAGTATCCACTTAACCTCTTCTCAGCAGGATAAGCACCTGCTAACAGCATGGGGTATTGCTGGGAAAATTACGAGCCTGCTACCTTATATGTTAACAGTGATTAATATTTGGTACTACTGTTTCAATATGTAGGAGGCATTACCACTATTGAGAAACTGCCTTAATGCCAGCTGCTGTTCCTACAGAGATCCCTCTCACTTAGAACATGCAGTTATGGACTGCTTCTACCAAGAAAGAAAACAGAAGCATCTTTCAGGTCTTAGACAACAGAGAGATGGGTAAAATGCTGTGTGTTATAAAACAAAGAAAAAGCCCCTCAAAACCCACCAAAAAACCCCAGGATTCAAATTTACATGCCATCTTCATGAAATATCAAAAGTTAGGGACTTCTTTTTAATCTAAAGTGTTAGGGAAAGAGGGCATTAATATTAGTCAACGTTTTCAGAGACTAAAGTTTTGGGATACTCTATGGAAATACTTATTTTAGTTTCGGGAGTACAAGCACACTGAGATAACTAGAACACAACAATGTTCTCTGTTTTCATCACAACCCTTGTTCCTAAATTAGAAGAAAACATGGCTGTTTCCTTAAGTTTTATGTAAATGCATCAGATTCCTGTACAGTCTTGGTGATTATTTTGTAAGTTGGTTGCATATTGCTATTGATCAAGCCGGTTTTTAGGAACAATTAGTTTGACTGAACAGTTTGTAAACTATAGGTAGCAACTAGAAGCTGTGAAAATACATCAAAGATTTGGTTTTTTCTTTAACCTTTTGGATAATACTGTGAACTCTTCTACCGGAATTTTAATATCTGCATCTGCAAATATCAAAACTTAAAGGAAGCCTGCAAAACTGGAATTGTATCTCCCCTTATCGCGTTTACAAAAAGATAGAATTACAGTTTAATCAAGCTTCAAAATTATTTTTTTAATTTGTCAAGGATGCCTTAAGAGGACATTACAGCAAGCAAAAAAGAATATGTTAGTAAATATGTTAGTAAATTTTTACACTTTTGTCCTAGCAAGACAATGTGGATATTTTCTAAATCTTCATCTGTTCAAAATAAGTGCAACACCATTTGTATCCTGTTGCCTAGTTCTTTTAGCTTTCTGATATTTACACATTTGGAGTCAGAGTTCTCTAAGTATTCATGTAAACAATAGTCAGCATTTTCCTAACTGTAGCATTATTTTGCATACTTGTATCATGATGGGAGTACCCTGATGGACATTCCATGTAACCAATGCATTTGTAGAGGAAGTGACCTTTTTCTTCCAATCCACTGTCCTGGTTAAGAAATCTATAAATATTGGAAGTTAGTAAACTCAATAGCTCATACCCTTCTGACATCTCTTGTGTGCATGTCGTTCTTTCTCGTGTTCTAGAGCGACAGTATCCCCCCTTTTTTATTTGTGTCTTTAATTTCCATAGTGCTAGGCAGTCCGTGTCACCACATTTCATCCTTCCCTTAAGTCTTCTCTGACATCATATTTTGGTTAGATAATAATTAGTAATATAGTCTTATTATTATCTTGATTATTCTGTAAGCACTGAAAAAAAGAGTCATGAGTGAGTGTCTGTCTATTTGAAATTATACTAAAATCTTTAGTTGGATTCCTACATTGTTTCAAAAAAAAAAAAAAAAAAAAGCCCTACAACCTTATTAATCAGCTAGATAATTTTAAATTATTGTTACATTTTTAAAAGGTCATCATGGACCAGCTTTGAAATGTGGCAAAATAATTTTGTTTTCCCCATGATTTTCAGATTTGGTTGGCTACCAAAGGCAGAATGATACTAATATTATAGACATTTCCTGGCACTTCTGACATGGATCCTTTGTTTGATTGTCAATCTAGAAGTGTGCCTTTCCTTTAAATGGGGTTTATGTGATTGAGGGAGTTGCAATGTGAAGAAACAACACCAAATGTTTCATGGTTTTAATAAATGACACTGTCACTACCATTTTTGATCATTATAAGAGCTGAGGGCAAAGCTGTATTTAAAATGCCCATTGACTTGACCAGGGTAGGTGGTGGATGCTGTGGTGATTTCATCTTGGTTGAAATACTCTGGCTCCTTCATTTTAACACATCACTTTGTGTTAAGTCCATGCTTCTGGAAAGTGTCCCCATGTTTGAAGGGGTTTCTCACCTCTTTTATGTAGTGTACACAGTAAAAGAACTAACAATCTACTGACAATACACAGATAGATGATTTTTCAGTTGATTAATTTCTGGCAACACTGGAGCTTCTAAATATATTTAAGATGTAAAACCTAGGTTAGATCTATGTATTTATTTAAAAGGACAACTAACATTGCAAGATATAATGCAATTTTCACACTTTGACATTTTGGAGAAAACTCTATAGTTCTTTATTGCAATTTCATAAACCAGCAAAAAAAAGCCAGAGCAACCCTAACCCACAAACTCTTGTAATTTAAATCTAAAATGTGTTTTCCTGTACTATTAACTTCAGTACTTGGCAAACGAATATAGTTTGTCAGAGTGGCTAAACAAAGGAAATTTTATTTGTTATTAGTTTATAGAGCATAAATTCAACACGTGTTTTTAGATTGCTTGATGGGCTGATTTCTAATAAAACCCACTGTTCTAGCTAGGAGTAGAATGTGAAGAGAGGGGATATGTGCACTTTTGGGTACTTTATGAGTAATTTAATATATATTATAACCAAGAAAGGGACAGATGGCCTTTAGCTTGTTATGAATTGTCTTTATTTGTGTAAAAATTATTTGTTATTTTTCTATTTCCCATCTGAATTTTTCTCAAAGCTATCCTTCATTTGTAGCTGTATTAAAAATAAATAAAATCCCCAACATATATATTTTTGCATTAAAAGTTATTAAAAGCTGCTGCAGTAAAAGATCATTGGTCATAATCTATTATTATTCTGCTACATTTTAGTTTTTAGATATTCAAATTGTATTATATACCGTTAGCCTAGATGTGGCAGTGATGTGGACCAAGTTTTAAAATTATCTTGTCTAAAAATATTCTCATCTTCTCTGTAAACATTTCTGAAAAATAGAAGTAGAATTAGGGAAAAAATGGCAATTTTTAACTGAAAAAATGCTTATTTTACACTAATTTTTCCTAATAAATGAGAATAAATTATTTTTTTAAAGAATTAAGGCTTTGCTAGGCCTTTATTTCAGAAGGCTTTTTCACAAATGAAAAAAGGTGACTATAAGAAGAAAGCCTCACACCCTTACCTTAAAGTTTGCTTCCAAGCTGTACTTACTGCTGGTCAATAAAGATGAGTACCAGTAAGATTCTCTGGTTCTCTTCTTTTCCTTGCTTCTATGGGTGTAACTTCCAGGGAGCTTCTATAATTCTGCTAAAAACATTTAAATTATTTTTTTTACGTGAAGCTTACTATAAAGGGTTAAGGTATTGTCTCTTCAGATTTTTTTTTTTCCTGAGAAGAAACTTGAGACATATAAATGCAGATCTTAGTGGCTCCCTATGTAAAACAGGTGTTCAGCACTGTGTAATTTCCCTTGGTGATACACAATATTACTACAATAAATATGGAATATATACATACACATAAGCACTATTTGCTAGTACACTACTAATTAATTTCTTATGTATAGATGGAGCACTTTTGAAACCTGCTCTAGGAATTCTATTTTGTCACTTTTTTCATGTTATTGTATCTAAATACTTTGCGTACTTGTCCATCATATGGAGTGGATATTCCTCTAGCAGAAGTGTCTGGCAGTTGCAAACTTTAAATGTAGGTAGCTTCTAGCCAAGGACAATGAATTCAATTATTATTCATATTAAGATGGTTTGTCTTAAAAGGGCAACACTTTTTTAGTAGGAAGGACTGAATTTTAATTGTAAAGCTGCTGCTTAGTAGTGTATATATATGTATCTCAGTAACAAAACCAAGGTACATAATTTTATAAAATACGTGATTCTGTTCAGTTTACCTCCAGCAACATATTGTGAATGTATGTGGAGTTCATTCTGATGCTCACACTGCGACCGTTTAATTTAACCCTGGTAATTAACTGACGGGAAAAAGTATGTCCTCTTTAAATCTGGGCTAGATTTTGAAAGGATTCCTATGAGTGCAAGTTGTTTGCCCACACAATGAAACCTGATTTTGGTTCCTATTAGCACGTGTATCCTAGCTTCTTTTATTTCTTTTCAGTTAGTCTGGGAAGATGTTTTGCTCATCTTAGTTTTGTTCCAGTGCTTTAATTTCTTACTAGCATTGTAAAGTTGCAAAATACATGAAGTCTTATACATTGAAATGTAGAACACTGCACCTTAGAACCTGGCTACTGGTCTTATTTGTTTATCTGTCTAAATGCTGACATTATGCCACTCGTTGATAGACTGTGAAGATGTCAGTTGGTATCAGCTCAACATGATTTTTGATAAATCATAGTCATTTTCAGTTAGAATATACTTGTTTATAATAAGATGATTCTACAAAGTTAGAATGGATAGCAGCTGTAGTGAAAAAGGTTCATCTTACGTTGTAGCTTACTGAATTAGTACTTGTGCAGAAAAGGGTTTCATCCTCCTAAGGAAAGTGAAAAATGTAAGGGAGCCTTTAAGACTGTTCCTTTTGTAAGATACAGAGTAATTCATATACCATGCTAAGGATAGGAAAGTATAAAATAGTGTCACTATAAGTGTGGTTGACTTCCCCTGACTTTGTCCTCTTGCCCCTTATTAACCTTGTCAAAATAGCATATAATATGTTTTTACATCACAATTTTAAAGCACTGTTTTCTGATCATAAGACTTGTAAGAATAATATAGTTTCTTTACTACTTCTAGCAAAGAATTCCTGTTAGACATGACATGGAGATTGGAGTGAAAATACCACCATTTAACAATTTGCTAGCATCAAGATGAGGAATCTAAATGCCAGCAAAGTCTAGTCAGACAGTCCTGAACAAAGTGTGAAGAAGACAGGGGAATTGGACACAAATACACGTAACCAGTCTTTCACCTTCTTTTTGTAGAAGATGAGAACACTGGGCTGTTTCTCAAATACGTAAGGGTAATCAAAGACTGAAAAAGGTCTAAGATTGTCTTTAATAATGTAATTTACTTGGAGTGGCATTCCCAGATGGTTAAACTTGCAAGCTCATTCAAATGTGAGCAGGAGGATATGAGCTTCATGAAGACATTATAGCAATAAAACTTCCTTAATGTCTAACACAGTGGGCTAAATGGTTTTTTAGCATGATGGGAATATACATCTAATTGTTACTTTGGGAAAATTTGTATTGGACCAAGAAAAAAATAAAGTGAACAAGCCTATTAAAATGTCTGCAACAGTAAGCATGTAAAGGCATTTTACATAACTGATTTGAAATTGAAAACATAAAGAGAATAATATATTGAAACTCTAATGCAACCTAAGTTCCTTTTTTCTTTTTTTTTTTTTTTTAATTCATCAAGCACTGAAAGAAGACTCAGCAGCCTTCTCTTTTATTTTAGCTCTTTGGAATTTGTAAATTTCATTTTGCCCTGGTGCCACACGACTTTCTCAGCTAAGGCTTAAAGACATAAAACTAATATGATCTTACTCTACATAGCTGTTTGAGTGAATTAATTGCTTGTAAAACTGGAAAACAGAACCTTTAAAAGTCAAATAGATGACCTGATATTAGGACTCTATAACTTTCTTGTGCAATCCCTACACTATTTGATTAGAAATAATAAAATTTACACACCCATTTAGTGCCTAGTAATTTTGAGTTATCAAGAGAAGCTGTAACACTTGATTACAGGTTTGGTCATCTTCCTCTGTAGCATTGATCTGGATCCACATTCTTCACTCTCGATGGATTTAAAATGTCATGGATGACAAAATGTTTTATGATTTTTTAATCCAGAAGAGCCAGTGGTATATCAGCTATAACCAATCCTTACTTCCTGTGTAAAGGTTGTCTTTAATAATGATAGGCATCATTCAGTTTCAAGTATTTGCTACAAAAGCAGAATTAAAGTTCCCTGCAGTTAGGTAGACACCCAGAATGAGCACTTGATTATCACATGCCTCCAAATCTTTATGTAAAAATGAGTAATGAGAGTAAATCAAAAAATATATTAGCCCTGATTTTATTATTTATAGCTGACCATACTTCAACACAAATCAATAGTTTGTACTAATCTAGAAAACTGTTTCTCCTCTGATAGAAAACAAACTGAGAGATAACTTAAAAATTATGGCAATTCAATTAATTATCTATTTAACAGTTAGAACAGTGTGTGTGTGTTCTGATAGATGCAGTGCCTAGCAGGTTTATTGCAACACTGGAGGATACTTGTGCATGCTGGTGGGTAAAATATTTTTTTTCTGTAAAGCTGTGTGATGCCTATGCAGTTTGTAGCAAATAACATAGTAGGCGTGCAGTGTGCTCCTGCACAGAATACATTTCTGCATTTCTTGTTGCAAGTGACAAGACCCAAAAAACATCCTTTTCTCTCATCCTTAAAATGTAAATAAACAAGACTTAAACATGAAGTGGAAACTGTGCTTCAAAGGTTCACAAAATTCCACTATAGCTTTGTCCTGAGTGAATATGACCTGCAAAGTCATAGAGCAGTTAGGTTGATCATGAACAATTTCCCTAGCCAGTGTTATCAAATGAAGTGCTATGACAGGTGTCACAAGGAGCCAGCTTTGAGTACTCAACTCAAATGGCCATTTGCAAGTGGATCAAAAGGCAGACACCAGCTGTGCAAGTTCAGGAAAAAGCTCTGAAATCAAATCTCAAAATCCTTAACGTGGCTCTGAGCCTACCTGTTATCGTGCGGGGGCAATCTGCTCACCCAAGGTGCAGTGTGGAATCAAAAGACATGTCCACTCACCCAGAAGAACTGAAAATCTGCTGAAAGTGACTGTAAATGTGTTTGTCCTTTCAGAACAAAGGAAATAAAACATTCACTACATGTTTGAGAAAGGTCACTGATACCAGTGTTTCTAGGTCACTCTGCACTTCCTCCAGTTCCCTTTAATGGCTACTGCCTAACCTTTAAGGAGAGGCAATAGTTTTGGCCTTTGTTGAGAAAGAAGCTAAATTAGAAGATTCTTGAATTTGCTTTAATATATGATAACACTGTGTAGTTGTGGGCACAGACAAACCAGTTTCTAATAGTTTTTCCTCATTTCCCCAAGCACAGTTTATGCTTTAAAAGTGTCTGAAACTAGCTTTGAAAGGAACTTGCTGACCAGCAGTTTTTATGACTTGATTTGTTTTAAAGCCTAAATGGCTTAAGGAAATGTTTTACAGAAGATATAATCCATCCACATGGAATAAAGCCTAGAAAATTAGGTGGCATAAACCTAAAATGTGAACTACATTCTCATGATTTTGCACTTAAGCTGTTGCTTACAGAACTAATTTAAGAGTGCCAGTGTATTGTTTATTGCCTATAACTACATTTTTTGGAAGTTGGAAGATTTTTAAAAGTGCATTATCCACAATCCTCTGTTAATATGTCTTTGATCTGATAGTTAGAATTTCTCTGACATGCAACTTTGATCAGTGTGGAATATCTGTGAAGCCAGTAACAGAGTTGCCATCTTCTCTTGAGTAATGACTTCATTGACAGTGCTGTAAACTTATATTTATCTGTCTTGTTGATTTCTTCTTTTATAAATTGATTCCAAATTACTTCACTGATGACTTTGCCTTTTTTGCTGTCAGACGCAGAAACCTACACACATCTAGGCAAGGGAGGATATTTGGGATTTTTGTATTTGGAGTGCGTTGTTACCTATTGCTTTTAACAAACACTTTTGTGTGTATTTTAAATGCAAACATGGTAATATAGCAGTTACCTGTACAGGTTTTTGTGGGTTCTCAACTCCTAAATCTAAACAGTGACTGTGTTGATTTTACAGAGTAATGCATATTTACAAATTGAGTATTTGAAGTTACCAACGTACATGATATATATTTCTTCTACATTTTATATACTGATACACTTAATGTAGGAATGATGGTAGGGGAAATATTAACTATGGAGAATCAAACACTCACTTGAGAGAAACTTTCAACTGTTGCATCTGTATTGATAGGACCTGTGATATCAAAGTGTTTTGAAGTAGCTTTTTCCAGATTTTTTTCTAAATATGGTAGAGTTGATTTCAAGAGGAGCTAGGATTATTGTTAGTAAAGATAAGGGAACTAGATACCTCTAGTTCCCCTATATATGTCTTTCATAGAAAGACAACTAGAATATGGAGGTATAACAGGCAGCAGAAGTTAAAAAACCTAACAACTGTGATATTGTCTATTTGGTTATCTGTCTTTAATATTTGCTAGGGCTACTTCTCTTGTTTATTTTCTTTTATAGAAAGCAATATAACTGTTTAAAAATTATTTTGATTGGCTAGTATACAACGGATTAATTTAATTTGATGGAAAAATTTAATAGATTTGTACCGAATGCTTGATATTTATATTGATTTGTATTGATAGAAAGACTTTTGTATTTCTTGAGCATTATCAGTAGTATATCCCGGGACAAAACAATGCAATTTTGCTTTAAATCTAGCTGAACTGGTATGTAAGAGTTTATTATTGGCAACTAGCAAAGAATATCTGTTACAGTGCAAATGTTTTACTCTCTGTACGTGTTCCCGAGTAATATATATTCCATATTTAACATGACTATTATTTTACTGGTTACTTTATTTTTTATACAGGGAGCATCTTAGAAATATTGTTCAGGTTTAACCCCAGCAGGCAGCCAAGTCCCCCACAACTGCTCACTCGTTCCCTGCCCAGTTGGGTGGGGAAGAGAATTAGAATGGTAAAAGTGAAAAAACTGGTGGGTTGAGATAAAGACAGTAATTAATTAAAAAGAAATAATAGTAAAAATAACTTAAAATTATAAGGAAAAGAGGAAAAAAAATAAAGTAAAAAAATAAAGAGTAAAATAAACCCCAAGAAAACAAGTGATATGGACAAAAACTATTGGTGGCCACCAACTGACTGATGCCAGCCAGTCCCCTGTCACCAGAGTCTCCCCCACTAACCTTCCCTCCAGTTTTGTGTGCTGAGCATGAGGCCATGTAGGATGGCATGGAGTGGAATGGTCGTTGGGATCACTCTCATGGCTGTTTCTCCTCCCAGCTCCTTGTGCTCTCCCAGCCCCCTCACTGGAAGAGCAAAGTGTGAGGCAGGAAAGGCCTTGACTCTGTGCAAGTGCTGCTCAGAAATATCCCTGTGTAATCAAAACTGTTTCCAGCTCAAATCCAAAGCACGGCTCCATGCCAGCTACTGTGAAGATATTTAGCTCTGTCTCAGCCAAAATGGGTATAGGTATGTAGCTAAAGCTGTCTTAAGGCTGTAAGCAAAGAAACCCTTCCAGAAGTTCAGCTGTTCGGGCTGCGTAGGACCAGTCCTTTTGGAAGGACTGACTGCAGTCAGATTTTGGGTTTACATGATACACAGTGTTTGAAAGTAAATGCAAAAATCTTACAATAAAATATATCAGCTACCTTTGTTCTCTAGATAGAAAATAGTTTTGGGGATTTCCTGAAAAATATATAACAACTGACTAGCTTATAAGAAAAACGTATGGCTGTATTGCAAAGCCAGTAAAATGAGGTGTGGATCTCTTTCTCTTTATTTTTTGCTTAAAATTTGCATTCTTTGATTTTTTTTAATTGATTTAATTCATTTTTCTTTTTTTTAAAATTTAAAAACATTCTGAAAGAGATCACACTCTGTATCAGTATCTTACTCTTGTTCCACGTGTTTTATTTTTGGTTCCTTTTTGTTTTATTCTGAGCTTTAAAAAGTTCTTTGTCTCAGATGTGCAGTTGTCTTAGTATGCCACGAATGGCTGACCCAGTTATTTCAGTAGTAAATTCTGGATTGTTTGAGGTCCAAATATTTTAAACAATTTGTAAAAGGAGTAAACAAAAGCTAAAAAAAAATCCTGAAATAGGTTATAATTTTCAGATGTCCTTATTTTAATGTTCATGGACCAATGTTAAGATAGAGAAGACTGACTTGTTATCCGTAATAAAAATACGAGCTGTATTGATGTGTTCAGTCAACATGGCAACATTAAATAAATCAGCAAAACCTATTTGGCTACAGTAATTCATATTATCTGGAAAAATGAATAAGTAATATGGTCCTTTAGAGAACAAAATTTTTCATTAAATTACTTAAAATGTATAATTGTGTTTCAAAATAGATTCAGGGGAATACTGCTGTCTATAAATAAATATTTACATTCATTTTGATTATACTAATGTTATTTAAAATTAACATAACAATTTTCTACCTGCCTACATATCACTGTTGCCTTTTTTGGTCATACTTAAATGCGTATGGATAAATTTGAGAAACATTTTGCAATTATATCAATTTCCACGAGGTGGTGCTCAAGCAATAAATTTTAAACTGATACTGTAATAACTATGACCGGTAACATGCTGAATTTGAAAATATGGCTGTTGAACAGATGTTCTTCTCTTTGATGCTATGTCTAACTTAAGGTGAGAATGATGAGGTCAGAAAGGCTAATGAATTTATTATGTGGTGGAAAAGTTATTTCACCTTGCCCAAAAGACAGAAATATCTTTCTTTTTTTTTTTTTTTGCAGTATAATACCAGGGGGTTGTGTTCATTTTTACATGGAATTCTCATAATCCTTTTTATATCTCATACTTTGGTTATTTTTTGTATGTGTCCACTTCTGGTTATGAGTAAAGGAACTAGTATTCATAAAGATATTATAGTACTTGCTCTTAGCAAAATGTTAGTGAATTCAATAGATTTAAATAAATCTTTCATAGAAAAATACACTGAGTGCTGATTCACTGATCATTCAACAGTAAATAAAAAAATGTAGACAGTACGATAATGCAAGAAGGCAGATGATGTGAGAGAATGGCAATGACTATAAACTAAGCAGACAGTTTGGCATAAGTGGTTTTCTCACTTTGATCAAATAGAGCATCCTTAGCTGTTTTGCTTGCCAAAGTGCTGCATCTTTTATTCCTAACATCCTCTGCAAACCCCTTATTCATCTCCTCCTTCAAATTATACAGACCATTTATAATTTAAAGTTCACAGTGACTACCTCTGAAGAAGAGTCAATAATTAACACTGAAAGCTTTGTTGTTGTTGTTGTTTCATTCCTAACCATCAAAATGGCAAGAAGTAAATCTGCAATGAAAGTTTGTTTCTTCCTTCCACTGTTGTTTCTTTCTTCAACTGTTTTGTTGCATAGTGGGGATTTCTAAATTTCTTTTTAACATGTGTCTTTTTCTTTATTTCAACTTAAATGACCAACAAAAATTATACCAAAAGCACAAATGGCCTTACTGCTACTGCAGGCATTGCTCTTGGCCAGCTAGTAACAGCAGTAATGCATTTAAATTCATTATGCTCTATTGCTTCTAATCTCAGGGATGTAAGAAAAAAATTGTACAATTCTTCTGGAAAGAAAAGTATTTTTAAAGAGCAAACAGGTCTTTCCTAGATATTTTAGTTTCTGACAGCTGATAGAGCAGTAATCATCCTATTTGAATAAACTTGAAGGGTCTGTGAATAAGGAAGTCTCATATATTTCATTATGCAGACAGTTGGGAGTAAAGTGATGACAGATCTGTGAGAAACAAATCAACCTTACCCTTCTACTTTTATTTAGATATTGCACATGGAGGCTGCCTGCTCCTGCAAGGTATTTAGTCACCCAACTCCTACACACATATGTTTGAGGATCTGAGTCCAAGTTCAGCAATGGTCCATTTTATAGATACTTGGTCCAGCCAATTAGAAAGAACACAATTATTTTCTAGATTTCTGTTGACATAGCTGCATCCCATATTCAGGTTTTTTTACCTATATTACCAAATTGTTTGTGTATTCATTGAATTTTTGTACAGGAATATTTAATAAGTATTTTTGTTTTGCATGGAAAAATCCCTTCTGCTGTTAACTAAACTGAAATACTCTTCTTTTTTTTTTTGCTTTATTTGCATCATATTTACACTGAGAAACTGACAAACAGAATTGACTAAATGTTTATCTACCAATCAATAAATGCAAGGAATGGGGAAAAAAATACACTTTTATATCATTGTAATCCATTGTGAATATACTACAAATATCCATTATATGTATAATGCTACCGGGTTTGTCCATGGCATTTGAAAATACCTATCACTTGTTCTTTCTTGTTAAGAGTCCCATTAGAGCATCGGGCTAATGTTTGTTATTCTGAAGCTCTGTAATTCCTTTTGTCTTGGTAGTGGGGGGGAAAGAATTTAGATACGTGCTTTGATTATCATGAATGTAAGTTTGAGGGTCTCTTCTATTTAATTTTTTTTCACAAACATTTTTGCTAATCCTTAATGAGTCTGTACTCGTGCACTTTTTATGGATGAGAGAGCAATACGGACTGTCTGTGAGTAAATTAATTTCATCAGAATTCGTCTCTTTAGTACTGCTTATTCTGTCTTCTAATTCCACAGTACTGTACAAAGGTAGAATTACAGTTTTCCCACTGGTACTGTTAAATTGCTTCATTACAGGCTCCTTTCAACATTTTAACAGCTCAAAAATTGGTTTCTTTCATTTATTATCCCATGCTCTGCATAAACTGACTTCCCATTTGCTTTTGACCATTTCAGTTTTTTTGTATTTGTACTTGCTTTCATTTTTTTTTCCAGTTCGTTTGGGAATCTGCCTTTGCTATCATGCCTAGTTGAAGTATATGCAGAGTTTACTTGGCAACTGGATTCACAAAGGCTGTATGTGTGTCTATGCTTTGAGCACAACCCAGCAAGAACTCGAGACCCTCATTCTAAAATCTCAGATATCTGTGGTACAAAGCCAATGGCACTCACTGAGCCTTTAACTTTTAAATTTAGCGAGCAGCCTACTCAGAACCGGCAAAACTTGTGGTTTAATTGCAGGTGAGGAAAGGTTAAAGGATGATTAATTTATTCTTAAGATGCAAGAGAGTAGCCAAAGGAAAAAGAATGCAGAAACTTTCTGTATTTCACACTGTAGTCTGTAATTCCTTTGGATTCACAAGTGCTTAATTGTGGAAGCAGATGGAATAGAGAACATGATTATCAATATTAAGATTGGAGTCTGTCCTTTTGTTTTCTAAAATATCTTTAGGACCTATGTTTCAAATAATAAAAATTGTAGTAATTTTAAGTCTTGGGGTTTTATAGTTATTAAAATAACATGCAAGTACTAATGAAATAGTTACTATAGTGGAGATTCACTATAAAGGACATGCTGTGACTCTCTCTGATCTGAGAATACAACAGTTCTCAAGGCCATTTGATTTTCTTAGAAAAGCCTCGCTAAAATCAGTAGTGTTAACTCTACAGCTTCTGCAAGCCAGAATACAATAAAGGTTAACTCATCAGACCCCAGTAGGGCTGACACAGGGGTTTGAGTCCCCAGCAGAAGTCTGGCAGTGTGGCAGAGGAGCAGGTTGCTCTTTCAAGGTCCTTGCCTCCTACCAATCTGGTATTAATTCTTCTGGAGGAAGCAGAGCAAACCTTTCTGTTTGCAGCTTCTAATTAACAAGTGAGTGTGAATTTTTTATGTTTATATGGGTGGGAAGGCTAATTCCTGTTCCTGGTATATCTCCTCGAATTCTTGACAACAGTTGTTATTGTTTATGTACTGCAAAAGAACTTGTGGAAGTATTTCATTTAGATGGTGATTTAAGTAAACTACCAGAGTCAAGGCAACCTGAGGAAAAGTTTCCCATGTTTTCTCCAAGTGAGACTGTTGCTGTTCACAAGAGTGAAAATGTGTAAAGAGCTTTAAATTACACATCACCTTGAAAGCATATCTTTGTGTATGTATAAATGTCCTCTCATTGTTAGTCCAGTTTTTTGCTCTGTATTACATTTTTGCATGTACAAAACTATTTATTAAAGTACTTGTTTATATGTCATAGGATTCAATTGATTTCCTGTACCGTTTCAACAGGAACTAGCTTTGACTAAGGATCATATCCTATCATATTTTAAAAAGAATATTTAGACATAGATGCATACATATATATAATCTATGTTAATTTGAATGCAATTAGTTTCATTTTTGTCTTGTACAGCAGGTCTCTTACCAGCAGATTTAGTAGAAAGCTTTTAAAGTTCCTTTGTTTAACAGTGTTCAAAATAAATAAATATATATTTCTGCAAGTCCTTGAGTGTGAGGGCCTTGTAAGAAATACAAGCCTCTTGTTCTGGCAGCCTGAAGCTTCCTGGAATAAAGATGCAGAGTGCCCAATTCACATGCCACCCCCAGCTTTGTTCCTGACACTGCCCAGGAAGAGTCCTCACAGCTGCTCACAGGAGATCCATACCTAACCTGATTGTACAGACAGTTGGCTTGAAAGGGCGTGATTGTGCAAGAACGGTTCAATATGCTGTTAATTGCTCTCTCAAATATTGTAAATCCTGTAGAACTTTAAAGACTGCATTAGGTTAAATTGTTTACCAAACAGCAGCCTACATTCCTCAATGTTTCTGACCCAAATATGTCATGATAACAAATATATCATAAAGACATAGAAAATCACAATCATTAACTGGTGTGTGAGGCACTAATAATTTTTCCTTTTAACAATTTAAAGACATGTCTACTTTAGTACAGAAAAGAAACAACCTAAAACTGCTGGTTGTCATATTGATGGATTTATCTTTACACCTTTGTCATTTTTAATTTGTAGATTAACAATTTTCTCAGACAAAAGTTGTGCCTTTAAATTTACCTTTTGCTTTCATGCTTTATCTCTTAGTCACTCTACTAAGTCCCTCGTAAATTACACAAAATTATAGTCTCACAGATGCTTCTATGAAAGCCACCTCTTAGTCAGCCTTTCTGAATGTGCTCAGAGCTTTACTGCAGCATCTCACTTAAAGGAAAGCAATATAGCTTTTTTATGTTCCCCCTTTTCTTTTACACAGTTTCATTTTAGTCGTGGGTTATTACTACAAAAATTTCTTTCTAAAGCCATCACTCACATAAGATTCAATTCTGTGATGTAAAACATGTAAATATTATAGAAAGCAAATTTAACGATGAAACTCTGGCCTTAGGACTCAAAAAATCCTGCATTCACTTTCATCCTTTTGCAAAAGTAATTTTGAAACCAAACTAAAATTTTAAATATGTGGAAGGCCGGTGTCCCCAAGTGTCTGTTACCATCTGTTGTTCATGTGTTTAATTTCTGTCTTAACTCCTTTTCAGTTTCTTTGGTGTTTATTGGAGTTGTTAGACACTGAAATAGGACAAAATTATTGTTCTACATCCTATTGTACATGAGGGAAATGAAGACCATGAAAAAATGCTAAAGCTATTTTACTTAAAAGATAAAGCATATCTATGCAGCTATTTTTCCTATATTCAATATTTTTTCCTAAATATTAGAAGGGAATGCAAATACCTCTTTCTAAATTAAAAACTTAAACCACAATTTTTCCCTCAAAATTTCAACAAGTTAAACTCCACGTTTAACTGTGCTGTTCACCTCAGGAAACCCTACATGAGGCTATGCATGCTGAGTCAGCTGAAACCCATGTTTTGTACCTAAATAATCACTTAAGAAGGCAAATCTTTGCATTCTTTCTAGAGAAGCGTAATTATATTCTTTTTAGGAGGAAGATTAGAAATGCTAATTCTATAAGTAGGTAGTCATTATTTTATCATTTAGTATTAGCTATAATAATGTTAGTCATGATGAACTAATGTGGTATTAATATGGATTTCATATATACTCTCTTAGGAATGTAATTGCAATTTACTATTTCATTCATGTTTAGTCATTTTGAAGTCTTGCTGAATTAACAGATCACTACTCACCTCATTTTATATCAGTGACAACTTTTACTTATAAGAACATTGGGCCACTAATTAAATTGGGATGGATCCAAGCGATTGCAAGCATTTAAACTCAACCAGAAAGCAAACTAATAGTTGGGGAAAAGCATGGTTGATTTTTCTAGCCCTTTTGCTGGGATGAAGTGAAAAAGTAGATGCTTTTCAAAGAACAGCTGGACTTAAAATACTCATTACCCTCAGAAGAATCCAGCAGATTCTGGAGGTAGCTGGAGTCAGGAAGGAATGACTGAAATGAAGAGCATCTTGAGTGCAGGAGAAATACAAACCTGGTTTCATTGTGTTCCTGCAGGGAACCCACTGATCTTCCTATTATTAACTGGCATTTTGGAGTGATACCAAGGTCTGAAGGCACTGATGAGGTTGCTTGCTAATAGAAGAAACTCTTCCTCCTCTAAAACATTAAATTTTATTGCTTTTCTGTGATTAAGACGCTGTACTTGTGTACTTACGAGGTCTTCCTTCAGTTTCATTCATTCTGTAGTAGAAGTTAAATATACTACTTTCTGATTTTATGAATAGCAAAAACCAGACCAAACGAAAAAGCACAATAGAAAACCCCAAACCAAAAAAAACAACCAAAAAAAAAACCCCAAACCCCCAAGCTGAGTTTATTTATAGCTTTGCCCCCTGCCCCGGGATTCTCATAATCTGCTAAGAGATAAAGCCACATATTTCAGTAATGCTCATGAGAGCACAAATAAATGCCCAAGATTCATACTGTAGGAGTCAAGGGGATGATGACAACACAGGATTTGTGAGTAATGTATTTATTTACTTGATTTAGATAAAGATTAATGTTTATAATTTTCTTGTTGTTGTTCAACCCATCCAGAAACGCTGTTCTGTCTTTTGTGTAGACATAGAATTCAATTTATTCTGTTAATCTTTGGATGCAAATGGGTGGTGTTTTTTTGTTGCAGGTTTATAAAACCCAGTAGAACCAGCTCCAGATGCCATTGAGCTGTAATAAATTTTGTGCTACAAGTATTTGGCTCATATTCTCTTTAACTGTAAAGAATTTTTGAGGAGATGTCAAATGCTGCGATATTAAGGACAGCAGCAGCTGCTGCTTGACAAGCCTAAGTCACAGTTCAGAGCTCATTAGAGCAGCAAAATTTCACTGTATCATTTTCTTTATTAAAACTTGAGAAAAAGGTGGGTTTTATTAAGAATGAGGTATAACTGAGGTAAGAAGATACCCATAGGATGGAAGGGCAATACGTTGAAGTCATTGCGTAGGAAAAACCCAGTGTCAGCAAGAACTAACTGTCTGAAGATCAATTTTTGATGTAATGTTTTTGTTTCAGGGGGTAATAAAATATTTGGCTGCATATACAAAATGTATTAATGCACCCAGTCATGTTGAGAAGTGTTACCTTGTTTTAAAGATAGATCTACTCTAGCAGATTATCAAGAAATATGGTAAAACCAGCATGGAGTCCTGGTACCAATACTCTCATTTTGATTTTCCTAGAAGACATGGTATTAGTGCAGGAAGCACGGAGTAAATGTCATAGTTTGTGCTTGAAGTCTGATGAGATCCTTATAATAAAACTTTTTCAAAAAATAACATTATGGGGTTTTTTTACCTTTAGAAAAATATAAGCAGTTTCAAGTTCTGAATGATTTTGTAGTTAAAACTTTTCAAAAAGCTTTGCAAAATACAGGCATGAAGGATATTGGAGTTTTTTAAAGCACTTAAGGACATCCAGTAAATGTTTAAGTAGGCTGTGCAATAGCTGGCATTATACACTTTGTACTATCCAAGGGCAGGATAAAAAGGACAGTGAGTAGGAAATGCTTTGACTTGGAGACTTCATGACAGGTTCAGATATTTTGGCATGAATGGATCCTAGGTTCATATTCCTCTCCTTCCTTTTGCCACTTTTTTGTTGTCTAGACAATGCTCATAGTCAATACCTAGTACAGCCTGGAAACTATACGTTCCAATAAGTGACAAAAATATTTAAAATTAAATTTTTCTCCCCAAAATATACTAATGAGAATTAGGATGTATTAAGTTCTTTCTGGATAATATTAGGTTTTGTTCCATAATGGTGTCTTCAGAGTAACTTGGTGTGGATAGCAAACTTACGTTTGCCTGAAAAACTTAGGTCAGTGCACCTGAGAGCACTTAGGAGCTGTTCTTTCTTTGTCAACATACTAATCAGAATCAAACTCCTTTAAATATTTGCAAACAAAGTTTTACTTTCCTTATGTGGAGACAAAACTACATTGTGAAGCAAGATTTATAGTCTCCCTTTATTTTAGCAGTAGAGCTGATTTGAACTGCTGTAATTTGAGTTCAAGTATTTTAAAATGAAACATAGCATTTCTTTCTGGTTACACAGATTCTGGTGGATCCCCTCTAGCAGGCTCTTACTACAAAATTATTGCAAGTATATCATGATTCAACTTTGCACTATGAAACTTGGTCAACATCTGTTATTTTACTTCAAAATTAAGTTGCTGGTACTCATAAATACCTGCCAGTGTGGTGATTTTTTAATCTCTCTAGGTTTTTTCTTGTGTTTTTTTTTCCAATTATTATTATTTGTTTTGTTTTGGGTTTGGGTTTGTTTTTGGGGTTTTTTTTTGTTTATGTTTTGGGTTTTTGGTGGGTTTTCTGAGGGGCGAGTGGTTTAGTTTGTTTTGCTTTTTTTTTTTTTTTTTTTTTCTAGTTTTGTTTTTCTATTTATTTTTTTTTTTAAAAAGCAAAACATTGAATGCAGCAGTAATTGTCATGTGAATTTATTGTAAATGCTACCAGTAGTAAGATTTTGGACTAATAATTTATACCACTGAAAAGGAGAAAGGATTATGAGGGAGTTCCTCCTCAGCTGTGGTCCATGATGTCAAGTACTACTGTGTCTGGACTTCACCTAAATGCAGCGCAGCAGCAAATGTTACTTTAACTGGAGTGGAGCACACAGATGCATCATAGCCTATTAGCAAAATGAGAAGTATAAACATAAACAAAGGCAACTTAACACTGAATTTATTTTGACATGTCAAGCCGGTTTCAAGTGGTTTGTAAAATGTCAGTGTGTATTTTTGCTGTTTTTTTCTAAATTATGTGCTTAGCTTAAAAAAAAAAAAACAATAAAGCCACAAAACTAATTAACTTCAGGCCTATGACACATCTGCTAATATTTTAGAATGTTTAGTTGTTTATGCTTTGGTGGAAATTTGCTTTTAGACTTTCTATTCAGAAAAACATCAATGAAATAATCTACCAATATTTTCTCAGACAAGTTAGGTGAATTTTTCTACCTTCGTTTTCAATGGGAGTATCTGGCTCTTTTCCAATAATCAATATAATCTCTTGAGTTCAATTTCAAAAATCAGCTGCAGAGAGTAACAATTAGAGGTTAGTAGACTTGATAGATTTTATAAGAAGCAATTATGCCATTAACAAATTACCAAGTTATCAAGCTGTCTTATAGAGATAATACAGAAAAAGCTGAAAGATGCTGATTGTACAGAAAAAGAGATGTCTCTATGATAGGAAGAACATGTTATTAATTAAAGTGAGCTGTACAGACCTAACCTTTAGAGCTTTAGTGACACTGGGAGTCAAATACTTAATTTAATAATAAATTTTAAAAGCAAGAAATAAAGATCCTATTATGTTGCCTAAACAAGAGTTCAGATAGACTATAGGAATCTAAATCTAGCATTAATATATTGTAAACTCCTGGATTGCTATTGCCTGACAATTACTATTATAGGAACTGATGCATAGGATGTTCCATCTGAACATGTGGAAGAACTCCTTTGCTGTGCAGTGACTGAGCACTGGAACAGATTGTCCAGAGAGTCTGTGGAGTCTCCTTTAGTGGAGATATTCAAGAACCAACTGGACACAATCTTGTTCAATGTGCTCTGGGATGATTCTGCTTGAGCAGGGAGGTTTGACCACATGATTCACTGTGGTCCCTTCCAGCCTTACCCGTTCCATGATTTTGTGATTATTTTTTACAATCAAGTACTCTCTGTGGAGCTGGAGATTCTCAGCTTTGGGCTACTTTTCCGTCTTACAATAAACAGTGTTCAGACTCCAGGCTGGGATTTTGTATGGCTAATGGATCATGAGATGTCTTAGGGGATTTTATTCTTGCTGGTATAATGACTCTTGAAGGACTTGGGAATGCTGATCGTCTTGGGGGAGCAGTGTCAGCCAGTGGCACATTTTGACTGAGATTTCAGTAGATGTTTTCATCTTGTTTCTCAGTTGTCCATAAATCAGTCCCTAACCATCTGAAAACCTGGATATGGTGCTCTCCAAGGAGATAGAATCTGGATTTAAACCTTTTAGTAACAGCAAAGATTTTTCTCTTCTACTTGAGTAATGTTCAAGCTACTATTCTAAAGGTCAGCACCTAAACTAAAAATACCCACACTGTAAATTAGGATAATAAGGCCTGTTCAGCTCTTTAAAAGAGGAGAGTACAGGTATGCTAGCATTGGAGAGATTAGTTCCCAAGTGGTTAAATATGTCTCCTTAAATTCCTGAATAATACTGTTAGGATGAAGGAGTCACAGATGGTTTCTGTCCCTAAAACAATCCTCTGGGCTATTCTCGATGGCTCTTCAAGTAGCTTTCCCCCCCTCTTTGCTCTGCATGCTGTTCTCTTGTATTCTGTCCAAAAGTGTTCATCTTTTCCACTTGCAAGGGAACAGAAATATCTTTCTATATTTTGCATTACACCCCTAATTTTACTGTTGGATTTGTTTCCCAATGTAGTTATTAAATAATGATAAGTTTTTTCAGGAAAGTGTACAAATGGAATCACCATTGTATTTACTATGCCAGAAATAACCTAGAAGATCCAGGCTGACTTTATTTAATTCATTTCTGCCTTCTCTCCCTCATTTTTTTTCAAATTTTTTAAAAGCCAGCAAAAAAAATTTCGGTCTCATTTTACATGTGAGATGCTGTTGAGATGCTGATAACTGTTTAGATGAAGTAGAAGCTCCCTTCAAGAAACAGGAAATTTTGACATTTGACTTTTCTAACTAGTTTGTTCACTTTTTCAGAAATATGTAAAGTCCTAGGTTTTTGGGGGTTTTTTTTGGGCAGCAGGCTGTCTATGCTGCTAATAAGTTAACAGAGAAAGCACTACTATTTTCATCCAGGCTGAAACAGGCTTCCTATTTTTATATAAGAAAATGCACTTTTTCTTCACCTTTTAGGGTATAAACTGCAAAGGTACGCAAAATAATCTAACAAGTTATGCAAAAAATTGAAACAAAAAAAGGTTAAAAACTTATCTATTCTTTATACAATGCAAGAGACATGATGCAACACCAGATACTTGGAATTCATTTATGAATATTTACCCACTGCTACCCACTACTACTTTTGAATATTTACCCACCAGTGTGCATAGGACTAGTGTGAGTCCAAATAACTCTCTACACGCAAATAAAACTAGTCAAAAAATTAGAAATTGTTGTACTGTATATAGCAAAAGTCATAGAGGAACATAAAAATTAAAAAAAAAGTACAACATAAAGGAAATTTTAACTTGATTGTTTTTGGAGCAGGGTATATTGGTTTGACTAAGCAGAATTGACTAAAGCTGTGTATTCAGTCTATAAATTCATGCACTTTAATAAGCATGGTAGGTCTTTCAGTCTCCATCAAGAGAAGAAATTAAATCAGTTTCAGATACAGTATGGAAAAATAAATCATGTATGTGTCATGCTTCTTTATATCCCAGGATATGTATGTCATGTCATTTAAAAAAAAAATGTAGACCTCTGTAATCAGAGCTGTGTTAAGATATGTAATAGAATTCATATGTAGCTTTAAAGGTAAAGAGAGAAGGAAATTACACAGATATCATTTATACCATGGGAAATGCCAGTTTCTAGCCCAGGACTGTACACAAAAAAAAAGAAAGGGAAAACAGGGAAATCCATTTAAGATAAAAAAGTAACAAGATGTTGAAAATATTCGGTCTAAATGGCTAATGTAGTTTACGCTGGAAAGTTGTCTCTTTAAAAAATTCTGCAGGCTAGGTCAAAAGCTGGGTAAATTACAGGCTTCTACTCATTTGCAGAATGCAGAAATGCATTAGTTAGTTTTTCGTACTTTTGAAATTTTATCTCACTATCTAAGGTTATGCAACTCAGGGATGCAATAGAAAAATTGATTATATAACTGTTCCTATGGCAGGTTCTGAGTAGTTGAAGCAGATAGCTGAGCCTTGAAAGGCTAAAGATATTCATGGCACAACTGGATGCTCTTCTCTTGAACTTCATTGATCTTAATTCTAAAAGCTGGAAATGCAACTAACTAAAGGCAGAAGAGATGAGAGTATCAGAGGATAATTCTTTAGTGTAATTCTTGTCCAGAGCGCAGATTCCCTATAAGCAAACACTGCTTTGCAGTTCATTATTTCTGTCTTTTTATTTCTAATTCAACTAAACTCCATAGCACTATACACAAGATCTTATGCATGTTTTTACTAATAATTGCAATTTTTTAAATTTGTGCTTAATTGGGTTTTTTCCTTACTTCTAGAAATGTTATTCTTCTAATTTTAATATATTAAAACTTCTAGACATTTCCCAGTAATACTACATTTGTGTTCTCTAGGCATTGTGAATGATTCATTCAAGGCAAATATATGTTACAGCTAATGTGCAGTAAAATTACAAGTATTTATCTAACTTTTAAAAATATTAAGGCTATTTAATCTTTGAGTGGCATCAATATGGACCCAATTAGCACAGTTTTCAGCCACTTCATAATTCAAAAGAATGATCATTCAGCTGTAAGCATATTTGACAGAAACTCCATAGTCATGAAGGTAAAAGCTTGCAAGATCACCCAGTAGGATGGAGAAGCTGTCATTCTCTCATCAGTGCTGTTGAATACTAATGTCAAGGTCAGAAGAGTGTAATTTTAGGCTGCCAAAATATTGTTGAATTTGATCTCCTAGCAATGTTTAAAAAGAAAGTAACAGCATAAAAATTTATATACAACTTTGATACGATAGCTACAAAGTTACAGGTGCTCCCCCTCTGCAAACATTCCAAGTTATTTACTTCTTTGATTGGCACTTTCATATGCATTTTTTCCTACCTGTAACATTTTCTTTAAATATCATACTCCTTGTCTAACATAAAAATTGCAACTGATATGTATTTTTCAAATTCTGCATGTAATTTTAAATGCTGATGTGGGAGGCTTTGTGTTCAAAATATATCACAATTAGACCAAAGACTGGATGTAAAAATATCTGAGTGCTTATTTTAGGCAACAAATTGTCATGTATAATAAAATGATAGATTTGTCTTGACTCACAATTTTCATTTATGTAGCATGATCATACTAAATGGAGATTCGTACTGCTGGCTCCAACTAATAAACAGATATAGACTGGACAGACCCACGTTGTCCTCAAAGTATCTTCTGAGTCATAGAAGGAGAGGAGGCAATGACTGCAGATTTCAGCAAGGCATATTTCTCCTAAAAATTAGGAGGAAATTGTTTCACAGTGAAAACAGTTGAAAATTGCAGTAGGCTGTTAAGAGATGCTAATAATTTTTTTATCTTTGGAGATACTCAGAACCCAGTTTAGTGTTTATCCACAAGATGTCTTAAGCAACTGGACCTAAGCTGTCTCTGCTCTGTGTAGGTTCAGCTTGATGACCTCCAGACTTGCAGTCTTCCTTCCAATCTGCAATATTACATCACTTTCTCATTTCCATTTTGATAAAACAGTTGTTTATGTAATTTACATAATATTTTGAAGCTATGAAATAAGAGCCTAATTTTGAAAATACTTGGAGGCTTCTGTAATCCTTAGGTTTTGAAAGATATTTAGACACTTTAAAGTCACTCCTTTTGTGAAAGAGTAAATCTCTCTTCCATGTCACACTTCAGGAAGCTGAGCTTGAATTCTCAAGTTGGCACTGCATCCTTGCTCCTACCAACAGCTACTACTCATTATTAATGGCTTCACTTGCTCCTTTACCCAAATAGAAGAGTCCCCAAATGAATGAGTTAAATCTATGTATTGATATTATTACAGTACTTAATTTTTTTACATAAATTTGATTGCTGAACTTTCTTAACAGAGAAGATACAGGAAAACACAATAAAGAAACATCATATTTTTATATTAAGTAGGTAGATGGGTTTTTTTAGTTGAGTTTTGGGTTTATATTTAAGGGCTTTTTGGCTTTGATTGACTTTACATTACATGAATATGTCAATGAGCACTGGCAAAAAAAATGCCTCAGTAGGATTGCTTTTCAGATCCAGATACATCTTTGAAAGATGTCTAAAATGACATGTTTGCAGTAAAATATACATGGCCGGGTGAACTTTTCTGGTCTTATCTTGCGCCTCAGTAATTTTAAAACAGAAACCAAGCCTTTGTTCTCCTAAACTAGACATCTTTCTAAAATATATTTATTGAAATGAAATATTCAAAAATTCCAAAGAGCAAACATACATACAGTAAATGTGTTCTTTTTCTCCTGTGCATGGTTAACTTTCATTCATATTAATGGGGTTATGAACATGCTTCAAGCAGAGAAGACTATAATTTTTAAAACCTGTCTGTTGAATATTTGGTTTAGTTAAATTCATATTGTCTTTTTGCTACAGAAGGGAAAATTATTTTTTGGAAGTTAATGTTTCTTTTGAGTTTAACTCTTTTATGAATGTTCTTATCTCTGAATTCACTAGTGGATATTTTTTAGAAATATTTTAGAGCCTTCAAATTATTTGAGAAAAGATAACTATATAGCGTTTTCATAATTATAGTATATTTTTTAGTGGTATTCTGAATATTGGATAGGAATCAAGGTAATTGTCAGTGACAATCACTCTGTCAGACAGACAAATTCTCACATGATTTGTGAGACCGTCTCGGAAGTATGTGTTTGTTACAGCCAATGCATATGTGATACCACTTTCAAATGCACTTAGATGTTTAGATGAGTTAAGGGATAAGAAAACGATGACTCAAAGGACTTTGTTTTGTTGAAAATGTAATAGAATTGCTATTTCCACATACTTTCAATTCACGGTATCTTAATAGGATTCTATAATTACTCTAAATTCTTTATTTTCTGCAGTAAAGCTCTATTGTACAAAGAAGTGACTTCATAAAAGTCTGGCACCATGCAGTGGCCTTTTTTTAGTTCAAGAATCCTAGCTGATCTCAGAAGTGATGATACTCCAGAGTAAGGAATTTATTATAATAACTCAGTAGTATACCTCATTTGTATGAATTCAATGCGTTCATTCTTAAAGTGATTATTAATTAAATAATCTCTGTACTGAATAAATAAATATATATATATACAATTATTGCAGTGTAAATTCTGAAATATTCCAGTTGTAATGTAATTTTCACATTCTGTGAATGAGATACTTTCACAGAGTGCATGATAGTAAACTGTTCATACATTTTAATGGTTAAAAACATGCCCTTGAACTTTATGATGCATGTCTGAAATCTATGGCATACATGCATTTCCTTTATGAATCTAGTTAGTGGTGCACATGTATCTATCTTAAACATTTGTGTAAATGCATATAGTGTTCACTGTTCAAATGTATTTTCATACATTTAGCTCACCTTTTCGTTCCCTTGGGAAAGAAGTATGATTTAAGTTTTTATTCTGGTTTTGGGGATTAACATATATCAGAAAGATTTCATTGATTTCAGTTTGGTTTTAGTAATTTATGCTTGCTGTTACCTTTGTGAAAATCTGAGGTTGTTAAACATACAGCATGGATGATGCATACCACAACCCTTTGGCACAGAACAACTGGTAGTGGCTGTTTATATGTGCAATAAAATCATGATCAATCTCTGACACTTACTACAGACTTCCTGCTGCTTAGAAATGTGTACTGTAATAGCATTTGTATGTTTTCTGTTCCCTTAAGAGTTCAGTATGCTGCTTCACAGGAGCAAAGAAAATTAGAAATAACATCACAGACAGTGTGATAGGAATAAATAAAGTAGCAATTTGTAAACTCTTCCAGACAGATCTTTACATATAAATGCAGGAATGTCTGTTTATAGGTATAGTGTAAATATAACTTCAGTAGGGATTATGTTTATGTGTTGTGTGTATAAACACAGTTATTTCATTTTATATATTACTGTTTAAGTTCTAAGAACATGACCTTTTTCTCTCTTACCAATAACTAGACCACAAGAGACACCACTTAGTACAGTAGTTGAAGTTGAAATTAATATCTTTAAATTTTAGGAGGCTGGTTCAGAGCTTTTTTCCTATTTTAAGTGTTTGAGTTGGAAGACTAAAATTCATTAATCATTTTGTGAAAGATAAATTTCTGAATTTTAATAGGACAATAATCAGTAAAAACAATGAGATGGGAATTGATTTTACCTTTTTACTTTGGCAGACAGTTAATAATTTTCTGAGATATATGAATGTAAAAAATCCAGTTGTAGAGACCATACAGTTATTTTATCAGTTTAGAAGAACAGCGAAAAAACAAACCACCATATTCTAGTATCACTACAAATTAAACTACAGGAGCCATGTGTAAGGTTCCCATATTCAATGCAGCATCACCTACTTTTCTTGACATTTCACTTTGATACAAAGCTGATTATATGCACTGTAGAAAAACATCTAATTCTTTACTTGATTCTTTTAAATAGAATGATTAATTTCTGTTCTTACTAATAGGCTATGTCTGAAATCCTGATAAAATTTGAGTTATTGAAAGCTTCAATTTATTTTTAATGGGTAGAAGTTTTACTTATGTGAAGTATAACATGGGTGTCCAAGGGATATCTAATGATTCTATCTAGTTTCATATCCAGTCTGAAATATGTGGATGTCTGTGAGGAAGAATTTTATATTCATGGTGCAAGTAAAGAGCTGTTACAATGCTATACACACTATTTTTTCTTACCTTTTGGTTCCGTATTTGCCCTTTTTTTCCCCTTTAACTATTATTTGAAAATTAAATGTGTTTAAATCCACAGAAAATTAAAAGTGTGTGCACAAAATACCATTCCAAGGTATTATGCCTGTATTTTAGTTGTAAATAAGTGTTAAGGCCAAAAAAAATTAGCTCCTGTAATTAATTATGATGAATAGGCATACAATTTTAAACTAAATAAGCTTTTTAAGTATAGGCAATATTCATGTAGTAATTCCTTCATGCAATTTATTTTAGTCAGTATACACAGTGCTCCAGTGAGGTACACAAAAAGAGCCATTTAGGGAAAATATTTAATAATTTCTCCAACCTAATAGTGTGATTTCCATGCAACTGAAGTTTAAAAAAGGGCTTAGTTCCATTGCTAAAAAGAGAATTTTTTATTGGGAGTCTCCTCTTGGGTTTCTCCTTTTTTTTAATCTCCCTTTGAATGCCATGCTTCATAAAACCATGCAACTATCATGTTCTCAAACCTAAAAATTAGAATTATCAAAATATGAAATATTTCCTAAGCTCTAGTAACTAACAGTTTAACTGTATGAATCCAAAACACATCGAATCATAGAACAGGTTGGAGAAGACCTCCAAGATCATCATGCCAACCAAACCATATCACAAAGTGCCACATCCAGTCTTTTTTGATCATTTCCAGGTATGGCGAATTTACACTTCCTTGGGGAGTGTAAGACAAATGTTCCCTAAACTGTGCAGTAATCTTTGTGTTTCTCTGCCATACACTGTGAAAGACTCATTTACAAATAAGAAGTAAATATGACCCTAAATAAATACATCATAATATAATCTTTTATTTCCTCCCACAAAGTTCATAATTGATTAGATCTTCACAAGTAGGATCAGCAGTGGGAAAAGGTGTGTTTCTGCTGTAAGTTGTTGATGTTGCGAGAGATTATTGCTGAATACCCAAATGCATGGCGTATATTTAAAGAAATGTGAAACTGTTGCAAGTACCCCACCAGAGAAATTTAAATTAAAAAAAAAAAAAAACAAACCAGCAACACCAAAAAGCAAAAAAACAACAAGAAAGAAACAGCTTATGGATTTAATAAAGTAATTTTTGCTACAGTACTTTCAATGCTGGGTATGGTACCCACTTTTGTCGGTTAAGCAGTGTATGTGTAGTTAACAGGCACCTCTTGTATTTCTGGGAACTAGTTCACAAATCCTAGGCTTCTAGTTCCATTTAGTTTAGTGGCTTTTTTCTGTACTAATTTAGTTTTACCATTTATATTGTAGTTTATGAGGCTGTTTTCCACTCCCTTTTCCATCCTAAGTTAAGGGAAAAATGCTTAGGTACTGATAAAGTCTCAGAACAATGGGATTCTCTGTTTTGATGCTACTCAACTCTTCATGTATTGGAGGTGGATTATTATTTGTCTGTTTTAATCTTCTGATGAATATCTTCAAGTTCTGAGAGATAATAATGAAGGAGAATCCAGAGGCACATACTATCAGAATATTTAGGTATAAAATGAACGTGCATAAAATTAAAGTTTGTGGTCATTATTAGGAATTTTATCAAGGTCTTAAATGGTACTGTATCAGCGGCTGGATTATAAAAAGGCTAAAAGAAAAGGCCCTAATATTTGCTTTACTAAGGGAAGCAAAGGCACGCACCTTCACTATAAGATGTATATAGCCCATGGCAATCATTTAATGATTCATGTGAAAGTCATATTCATTCCTTGTTTCTATACATTTGGACTACTTAACAACTCTTATTGTTTTCCAGTCGTGCTTTATGAGGAAGGGGAAGTTGTCTTTTTCTGATACAATCCTAATTATTGTCATCCCTGATTGATCATGTCCTGCTCTTACTAAAGTGTTCTGCATTCTAGAGAGGCTCTTATAGTGAAACAGCCATACATTCCCATGTTGCTTTTGTTTTATTTATTAAGTAACACTTTACAAAGTGCTTTGTACCATTGCACTTTAGCACTGATTTCCGTGCTCTTAGGGAGTAGGAGGTTGCTCATGGTAACAAATATCTGTTTTAAAATGCATTTAAGGTGACTATGAGTGGAAACAGCACCTGAAGTTTACATCTGCTAATATAAGGTTATCAAATTAAAATCTTCGTGTCTCTTAATAGCTTTTACTTACAATTGTTTCCAGAAACACAGTGAAATTCTTCTAGAGTATATTATTTGCACTTTCAGCAGTGTGTCTACTTGAATGAATTAACCATAAATATGTAACTACAGTTAATTTAAAAGCAACAAACTTAGATGAAAGTGACAAAATAGTTAAATCCAGAATTAATTTATGAACTGAATTAAAGAAGTGAATCAGACCCATTTCATTCGATGAAAAGCTATTAAAAAATAATCAGCTCACATGCTCAGGGGGAAGGCAAATCTCACTTGAACCTGCATCTCCTCTTCTTTCCTGCAAGTACCTTAATTGTAACACCTTCAGACATTGCCTTTGTTGGTATATTTCCACTTTCTATGCAATGTATAAATATTCATTAGACTAATAATTAGAACTTGGGTTTCCCATGTAAATTGCTTCAACAAACAGGGAATAGAACAATTTTTACTGTCTCTGGCTCATTGAGTATTTGAATATTTATTAAAAGTAATAAAAAGTTTCATCTGCAGAGACAGAAACATACTTATCAACAAACTGCCTTCAGTAATATAGCTAAGAGAATTCTCAGAATTAAATAGCCTTCAGGTAAACTTGAAGATTTCCGTATAATTGCTGATTGTTCAAAGACCTCTGTTATTAAGCAAAAAGTGAGGAATACATTAATGAAATCTCTTTTTTCTCCTTGTTTTCTGTTTTCAGCATCAGTGTTAAAGTTTACCATGTCCACCAAAGAAATGAGAAAGAGAAAAAAAAATGTTCACTTGATTTCCTTTCAGATGTCACTCAAAAATGAAGGATTTTTAAAATCATTTGCACAGTTCCCAGTCTCATTTTTGCTAATAGATATTGGCTTCCCCAGTTTTTGTAGGGAATATTCCTCTACCAAGTGAAAAACACAGCATATGTTAAGTTGGAAAATTTAAGGGAACAGGTAACAGAAGACATCTTATATATTGCCACAGCATAAGAAATAAGCATCACAAGCTTTTAGAATTGATCTTAACATTATGACTGGCCTTTCAGAAGTAGAGACTGTTGTCAGATCATTTTTATGCTACAATATTCTTATCCCTTGTTATTTAATATAGTTTAGGCCAGTTGTATTGGCAGGAAACTGCATAGAACAGTTTATTTTTTCTATAGCTTTTTAGACCAAGGTGAGATCAGGTCTATGGCAGAAGTTTATTTGTAACCCTTCTAATTTTGGGGTTGAGTTTTATATGGAACTTGAGGTAGCCCTTTGAAGAGATAAAAATGCACATGATTATGTACTTGATCAACAAGTAATAGATAGGGAAAACTCAAAGATTGGAAAAGACAAGAGGACAAAGAGGATTTTATATTTTTGAAGATATTTGTTGTACATTTTTACTTTCTTTGTGTACAGTAATTGGAAAGGTGACTTCTGATAGCTCATGGGTCATATACCTGCAAGCAATGGTTGCAACTAAGTCAAATATCTGGCAAAGTCTTTCCTTTGACAGGAAGAGACATTTTTCCCTAAAAAATAAAATAAAATAAAAGTATGAGTACTTACAGAGGAACATTCAAAAGCACTTTTAAAGTCCTAAAGGAGAAAAATATCTGTAAAGATGATTAATGATTATCAGGCATAAAATAAGTGGTTTTAAGCTCTGTCAACTTTACTTTTCTAATGAGGTCTTAACTGCTCCCCAACTAAAGCCTTTTTCCAAGCTGTGTTTTGTATTTCATTTAATCAATGCTTTGTATAGAGACAGTTACCATCATCATAACCTTTCAGTTCTTGTGTTTTGGCATCGCACAGAGTTTGTATGCAATTTGGGGGCTCAAGGGAAGCACATTCAACTGAAATGTCCAAGTACAATATATTGTGTGATGTAGGGTTATAGAATGCCTCTCAGACTTGCTTATTGTTGCAAAGAGAGCCTTTGTAATTACTAGGGGATTATGGCAGAATATGAAAGACCTTGAAAGCGGCTTTCTTGAAGATCAGGAATGTGTTCTGCACAGCCTCTGAAACAATCAGCTAGAGTAGTGAAGCAGAAGTATATTAAAATGTGAAGAGTTCACTGAAAAGGTCCTGATAGAAACACCCAATTAAAGAAATAAAACTGATATTTAAGATTGTGAAAGATTCTCACTTTGGTTTGAAAAAAAATTCTTAGGAGAACTGGAAATGAGATGACAATACAAATACAATGGCTTCTTCCTCTTTTTTCCCAGCAACAAAAGTAACAAAATTTGAGTTTAATGCTAGATAATTAAGAATAATGAAATGGAAGTTAGTTGTGCTGCCTAAATTAATATGCAAGATTAAGAAAACAACAACCCAGGAACAATCGGGTTTCTTTTTTTTACCCGTATAAATCAGTGAAAAATTTTGGATAAGAGTATGGTGCAATGTAGCACCAAGCTCTCTTACTATATTAGTTTTCACTTCTTAATTAACCTTTAATCTAATTTCTTTTTTTTTAGTCACAAACAATCACTATATATGTTTTTTAACTAATTTCTAACCAAAAGAGTCTGCATATTTTTATACTGTTTACAGCTTTAAAAAATCTTGTCCCCAATCCTGATCATGAAGGATTCAGCCATAAACTTTCTTTTCTAGGACGGAAGCTGCATTTCCTTGTACTGAATGCTTTTTGTTCTCCGTGATGCTGAAGTTGAAGCAAGTTTAGTTGAATTATTATTCAGTAGTGAGCAGATAGGAAAATCATACAGTAATTTTGGAAAATTACATCTGTAAATTTAACTAATACAGTTGTAAACTGAGGGTTTTTTACAAAAATAATAAGCAAAACCTGAATCTTTTTCTGGTTTGCTTACATAGTGAATGCATTAAGATGTTACTCACTTTATGAGTATTTCTGAATAACATGATGAGAGACATTTTTTGTTCTGGTTTGCTTGGAGTTTTTTCTATGATTTGATCCATAACATATTAAAAAATATTTGAAGCCCACTTGGCAGTATTTTTCTTTTGTGAAATACTTGTTGTAAATTTGAAACATAAAATTCTACAAAAATCTACAAATGTTATCCTTTATGTGAAAGTACTTTTAGATGACTGTATATTTATCAGCAGCCATGTACAATAGCCAATAAAATCCAAATAACAATTCCCACTGTTTACCATCACCTGCTCCAGCTGTCAGTCATAAAAGAATGAGCTTCCCCGTAATACCTACTGTTTCTCATTGAATCATTATCTCATTAATATATCTGAGATAAAACCAACATTAATGTTATTAGTATACATCACTTATAAATAATTCTTCATTTTACATTACAGGTCTAAAATTCTCTTACGAAGCATATTTATATTAAGATTATTTTTTTTTTATTTGAGTCAGTTGAAAATTAGGTGTTTCCAACACTAAAACTTTATTCCCCCTCCCCAAAGATATTTAATTAAAAAATGTATGAACCTCTTTACTGGAAAAGATATTTCACTTTTTTGGAAATACTAGGAGAGAATGTAACATGGGAATCATAAAAAGTTAGACTTCCCACGAGAAGCAAAATTTATGCAAATGAGCATGTTCGTTGGCAAAATCTAGATTAAAAAACATAATTTACTGTTGTTGTTAGCTGGCAGATTTGAAAATATTTTATTATTTTTGCATGCACTTATATTGTGAGAAAAAGTGCTATGTGAAAGCAGCAGCCTATTCTTACCTTCTTGTTAAGAACTAAATAGTGACTGTGTGTCTTTTGGAGACTAGCAGGCAGTAATACTGTGTATGAGTGGCCTAAGAATGAATATTTCTGAATATGTAACATTTTTATATTAGGCAAATTGAATTATTGGAATAATTGTAATAAGCTGAAAATGTTTCTTTATCCAAAGCTGTGCTCTACTTTTAGTTTAACATTTCAACTTCACCAAACTTTTCCTGTTGAAACCCAATTTGTGTTTGAAAGATTTACACGCAGTTAATTGTTTTTGATACCTCTGGAAATTCTGAATGCTGTCAGAAAAACATGGACGTTTTCAAAGAGAAATATTGACAATGAAAGAAAAATAAGATTGAGATACTATAAGTGAATTATGCTTTGTTCAAATATTAACAACAACAAAGATCATCTAAGGTTTAGGTAAGGAAATTAATTCTCAGATCAGTGTCAATGGGAAGTACTGAGGAATTCAAGTTTACTTTTCTGTTATTCAATAAAATGATTAAATGTCTCATAAAACAGACTCAAATACGTGTTTAGAGGTACTATACAATAAATGAAATATAAAATACTGCATTAAAATAGGAGGCTTACAACCATGATATAAGAAATTGGAAGATACTTGTTCCAAACAAATCATACTGAACTATTTTGTGTCCAGATATGATGTCCATAAAAAAAGAAAAAAGCATGATCATTCCTTTCTCATAAAAAGTCTGATGAATATACCCTGCACAATTTGAAATGTTAAGTAAGCTTCTACTATAATATTTCCATCTCATCCCACAGAATTTTAGAATGTAATCCATAGAATAGTTCTTTAATAGCACCTAATCCTAAACTCCACAAGGATTACTCTGTATCTGCACATTATATGTACAGGGCAACTTCATAAATGCAAAAATGTGTAATCTAATCACGATTTTATTGCACTTATAAACAACCACTACCAGTCTAATCTGAGCCTGCAAGGAAGAACATGTGTTTTTGTATTAACTATCTGAATATAATTCTGGTGAATATATTGATCACTGACAATTAAAAAAGCTGTTAAAATTCAGAATGAATTTGTAATGGCTTTATTTTTTGTATGTTTTGCGAAAGGGAATAGTGTCACAAAACCAGTAGTAAAGAGATAGCAACTGTTTATCTTCTTCATCTTTGCCTCTCCACCCAGTCACTTCTCCCCACACCAAGTTGAAGATCTCACCATATGTTTTTTAATGCAATAACTCCTAAATATATGAGACTAAGTTTCAACCCCTTCCCCCTGACTAAGATTTAAACCTTTATTTTCTGCCTTCCAGAGGAATCACCTAACCACTGGATATTCTGCAGTGGTGTGCTCTCACCTGAACTATTTGAACTGCTACTTTGACCGAGCTGTGTGCCTCCCAAGTGAATTCTTTAACCGCCAGACCAAAGAGTCATTCTCTCTCTTTGACTCAGTATTTAAATAATCCATGCAGAACAGCTTTTTCCATGGGGATCAAGAGAAGCCAATTTTATAGATTTCTCACTGGTTTAAGAACTCTTTTGGGAAAGTGAAAATGTGGGTTCAAGAATGTGCAGACAAGGTCTTGAACCTGATTGTCCCACGTTGTATATCAGATGAGGCACTAACCGCAGAGCTATTGAATAAGTGAAGAGAGGGGGGATTCTCTTTACTTCCATGAATGATTTACAAAGAGTGTGTAAGCCTAATCTCTCATTTCCACTTCTCTAGTTTTGTGTTTAAATAGCTTCTACAGAGTTGCCTATCACTCTGGCAAGTATACAGATTAATGACTGGAGAAAAATGCTACCTTTGGGAATGGAGAAGGATAATTCTTCTCCACATTTTTTGTTCCTAAATATTTCCTGAATATTTCTGTCCGTTCCAAATGAAATCAAAGTACGGTTTCCTTTGTCAGTAAATGCATCATTTTAGTTGAATTGCAAGTATTGTAGAGGAGGGGGAAGATGACTGATTTTTTTTTTTCAATACTCTTTTTGTAAAGCAACTAACTAGAGATTATTTACGTAATCCTTAAAGCTCTCCTGCATATACTTTCATGTTTCCTAAAACTTCTTAATTTAAGAACCTGTACTGAGCTGAACTAGCATGCTTATATTAAGGAGTAGTTGAACTTGCTGGCCACAAGTGCTTATTTCAATTCCGACACAAAGATCAATGCAAAAGAAACACTGCCCATTTAGGAAATCTGAGTCACATTTCTCTACCTTTTACATTGCCAAGAGATGTGAGGAAAAACCAGACCAAAGTATTGGTTTTGAGAGTTTTTTTTGATGAGGAATAAAACAAGCTGGCAAAATCTTACCTGCAAAGGTCAGCTGTTGATCTCTTGCAGGAAAATGTCTCAGTAGTAGTGTACAGGTACAGAATAAGTTGTCAAATATTGCAAATCTGTACAGAGTCACACAGAAGGTTTGCTGGTGCCAGTTGTGAAACACAGACTTCCTGAGTCTTAGTTGAGTGAATGATTTTCAGCACAGTAGGTGAGCTAACTGGCAGTGGCAACCAGATGCAAAGTTAACAGAAACAGAGGAGGAGAATGTACTGGAGGGATCATAAAGTGAATTTTTTGCGGTGATTTCCAACACACACACACACCCTACCCACCCCCCCAAATTTCTTTCAGGACATCCTTCAGTTTTCTCAGCTTGTGTCTCTCATAATTTCCTGCAGTTAACTTCCACCTGGTACACAGTTTGCATTCTGTATCAAATCCATCTCTTCTAACCTCAATCATGCATTGTCATTGTTCAGGTAAAACCTTCTTCGATGACACTTGCCACCTGAAAATGTTTTCTTACTTCATTTCGTATCAGAACTCTAAAATTGATACTCAGGATCTTCAGGGCCTGTGTTGTGGATGTGATGGAGCCTTATATATTTCTCTGGTTTTGTAGCATTTAATAGATGAGGTCATTCTCCAATTAAATGAATGAGGCTTTCCAAAATAAGTTACCAATCCCATAAATATTTAACAGTTGGAATAATAAAACTCAGTACTTGAGTTAGATAACTTTTCATTTATGGACAACTGAAGTATTTGAAGTACATAGATCTTTATTTTCTGTGAAATAATGCTTAGGTTCTAGAAGATGTAGATTCACTTTAAAAAGTCTCCAAACAGTAAATTATTTAGGTCTCTAACATGAAAGTGGGAATAAATGAAAAATGCTACTTTAATAAAATATTTCTAACTAGACCTTTTAAAGTGGTTTATATAAAGCAGACAAATATTCACCCTTTCTAGAACTGATATATTGCAGTTAAAATCATGGCATATTTTTCTTTTGTACTTGCCCTTTGTTTTATTTTTCCTAAAAAAAAGGGGCAAAATCCACATTCACCTTGAGTGTAGAACTGAATCTTTCTATTACATATTTCCTGCCTGGATGTCACACTAAGGCTACTTAAGTCACTTCAGCACCAGTCAGAGATGGTCAAAAACACTTCTTCTGAGTACTTTAATTGTTCATCAAGACCTAACCCTTTGAACACTGTTTCAAGGCATTTGGGCTCTGCTCTTGAGTCACTGAAGCAAAATTGGAGCATCTGGATGCAATGTCAAAATAGCCCAGGGAGCTCCAGTGCAGCACCCAAGTGGATAATCTTAACACAGAATACAAACTCTGCATTAGTGATTGCCGGAAGGCTACAGTTCATCTTCCTCTGAAATACAATGCAAGAAAAGTTACAGGCTGATACTTTTTTCTTTGTATCTTCTGTTGTGTGAACAAAGAATCAAGCTGTGTTTTGATGTTTTGTCAAGTGTTTGGCAGCATTTTCAATCCTTGTTTGCCCTACTAATCCACTGATTTTTCTTTTCTTTGGACAAAGCAATTAATGTTTTCTACAGTTTATGCTGTATTAGATATGTTAGTGCAAATGAAGGAATCCAGTTGATGATATTGCCTTTGAAACAAAGTATTGAATCAAAGTACAGGAAGAATAAGTATGATAATATTTTAGCTGCCTATTAGTACTATAACATTTAATTATACTTCCTTTACTTGTACATAAAATTTCTATAATTCTGTGGCCTATGTGAAATTATATTTGTTTTGCTTTGTTTGTTTTCACAGATGGTAGCAAAATTGCATTCCATTGATTGAAAAGAGCATTGTAAGTAACTCTTTTTGTTTCTCTTGTTCAATTAGGCATCACATTTTATTTTTCTGAATCCACTAAAATTTTATCTTGTGGGTAAAATTTTGTTCTTCCTTGAAAACTGGTGAACAATTAATATACTGTGAGAGCTCATGGGACATCTGGCATGTGGCAACAGATACAATTCCCAAGCCAGATTTCTTTTGCCATCGGCAAGAATAGTTTATGTAAGGCTTAGGCCAACAGGTCAAGAAATATAAATGCAGAAGCATGCTAAACATACCACCTGACATCAGGCTTTGCCTAGAACATGGTTGATCTGTAGAGTGCACACCAGAATGAATACTGGAGTGCAAAACTGGGGCACAGCAGCTTATACGGTCTGACTTCCTGTTTTTCTGACCATGCATCTAGGATTTTATTCTTATATGTGTATAAGTGAAACTAAATATGATCAGAAGAATAAGATTGATTTGAAGATTTACAATTTTTATTTGATTCAGATAATGCATTCAGATTGTATTATACATATGTTCATAGAAGCCAAACACACTGTAAAATAATTAGTTGTTCAATGAAAACCTCTGCTAAACACTCTGCTCTACACTACTATTCAAGCTATTCACACTATTCTTCCAAATGCATTAACAAAATATATTCAATTTGAAACATGTCAAGTAAATGGGTAACACTTTTTCTAGCATGTCTAGCTGCCATTAATGTAGTTAGTATTCATTGTAATTACACTCATCATAATGAATTCATTTAGTATTAATGTGAATATTATACAACTTTTTAGACACTCCATTATAATTCAGCAATAATTAATGTACATATTAAATGAAGTGTTACTACTTAATTCTATGATAAAACCCTGTTGTTTCACTTGAAAATCTTTAGAGGAAGTTATGTTTAATCTCATTGGTATTCCAATTGTTGCCAGGAGATACTCTTCAATGGCAAAGGGCAATTCTCGTTGGGAGGCTTGTTAACTTTTCAGAGAGATTCCATGTTTGCACTTGTCTACTGATTCACTTATGAGATGCTAGCATTTGAAGAAAGGTACTTCATGGACATGATAATGCAAAAAACTCCTTGAACTATCCTAAAAGCATGAAAATTTTCTGACATTTCAGATATTATCCAATAAAAGATACCCGTGTTTATAAATGAAGTCCTGTAGCACTTACATTTTATGATTGTTCTTCCCTTCTACCCTCCAAGAGCAATCCAAAATTTAGAAGCAATTATTTTAAATGTATCAGACATCAACAGGATGAGGTGCCTCAAAGGCATCCATGCCCACTTCAGGGAGTGCCTAAAAGTAATGACTTGAGGAAACATAGCAAAAGAAGAATGCCCATATTAGATTAGGGCTGTCTGGACAGCATCCTGTCTCAGGGAAGTGATTATAAGTACATGCCCAGGGAAGAGTAAGAGTAAGAACTGGATTTCCCAGCCTCCAGCAGTTTTAGCTGATGAAATTTCATCAGATGTATGTGGTTTCTAAAGATTTAGATTTTGTTAGAATTTGATTCTGTGAATCTATTCCCACAAACCTATATAAGTCTTAGAAGAGTTATGAGTTGCATGGGTCTACTACCCTGTTCATTTTGTGTATAAAGAACTTTTTTTGTTGTCGTTTTGAATGTGATTTCTTCTATCTTAATCTGAATCTACATCACATTAGATTTGATTGAGCTGTAAACAGTCCATTCCCTTTATGCCACCAGTGACTTGTGAGCCTCATCTAGATCCTTCTTTGCAGATCTTCTTTTCATGAGAAATTTCTTACTCGTATCTCTGTATAGAAGATGTTCATCTTTGTTGCCCTGTTTTGGATTTTGTGTGCTACTTGTGGCTTTTGAAGTGTGAGAAGTTCTTAGGTTTATACTATTTCAAAATTATTGCCTCAGCTTTTCCTTCTTAGTTTCTTACTGAATACCAATATTGAATAGTTATGCAACTATGGGCTCAGTTCTCCCTGGTGACTGTCACCTCTTGGCCTACTATGTTAAATTTCCCGCCTTCCCTCACCCTCTCTTGTGCACCATTTTACATTTATTTGCAGGGCATTTATTCTGCCATTATTTTGCCTTGTCATTCAGGCTTGTGAGTACAGAATTTCTGGAATTCTACGCCATCTGTCCTTGTGCTCACTAACCCAAATAACTTTGGTCAGGATCATTTCTCAACAGCCCTCATCCTTCTTCCCAGACCATTTATGAGTTGAACAGCACAGACCCTAGAAAATCTCTTTGAAAAAGTCCACCAGCAGTGTTTCTCAGTTTCAGGAACTGGATCTTTACTTCTAACTCTCTACTACTTGGCTTTCAAAGTCTCAGTGATTTGTGCCTGCCTTCTTATCTGCTTAATTTTTATAATAGCTTTTGTTGAGAAACTCTAGGAAAAACCTTCAGCAAATCCAAGGTAGACGCCTACCAAGCAACTCCAGGCAACCATATCACTCACATTCATGTGTCTGTTGAATGATAAAAAGTGCTTCAGTAAGTCTACAAGGTAATAAATTCCTTTACAAAAGCCAGCTTCACTTGTCCAAAATATAGCGTATTTATCAAATGTCCAGTCTTGAGGTCTGTATTATACTTTATACTAACTTGACCAATATGGACTTCAGTATATTTAAGTCTGACAAAAGACACTTTTCTTTATATCTGGTATGTAACTTTTCACTAAAATTTATTTTCACTGCAGTTTACATCTGCTACTTCTCAGTACCTTTGCAATGTTAGGTGAGAGATAAATACACCCTCACTAGTCAATAAGATGTATAATTTGTGAATTTCTTATAACTGTTTAGTGAATACTATCTTTCTAATAATTTGTTACTGTTCGCTTTCTCATCACTTCCTTTCTCCTTCAAGTGGATGTTCCCACTGAGAGTTATTAGGATACATTATTAAACAGCAAGCAATCTTTACCTGTAGTTTTACTGAATATGTCAATGTAATGCTAAATAATAAGAATTCAGCTAATCTATGAACTTCTGACTTCACTTCTGCTGATATGTTTGACCTTGGGCTTAACATATGCACTTCTTTATTGTTCCTCTTCCTGTTGAATTTTACAGATTACGTGTAGGCTGGATATTCTTATTTATCATTTCACACTAAAATAAATTAAATTTTGGAATGGAGTGGTGCATCAATAAAACAAATGTTAATAGTTATGAAATAGTTGCTCCTAAGAGAGAGTGAATCAGAAACTCTTTGGAACAATCCTAGATTTTTAAAAAGTTCTTTTATTACTTCAGAAAAATAAAATATTAAAACAAATGGGTTTGTACACCACCTTTTTTCAATTGATGTATTAATAAGGAATTCAATCTCTTTAAAGCAGACCAGTCACAGTCACCTTGTTGAACTCAGCAGCTGACACTTGTGAAGTATTCATGAAATTTTTTGTCCTCTTTTTGTATTACAATCTTTCCTGTCTTTCCGTTGTAGAAGTAACCTTCTCCCTTTCTCAGGCAAAATCCATTCATCCAGTAGCTAGCTTCCTGCTTCTGCATAAAGGAGAATGCAGCATTAAACTTTGAATAGTTCAAATCAGATCTAATCATGCTCAAATGCATAATGTTTAAGTTAACATGTTGAAGGCTTGGTTTACTCAAGTAAACCAGATAAGCCTGTTCTCGGTATTACTGCTACTGTTGTATACCTTCCAGATTTCAGTGTCATTGAGCAATTTTCTGTTTAGATATGATCTTAGGCTCTGTGGAGGGTTACTAATTCTTTCTTATAGACTAGGGATTCTTAAAAGCAATCTTGTCTACCTTATCATTATTCCATAACATTCCTTTTTTTTTGTTGTTGTTTTTTTTTAATTAAGTAACAATCTGAAGTATTCAGCTCCAGTTGCTATTAGGGACTTATGACACTGCTTGCAGAGGTACTGAACTCCAACAGCTATGGTTGAAGTGAAAGGAAGGTGTTGATTCAAAATCATTACAGATATACCATTACTAACACATAGAGCTGGTCAATGTTTTCTAAAACGTTTAAACCTTTCATTCTGGTTTTGCTAAATAGATGATACACTATTTAAAACACTCTTTTTTCTTGTGAGGGATGAATTCTGTTTGTGTCTATCTTCAGAGGTGGCAAGAAAGTTTACAAGTTTCAATGACAAAATTAACATCATTTGAATTTCTTGTTGAACAAATGCCAATCTTTAGGAACAATTTAATTTATTGTATTTCACACATACTTTGGGGGCATAGTCTGTGTGGTTTATGTTAATGCTTATTTGGTGGCACAAATAGAAGTGCAATTTAGTCTCACTCCTGCATTTCTGATATGGACTATTTTAGATACATAATGACAAAAGGCTTTTCTTTTTAATCTGATGCGTTAATCTGTATTTTTTCAGGAAATAATCCTATCTCTTTTATTTTTAAGATATACGTGGTATTTGCTCATCTTGTTTCCATACATTTTCAGATTGGCTATCGCTGTAGCATTTGTTCAATTGGAGCATTTTTCTTTCAACTTTTGTGACCTTTTAAAGTCTTTGTTCGTAGTCACAGTTTTTCTTTTCATGACTGATACCGAAGTTTCCCTTTCAAAGTATCTTCATGGTAGCTCTTCTGGAGCTGTCCTTGGGGAAACTGGGATTAATTCAGTGTAGATTGGTCTCTCAGTGGTACATCTGGTTCTTCTTTTAAATAGAAAGATGGCAAAATGTCCATGCATGAATACTCGTGAGGAGTTTTCTCACGGAAATATATGAATCCAGCTCTTAATCCAAATGAAATATATTTAAACTGTGATAGTCTTGAATCAATTTAATTCAAAGGAATTTTAGGTAAGCGGGTTCTGACTGGGATCCCAGCAAGGAGGATCAGATTGCAAGTTGCATGTTGTGTGCCTGGTGCTTGAGCATTCTTAGGGATTGTATGTTATTGCTTTCACTTAAGCTTTATTTTTCAAGATTAGGACCTATCTCAGTAAAGGAATTAAAAAATAAGTGCCTAAAGACACACTTCCTGAGAGATATGCAATATTCCACTCTTTAGCCCAGAGCCCTTTTCTGTAGTATTGTTTAAGCTCTCACAAAAATAGTGTTTACAATGAAAACCTTTAACAACCTTTTACCATGTTTGCTGGCAGGCACTGATTTAATGCTAATGTGACAGCTAAGATTTTAGTGAGAGACCTGTTTATTTCTCTAAGAAAAGTGTTACACATTCTGAAAACCAGACAGATTTTTCTGGCCAGTGTCTCCTCACGTTTGTGCCAGTCGGGATTTGCTGACTAATCAAATTATCTTTCACAAGATAGCACGTGTCTATCTTATATAAAAATGTTTATATTCCTTTCTGACATTTGTCTAAATAGTCATATTTTTAAAAGAATTAAAACAGATTTTGTTGTTGTTAATAAATGTCTTTGTAATGTTCCCCCCAAAAACTGCCAGACGTAAAATGCAAGACAGCAATTTCGGATGCGCTTGCATTCTAGCAAACCAAATTATATTTTAACAAAATACATTCACAATTGGCAGTGGACCCTTCTCTGAAGAAAAAAAAAAAAAAAAAAAGTGAAAATACAATATTATAATCTCAATAACATTTATAATGGTAGAAGAAGTGCTGACACATTAAAATAAGCTTGGTTGTGTTTCAACAACTGTGTGAAAAGTGTTGGTTTTGACATTTTTTTTTCAAGTAAGGCCTTTTTCTATACCTATATATTCCTATGTAAAAGCTATTTTGTTTAACCATACCTATAGCCAGACAGTAAGTGTTCTCTTTCACACCAGAACTCTGCTTTTTATATGGTTCATCCTAATAAAGATTTTCAGATCTGAAACCTAAATCCTTTTAACTTATATGTAATTTTGTATTTTTCCATGCATAATTGTACTTATTTTATGCCTTTGCCATTTCTTTAACCTATGTTGGAGTAGTTTCATATGGTGATAATTGTATATTAGCAGAAATCTTGATGTAGAATCTGAGTGTCTGAAAGTGGAAAAAGTGGAATAAAAATATTAAAATTGTATTTCTGACTTTATTGAGCAAGAAGTGTAGGTTTGCTTCTTGGTTTGTGTGCTTCAAAGGTCATGTGTTTGGGTCAAAGCAGAATTTACTAGTGGTGGTTTCTGGGTTTTGGGAGCAAAATTCTAAAATCTTCTCTATTTTCCACACTAGCCTTTAAATGTTTTAATTGAGTTAAATGAACTTCTGGAGCTCTTTCATTGTACATCCACTAATCATATTAATGTGTTTCTATTACAAGTGATCAGTTCATTCTCATATTTAGATGTCAGCCAGAAGTCAGTTATAGGAAGTATACTATTCACAGAAGTATATGGAGCATTACAGTTAAATACCCCTAGATATTTACAGGTAGAGCACTTTATTATTGTGAATTAGAAACCCTTTATATTGTCAAAGTTCTTGCAGCTTTAAGAGATGCAGATTAAATTTCCCCTTTGAAAGAAAACAGAGATTTGGAAGTCCTGTTTTATTTCACCTTAAGTTGATTTTTCAGTTTGACAGTGATTTGTGTGGGTCTCTTGTATGATGTTGCAGTTCTGCATTTTTCAGAAACAGTAAATAATTTTCTTGTTTACTATTTGAGTCAGAGTAGACAGATTAGTCTCACTATTTTCACCAGTATCTGTATGACATTTTAATTTCTTAATGCATTGTCTAAAGTCCATTATCTTGAAAAGTGAGATAAAGTACTCTTATCTTGATAATTGTGAATCAAAACAAGTATGTTTCCTGTGTTTAACTACTCTGCCAATTTTTCTATTTTGGAATTTTAAGAATTGTTCATTTAGCTAAATGTTTTCAATAGAGGTGATGGTGAAAGTAATCCACTGATCTGGGAATGGCTGTGGTTCTTCCCTGCTTTTTCAGTTATGTTTCTCACCAGGAGGGACTGTGAGAACAAATATTTCATTTAGTATCAAATTCCCCCATTATTAAACTATTAAAACAGTACAACAGTACTCATCAAATTCCCCCATTACTAAATTATTACAACATTGATTCAAACCCCAGGTCATTATGAAACTGTTACTTTCACCTTGATGAGATAAGGTATCCTGAACTACAGATACAGTAAAATTCCTATTGATATTACAGCTTGCTTCCATTATCTAAAAGACATTTTTTTACAGTTATGTTTACCTTACTTAGTATTGTGATTTGGAAATAAAAAGATCTACCAGAATTTTCAACCTATGAAACAAATTCAGTAACTACAAACATAACCTAGAAAATACCACCATCTTCCTCAGGCTTGCAGTATTCATACTTGCTCACTGTTTTTTGTTTCAAGTGATGCATTTGCATCTAAAACTGTTAGGATTCAGCTGCAACACATACTTCAGAGATGTCCAATGAATGAGACGTTACTCTACCACTCCTTTCTTAATGCACAGTTGTGTGTTCAAGCATAGACCTCATTTAGAAGTATGGAGTGGAGTCTACCCTGTGGACACACTGGAAAATGTAAAACTACCCAGAGGTTTCAAGCTTGCAGCAGTTTTTAGCCTTCAAGCAGCCTCTGCCTCAGAGTAAATTACAAAACAAGTGGTTGGCAGTACAGTATTATTTTGTTTTGAGTCCTCCAGCCTAAGTTCATATTTTTTTCTTTTTTCAGGTGTAAAGTAAAGGCATGTATGAGATTTTTGCAGTAGAAAGAAAATAGCAGAGAAAAACCTTCTTGCAGTCAGCTTTGCAGACCTCACAGAAAACTCAATTCTGATGTACATCATCCTTTCATGCTTCCCCTGTTGAGACTGCTTTAAACAACAGTTTCATTTCTACTGTAGCAAACTTTCACACCAATTCACAACATAATTAAATTAGACCCAGAAGTTTACTAGCCAAGCTAAGTCTGTTTTCAGAACTATTAAAGAAAAAGTAAAACATTTCAAAGAAAGATTACTGGCTTTATAACAATTTTTTTTCTAGAGAAAAACAAACAAAAAAAAAAAAAAACAAAAAAAAAAACCCCTCCAACCTCTTTCCAGTTAGGTTTTATTCATAATAGTTCAGTAGTTTTCTTACTGAAATAAATATGCTGAGGACAAACTGAACATGTCTTAAGAAATATATACATATATTTGCAGTTAGCACATTGAAATAACTTCTACCATTTTCTGCATTGCCCTATAAACCAGATGTGAAAGGGTAAAGTAGATAATGGATGAAATTTCATGATCATCACTGAAATACTTCCCTTTTTTCTGAGAGGCAGGAAAAAACAACTAGTATTAACAGATGAGGGAGCTTCTGTTATGTGTTATTAACACTGTTTTATTGAATCACTAAAATATGAGTGTAGTAAAGCAATAAATAACCATATAATCAAAGTAAAATTACTTACTTTCTAAAATTTGGTGAATTCAGTTTAATTTCTTTTAAAATACATTTACATTAAAACTTAGACAAAACATGTGGGTAATAAGTCTGATGTAAAAAGAACTGTTTCCTGCAGGGTTCTCCCCTTTCTTAAAGATTCTAGATTCTGTTCACACTTCTGCTCAGTAATGGTAATAGAAAAGACAAATACAATGGGAAATTTATTTCTTAAAAAGTTAAATACATATATAGTGGACTTTAGTTTTAAATTACTTTAGCCACAGGGAGCAATTAACTTGCTTCATCTTATTCTTGATGAGTAAAGCTACTAGTGATGAAAGGATGTGAAAAAAATATAAGAGCTCAAAGGATGACTTTCTATCCAGTGTTCTTTTTTTTCCAGAAAATATCCAACTATAAATTGCTATGCCACAGATTACTGTAAACTATGCCCAGAGATAACTAATTTGTAAAAATTCCTTAAATGTTGTCAGTTCCAAAAAATAACTTCTAACTGAATATTCTTCCAAGTGACATAAACTTGGTGCAATTGCTCTTGCTCTCCTCTAGCAACTGAGATGTCATAATGCACATCACTGAGTGTACACCTACATAGAGAGTTCATTTTTAATTTTATTAAGTCTGTTCTCATTTGCCTGCAAGAGTTTACTTGCATATATTTAACTCAGTATATGTCAGACCACATTTGTATTTAATGTATAGTTAATTGTGAAAACATCTTAACTTTATGCTTTTAAATTACCTCCAGTGAGCTGTGACTGAAAATAACTTTGTAGGTGATTAGATATAATCTGAAAAAGTAAGCATCTAATCTATATTATGTTGCTTTTGCTGCAATGGACTGAAAGATTGTTTAGGAACGAGTGGTAAGTGTTCTTACATTTGTTTACAATTTACATGCACAAACCATGTAGGTAAAAGGCAAAATAGCTACGCCTCTTATAATCTCATATACTAAGTTTCAATAGAAAGACTGTGGGGAGATGATTCAATTTATACATAAAACTTTCATTGCACGTCATTCTATTTGAGCATCTGCTTCAAGAAATTTGCAGGCTACATGCTAGAACAATTACTAGGCCTATCTAATCCTATAGATTCATGTGGTTATAGACTGATCTCTACTAAGTCTATCACTGCCTATCACTAACTGGAAAGTGTGTTGCTCAGCAGGTTTTATTTGACCTTGGGTTTGATTTCCACATTTTTATCTCATGCCCTTTCTTTGTCTTTGTCTTCAGCAAGTAAAGGTCATTTGCAACAAGTTGTTCCTGAGAGCAGAAGCAAACTAATTTTATAAAGCATTGTCAGCACCACTACAAATCTCTGCCACTACCAAACCTTGCAGAGATGCTAGTAGTTCATCATTTCTGATCTAGGTAACATAGTGCTACAAAATACACTCCCTGGTTTACATTCTTCTTTATGCCTCACTCTTTTGCCTAAGACTGCAACATGTTGCAGTTTTTTTTAGTTTTGATCAATTAATTTACACTCCAAACAAAACTTAGTAATCTGAATAGATATAGATGCTTGTAAATTGATCACGTTCAGTTCCTGATTCAGATGTGTTGGAGCATTTCCAAAGAACAAGTTCCTGAAGGGTATAAAGCACAAGTGTGATGAGGAGTGGCTGAGGGAGCTGGGATCATTTAGCTTGGAGAAGAGGCTGTGCAGGGACCTTATCACTTTCTACAACTACACAAAAGAAGATTGTAATGAGGTGGGAGTTGGTCTCTTCTCCCAAGTAACAGCAGATTGGACAAGAAATGGCTTTAAGTTTCCCCATGAAAAGTTTAGATTGGGAACTAGGAAAAGTTTTTTCACCAAAGCTGTTTTCAGGCATTGGAATAGGCTGCCCAGGGAAGTAGTGGAGTCACCATCCCTAGAGGTATATAAAAGATGTGTATATGGGCTGCGCAGGGACATGGTTTAGTTATGAGCTTGGCAATGCTGGATTAATGGCTGGATTTGGTGACCTTAGAGGCCTTTTCCAACCTAAATAAAATGATTCTATGAATTGCTCATCATATGTATTATCATAATATGCAATATTTTTTTGTTTGTTTGTTTCAGTACAGAAGAAACTGGCTATCCAGTGATAGCCAGTAAATTTTCAGTAAAATATGAGACATAAACCAAACATGTAATTAACAGGTCTGATGGAAAAGGGAAATCTTTTAGATATCCTCAGTTGCTTCAAGACAACTACTCAGGCTTCAAGTAAACATTTTTTACAAATAGCAATAACATATATTCTAGTTAGGGGTTAGAACTCTTAAGGCTTAGTGCCTATATTTCCTTCTACTTAAAATTAAACCAACCCTATGAGCCAAGGCCTGCTAATAGCGTATCTTTCTAGGGCACTCTTTAATGACTTCCTGTTCAAATTCTCTTACTTCTCACTAGATTTGGATGCAGCTGAGGTAGAAATTAATCTTTTTCTGCCACCAGTGATTCTGGGCCAGCAAAAGAACCATATGTCTATAGGACATCAGGGCACTCCTTTTCAGAGGGAAGCCATGTTGGAAAATTGTTTTCTTTTCCACAATATGATTATGTGTCACTGGTGTATTAACTGCAAGTGCAGTCCAGAACAAAAGAGTGCGGCTAACCCAATTCATGCTATTACGCTCTGCTGTTGTAAATACTGTACTACTTAAAGAAAATTGATAAGTGAATGCAGGTGGAAATTTAGAAAGCAACTAACATGAAAAAGGAGTAAAATCATAGCTCCATTAAAATAAACAGTGCAACTCCCACTCATTTCATCCCAAAGATACAGCTGCTTGTGAACAGCACTGGTTTATGCTGTCTCAGAATGCAATTTCTTTATAGCTCCTTGAGTTGCTGCCATTATCAGAAGAGGTGAAGCTTTTCTGTAATGCTATTTTTTTTGTATATTTTGAAGTATTTTTACTTAAATATACTGAACAGTAGGTAGTTTATTTTCATCATTTTCAGATATTTGCAAACAGACTAACAGAAAATTACCGAAACAATTACACTCAGTTCGTATATTCTTTAAGAACTCAGTTGGAATTAATTGAGTCTCAGGGGATTGTCTTTATTTTATCCCCTTATTAAAAGAAAATTATAACACTACAGATTTATAAAAGTAGTCTTTTATCCCAATATTTAGCTCTTTCAGTATTAAGAAGTGTTTTAAAACAAAAGCCACTTTGGTCCTAATATATACTATACACAGTTATGGATTTTCAGATAAAAATGCTCCAGATAGGGCTCTTCTTTGATAGAGGAGCAGCTTTAGTGTTGTCAGCTGCAGTGTTCCAAAATCCAATGGGAGATTGACCAAAAAAATTATGCCTTCGAAAAATGTCATTGCAGTATAGATGTGTCCGTCTGTGTGTGCACATGTGCATATGTGACAGTCAGTGCTGCTGACTCATGTAAATGTGTTTAAAACTGTCAATTTTGCTTTTTTACGAAAGCTCTCTCCTCTTCCTTAGCCCCCAGTGTTTTGCCTAGCGTAGTTATTTATCTGCCTAGTTATTTATTCCTATCCCCAAATTCCAAATCAGCCTAGTCTGCTCCACCTCCACTTGACTTCTGCCCTTACCCAGCTCAACTAGTCAGACTGCCATCAGTCTTCATGTCTGCCTCAACTATGTCTAAATTCCGCCCCCCACTTCTGTCACTGCCAGCATTTTTTCTGGCCAGAATGCTGCACCAGCCTGCCAGCTGAGTTGTCACCCTTCCTTTTCCATTTGTTGTCTCTTCATGCACAAAATGCCTGGGAGGAAGCTGACATACTGGTCCAGTAAAAAAGGTAAAGAGGATGGCCTATACTAAACAAACAGGGTCCTCAGCTGTATAATGGAATTTGAATAGTCTGACAGAGTAAGGACAAAGCTACACCTGCTTTCTGCACTAGCTAAGATGGCAGCTGAATAGCTGGACAGAAACTTATTCTTAGGCAGGTCTAAAATACATTGGATTAGCTTAGCTTCTTTTGTGACACGCTAAAATATATTAATTTGTTAAAAAAAAAAAAATTAGAGTATCTTCATGGGAGATTTTTTTCTACTGATATGAATTTATAGGTCAGCTGTGATTCAGCTGTGAAGAGCAGAGATTTTGCCAAGAAATACTCAAAAATTTCCCATTTCCATTTTAATATTTGCTATCTAAAGTCACTTTTCATTAATCTACATGTGCAAAACCTTCTTAATTATTTTTTCTTTCTTCCTAGTGTGTAGTTTCTGATTTATATCTATCAAAAAATGTCCTTCTTGTTTTTGTTACACCTAAATTCTTAAAATGCATGATCAACAACATCAGAAATGCATTGTGTCGTGGTAAAAAGGCTCAGTATGTAATAAAAATCACAACTCTTTCACAGGAGCCACAGGAAAAAGAGAGGGCTGTCTGCGATTCTACTTTATAATTTCCAAGCAGGATATAAACTTAAATCCTGCAGAGTTGTTAAATCTCACTTATCTTGGTTATTATAGGGTATTACAATAGTAGATGGCTCTACCTTTGGACATGCCCTGCAGGAAGATTCTTCTATTTTCTCTAAAAACTAAATACTTTGAAATTATAGGAAAATCATTCATATTAAGATAGAACTTTTTTTTTTTTCTCTGATGTAATATACTGTTTATGTTGCTATAGCATTTTCAGTCGTTTGCCCATGTTGCTGCTTTGTGCTTGTTGTCATAGATGAACTGGTTTTTTGCTCCCCTTGTACAAAAACAGTGAACATACAGAGAAGTCAGTAGGGAATACAGACAAATTCTGACTCTGTAACTGATCCTTGCCTCTTTTCACCTCTTGGTGTAAAGCATTGCATAATAAAGTTTATTCTAGACTTGTGCCTTTTAGTCTAGTATAAGGGAGAATGGGAAAAATGGGAGGAATACTTAAAGAAATGTAAAATGAAATCTAAAAATGGACTAGCAGCACTAATTAAAAAAAAATAGAAGTCAACAGACAAAACGCAACACACATTTAACTGTAAAATTGTGATAACCAAAACATAGCTATCTCAAACTCTGGTGTGTCTGTCGGGACTGCTTCAATAAATCTGTTTTATTGTGTATAAAATATTGTGTACAGAAATGTCTGAGCCTGCAGAGTTTACTTGTTTCTCAGAAGAAAGACTCTGCAGGAGAGAGTTTCCATCCTGCAGAGCGTACAGACTCTGCAGGATCTTTTGCTCAATGACCCTAGTTTATCAACAATTCATTTGTGTGACTGAATCTTATGTCTCCCAGATAAATGAGTTTCAGATCATTAAGGCTGTACTGTCCTTGTTAGCAAGAATATATGATTGGTCAGAGGAATGCCAAAATGTCCTTTTCCAAAACACAGGAAAATAATGATTATAGAATTTGTTTTCAGTTTGGTCTACAGGTAACTTTGTTTCTTGTCTCACCTCAAGAAAAAATTATTGATGAGGTTTCCCAATTTTGAACTGATTTTATTTTTATTCTCATTGATAAAGAATTTGCTTCTGTGCAATATGGGTTGAATTTGGATATTGACTACACCTTACTAAGAAAAAAAAATAAAGGATAACAATAGTATCTATATAGGTGTGCATTCATAATGATTTAGAAATTTAAAAACTCAACATATAAAAAAAGGAGTTGTCTTCCATCTAATGTGTTGCATGTTTAATGTGCAAAAACTACAGTCCAGAAAGAAAAAATAAGAAACTAAAAGGAAAGTTTTGTGGCAGAGAAAAATCCCACCTTTTTCTTTTAATTTTTTTTTTTACATTCTGTGGCATCTTTGGCATATATCAGAAAGATATTTTATTCAAAACTGCTAACATTTAAAATTCTTCTTTGCCTATCTTAAATAGTAAATAGTAGTAAATTCTAGAATAATAGACTATCTAGAAATCTATTGTGTGAAATATGTATTAGAGCCATATATCTCAAAAGAAATAAATGATAAATATACTTATATAGAATATAGAACTGCAGCAATATTTGAAAATACTGTTTTCATTGCATGAATGGTCTGATGAGTGTGTCAGTGTAATACTCAACATGTACAGTCATAATAGTTCTGCAGTCAGTATTACGTGTTCATTAATACGTAAGTGAATTTATTTCACATTAAGTAACTTTATGCAGAAATCATGGAACAGGCTTTGTTTCATTACTAATTCTTATGTATGAATGTAAATTTTGCTATTGTCATTTTGTCGTATTAGAATTAAAACTAAAAGAGATACTGATTCTATTCTAAAATTTTCTTATTTATTGGTACAATGAGCACAAAGAAAGTGCCCTGCATAAATAATCAGGTTTTTAAATTCACCTATTCCTATAAAATATTTGGAAGTAAAACAGTCATATCACTATAGCAGCAACACAGATGCTCTCCAAAAAGATCTCACTGATACTGATGCACTTTTAGCTGGATTATGCATATTCTCAGTTTTCTCTGCTTTAGAAGATTGACTTCATCTTAGGTGCTCCTAGTTTAGGTATTTTAAGAAATATTCAGTTTTTAAATTACATGCATGACAATTAAATTACTGTAAATAAATAGCCATTTGCTTGTATTGGTAACAGTCATGTGCATATCTAGCACAACCACTTAAACCAAATGCATGCCTTCAAAAAGGTATTCTGAGATTAAGAAGAGCAAACTAGTATAGAAGATAAGTCTGTAGTATAAGATTTCATCTTTTAGATCTCAGATTTCACCATGTATTTGAAATCATACAGAGAAACAAGTTTTCAGAGATGTAACTTACTGAATTTAACTGAATGATCACAGTATTTTTCACTCAATGTTATTTTTTTCTTGATTCATCCCACTTCATGTCATTTACTCCTTATTTTGAACAATATATTACCAATTAGAGCATATGTGCTACTATATTTTCTGAACTTCTTTAAAAAAATTCTCACTTCTGGGTTTTGCTCACTTTTTACTTCTCCATTTCTTGGCATGCACTATTGCAGATGCAGATTAAATTTCAATCAGCTTTTACCCTTGCATTCTTCCCTTCCTGTCTTTCATGGAAAAAAGCCCCGGACACAGACTTTAGACTTGCTAGGAATAGCTCCTCAGTGTTTCTGTGACACAAAACAAGAGTTAGGGGAGGGTAAAAACAGAATAAAATTTTCTAATGGAAAAATAGTCAGGAAGTACATTGTCTCTTGACTTTCTGAGCTCATTTTTTTCTTTTTTTTTTTTTTTTAATTTGTTCTTAATTACTTCTAAGTTTTTTTGTGCTTCATATGCATATTGTTGCCCAGCCGATGCATCTGTTTCCATATGACATTTTACACTTCAAGGAAGTCAGCTTTCAGTGAAGTGTCATCCTTTGGTACGTGTGTGCTCGGTCATCAGAAATGAAGCACTTGGAGGAGGCATGTCAGTGCCTATCCATTTCTGCTGAAAGGTAGGAGGCTTCAAGTGGCAACCTGTCTGCTTTCCTGTCAGCTTACATGGCAGCGCTCCCTGGTCAGCCAGAGGGCCCAGCCACCTGACTGCTCACAGCATCCTGACAGGGACTGCCCCGTAGACTAACGCCTATGGCTTTTACCTGTTTTTTTAAGTTAAAGAGTTGACTTGTGGTCCACTAAGCCTCCAGATAAAACTCTTCAAGCCCGGAGTTAGTGAAAGGCTGTTAGGTACACGGAAGGTTTAGGATCTCAGCTCTCCCGCCTCGGCCCTGCCCCTCAGCGGCCTGTCCCCCCATCGCGTGCCAGCCCCCCGCAGTCACCAGCCGGGGACCGAATGCCGGGCTCTGCCTAACTGGAGCTGCCCTGGCCGCAGGCACCTGCCTGTCACCAGCCTGGCCTCTCTACCTGCCCTTCTGGAAAGTTCTCAGTGTCCTGGCCACAGTGGCAGCCATTTGCAGGTGTGTGATAGCAGCGTCATAATGAGGGGAAAAAATTTTACTGGTCTCAACCCTATGCCAAACTACCACACCATCTATCCTGTATCCCATACACAGTCCTGTTGCTGTTCATACAGAATGGTTTATCTTTACATTTCAAATCTTAATGTATGCTCAGTATAAACTCTGCACTTCCAGTGGCCAAAACATTAGGAATTAATCATAAAATCATGGAATTATCAAGGTTGGAAAAAACCTCTAAAATCATCAGGCCCCACCATTAACCCAGCCCTGCCATTTTCACCACTAAGCCACGTTTCTAAGCATCACATCTCGATATTTTCTGAATACTTCCAGGGACAGTGACTTCACCACTCTCCTGGGCATCCTGTTCCAATGCTTGACCACCCTTCTAGTGAACAAACTGTTCCTAATATCCGATCTAAACCTCCTCTGGTGAAACTTGAAACCATTTCCTCTTGTTCTGATAATTGTTACCTGGGAGAAGACACTGACCCCTTGCTACAGTTACTTTTCAGGTAGCAGTAGAGACCAATAAGATTCCCTCTCAGCCTCCTTTTCTCCAGGCTGAACAGCCTCAACTCCCTCAGGTGCTCCTCATAAGCCTTATGCTCTAGTAATATTACCACTATGGCCCAAAAATTTCACCCTTTTCCTGAGAATGAAATAATCAGGTTTAACAGTATATATATTTTGAAAGAAGTGTAATTGAAACAGAATTCTTACTTTTATCAGTTTCTGTTTTATGGCATTGTGATTCAGGTACCTGAAGTTCTTTCTGCATGTTGTGTTTCATCAGCTATGCTAAAGGCCTGTCAGTCTTGATAAATATTATGGTAGCAAATAAACAACTTTAGGAGTGATTTTTAGCATAGATTTCATCAAATTCCTAAAAGGTGAAGGACTAGGGGTTAGTGTGAAGTTGACATGATTTATTTCTGAAAATAAAAGGCATAGGAGAAGCCTTGTTGTGTCATCCTTTGTGTGGCAATTCCTATTGCATCTGTACAGTCAGTTTTCATGTGAGTCTGCACAGATATGTGCTCTTTAAAAATTAAAAGAGGAAGGACTGTTTAGTTAATTTTGACAAGAAGGCAGAGGTGCTACAATATATGTTAAAAAAAGTTTATAGTGTATGAATTATTAATAAATAGGTATTTAAGTGCATAAATCAGTAAATTGATTATGAGATTTTATTTTACTTCTAAGGCACCTATAATTTAATAGTAAAATGTTCTGTCATGGTTTATAGACACTTTCAAGGCAAGGAAAATGAACATTCACTCACAGCTAATATGTTGATGAGCTACCATTCTCTTGTAATGCTAATAGAACCCACTTCACAGAGTAATCTTATTTTGTTCTCTTTATAGAAGAGATTATAAAAAAAAATTTAAAACATTGTTTGAAGTTTGGGGAGGTCTCTTGATTTGATTGGGTCTTATATCTTAATATTTCTAGAAACGAACGGAAGGAGATACATTTTATAAGTCATATGTGTGTATGATTGTGTGAATACAGATGTACAGATATATGCTGCATATTCTTTGAGAATTTTGAGAAGTCATGTATACATTCTTAACAGAGGCACATGTTTATGCCTCACAACTTCAATGAAGGAAGATTTCCATTTCAGTATACACAGGGGACTCTCTCTAACCTGCTCCTTCTGTTTGTTAAGTGTTTGGCTTGCAAAATGGAGCATCACCACTACTTCAGCTTCTGCCTCACTGTTTGCCTACCCTATGGAGAAAGAATCCTTCTACTTCTGCTGTATCTTGCTACCTTTTCTTTCTCCTTAGCGTTTTGTGACTTCTCTAAAGGCCTGTTTGGCCTCGTGCTATCTGGGACAACCACATCCCACTTCAAACTATTTTGTGGGTGTTTGTGCTGCCTCAGCATCTCATGGCCAAAATTTTGCCTGTGGTTCAAGATCTGGGCAAGGGCATCAGCTCTAGAGCTTGTTTCTTGCACAGTCTCAGAAGTCTCATCTGATGTCAAAACCAGACAGCTGCTCTAGTGCAGCCAAATTGCATTCATCTCTCAGAGTTTGATGCCTTGAAAGGCTACCAGAACTGTAGGAAAAGGATCACTTCTGATTAGATACCTACTTTCTTTTTCCCTTCTCTATATCATGCTGTAAGAATGGAGCTTCCCAGGGCCATGCAGGCACTGTGAGGAATAAGGCAATCCTCTTGATACAATTTCATCTGACTAAACCAAAAATAATGAGATGCAAAACTGCATCATCCTGCTCTTCACGGGCACTTTATTATCCTGCAAAGATTGATTTGACAGTCTTCTTTACCAATAGTTGCACCACTTCTTCTATTTTTCATCATACAGTAGCATTTATTATCTGGGCCTGTGCTCAAAGATACTCTTAAGTCAATCATTCATGCTGTGTACTGGGAATGAGAGAATTTCAGTGTCAAGCTAAATGTCTTCTCCTCTGTCTTATACACCATGATACTGCCTCCTGGAGAGGGCCTGATCTGTGCATTTGATTCTAGGATCAGATGACAGAGAAAGGTAATCTCTGTTTGACCCATATTCTTCTAGGACCAGGAAAGAACCTGAACCAAGTTGTACAGATGATAAGAAAAGCTTTTAAGACCCTACCAGAAGTGTGAGTCGGGACGTAGAATCATAGAAATGTTGGAAGGGGACTTTGAAGATCCTCTAATTCCAACCTCCCTGCTGTGGGCAGGGATGCCTTCAACTGGAGCAGGTTGCTCTGAGCCCCATCCAAGCTTGAACAGCTCCAGGGATGGGGTATCCACAACTGCCCTGGGAAATCTATTCTAGTAACTCACCACCATCACAGTAAAGAATTTTTCCTAGAGAGGAAATAAAGAATTTTTTTCCCAAGTAGAAGTTGACATGTTAGTAGTTCCCAGGATCATCCTTTTCTTTCCTTCTTAAATATGGTACTGTTTCCCTTTTTTTCAGTCATTTAAGTGCATCCCTTTCAAAGTAATGCCTGAAACTTGTCACAGTTTTATGGGTATTTGTCACTCTTTTATTTCCTCCAAAGTTTCCCTCTCAGTTAGGGAAGTCTTGTTGGAGTGAGTGTATCTAGTGTTGAAATTGTATTCATCACCTTACCAAGTAGCAAAGGTAGTGGACAGCGGGAAGATGGAATACTCACATGGGCTCTGCTGTCCTTTTTTGTATGTGCATCTACCATCCCTTTTCATCATAGCTGACAGGCAGAAATATGCTGACTTCCCTCAGTAAAAGAATGAGAAAAACTGTGGCTTGGGCAGAGAGTGGGGGAAGGGGGCTTTAACTCTGTTCTGTTAATGTATTGTTTGGTTGTGTGTTTTTTCTAACTGGAATTTTGAGTGCTTTTCCTCAAATTCATATCATCTCTCTGTTAATTGACCCCTCTCAAGTCTTTTCTTGTTCCCTCCCAGCTGGGTTTATAACTAAACTAGAAATCATCTACATAGACCATAATAGTACAAGATATAAGCAAACTGTCATTACTGTATTGCTTATGTTATACAGCAGAAGTCTAAGTGTAAGGAGTGATAGATGTAAAAACATTTTATTGATTATATTTTTTAATCCACTAGCGAAAGAGGTGCTGTTGATACAACTGGTTTTGTATGAGCTGTTTCCTAAACAAATTAAGCACTATTTAATCCTTTTCAGAACCACGGTACACATGCAATCTCTCTCTTTGCATATAGTTCATATATAGCTTGTAGTTTTGTATAATACATCTTCACAGTCTTACCATGTAGTATCTTTAGGAGCTGTAAATTGAAATTAAACTATCCATTCTGAAATATTTACTTCAGTTAAAAGACTACATGAGGATGTTCTGTTAAAACCTGCAGAGGTGAAAAACTTCGATAAAAGGAAGTATTTTCAGTGAATAGAATTGTAGTTGCCAGTAACTCCTCAATTTGATTTGCTATGAGAGTTGGAGAGAAGAAATTTGGATATCATAGTGGGATATGGAATAATGAGAAGCCATATTAAGTCCTTGTTGCCTGTCATAAGGAACAGTGATTCTTCCCTCTTTTACCACTTTTTTCTAAACCTACAACCTATGGGAAACAGAGCAAAGCCTCTGCTTTGTTAGAATTCCCTCTTTAGAGGTATCCAAAACCCAGCAGTTTTCTTTCTTAGTCCTTTGCATCTGATGTGGTCTTTGCACCTCAGGCAGAAGCATTCCTGTTCCTATTTCTCCTTCATAAATTCTAATTCAGTGTTTTAAGTTTCTTTGCTTTTAAACATTTGGGGGCTCTTTTTAAGCTGAAACATATTTTAAGACTTTGAAAAAAGTTAGTGCTTTTTCTGGTTAGTTTAGTTACTGTTACTTGTCTGTGAGGCAAGCCTAGAATTCTTTTCTGTAATTGCACTGAGGATCCTTCTACTGTGGGAACATTAGGTGAAATTACTCTTATAAATACAGGGATTACATCAGTAAAGATAGATATTATTTTCTTTATTTTCAGACTAAATTAAAACCCTCTTTAAAGTATGTTACAAATTTGTCTTACCATCTATCATGGTTTCACAAAAGGTTGAAAAGTAGAATATGTAATTCTAAAAGAGAATTACATATACAAATAATTTCAACATCCATTTTGTTAATGTTATAAGCAATAAGTAGTCACTAAAGTTGTATTTTATGAAGTGAAACAGAGGTAGAAGGTCTAATGGAGGAAAATTTTCAGTAATTACTATAAATAAATATATTTTGTGGTTACTTTTCATTCTTCCTTTTTTTTTTTTTTTTCAGCTGAAGTGACATTGAAATTGAATTAAAATAATTTTATTGAAGTTAAATACTATTATAAAATTGCCACTTGGAAGGAGAGTTAGCAATAAAACAATTTAAATTTTTTCAATTTCTGGCATACATTTGGCTGTGTTTGTCACAGTTAAACACTAGACTTTCTGTTTCCAGGACCTCTTTTAATTCAATGGACTACAACAGATATATATTGAAGAATTATCTTAAGAGGCAGTTCATGAGAAAAACTGCTAATTTCCCACACAGCTAAAAACAGACCTCTAACAGGAATGCAAAAATGTGACACAAAACATACTTATGACCATTCTTAAGGAAAGAGTTATATTTTTTCAGTAACTAATTGGAAGAGTGCTTTAATTACACATTGAGATGGCTTGATATAATAACTGATTACTTAAAGAACTTGGGTTATAAATGAAGTGTTATATATTTAAAACTATAGATATCTTGATTAAAGTTATATTTTTCTCTTTCCCCCTTGAAAATAACTGTATTATGTGTATATTAATTCTTATAGTAACATAAAATTAAGCTAAAATTATATTTTTGGTAGTCAGATTAATGTCTTACTGTTTTTTTCCTGTGTATCTAAAGTGCCTATTTAAAGTAGCACATCTTTCAAGAAAAAAGCCTATGTGCATTCATCTTTTTTTCCCTAGTATCTATGAGAAGTCTCGTGGCTAGTTCTGCAAAACATACCTAAAGTAATTTGTGGGTTATAACCTTGTACAGTATAGACATGTTAATCTAACTACAATTTCAGGCAATCATTTTCCTATTTGTATTGAAATTCATAAATTTTCATCTTCCAAAATTATGTCATTGCATTTCAGAGAGCTAAATAAGCAGTTAAATATAAGTGACATCAGAAAACTGATGGATTCTACATTTCTGAAAGTTTTGAACCTGAACTTTATTCAGAATTGTTATATCACTCATGATATTTCACAAGACTACTTTCAATATTACATTACTTGTGCCCTGCCCTCTGGTGCAATCCTCATTGCTACAGAATCCAAATAACTGTCTTACTCGAAAAAACCACTGGCTGCACGCAAAACAGCATAGAGCAGTGTTCACTTGAGTTTTAGCTTTTTCTCTGAAACGGCAATAATGTCTAGTGAGACCTGAACTTAGAGAAACAGGAAGTTTGTAAATAGATTAAAACCAAAATTCTGATAATGGAGAAAAATAAGCTGAATTAAGTCAAATTTTCTCTCTTGTATGACCATTTCTAATTACTTTTTTCAGTTTTCTTTCACTTTTCCTTTTTACAAGAGAATTGGAAATGCAAAAAAAAAAAAAAAACCCAAAAGACAAATAATATCATCTTTCCAATTATGACAGAAAGAGTATTTTTCAGCGTTTTCTGAATTTTGACAGTTTTTACATTAGAACATGCTTGTTTAGGCACTCCTTTTAGATCATTTATGTATAAACAAACACATACAAGCACACCCAGGTTATGCTGTGAAAAAGCTGGCACAAAGCAATACAATAGCATAGTAAAGAAAAGGAAATATATAAAATAAGTCAGATAAAGGTGCCAAGGGAACTCATAAAATCATTTTTGATGTTTCCCCACTATTTTTTAGAAGTGGAATTTATTATTTGATAAACCATGGTAATTATGACCTCAACTTCTTTTTTAATTTAGCAATTTTCTACTCTTGCCATGAAAGATGACTACTTAAATATGTTGGGATAGTCTCCCAAAAAATTTGTTGTTATTGTGTTTGAGAAAAGGAGCTCTATCAAATATTTTAAGTTTTAAAATGAACAAACAATCACAAAGTAGTGTTGAAGTTAGAAATGGGTCTGTGAGGATTCATGATGCAGATGCAAAATTGATCTATTTAAAATCTCAGAATCCAGGATTGATGGCTTATTTTGGACAGAAATAAATCTTCCTCTTTCTATGACTTTCCCAAATAAAAAATAAATTCTATGTTAGATTCTGCACTAGTGGTAAAATTGTTGTTGTATTTATTATAAAAGATAGATCTATGAATACACCATTCAGTGTTGGTATACAATTTTTCTCCAATTTAATTCCATCAAATCAATAAATGTTTCAAAGAAAAAGTCATCTAGAAATCTAATACAACCATCTTGAACATACTTGGTAGAAACAGTATTTTTGGTGGTTTTAAGAGGCAAAACCTGATTGTTGAAGGATCAGATGAAATATAATTTAGTAACAAAAAAAATCAAAGGCTGTTTATGCAGACCAAACAGTATTTTAAATGACTTGAGGAAAGCAATTAATTATATATAGCTCTTTATACCTATGTGTCATTTTTTCCGCAGTTAAAACAGTTTGTTTTTCTTATTTTGATCAAAGATTCTTTGTGTGATCTAGTTTGAAAGAAAAACCAGAGGAGGAGAATTACAGCAAGTATACTGCAGAGATGACAAATGCTGTTGGATCAGTTATGGGCTTTGGTAAGGCTGTGCTGTAGGGAACCTGCAGAGGTATCACAGCTTTTTTCTAATCAGAGGACAGAGAACACTTTGTCATAGAGGGAAAGAAGGAAGAAAGGAGGGGGGAAGGACATGTCTTAATTTCTGTACAAAATCTGCTTGTAAAAAAAAAAGTTTTGGATGGACCTCAAAGCATTTACAGAACATTCCTTTCATTGTATGCTTTCAGATTTGATGTACACAGTGCAACTTCCATTATTCTATATTTTGGGGTATTTTAATCAGATTTATTGAAGGTTTTTTTAGAGTCTCTTACTGTTACTGCACAGGTATAACGAGGATTTCAGAAAGCATTGTCTTTCTAAAAATGTGAAAAAATACTTTATTTTTTATTAAAAATTGCAGAGGAAATTACTATGGGCGAAGGTTGTTAAAATACCCTTATTTTATATAGTAAAAGAATAACAGCTAATTTACCTTCTGATTTAAATTACTGATAAGCACACCAAACTTATATGTTTCTATTTCATGTATCAAATCGTGATATAACAGAACCAAAAATTCCCCAAAAGACAACTGCATATAAATGTAAATAAAGCATATGAAAAAAATCCCAAAGAACAAGCTGACAAGACGACTAGCATATTTTATTTTTCTAGTAATTTCATTTTAAAGACATAAAATGATTAAGCAGTTGTTTATTAATAATTATATTTAAGGTAACAGATATAGCAAGAACTTTTAAGGACATATGTTGAGATGCCATCATTAGAAGTTAGTGAAAGTTTACTAGGAGTGTTTTCAGTCTTAAGAATCCTAAGAGGCAATGTTTAATCTGAATCAGAAAATCAGATTAGGAACAGGTGGAGCACAATTTGTCCACTAATGTAACAAGATTTTTCTAAACAATCAAAAAGAAATTTGGAAGTGTAGTAGAAATCTCCAAGTTGTCAAAATGATAACAAAAATTTTCTCAAAAGAAAGCTCAGAGGACATGAGTTATTTTGGTTTGAGGGCTGAAGTTTTGAGTGTACTAGGCTTAATTTTCTGTTTGGCAGTTATAAGAAAACTTCATCTGCCAACACATCCCTTAACTCAGAGAACACCAAGTTCTTTACTTATGTAGAATTTATATCCAATGAAGAAGAATTAAAAATTAAGATAAACAGATTATTTTTTATGTTAGTAACACTGAGTAAATAAGAAAGAAATATTATAAAGAATAAGAGAGCCTGAGTCTGTTACCTCACACATTAAGCAAATCAAATTTCTGAAATAAACTGGGCATTACTGTTGTAGAGTCTATAAGATAATGGAGCACCCAAAGTCCTCAGCAGTAGCAGGGTTTGAGCAGAGTGATTGAATTATTCCATCTCCAGAACAGGTGTGTAATTCCCGAGTCGAAAAACGTAACTCAAAATTGAAGTTTTTGCATAGTCACTGAGTTGGTTGTGCTGGTCAGTACACCTTATGTTTCTGCTGTAGTTTCATTATGTGTGTAGTTGAAAATATGTTCAATGAATATAGCAATATGAAAATTAATTTACTCAAATGTGCTGGAAAGTAATGACTGTGAACTCTGAGGGGAACTAAAAAAAATTATTACAGAATGGCTACTGGCAGTGCCCCTTGCTGTTTTCATGATTATATATAGAAAATTCTAGACTTCTACTAGCTATTAGAGATAGTAGCTTCTTACACATAGCATAGCTGCTGTCAGTGAGGAAGATCCAGGTTATTTTTCTATTCTGTGGAAGATATTTGGGTCCCAGCACTTCTGAAGTCTTTGTTTCTTTATTTGTATGCAGACAAAAGTGTTGCTGTGTACTCATTGATGCTCCAATGCCAAAGGCAGCTCAGAACAGAATATAAAAAAATCCTGAAGGGCAAAACTTTCATATTTTTTTAAATCAGCTTATGCTATTGGTGATGACTGTTGTTCACAACTGTAATATCCAACAGGATATGTCTAAAAGGAATTTCCCAAAATTAGCTGGTACAAAAATTAATCTTTGTGATTCAGCAAATGTCATTCTTCCATCTGGGTCAATATTGAACTAGTTCTATTCCCATGACTTTGGGTCACAGTGTTGTTGAAGATAGATTTGAGATAAGATATAAAGTTGAAGACTTTATATTGATTATTTTATTTTCAACCTTGAGGTAAAGGCATGTAGGGAACCAATGTAATCTTTACAGAATATTTCACTGCTCTTGTTCTGTCTACAGTCATCTGATGTCTGGCCACATTTCCCAGAAGTTTTGAATCACTGAAAAACAAAGATGAAACATGAAAGTTACTTCAAGAATGAAACAGAAATAGTTGCCATTCTGACATCAGTAATCTCAATTTAAAGAAATGAAGAATTTAGCTGTATGTTAGTAATTCAAGCTTAAATTTCTTTCTATATTATTTTAAATTAATCCAAATTGAAACACCAAAATGAGTGGATGAATGTCTTCAGCAAAAGACAGAAGGTTATTCTAAATTTAGGTCGAAGAGTACTGTCTGTCAAATATCTGTGCAAACACTGGGGAATGTGCTGTTTCACATTTTTAATAATTATAAATTTAATAACAAAACCCTACAGAAACAACATTTTTTATATTTGGTTTAATTTTTATTTTTTTTAAGCATTTGAAAGGATTAAAAAAAAAGGCATGTTTTAAAAATTAATAAAACTATGGAATATTGTCAAGCAGGTATGTAGCAAAATGCTTTGCAGACATTTAGATACAGAACATTTCTGCAAGTAATATCATTAGACTGCTCAGATTTCTTGCACTATATCTTTTGGAAATCTAAATCCACTGAGGTAAAATCTATTTTGTTTATTCTTCTAATCCAGCCCCTAGAGATGCTGTATTATGGACCATTTTACTCGCTGTCTTGAGAAGTTTGCTTGCTGTTTCACATGTACCATATTTAGGTCATCAACAGCAAACATGGAAATCATATTTTGTAGCCTTCCAGGGAAGTAGAGACTTGATAAGTGTCCACCAAGTGCACTTACTTCAAGTGATAAATTAAAACAGAGATAGGAAAACACAGGAGCCACAAAATTATATTGTCAGTCTGAAAATCTAAACCAAGTTGAAAATAGTAGTTGACAAGAAACTTGATCTTAGGCCTCTTGGGCTCAATTTGGAAATGGAAAAGAGGAACAGAAATGATAAATTATATTAAAACAATATCTGCTAGCTGTACTATATACAGTGTTGGCATTTCCATTAAAAATCAGTATCTTCAGGGAGGTCTCAGTTTGACCCAGAGTAGTGGGATGTTTTTATATTTATTTTTAGGGGTTTATTGGTTTATATTTTCTATTTTTTTTTCTTTATATATATGCAATAAAAGAAACATATTGCTTGTATTCTTAAGATGTAAGGAAACCTTTAGCATATAAAGTTCTTAAATTAAGGTGTTTCCGTGGTTCACCACTGCAATGGTTTTGCAGACATTTACTCTTTTATGTAAATGAGCTAGCTTACATATCTATTGCTAAAGAAAATTATGATAATTCCATTTTCAGATTTTTAGCATTTGATTTCTTTATTTCATTGAATAATCTCTTGTTGTGATTTGTAAAATGTATTTTGTTTTCATCACAACCTTTTGTGAACAATGACAGATATCTATACAGCAGAGAGCTGTACAAATACTTATACTGACCCTCTGATTCCATATTCAGTGAAATTACCTGTTTTTATTACTATTTTAAATTAGGTGTGAGAAGTGGCTACTGATCTTTTGTGCTTTCAATTTCTTCTGTCTCATCTTAAAAAGACACACATGTATATATTTATAGACTGACTATTTCATTTCAAAATTATAATTTAGATGAGATTACAAAAATAAAAGGGAAAAAAAAGTAAAACCTGAAGTTCATCAGAAGAATTAATTAGCTTCATTGTTTTATCATATTAAAATATAATTAATTTCCTATCCTGACATAGTAGTAGTTATTTAGCAAAATAAAAATTAAACTTGTATAGGGCATGACAACAATATACAGCTCTCAGTTTTTCTGTATATGTATGTATATGTATAAATATCTATCTAAACAAGAGAAGATCCTGAGAGATCAGTGTCTGAAAAGAGAATAAAATGCTGTTTGAGCAACATCCCAATATAAAGGAGTCTCCAAAACTCACAGCATAACTGCCTGTGGAGTCTGTCATAGAGCCACATGCTGGTACTGGAAAAATACCTTCTACCTTGCTGAAAAGTGGTGAGATGGAGTAGCAATTAAGAATAGCAGGATAGTTTTATTCACCTTCGTGGCTGGGCATATTCTTTTTTTTTTTTCCTATGTGAAAGCACAGAAAATGCTCATAGAACAGCTCTTACACTGTTGATTCTGGTTAGTTCTGCTTGCCCCTTAAAAACATTAAGTGTATTTCCAATCCTATTTCTCAGGAATATTTTTATTTTCTGTGTCTTATATTTTTGGATTTTATACCAGTTTAGAAAGACTGGAATGAATTATATGTAATCTTTTAAAAAAAAAACCCTAGTGTTTGACCAGGTGGCCATTGAAGCAATGCAAAGAATTACCAAGAGCACTTTTTACTGTGCAACAAATGCAGGCAGCTCATCAGCAGAATGGAAACTCTGCTTTATTTTGTGGTGGTTTTAATGCTACAAAATACAATTAAGAATAGTAGAATCTTAAATTATTAATATCTCTGTATATTAAATCTAAAGATATTATGTCTGGTTCAGAGGAAATTCCTAATATGTAGGTTGCCATTTCCCATGGAGGGGAGGACTATGAAGTTTTGCTTTGTCTGCCATGTTTTTATGCAGCTCTACTCCAGGCACGTCATCAGCCACCGCCAGAGGCAACATAGTGACTATATAAACCTTTATAAAATATAAACCTACCTTTATAGTTCATAGTATTTTGAAGTTTAGATTCAGTTTATTGCCAGATTTCAGATCTAAATAATTTGGACAGCTCCTTAGACCTGGGAAACTTGTCCTTTGAGTTTCTCTGTAACTTGGAATACCATGCAATGTTCACTTTCACATCATATAGCTTGGTGATTGAAAAAAAAAACCCAAAAAACCCAAAACTTGTTGTGAACTCTTTCATTATAGATACTGTTTTAAAATTCAGCTTTCCAAAGTACTCGGTTGAATTGAAATATTCTTTTTAAAAAAAGGTATTATTAGGGAGTTAACACTGCTGACTGATAAATGCCCAGCTGATTACATGGCTTTTTTACTACTATACATAGTTAGACAAGTGTTTCCCCTCATTTGTCACAGATCCTATTGATTCCACATGTCAGAGATCTCTAAATGGCTCTTTCAATGGCCAATCTCTCTTTCACATGTCCACAGAGCATATGCCTTTTTTTTGCATGTGACCACATTTTGCGTTAGGGCTTTGTATAAAGTACATTCTATCTACATAGCACTATTCCATACCATATGAGAGTTATTGGATGCTGTATAATCTACATTTAACCTGGCATTCAAATATAGTTTCGAAGTTATGGTAGAAAGCATATTGGAATTTTTTTTAAGTCACTATAAGAAAGAAGTTTTATAAAAGTTAATGATTTTTTTTATATGTGTGCATCTTCCATTACCAATACTCTGTGTACATTACACACATATAATTGTACTGTAATGTACACATGTACATAAAAGAATAATTATGGTTTAAGAAAATACAGAAAGGAAAAAATTTGTTTCAGCAAATAAATTTCAAAGGCTTATTTTCTACTCTGACACCCTGTGAACATTTCTTTTTTCTTATCTTTCATATTTTTATCACTGATACAACCTGTCACAGAGATGGAATAACTGAGGATCTCATTAATACATTCCTTGGGGTGAATTAGAGAGAAACAGCACTGAATTACCAGTGCATGCCTATATATACACATACATACATACATACATATATACACATAGGTACACACATAAACATATATATATTTATGACAACTTTCTTGCAATGAAAAGGAGGTAGGCAGGTGTTAGTTATTCTCTATAGTACCATAAGAGTATAAAGCTATCACTTAAGAAATATATACAGAAAGGATATGTGTTAGTGCATCACTAAGAAGTCAGATGGTTATTCATAATGTAGCTAGATGAGAAAGTGTGGCCTCTTGTTTCCTTCTCTTGATTTTTGATTGGAACATATGTATGAATATTTAGTGAGTCCAGAGCAAGCCACCAAGATGATGGGAGAACTAGAGCACCTCTCCTAGGAGGCTGAGAGAGTTGATGTTTTTTAGCCTGGAGAAGAGAAGGCTCCCAGAAGACCTTCCAGGATCTAAACTGGGCTTATAGGAGCAAGGGAGAGAGACTCTTTACAGGAGCTTGTAATGAGAGGGATAATGGGGAAATGGCTTTGAACTGAGAGAGCATATTTAGATTAGATATAAGGAAAAAAAAATTATTTCCTGTCAGTGTGGTGAGGCACTGAACAGCTTGCTTGGAGAAGTGGTAGAGGTCCCGTCACTGGAGGTGTTAAAGGACAGGTTGATAGGGTTTTGAGCAAGCTGGTCTAGTGAAAGGTGTCCCTGCCCATGTCCAAAAGGTTGGACTAGGTGATCTCCAAGGTCCCTTTCAATTTAAACTGTTCTATCATTTTATAATTTTATTAATCTAACACACTCAAAAGGTATTATTTTCATTTATTGAAAAACTTTAGGATTAACTAAAACAGAAGCAATGGCTGAAGCCTAGGTTATTTGTGAGAGAGGGATCATTCCCCTGCAACTGTGAATTTCTTTCGGTCTTAACTGGAAACAAAAGTCTAATTTTTAGTATTTTTTGAGAGAAATAGGTGAATTTGGGCATGTGATATGAGAAAAAAAACCCTGTCAATAAGTAGACTATCTGTGAAAATGTATGCAATTAACAAGTACTTCATTTTTCTTCCAGCAACTCTTTTTGTTTGGGGGCAGGTTCAAAAATTGCATTATATCAAGTACATAGGCATGGAGTTCTGGTGGGACATTTTGTTCAAAAGACCTCTGTTATCTCTGTTTCAAACCATGTCATGTAATTCCGTGAAGAAACTGGCCACACTAAAATTAATCATGGTTATCTCTGTACTGTGACTAGAAGGTTATAACAAGAATAGGTTACTCAGCTGTTCAGAAGTTTCCTCATTTCCAACATCAGCATATTAGTGCCCTCTTTATAATCACTGAATGGGGCAGACAGAAAGGGACCACAGTGAGTCATGTGCTCCAACCTCCCTCCTCAAGCAGGGTCACCCCAGAGCACGTGGCACAGGATTGTGTCCAGATAGTTCTTGCAAATCTCCAGCGATGATAACTCCACAGCCTCTCTGGACAGTCTGTTCCATTACTCAGTCACCTGCTCAGCAAAGAAGTTCTTCCTCAGGTTCAGGTGGAATTTGCTGTGCATCAGTTTCTGCCTGTTGCTTCCTGTCCTATTGCCAAGCAGAGCCTGGCTCCATACTCATCACACCTTCCCTTCAGATACTGACAGGCATTGATGAGGTCTGTAACTGTTTTCTTTATAGTCAGTGTTTCTTATACTCTTTCCTTAGAGTATTCTTTTGTGCATTAAATAGAGAAGTTGGCTTTAGCTTTTTTTCAACATTTTTGAACAATTAAATCTTATGAGCCTTTATCCCGGAACTCTTTTTTTTCCAAAAGGCTGAAATAAACACACTATACTACATATTTATTAATAAATATATTTGAAAAATTATATTTTGGAATTATTTCTTTTACATACTCAGTACCAAAACAGTTATCATTGAAAAGCAAATTCAATAATTCCTGTTAATATTCAGACTTGATTTTATAATTAATTTTAATGTGCATATAGAAGAAACCTGCCTATTAGTGTGCATAATAACCTGCTGGATAATCATCTTTCTTTCTTCAGAAAACCAAAGTTTTTGAAAGCCATTTTTTGTAAATGTCTCCTTCTTTTTTTTTTTTTTTGCAAAGTACAGGTGTAATATTTCATCCTTATTATTCTTAAACAGTGGAATATGTATTCTACATTGCTAGCAAAATAAGAGAGTTGAGAAAGTGCAGTTTCTTCAACTCAACAAAATTAAAACTGTCTTGAAGATGCAATATAACATTTTTCTGTATCCTAACAATCTGCTCATCCTTTTGTGTTGATCAGTTACAGATTAAAGACATTTCAGATTGTGTGTGTCTGTGTGTGCATGTGTTTGTTACATGGTATAAATATAGACAATACACTGTAATTAACATGACTTGCAAAAAACATATTAATGGTAGAACTGGAAAAGGCCTTTTGATTTTTACTTGATTTCTCTGCTTATTTCGAGTAAACGAACTCTGAAACAACAGAAAAAGAAGCAGCTGCTTGCATTTGACTTCAAAAAAAGTGTCATAGGAATTATAGATGGCAAAAAACTTATAAGGTCATTTTGGCAATCCTTCTGTCTGTAGGAGATTTTCCCTGTGGTATATTAGGAGTTTTATAACTTTCCACAAGATTTTATAAGTTCCCCAGGAGAGGATTTTGGTCTGTTGAGGGAGTTAGATGAGAAGCTCGTTTACTGTATTTTACAGCTGGCAAACCTATCTTTTATTGACAGCTGGCATTGACGCTAGGCTGAGGAATGCAGTGAGGCTGTATGTTTCCATAGATGTGAGATTTTGGCAGAAGCATTAAATGCAGTGACTGAAGTTTGATTGTAAAAGCAAGGAAGCTGAAGTAAGACATTTTTCTCTGCAACTCCAGTTAGCTATATTAAGAAATCTTATTGATGCACATGGATACTTTTTACAACACCCAGGTTAGCAAGAGGCACTTTAAATGGTCCCCACTGCTGTACAGCACAAAGAATGGAAAGGATTAAATATTTCTGTAGTCATAATTCCAGAACCTGTATTGACAAATATTTATATTACACAAACTATTGCTCATTTGAAACAGTTTATTTCTATCACTGTGCAAATGCATAACCAAGATGAATATGCATTTACCTTTTGAGAAGGCTTAGTGTCACTGAATGTAAGAGATTGCTTACTTGAATCAATGAGCAAGTCAACATGTCTCCAGGATGAGTGCCAAACTTACTAATTTATTTCAGATCTTTGAACAATTTTGTATTATAAACTTAGATGTTTCACTCACTTTCTAAGGAAATTATACAGTGAAAATTTTCTTATTTTTTAACACTTTTGCTATGTATATATTTTATTAAGACAATATGTTTAAAGAAAGTGGAAGAACCTAAAAGTTGTAATACAGTATTTACCCAAAACCTTACAGTTATTTACACAAGGCATCCTTCTTTTGTCTTCTTTTGGCAGCTCCTTGATAGTACAGTTCTTCCAATGCAACAATGCAGTCAGGAACTTTTCTACCCTAAGAATTAGACTTGGAAGTTTTGCTGGCTAAATAACAATGAAAGATATTGCTAAATGGAGCTGATGAGAGTACATCTGCTGATTGCTTGCCTTAATCAGTTTTCACTTTTGTAAATGGGTGCATAGATCTCCCAGGGATACTTTACCCCCACTTTGCATCTGGAAGTAGGGTTGATGCTACAGAGGTATCTCTTCGTTTATGGAGGTACAGAATTTGATCAGGGGCAATAAATTTCATGGAGAATGTGTACTGAGTGCTTGCAAATGTAAACTCGGGCTGCTTGACCAGGGGGGTGAAATTTTAACCTTACATATAGCAGAAGTACTTAGCTTTAAGTATAGTGATGCTTCATGATAACAGATTTTTTATTTTGCAGTTTCCTTTGAATGGCTAAATAAGTAGACTTTTATCTTCCTTTCACCAGAGGGGAAAAAAAATAATAGAAAAGAAGAAAATATTCTACATCTCACACTAAGATGAAACAGCTGCAGGAATTTCTTGCGTATTCTCTCCTTTGATTGTGGTGCCTTTGGCTCTTACCTCTTAAGCATTTCTTCAGGTATATAACAGAACTAATCCAAATTTAGTGAAGTGTTGGCCACAAACAGAGTCCTGATATTAATTTTTGTGAGGTAAATCTCTCACTAAATGTCTTGCTCTTAGGTCTCAAAATTCAAATCACATTGAATATCCCTGCAATTACTTTTTTTTTCAGCTATGTTATAAATTAAAAAGTATGTCAGAACTGAGAAGATATGAAGCATAATCCATTGTATTCTGTTTGCAAAAAATATGCTGTTTATTTCTGCCTACCTGTTTATGTCTATCTTGTATACAATAATTTCTTCTTTTAGGAGCTTTAAAAGTTTACCCATTTTATCTTTAATAGAAATTACTACATCTATACTTTCATTCTTAATTAGTAGAATGCAATATAAGTTCTTTTTTGCCTCATGAAACATTCCTATCACCGTAACAGTGCCAAACACCCACGGTAAACTAAAATCTTTGTTAACAAAACACTGCTAGTTTCATCTGCGTCAGTATTTTTCGTCACGGACTTCCCTACCATTAAACGTTCCATAAATATTCCACATTAAGCTTATTTTAGCTTTTTATACTTTAGAAGTGAAATTGAAAGTCACATTTTCAGAAAAATAATTATCTATTTGTGTATGTGCCTTGTTAATACGGATTTTTTTTATTAAAAGTTGTATTTTAGGGATATCTGGCCTAATATGTTTATTCTTGATAGAAAAAAATCCGAATTAGCTGTGTCAATGGAATGATGAACCATTTAATAAAATTAGCAGTATTAAACTTTCAGACTTCCAGCCAGAACACAGATTTATTCTCTTTTACACATGAATGAGTCCATAAGTAGATCTGTAATAGGCTGATTGGGAAATAAACTGACTGAAAGTAATTGTCAGCACATCAGAGCTATTGATGTGATCTGAATTTGCCATTTTAAGGTACACTGTTGATAGAGTCTGCAGATATTGGGGGGAGATTCTGGTTTTTTGAGTTTTTTTTTGAGAAAATAGTGTAATAGAATAAAGTGTTTAAATGGGACAATCTAATTTCTAGGTAGAATAGGTTTGGAGATGTTACATTCATTTCACTGAATGTGCATGTCGTGTGAAAAAGGGAATTCAGTCCTCTTGCAAATTAATGGTTTCTCTTTAAGATAAAGGATATTTCCTTCTGTTATTTCACTTTTCTAGCTTCTTATGTCGGTGTTTGGTTTTTTTTACGTATGGGATCAATTTATAAGACAGAATGAGCAAAAGATTAATTTCACATCATTTTGGTGATGCTAAAACTGTACATAGGTCCTACATTACTAAGCTTCTGTAAGTGCCTCATGGGTTATTCTGTCTATTGTAATAGCATTCAGCAGTTGAATTATTCTGGATGATTTGGTTCCAGAGAGTAGAGGTAGCAGTTTTTAGCATGGTATGGGTATGACCACAGTGTTTATTCCACAATGCTTGCATAATTCCTGGGGGTATGGTTTCAGCAAGAAATTCCAGCCACTGGTAAAACACTTTCTTTTTTTTTGTATACTTTTGCTATTAATACTGTTATTGTTATTGAGCTTTTAGTAAATTGTTATTTCCATTCATAATCCCTCATTTATTGTTCTTTCTTACCCAAAGGGATGGAGGAAGGGGAGTGGCTTACTTGTAGCTCAATTTCCTTGCTTGGGTTAAAACACTGGAATAAATTCAAAGGCCTTGGTATAACATGAAGCTTGTTAAGTTTTCCCCCTGATATGACATGCTTGTTTGGACCATTAGAATTCATACACTCTTTCAAAGGTAGATTATGTAGCATCTAGAATGGTTTGCCTTGTAGAAGTGTACTTATCTAAGTAACATATCTGAGTGATTGATATTTGAATTGTATCAGTTGGAAAGAGATTTGATTAAAGACTGAAAGTGTCTGCAGATGTTGGAAGGAGTTACCTGAGACAATTTTTTTTAATAAACCGAACAGCTATGTGGAGATCATGTTGAAACAACGGCAGTGGTATGCTGCTTTCTTTGATGTTTGCCACCAAATGCCCTATAAATTCACCCTGCCATTGTGCATGAATTTTTACTCTGGACTTCACACAAGGAAAAGATTTCTAGAAAGAATGTATACTATCATACTCTTCCAGCCCAATGAAAATCAGGTTTTCAGATTTTCAGTATTTTGAATGAAAGTTATTTACCAGAGTCACAAATTACTTGATGGTATTAAATTGGTGCTCTCCTCTCTGTAACACCAATCCACAAAGCATTCCTTTATATTAGAAGTTTGGAATGTTCACTGCCACCTTAAGACTGTGTTTGCTTTCTGAATGCAAGATAGCATTCAGTTTGAAAATATATTTCATTTCCCCAAAATACCATAAAAATAAAATTCATATGATATGCAGGTATGCCAGATATGTGATACTTATCTTTTTTGTAAGTCTTAGAACCACTGTTTGTTGGCAAAATCATATGAGTACCTGGGTGAAGACTTCAAGGCTTCTCAATTTCTTTGAATGAGTCTCAAGTAAAAGATTGCAATTACTTGGTAAAATTTGAGAGAAATACTTGAGAAAAAGAAAATTCATTGAAGCTACTAAGTGCTATTTCTAATTAGGTACCATTTGCAAAATTACAGCGCTGACGCTTTTGTGCTGTTTTTTTTTGCTTACAAGCAGTAACCTATTTTGTATGGTCACATTCAGTTTTATCACTGTACTACTTTAGCACATATTCCTAGAAATACAGTTTTAAGTGAGAGGGATGTAGTTGCTAAGTAAATGGGGGGTTTGAGTTTTTTGGGTTTTTTTCAACTACAAACCTGATTAAGACAGTGCTTCATTTCTTTATTTCTATTTTAAGGCTGATTAGTGATCTTTTAATTTTTTTATTTTTAAAGTTCCAATCTGAAGGTTACCTTTTGGCTGTTATAGATGTTAAGGTTTGGGGTTTTTTTCTTAAGCATAATGTAAAACCAGTTCACTAACACTTCTTTCTAAGTTGGAATTTACATTAAAGAAATTAAAGATTTGAAATTACAAACCACTCTTCTCTTAAGTGCATGCAAAATGTTAGGATGTGAGCAGTCCTATGCATTCCAAAATATGCCTTGGGTATATGTTGAATGTTTATTTAAGGCTTTGCATGATTATGAGCCTTAAGATATTCCTTTCATTTTAAAGCAGATAAATCTATTGACAGTATTCTACCTAATGCAAAGCACTGACTACCATAAAATAGAAATTTCAATTTTTAGAAATCATATAGTAACTTCTAAAAAAACCAATGGATTAAAACCACAAGAGTTCAGTTTTTTGAGGTCTTCCTCTGACTGCTGTGATGTTTGTTAGCCACTAGTCACCAAAACCTGAATTTTAAGAAAGTTGGAAAAGCAATGAATTTTGATTTGAACAGTTTTCTCCCCCTCTGAAATATCTAGGTTCTTCTCAGTTGAAGGCTGATTTATTAAAACAAAGAATGTCAAAATACAAACTAAGTAAGCAAATTTTAGTATTCGTTAATAATTTACAATTTCTTAAAAAGTTTTATATTTTCCTTTGAGTTCATGTTTTGTTTTTCTAGGGTATATTTGATTTCTTTTTTCTTTTTATTCATTTTTTTTTAAACCAATCTTTCTGTGGAATGCAAGAACTAATTAAAATCTTTTCAAATCAGAACCCATTTAGAAATCTATTGTTAAACTTTTGCTTAGTTAAAAGAGCTATTCAATTCCTTACATGATACCTGAATAAATATCTCTCTGAGAAAATCTTTTTTAGCATTAATGGATTTCTAGACTGAATGTCAGGGAGAATATTTTGTATTGGTACAATTTAAGTTTCTGTAAAAACTAGAGTTTTAAGAACATGAGTTTGAAGCTAGAGGTACATAGACATGTTAACTGTAGATGTGACAAGGGTCCGGCACACAGTACAAAATTTGCCTTTAAGCATCATGATTGATTCAACAAATCACATGGATGTATGTTCCATTTTAAGGATAATTGCTGTAACTCAGTGGAACTTAGCAGGCCTACTCACATATAAAAAATTCAAGCATATAGCAGTGTTTTGGTGTATAGCAGACACAAGTCACCAACAACACTGTAAGTATAAAATGCTTCATGTACTGAATATCTGCAAGTGCTTAAAATTAGTTATACACCCAGATGATGCTTATAATGTTTGCACATGTACACTTCTTGTGTCTTGTCTGACAGCTCTGGTAGGCAGCACACAGGTCTGAATGAATTCTCAGCACGGCAGATCCCTGCATGTTCACTGTGGTGTTCCTCTGTAAGTTTGCTGGGAGTTTTACACATGCAAAGCACATTGCACATAGAATGTAAGTATTCACCACCATTGCAGCATGTATGCAAGCCTGACACATACTGCGCTAGGAGATACCAGCACTTCCCAGTATGCTGCCAAATTTATTTTTCTAGTATTATAATACTGACACAAACAAAAATAACAGGTTTGTTTGCACTTTATAGTGTCTAATGATACAAAAACAGGTATTTTACAAGATGTTTTTCTTCATAATTATGTAATTGTGTTTTAGTAGCACAGTATTTCTTACACATAATGACTGTCATTTTAGTAAGGTAGTATTAGGCATTATAAAATTGAGCAAACCAATTCTGTCTTATATTAGTATTTTAAAACATAGAGTTCTTGGGGTTTTTTTTCCACATTACCTCTGCACTTTCATTGTTAAATATTTTTGCCATCTTAAGACTAATTTTGCTATTCTCACCTACTTCTATTTTATCATTTAAAGGTTTTCATTTTGTGTTTTTCAAATGTTACTGTTCCAAACACTTGATTTGTATTTCTGTCTAAGCTTATCTTTTTGAGGCATCACTCTTATTCACCCCATATGTGAACATTTGCTTGTCTTTATAATAATATTAAATGCATTTTTGAGGCCTTTCTGTATGATTTGTATCATACCACATGAGTAGCAGAAATTCTTTCAGCTTTTATAAATAGCTCTAATATTGCAAACAATGTGGAGAAAACGTTATACAGGTATGATTTTCAGAATGAAGCATCTTTGTTTAAAGACAGAGACATTACTTAAAATATTTTTAACAACTTGAAAATCTAGATCTTTCTCCTTTGTTGTTTCTCTTTTTCTGCCAAAAAGCAAGCTGACGATCCTCTTGGTGTGAATAAATTTGTAGCTGTATTTCACTTCATTGGAAGATTTGTGTTAGCAAGGCTTCCAACACATAAAAGAATTATATTTCCAAATAAAAGTATGGGAATGAGAGGGCTGAAATTTAAAAATTGCAGCATCAAGCTGGACCTTTTTGCAGTTTTAATGGGTGACAGCATGATTTTATCAGCCCTCTGTTAACTTACTAAGAAAGTAGACACTGCACTGCAGTACCATCTTGAAGCTTAATAAAAGGACTCTGTTACTGTTGGAAGACTCCTTTGTACTAATTTCTTGTGTAGACTATTCAGAATTCAAGTGTTACCCTTGGTAGATGACCTAATGAAATCTTCATTTTTGGTATTTGAAGAAGGATTTTCATGCCTTCTTGAGGTGTTAACTGCTTCAGTTTGGGTTCTTTGCCCATGTAAATGCAGCTATACCTACTGATGGTAGTGTAACAAACTAACTTATCAAACAGGTATTTGGAATATTTTCACAAAATCAGTTCCCACAAAGCATACTATATAGCTGATATTGCTGAAACAGTGTCAGGAAATTCTTCTGGCATGGCTATATTTGGTTGGGAATCAGGAGGGGTATGTAGTGCATACAAACTTTTCTTACACTACAGTGAGGGGAAGGACTACTATTCTGAACAGTTTCCTGCCAGTGGGAGCATGGAAGAACACCATAGATGGGTCACACCCGAAATGTGACATTCATGAATGCAGTCTATTGTTTTCCCATATTTGACAATTCTAGACCAGTAGAATTAAGTAGGACAACTGCACAGTTTTCTTAAAGTGATGGTAAAGTGGCCACTATGAGAAAATTGCAAATAGCAGAACAGTTGTCCAGTTTTAAAGGCTGCTTAGTTTTTCAGTCTGTTCTCTCTGTTCCAGTCTTCTGTGTGCTGCCTTTCAAAAAACAAAATTATTAACTATTTATATGCTTTATAAGCAACTATAAAGAAGAAAAAAAATCCCCTTTTTCAGATATTGCTAGCACTTACAGCTAAACTGAAAAGATGTCATTGGTTTATTTGGAAAATACTTCCTGACTGGGATATTAGTCAGTAGATGTTCAAAGGAAGAAAATTAATGCTTTCCCTGGCAGCTAAGCTAGCTTACACTCAGGTTTTTAAAGTCACTTAAAAATGGCAAGCAAGAACAAAATTGGGTATATTTTTGTCTCCTCTTCCCATCCATTTAACACATCAGATATACTAGTAACAGACTTGAAAACAACAAACGGATCTGAAAGTCAGTCTAAATATCCTGTGATGTTTTTACTATGATGTGTCATTAGATTTGAGATAGTGCTTTAAAAATTGAGAACTGGAGCTGAAAAGTACCAAAGAAATTAGACTGTAATGCAGTGAATGTTGTTTTCCAATTGGGAGGAGACAACTGCATTTGATTCTTTTTATCAGTCATTATAGGTTTTTGAATGTACGCATATTACACTTCATTTTCAAGTGAACCACCTCATAACTTGAAGCTGCATATTAAATGTTAGAAAACTTGTTAGGAATTAACCCTGTCCTTACAAATGTATCTGTCTGGGGAGAGGGGGAGGGTCTTTAAGGGAATTAGCAGTGAAATGTCACCTTCCTAATAAACTTCCATCTGTCTAATACTTCAAAAGCCAAACGGCTAAACATGGCTCAGGAAGAAAAAGTACAATTGTAAAGATACTAATAATATTAATTCTGTCGTCAAAATCTTTGTTTGCCTAGTTAATTTTTAAAGTGCAATCATTAGTCACAGTAAGATGATACTGTTTGCTTTCAGATTCACTCCTGCTGGTCAAATATCAACAAATAGCCTCTTGTTATGATGTCACTGATACTCCCTATTCCTGACCCCTGGTAATAGAAGAGATTACTGTTGCCATCACAGAAAATGGAACAATAAGCTTCACAGTTAAATACTGCTATTTACTGAAGCAACAGTTTGTAGGAAATTATGGTATATAATTTTATCTTAGTAATTTTTAATATAAATTGATGTGGGTTTTAATATATACAAAATAAAGATCTTTTCATTTTTTTTTTAATCTCAATCTTCTCAAAATGTTATTTTACACAAGAGAAAAGAATGGCTGTATTCTATTTGATCAAAATACCTCCTAGTCTGATACGCTGTCTGTAATAGTGGCCAGTCAAAAATGCCTCTGAAAAATAAGAACAGATCAAGCATAAAATGAAACTTTCTGGCATGTGGCAGTCCACAGCTCAGGGATTTCCCAAGCTGAAGGTTATATTTTGAAGGCTTTATTCCATGAATTTCTGATAAGTTTTCAAGCTGATCAGTATCAAACATTTCAGATCTTTTGATGATCCTGTATTTTTTCTACTTTTTTTCCCTTACTGAATGTTTGTAAATCTTAAGAGAGTAGTTTTAAATTGCACAGCTACTTTCTATCTAGTCTTCATTAAAAGGGTTGTTTTCAACAGGTTTTAGAATCTGTAGCCCTAGTGTAAAATATTTTAGTGAAACAAATAAAGTGCTTTTTAAAAGATACAATAATTTGACACACTGATTAAGTAAAGTGGTATTTCCAAAAGCCTTTGAACAATATATTGGTACACAGCCTTATATGATGATTACTCTTGTTACGTTTGGTAGGATGGGCAGAGTTTTTAGCCAAAGATCCTTGATGTAAGGGAATTTAGGAGAATTTAATCTTTTACTTTCAAAAATAGAAAGGTCTTGGATTTTGTGGTTAAAAAAATATTGAAACAAATTTTTGCACTATGAAGATAACAAGGAAATAACACAGGACATGGTGTTAAGAAAAAATTGTAATTGTGTTGTCCTTGGATTTTTGGAATTGAAAGTATTTCAACAAATGAATTTGTAAAACTTTTCCCCAAGAAACAGATCCCTTGCTACATAATACTCAACATATGTGAATTTAGTATGACAAGTATAGAAAATTAAGTCAAAATTCTTTAACAAAACCCTAGAAAGATGTTGTATATTTTAATATTGAAAATAATGATTGCAAATATTGATTTGAATGAATACAAATAATCTGTTATGTGGGGGGGGTTTGAGGTTAGAAGAGGCAGGCTAAAACCTTTCTGTTCAAATTCTTAAGTGAATTAAAAGTTTTATGTATTCCCTAACAAAGTGAAAACCTGCTGTTAAGGAACAGCTCCAATAGAAATATAGAAGTGGAATTGTTTAGATTGGAGAAGACCTTAATGATCATTGAGTCCAACCATCAAGCCAGCACTGCCAAATCCACCTCTAAACCACATCCCTAAGCACCTCTAAATGTACACACGATCACCAGTTCATTACTATTTCTGGAATGTCAGAATGCATGTGAAGTGCTAAAAGACAAAAGATGAGTATAACAAATACTGTCTGTTTCTGTGAATCTTCTCTTGCAAAACAGGTATAATTCAAATATTTTAAATATTTTGAAAGATCACCATCTGCCTTTCTCATCCACCTTAGGTTCAGCACACTTAACACACATAAGAACATATGGAATACAAAGCATGAACAATATCTCTTGGATGAGGTTTTAAATTACTCCTGGGAGACAGTTAAAGATAAGGCGTGTGTGAGTGGAAAAAGTATGAGTGGAGTCATTGTTAAATCTGTCCCAAAGCCACACCTTCTACTAAACACAAGAGAACCGCAGAATTGCTAGTGTGTCTGAGCAGCCTACCCTCTGTTATACTCTTGGTTGAAAATGGTGCTCCTGAAACCAGTGTTCCTTATAAAAATAAGCAGATAAAAGAATATATTTTTTCTCAAATTGAAACTTAAAAAGAAGAGTAATAAAATTATGCATAGCTTTTGTGTTTTCCATTTTTCTGTAGTTTGTAAGAACTAATTTTAGGTAAAAATTGAGATTTTATCCTGAGCTGAGTACAAGTCCCTATGGATTGTAATTTGCTTTTCCATGACAAACTGTTCTTACCTCTGTCACTTCAATAAAATAAAAAAAATCCTGGTTTCATTTTCAAAAAAGTTGTACCTACAATCTCAACATCATAACAAAATCTATTATGATCGTAATGTTAAGAATATTAATGTTTTCTTTGTGTTTTGATTGTTTACAGTAAATTATTTTAAAAGTAGAATGCTAAAGCTGTCACTAAATGAAAATATATACAAACCTTCATGCTAATTTATTCTAAAATAGAATTTCACATGCTAGAAGATGTGAAAATTAGTAGATATGTAACCTGCATGTGTTGTTTTTGCATCTCAGATTTAATTAACTTAAAATTATTAATATCAGAACAGCAATGGAATAATTGGAAGATATATGGAAGACTGAATAATTTAGCATAAGATTATCTAAACTGAAACAAATGTGTTTCTTATTTGATACAACTCTACATAAGCATTCTTCCTTTAGCTTGAGTATTCGGGAAAGAAGAAATGTTAGAAAAAGCCCGTGCTCTTAAAAAAAAAACAACAAAACACCAGGTATTGCCACCACCTCAAACCAGAATTACTGTGTTATTGTAGAAGATGCATTTGTTATGAAATTTTAACTAAATATTTGTGAGAAATGAGTCAATCGGTTAATAATATTTCCTTCCTTTTTGGGGGGGTTTTAGAGATTCATTTATTTTAAGTGGAGTAACTTTTACTGAATTAAGAGGGAGAGAACTTTGTCAAATATGGTAAAGTGAGAGGGAAGGAGATGATACAGGACAGCACAAAGAGAATTAGAAGGTCAAGAGGAAGAAAGGCTAAGTCATTGACAATTTATGAAGTGATGAAATATGTCTGACTGTAATACTTTGAGTAAGTGGTAACAAACAAATTACAAAGGTTCTTCATGGGCAGTACTGTTCTCTTTCAGAAGTGATTAGGGAAAGATTCCATATAAAGAAAGTGGTGATACAGAAAGATGCTGATTTTGCCTCCAATTTGCAGTTATTTTTGCCTCTTGGAAGGCTCTCCAAGGGACAGTTATAAACTAGTGTTTTGTAAAAGTCCCATCCACATCTTAATGCTGCATTTCATGCAAAATTTTAAAACACCAGTGTTGTCAGCTTTAAGCTTAGGGCATCATAATTATCACAAAAGAAGTGAAAAAGGTGATCTCAGCCTTTTCATACATTCCATAAGACAAGTGAGGAGCTTAGGAGAGATGACTTGGGAAGTGAGATTAAGGAAGTCAGCTTTTTTAAGTTTGGTGAAAGTTGAAGGGCAATCTAACAAAAAGTTTCGGCTGTTTTATGGGAAGTCTCAGTGCTGGTGGAACTGGACAATTCCCTACAGTGGCAGACTATGAGGAATGATAGTCACTGTGTGCTCCTTGTGAGAATCAGAAGAGAGCCCTAGGAAATACTTCTTCCTTAGAAGGGTAGTGCAGTGCTGGCCAATTTCTCTACTTTTTTATGCATGAAGTACTGAAATGAAAGCAAAACATTAAAAAATTAAATGAGAAATTGCTTTGTGAGACATGAGGCATATTAGACCCTCTCTTGTCAGTGCAGATTCTGTAGACTACTACAGACAACTGTAACAGACAGGCTTTGTTATATGTGCTCATTTTAATTAGACTTCTCCAAAAGTTCAGGGATGCTCTTTTCTGGAGAAGTTGCTATCCAAATTTCTTCGACTACTCAATTTAACTGTAAGCTTCATTTCTGTACAGAGAGTGATATAATATCAGTTTGTTGTGGTTTGCGAGTCAACATTTAGAGTTTTCATTTACTTTGCACAGTGTTTCACACAAGGAAACGTGTTTTTATACCTGTGTGTACTATGTAGTGTTACTCATTCTATGACTCTTTCAGGAGCCTGTGCAGTCATTATTTTTCTGTATATTAAAGAACAGTTACAGAGATTATATTGAAGAAATGAAGGTTGTTTTTTTAGCCACATTCACTGTCAGAGCCAGCATAGCAGTGGTAATAAGCTTGTATTCATCATTGGGGGTATAATGTTAGTGCTTTTTGCCCCTTTTCAGGAATACACACACTCAGTCCTATTCAGAATAAAGCCTCAGAGTGGTGGCAGTGCTGTTCAGCTCCAGCACAGACATGGCTGATTCACTTTCTCATCTTTGTTCTTTCTGATTTCTAGTACAGGTGTGTATACTTATGATTTCTATTTCTGTTGAAATTTTTTGTTTTAGATTTCCATTCCATAGGTCATCCATGACTGTAACCAGTCAAGGTAAGGTTAGAAGAGGAAAAGGACATGCATGAGATTAGTGTAAATTATGCCATGCACAACATGAGCGTACATTTTTAGTAAACATACCCACACTGAAATTCTTTTATGCATTTTTTCAAAGGGGACAAACAGGTAATGAAACTAATAAAATTTTAAGCCAAAGAAATAGCGTCTCTGGTTAAAATATTATGACATAATTAAATTGTCACACATTGCCAGTGAATGTCATGGAGACGAGAACCATAGATAACTTTAGAAAAGGAATTAGTCTAATTTCTATCTTGGGAATATATGTGCTAGGAATTGGCAGAAGCTTGAAAGGCATGGCAGGGACAAATGACCATATAGATACTTCTATATGCCTCAATATCCAATGTTAGATGTAGAAATCTGGATAAACAGGACCTCAATTCAGACTCTTCTGTGTTCGTGTGAGAAATATGTGTTAAAAATAGAATAAAATCTTGAGTTCTACTGTATAAGAAAAATTTTCAGATGCCATTGTGATAGCTGACACAGCAACATTGACCCAGAAGTGGAGATGAAATGTCTAAAAAGGCAAAGCCCTACGATTTACATAGTAAAGAAGAAAATTTTCATTTCTGAGGTATTCGTTACAGTAATGATTGAGTGTTAAAAGACATTGTTAATCATGGCACATCCCAAATTTGAAAATTAGATTCTGTCATATCCAAAGAAGAAACCCGAAAAGCTGTCCAATATCTACAATTTTTACAGGTATTGTCTCAATATTAAAGAACAGCAAAAGCATGCAAATTTTCATGATACATAAATCAATACTAAAATGTATGATATATGTCCCATATGGAATAGAAGAGTTAGACAAAATAAATACATTCTTGGGGTTGTTAGAGATGATGATACAAAAGCATAAAGTTAAGACCAAGGAGTAATCAGATTAAAACTTAGAAAACCTTTTGTGTTCACTGGGGGCATTGCATTTCACATGAAATATCCTCACTGTAGCTAAAAGCTACTTAACACGAATTTGACTTTTATCTTCTTCATTGAGGAGTAGAAAAGACGTTAATATTCTGCCCACAGAGCTAGGATTTGACTGTTTTCTGTATAGTAAAAAAGGATGTGAACCTTAGCCACAGAGTTCTGGGCACACAGTGGTTTTCTCTGTTAATTTCATGAGCTAACAATAACCATACTCACACATTTTCAGCAATAGGAATCTGGTTTGGATTTTTGAAATTTTAAGGTGTTTAGAAAGGTTACTATAATTTTTGTGTTCTTCCCTATGTTAATAGGAATAATTTCAAATATTCAGAATAGTTGCTATTTGAAAATTGTCAGAAATTAACGTTACAATATTTTTTTTTCTCCACAACTTTCTACACTCTTTAACCTTCCTGGCTGTTAAACCAAGAAACGTAGTGATCTATTTAACAATTAGCCACTGGAACTGTAAATGTTAATAGGACTATGGTCAATATTTCAAAGACACATGCCTAAACTTTCCGCCTCTGAGGAATGTCAATGGGCCAGAATCATGAATGTGTTTTTTAAAACAGACAGCTTTATTTTGAACCAGAGCAAAATATCAGATCAAAATAGTATGAAATTTTTTCCAGATAGCTACACAGAATCATTGAATCATTTAGGCTGAAAAAAAATCTTTAAATATCATCAAGCCCAAATTAACCCAGTGCTGCCATTTTCACCATTAAACCAATTTTCCAAGTCTATGGTTTTTTGAACATTTGCAGAAATAGTGATTCTATCACTTCCTTGGGCAGCCTGTTCCAATACTTACCCTTTCATAGAATTTTTTTTTTTTCCTTTTATGTATTCTAATCCTCCTCTGATGCAAATTGAGAACCATTTCTTCTCATCCTTTTACCTCACTACCTGGAAGAAAAGGTTGAGACCCACATCACTACAACCTCCTTTCAGGTAATTGTGGGGAGCAATAAAGTCTCCCCCAAGCTTCCTTTTCTCCAATCTAAACAACCTCAGCTCCCTCAGCCACTCCTGATAACACTTGTGCTCCAGACCCTCTGCAGCTTTCCCTTCTGTGGCCTTGCTCCACCACCTCAATGTCCTTCCTGAATTAAGGGCCCAGAACTGGACACAGCAGTTGAGGTGTGGCCTCACCAGTTCTGAGTACAGGGGAAGAATCACTTTCCTGGTCCTGCTGGCCACACTTTTTCCAATACAAGCCAGGATGCCACTGGACATCTTGGCCACTTGGACGTACTGCTGGCTCATGTTCAGCTGCTGTCAAGCGGTGTCCAGGTCCTTCTCCACTGGGTCACTTTGCAGTCACTCTGCCCCCAGCCTGTAGTGCTGCATGGGGTTGTTGGGACCCAGGCGCAGGACTTGGCATAGCAATAGTAATGGCAAAATGGGAAGAAGCCCACCTCTGTGCAGACTGCGGTTATCTTGTCAAAATGGAGAGAAATATTCTGTTCTCAGTGTTATACTTTGATACGGATCAAATGAGTTTTGTTGTTAATAACACCTTCCTTCTTTCACCAAATAAAATATGGTTTTGATTTATATGTTATGAAAATTTCTGTAAGCCATGTCAATGGATTTGTCCAGCATTAAGGAATATTGAACTTATAGCTGGAGCAATAAACCTGAGTATTTATTTGGAAACAGTATCTTGTAAAATGTAGTTTAAATTTGTACTTATAGTAAATGCTTGGGAAACTTCATTATTGCAGCCTGATACAAACCCCAAATTTTATAACTCTGCTATTGCCTGTTTTTTTCCATTTCTTTGCTTTTCAGCCTGTATTTTTAAATGGATCTTAAATTTTCTGTATATCTCTGTCCCTCTGGAATTCATTAGTTCTAGAGTATAAAGGGGACAGTTTGATGTAAGAATGTTTGTGTTATTTCCATTTTAAACTGAGATGTCCAATCAACACCTGCAGGCTGTGTATGCATTAGTTTACTCTGCATGCTGCCTAGGAAGTATAGTCTAATGATGGTTTTGATTGAGTAAACATATCCAAGCAAGGCTTTATTGTATATATCCACAGTGCTAAATGAACAAAACAAGTTGATCACCCTGGAACCTCTTTCTTTTCTGAAACTAACTTGTTCTGAATTTTGTTAAATTCTTTTTCACTCTTTAGATCTCTGCTATTCAGACTGCTCAGATCCACATATACATTTATAGGTAAAGCGGATTATTTTTTGTTATTTTAGCTATAAAGCACTTTTATCTAAAAATAAGTTTCACCTAAACATATTGTGATGGCATTGTCCCTATAAATGTGAGCATTGATATTTATGAATCTTGTACATAGCAAAGATTATAAGAGTTCTCACCAGGAATGTGTTATAGACTTTTTTATAAAACGTTACAAAAAAATTGCCCATTTTGTTAGATGAAACCATTTCAAACTTCTTTCATTACTTGAAGACATAACATTGTCTTTACAGATCTTTTGAAGGTAGGATTTTTTCAGATGGTTGAAAAAATTCTTCCAATATTTGAAAAGATCAACTAAAAGAGGTGGCTGGTAATAGAACTTCAGGGCAAACCCCAAGAGGGTTTTGATCCACAATCCCTTAAGGTGCTGTACATTTGTGTTTTCATTCATACCAGTGCCTTCAAATACTTGGCAAGTTTGAAAAATATGTATTTTTTTTTTTATTTCACACTAAAGGTCTCATTCAGAGAGACACTGTACAACAGTACATCCTCTTTATGTCGCTCTTCTTGGGAGTCAAGAAATGGTATAGCCTAATGAGGTACTACATAGGTTATCAACAGGATTGTAGGATGCACATCAATAGCTTTACATCAGAGGCAAACTTAAAAGACTTGAAAGAAAAAAAATTAGGTGAAGAGTTAGTGCTGCATGATACCATTTTCCAGGAAGAGAAAGTTCAATAATAATAGCAAATAAAAAATAACAAATAACAAAAGTAAATTCTTAATGAGGTGTTGTGTTCTTTCTGATCCATTTATGATTACTGACAGAATGATTTCATTAATTAAATATTTAGATATTTCTGTAAACTTCAGCGCCAATAACTATGTTTTAAGAAGCTTAAAAATAGTTCATTTGAAGTAGTGTGTGTGACTATTTTCAAAAGAGCTAAGAAAAACAGCAATGTTTATGAAAAGCAATAAACACAGGTTTAATGTTTTAAATCTCTTCGAATGTAACCATGATCAAGACAAAACTGATTACATGTGATATTTATTGTTTATTGTCACTCTGTATGTTCCTCAAAATTATTTGTTTATTTCTGTGGAACACACGTATCATTATTTTTACCTATTTGACACAGGCACTTATGAATTAATTGCAGTTGGTCTGTAACATTGGAATATAATTTTCTGCTTCTTTTAATCAGTCTTTCATAATGTGTATCTTTAGGTAGCATTTAGATTGAGCTTAGACTGGTAGTTTGAAATCAAATGTGATCTTTTCTTTTATAATTTATATATGTTTAGGTAAAGGAAAAAGTAACAGGGATTAATAAAACATAAGGTTCCTTGTAATTTTAAACAAATCTAATCACTCATAGCTTTTAGACGTAATACTTGATGAAGTCTTACATTGAAAAATATATATTGAGGCAGATTGGTTTTCAATTAAATGCCTGAGATGATATAATGAGATATGACATGTTAGTGCATAATTTTTGCCATATCCCTGTCCTCTCTTGCAATTGGAAACTTTTCACCGAATTATTTGATTTTTGAAGTCATGGAAAAATTGAATTCTGAGTATGCAGTTTAGGAAAAATACGATGTTTCAAATGTTGCATCTGAAAATACAGCTATGATGGAAATACAGAGCAGTTTAGTAAAAAATGTACTTGCACTCTGTTGGGATAGCAGTAGGGCTGTGTCTGCCCTGATATCTTTGCAGTTTAGCTATAGGAAAAACTGAGGTGTACAGCATAAACACATAAAAAAACTTACAGTACTGAGATCAGATCAAAGCTCTGCCTTGCACAATATTGTGTTTGATCAATTATGAATACCTATGGAATACTATGGAAAAAGGCAAGAATATATTGATAGCTCCATGCCTCCTTCTACTAGGTGTCTGAATCCACTTCTAAATCTACTGCTAACTGTTTTTCTATAAATGCATCTAATTCATTCACAGCCTGATATTTTGTGTGAAAAATTTTTGATTGCTTTGAGTGTGACCCCCTAACTTCATTTAAAATCCCCTAATATTTGTATTAGAAAAGGCAATGAATTAATTGGTGCTAGATTCATATCACACATGAATTTCTAGATGGCCATCAAGTAGACTCCACACCTAGAATTTCCAGGCTTACGAGTTCTGGCAAACATAGTCTGCCTGGTGCATTTAAATTACAGGTAATATATGGCATCTGAATTGGAAATAGCCTATAGTAGTGACTGAGGCCATAAAAACTAACTTGAAAATCTTCATAAAATTGTAGATTCATAGAAATAATTTGGGTTGGAAGGGACTTTTAAAAGTCATCTAGTTTAGCCTCCTAAAATAAGCAGGGACATCTTTAGCTAGATTTGGTTTTTTAAAGCCCATGAACCTGGCCTTTAGCACTTCCAGGGATGGGCATATAGCACCTCTCTGGGTAACTTGTTCCAGTGCCTCACCACCCTCACAGGAAAGAGTTTCTTTCTAATATTGAATCTCAATCTGCTGTCTTACAGTTTATAGTCATTTCCACCTTTCATTTCAAGTCCTTACAAAAAGTCCATCTCCAGCTGTCCTGTAAGCCCACTTTAGAGACTGGAAGGCTGCTATGAGGTCTCCGGGGAGCCTTCTCCCAGCTGAACAACCTCAATTCTCTCATCCTGTCGTCTTAATAGAGGTGCTTCTTCCCTCAGATCATTTTCGTGGTATTCCTCTGGATCTGCTCCAACAGGTCCATGTCTTCCATGTGCTGAGGAGTTCAGAGCTGGTTGCAGCATTCCATGTGATGTCTCACAAGACCAGAGTAGAGGGGCAGAATTACCTCCCATAACCAGCCGGTCACACTCATTCTGATGCAGCCCAGGAAATGATTTGCTTTCTGGAAGTGCAAGTGCACACTGCTGGCTTGTGCACAGCTTTTCATCCGCCAGCACCCTCAAGTTCTTCTCAGCAGGGCTGCTCTCCACCCCACTATAGCTATCTGTGTTATTTTTCCAGGAGATATTGAGGTGGTAGAAGTTCCCCAGCAGGAAGAGAGCCTTCAAGCCTGATGCCTCCTGTAGCTGGAGCAGGAAGGTGTCATCAATAATCATCTTTATCTGGCAGCCTGTAATAGACATCAACCTCAAAGTTCCCTTTGTTGCCAGTCTCCAATTCTTGCCCAATCAGACACATTGTTTTGGTTCAGTATCTTTGCAAAGTATTTCACCTTGATTGTGTTCATATCTAATCAAGATTAAAAGAAATTATTCTAAATAATGACTTCCTGTGAAAGATTTTGTTTTGCAAACCATACTCTGATAAAAAAAAGTCTTCAAAGGGAAACTTGGAGAACCAGAATAGATTTGCAAGTTTCCAAGTGGTTTTAGATCTAAAGAAAAAAAGATATCTCCTTCCCTTAAATACATAGCAGGACTACAATTAAAGATGCATGGGCCCTATACTGTTTACCAAAAAGATAAACTATGAATGGAACACTCAAATGTTGTGCAGAATGTTGAATACACAGTTATATTCAAAAGAATTATTGGCCCTTTACAGGCATAAATATGCATGCATTTTTTTTGTATTTGTAATCATATATAAATATGTAAGTTGGATGTTAAATCTATTTTGTGATTACTTTTAGAAATTCAAATTTAACTTACGAAGAACCATTTCTCATCTACTTGTAAAAAAGACATCCTTGGTTTTTTGTTTTTTTTTTTTTTTTTTGATGATGTGCTGGCTTTGAAACTTAATATCATCTCAGAAGAACATATGTAATGCCATGCTTTATTATTTGTTGAAGTTAACTTCATCTCTGGTTCTTGGAAAGCTTTTTAGAACCATGTTTCACATTTCGTCTACATGATAATACCTTTAAATGTAATCATTTATTTTGTGATTAATGTAATTTTCTGTTAGGAATATACTTGTATTTCCAATTTGAAATGTTATGTGATAATATTTAGGAATTCATATAATAAATTGCAGTCAGCGGAAGTGACAGTACTACTAATAATTTATATATATGTATATATAAAAGTTTGAGATAAAGGTCATTAGAGAAGTTTCATTTTTGTCTGTATTTATCTTAATAAGCAAGTTAGTTTAAGACTACGTGTGTTTAGATTCCATTTCAGTGCAGCTGTACAATTCAGAAGAAACTTCCGACTTGCTGTTTGTGGGTTACGATGCTAATCTCACTCTGTCCCTCTAGCTGTGACTACTCATAAACTTCACAGGTTGTAGCAAGAAGAGTAAGTTGGAGAGGTTAGAAATCCAGAGAAAACTGAGAGGGGTAGTAGATTATATGGAATTAGAGCAGTTAGAGAATTTTGTATAAAAGAGAATGTTATGCATTTGAAATACATGATTGTGTGTGTTGCCCTTAGGAGGTGTGTACCACATGCTACATACACAGAATATTTTTTAATAATTGTCTGAGAATTTTGATAAGCATATAATAGAAAATTTATAGATTCAAATGTGCTGAGATCTGAATTTCCTATTTATAGGAAAAGATGGATCTTTTTCAATCGGAGTTCATCAACAAGAGGGAAAGAATCTGATATACTGTGTGGTAACGCATGGTTGTAAATGGTTTTTTTACTTTGCTAGAAGTCACAGCTGATCTCAATGACTATTCTTTGAACAACCCATGAAGCCATAAAAAGTGATTCTGTATATATCTATTGTGCATTAAAGGTGTGTGATCTAACACCATATTTACAAAGTAAAACCCAAGAAATTGCTTGAAAATTCTCATCTTCTGAATACACTAGAAAATACAGTTTGGAGTTCTTTTACAAACAAGAAATAGTGATCATGATGTATGCGTAGATGGCTGAAGAATTTAATGATCTGTCTTAATTTCCTCATCAATATCTACAGCATGTTTTAAAGGATCTGAATTATCTTGGGTGCACTAATTATTCAAAAGAATTATTTAATGTATTTGTGCAAATAATTCTTGGTTTGTATCCTATTGTCTTCAAAATACAGTCTTCATTCTGTGAATAATTGCAATTCTCCTGATTCACCATGCGTAAGCACTTCTCACCTTTCCTTGAATTAAGACATAATATTATCAATCTTCTATGCATATATTATTTGATTAAAATGAGGAATCTATTTTCATGGCTTTTAAGTAAAACATAAAAAGTAGTTCAAGAAAGTGTTAAGTTTCTTAAGAAAGTTAACATAAATTTTGCAGTATTTTTCTCAGTATAGAGATGTACATGTGAATACGCTACAGAGAAATTCAGCTGCATGTATGGTATGGAATTGAACTTAACGATCTCTGTGTTATAAATCATATAAATCATATGGACTTTTTTGTATTTTCAGCATTTTGTTCTATAATTTGTTCTTAACACTACTTTGCTCATGTATAACCTAGCCATTAGGTTGAAATAGTACACTGTGCCAATTTCTTCTTTGATTGAGGGCTGTGATGTATATTCAAGCTGTGAGGAAAAGCAAAAATTAAAACAAGATATAAATGAGACAGATTGAAATGCTGCAATGTTTTGGGCCGTGAATTTCTAAGCACAGATACAGTATGCAATTCTGTAAAACAGTCCTACAAAATCTACTTTTCATTAAAGTATGATTCAGCTTTGCATTTGCTGACCTGAAATATTTTAATGATATGCACGCACATCATAGAGCTAAGAAGTTTTTTTTCTTGGAAGTGCTTATTTTATTCTAAAACTGTAGCAAAAGCAAACATTGCTAGTAAAGATGTATGTCTCAGTTTATACATGGAATTTTTCTACTTTCAAAATCAGAATTGTAGTGATTAGAAATATTTTACAGTTTACTGACTTATGTGACTATCTGGCAGTTTCTTTTTGTTTTCTTGATTTCCAATTTTCTTTCTTTCCCCATAAAAAATAAATGTTTTTTACTGCTTTAAGGAAAACTTTCTTGCTGCAGCACTGCGCAGAAAGACATTTCAACATCAGCTGTGAAATATGAGACAGGAATATCAGATATTTAGTAGCTAGAATGCAAGGAACAAAGAAAAAAACTCACTAGAATGATAGAGTTCTAGCATCAAATGGTCTATGTACTTATTATTTATTTGCTGTATTGTAGCATTCAGGTAATGTAATACTTGAACTAGGTTCTCTGATACTTGCATTGGTTAAATAAATAAATAAACACATAATATCTTGATAGAATTCATGCAAAACTACCACTGTTCTCAGACTTGTGTGTAAGCATTACTCAGGGTGCTTCAATGATATGACATTCTGTGTTGAAATCAAATTCTTTTAATAATCTCTAGTGTTCCATCCTGACACTATCTTTCATCTGTCTCTAATTCATGAAAGGCAGTTTCAACCAGGATAGATTGCTTTAACATACTCTTTTTCATTTACTTTAATAATGAGATGCTAATTTTCAAATGTGTGCTAGTTAAAAGCAGATGTTGAAAACTAGTAACTTGGGATTTTGCTCAAAACTTGTAATTTTACAGTAATTTGTATCACAAGAAATGACCTCTTCTGTGGATATTGCTGTGCTGAATGAAAGGTTTAACTAAGAGGTAGCAGTTTTCCCTCTTCACAGACAGCACTAAGTTGGTTGGGAGCATTGGTCTACTGCAAGGTAGAAGTGCTTTACAAAAGGATCTGGACAGGCTGGATCAATGCACTAAGGTCAATTGTATGAGATTCAGTAAGGCCAAATGCCCTAAATTGTGTGCAACCTGGAGAAAAGGAGGTTCAGGGCAGACCTTATTGCTCTCTACAACTACCTGAAAGGAGATTGTAGTGGGGTGGGAATCTGTGTCTTCTCCCAGGTAACAAGTGACAGGATGAAAAAAAATGTCCTCGAGTTGCACCAGGGAAGGTGAGTTGGGTATTAGGATAATTTTTTCACAGAGAGGGTTGTAAGCATTGGGACAGACTGCCCAGGGAAATGGTGCTGTTATCATCCCTAGAAGTACTCAGAAAAACTGGGGATATAGCACGAGTACATGGTTTGATGGTGAACAGGGTGGTATTTCAGGGCTGATGGTTGGACTTGATGACTATAAAAGTCTTTTCCAGCCTTAATGGTCCTGTGATTCTAATGCTGTGAATGCAGGTGATGAGGTTACTTTGGCAGTTAGACGCCTTCTGGTTTCATAGACTTTCAGGCCCTCTGGGAGTATTCCTAAACTAATGATAAGGCATGGTTTTATATTCTTTATTTTTTATTGGTTTGGTAAAATACATTTAAGCACACATTCCTTTTTGACCCATAGCAAAGTAATATTATAAAGTGAAATACAGGCCAATAGGCACTAAATCACAGATACATTGCTGTACCTGGAATACACAAAGGCCAAGTCATAAGTCTGAAATAATTTTGTGCAGTAGGATAATGAACTGTGGGAGAATGCAACTTTCCCAACTACTGCACTCAGCTAGCATGTAAACTGGAAAGGCCCAGCAATCTATTGAGAGTTTAAATCTGTTTTTAAATTACTACTCCTAAGAAAACTTGGAATTTCAATTCCAGATCCTATGATAAGAACTGCACTGGGGAAACAGGACAGAATAGTGGAGATTCATAATCATAAGCTCTGATTCTAGTAGTTCAGAATAAGTAAGACTTTTTCTAACTTCATGTGGATTTAAAGGTTTAGTAAGAGATGAAGAGGGGAAAATGAGCAAACAGTAGTTTGACAATAATTTAATACTGTCATTTTGGAATAAGTATAATATTCCAGATTTTTCTAGTTCAGAGATTAAATGTTAGCAAGGTTTGTTTACCTTTATATTGTACAAAATCTTAGGTTGCTATATTTGCTTAGGTAAATTAAAATTAGAAAATATGGACAGTCTACAGCAGGTTTCTTAGGGTGCTAGTCTCTCTTCTTTGATGTCATTTTATCCTAATAGGTCTGCCATGATTTATGAATCTGAAAAAAAGAGAGCATGTAGCCTGCTAGTGCAAAGTATTTGCTCCCTAAAACAAAGAAGAAACAACAAAATTACATTGTCTTCACTCTGCTCTTGGTGTAAAATGTCATGCACCACCCCTTACACAATCAACTTAATGAAAATTAAAAAAAAATCAGGATATAGGTAAAGTTCAGGAAGTGGTAAGGAAAGTAAGGGAACTGAGTGAAGAAATCAAATGTTAAAAGAAATATACTGTTAAATCTAAAGAGAAGAGTGTATTACTCAGAAAAATAACAGTTGATATCTCAGTCTAAGTCAATCACTTGAAGGGATTGAAACCTGATGTAGAAGCATCTATGACATCAGATACTGTAAATAGAAACCATGCCTAAAAATATATATCTGGTGCCTTTGAAAATTAGTCTTTTTAGAGTGTCTTTAATATATTTTTTTCACTGTCTTCTTTCTTAAGAAAGCTGAATAACACCTTTTTCTGTCTCAGGAAATGACGTTCTAGAAATGGATCTCACTGGTCAGGATTAGTTTCCAGTATTGAAGGATGAATTCCAGAACAACTCAGTTTGGGTGGTTAGAACACTTCCTCTGAGTCTTCACCTGTGCTATTTATTGACAGTTATATACATTTATTTTCACATCTTGAACTTAGTTTCTTCCACAGCTTTTTTTTTTAACCACTATGGATAGTAACCATATTCTTTCTCAGATTATATTTGGGAAGACTAAACAGAATAAATAATTTCAGCCTTTTCAGTTCATAAACACAGTACTTTGTGCATACATTCTGGTTGTTTAGTTTGTAAGTGCATGGCTCTGAATTTTTCATTTTTAGGTTTGATTTCATTTTGTTATGGTTATGTTCTGTTAATGTAGTTGACAAACTCGTTAAGCATTTCCTGTAAGACCTTTCATGTTTTTTATCTGTTGAAAATAAAAGAATTGTGCAAGCGACCTACACAGATACACTCCATTTTACCTGACTCATTAAGGTTTTACAGAAAATCCAATTAATTTAAAGAACTCCAGTAGAAATCTTCCTTCAGACTCTGGCCAGATTCTTCTCTATATCATAATTCTACTCTGTACTCCACCTTCAACCTAACTTTCTCTAAAGCCAATATCAAATCTATCACATTTCTGACTTAAAAATATAACCGTTTAGCTCACTTAGAATCTCTCAGATTTCCATCACAGAAAATGGCAGTTGGCAAATCTGAAAATCTCCTTTTGGTATATTTTTTTCCTTTTAGCAGTTCCTTAAATCTTTTTTACTTAAATATTTCCTAAAGTCTTGTTTCTTTCATAGTTTCATTCCCAAACTGCAAATACAATTATAGTAGGTTTCTTAATATATTACAGTTATGGAGGTAATACTAGTGAATTACTCTTCAAACAATGTTTTTGTTTCATGACCCCTACTACAGCTGTTGACATTAGAAAACCAAAAATAAACAAGAATATGTACTGTAGTCTAGAATAGTAAAGTATTCAGATTGAATATGCTTTATTTAGATGGTTATTTCATGTTATGTGCAATTTCTAGAATGAAAGATTATTTGAAGGAGTGGAGTTTTAAAAAGAACAGGATGCAACTCACATGGCATGTGGCAAAAAGGTGAGCTGAGGCTCAGGACTAGTCCCCACACGCTGCTACCTTTGCAATGCTCACTGAGTCCAAATACTCTAAAGAACATTGACTCTGTATGCATCCATTCATCATGGATCACAGAACTCTTTCCAGCCCTTACAAAGAAAATTTTGACTAAAAGCCTCACTCTGTATGATGTTTGTTTCCAATTATCACATAGAACATAACATGAAGTTATGACAAGCATATCACAGTTAAAATGTGTAAATAAATTATATGCTGCCATATAATTGAGCATATGCATACCTAAAACAAAATGGCAAACTGAAATGAAAACAAAATGAATGCCAAAGTAATGCCAGTCAGTATCTATACCATATGTAAACCTGAGCAAGTTATTTTGTGGAAGTACTTGGTGACTAATCAGTGACTAAGCAGGTTATTTACATTAAAATCTGTTCTATTACCTACGTCCTAAACAACATAATGAGCTTGCAGCTTTTTTATGAGCAGATACATAGTTCTGCTTTCTGTTTATTCCCTGGGTACAATTTAAAATTGATTTTAAAACCCAGAAATTCCCTTTCATTCAAATATGAACATGTTGCATTTAGAATAAAAGAAATATTCTAAGTGATACAACAATAACTGTTAAGAAGCCTAATTTTACAGGAGATAATATTATCAATATATGTCCTATGCATCTAGTTGATGAATTTATATGCTCTGATGTATTAAATATCCAGTCCTTAAAGCAAAACATATGTGTAAATGTATTACACAGCAAGTTCAACATTAGAACAAATGAATTTTATTCTGTGTGGATTCTCTGGGACTTATATGTTTTTATCGAGAAGTTTCTAAAGATCTGTCATTTGCTAAATTAATGGAGGTTAGATTTCAAGAAGTTAGAACAGTTATAATGTAGTCGCTCCAGGTAATATATGAAAATGCTGGGGTTTTGGGTTTAGCAACTGAGGTCTAACTTCTGTAAAGCTAGAAATTACAACAAACTACTTTAAAAAATCACTGAAAATGCTGTATAGGCTATCCATTTTATTTATTAATTGAAACTCAAGAAATGTACATATTTCTGAATTCAAAAGTAAAATATTACCTGTTTTAACACATACAGTACTTCTTTATGATAACATATTTTCAATAAAAATATTATCGTTGAAGTATAAAAGATGATAATTTTAAAAGGTGTTCCCTTTTCTCCAGTCTTAATTCTGTCTGCAAAGTTATTTCTGAATTCACTATTTTCATTGTGTTCCTGTTTATATGAGCATGTAACAAGGAATTCCAAGAGTATGCAATAATCAACATAAAGTTCTTGCTGGTGTAAAGTGTTTGCCTGTCATAAATGTGTCAGTTTCCCATTCTGTCCCTAAGCACTGAGTTTGACAGACACACTCTGTGCAATCAGTGGTTTGCTCTGAACTCTATAAAGGTGAAGCTGCCCCAGTAATTTGTTTCAAAGAACTTCTAAATTTGGCTGCAAAAATAGCAGAATATATCCAGAGGAAAAGATATCACAATTGTGAATATACTTTAAGAAAACCACTGCTTATTAAGACATTTTAAGGAGAAAAAATAAAAATATATCTTTCCAATATCTGTATATTCCTCTGTAAGTTGCTTTCCCATTGTGCTGTATTGTGACTATGAGGATGAATAGCAGGATAGAGATTCAATGTGCAGGGATCTTTTACAACTGATTTTTACAGTTAAAGAACATTTATATAAAGAGGGTGGATTTCAGCTACGTATGACTCAGACCTATGACGGTGTTAATTTGGCCTTTATCAAAGACTTGAAAATTCTGCAGGTAAAAGGAAGTAGGTCTGTTTTTACCCCATTCTCAAACTCTTAGGTGCAGTACAGGTCACAGGATGCCTAAACAACTGAAAGGGAAGGGTTATTAGTAAGAGAATGTCAACCTAAAGAAAAATTTAAATACATCAAGACATTCCTTTGATACAGGCTAAGCTTTTCTTCCAAGTGTTATCAGTTTTGTCTTTGCTTATGAGACAAAAAGAGCACCAGACTTTCTGTACTTTATAATTTGCACCTCTTTCTGAAGAAATGCTTGCTTAATAGGTCCTCTACAAAAATGTCACAAAGGTTTCAAAGTTTTTTCATAACATTAAGAATTACTTTCAATACTGCAATTTTAAATACAAACAGAATTTTCAGAAAAGAAGTAACTTTTCCTTTCCTTCTCTAAATTTATTTGTTAGACCTTGAACCTAGTAGCTGGATTAACTGCACAATAATTAATCTAGGGTCTCTTTTATTGACTATCTATTTTCCTCATTATCATCTACTAACACATCATACAAATAAATTCTAATTTAAATTTTCAAGTACTTTAGAAAATTTCTAGTATTTAAGCTTTTTGTGGAGGCCATCATATTGTCTACATCCATGGGGAATAGAAAAAGCAAAGTAAAATACTTCTTGAAATATTTTAAAGCTTTTTTGTCATTACTACCTCATATAGAACACTAAAATCGGTACTGATTATGCTTCATACAAGGTTATGCTTGTATTATTAATATTTTTGTTTAAATGTATACAGCTTGTCATTTGATAGCAAATTTCACTACGGAATTCCTCACTGTGCTGTTTTAATCTCTGCTTTAGATCTATCATAATAAGTTGTGTTTTGGTGTAATCAGAGAGTATATGATCTAACAGTAGAGTGAAGAAGCCACATATCTGTAATAATCTAAATAATCAAGACGCAAGAATAAAAGAGAGGAGCATTTCAGTGTCCAAAAACTTAAAATTCTCATGCAAAATAAGTTTTTACAGTGTTTGGAAAATTGTCTAAGGATATGGAAATCAAGGTATTCTGGAGTGAGAAAGAACAACTGAAATATTCTGGCTTACTCTTCTCGTTGAAGTCATAATTGGGTTTACATTCACTTACACCCTCTTCTGAAACAGCATTACCTCATACCAAATTATCAAGGCAACCTCTGCCAACAGTTTTGTCTACAAAACACTGAACTACTGGATCAAAACTGTATCTTGGAGAGTTCTGCTATTGGTATCATAATTTCTGCCCAAGTTAGATATGAGTTTTATCGTTTATAAGAGGTAGGTGTTCGTATGCAGCGTCATTTGAAGAAATAAATTACTTGCATTAACCTCTTATTTGGCAATGATGTAAAAAACAAATATTTTTCTCCACTGGAAAAGGTGTCTGAGATGTTCAAGACATGTTAGAATGTATGATATGTCTGTATAACATCACTGTCATAGTAGCAGCATATGAGCGGGAACAAAGTTTGAATAATTTTGAATTTATCACAGTTTTTTAAATACTTTTAGCTTCGAGGGGGAAAAGCAATTAATGTGACTTCATTGCATTTTAAATTTGCTCTATTATAAATATTGTAAACATTTCTGTTCTCAAATGTTATAAAAATTATTTCAGCTTCTGTTTAGGAAAAAGAATTCAATAAAGGAAGTCAGACATAACAAATGAGAGTTTCAGGCCCAGTGACATAGCTAGACCTGGGTGCCTTATATCCACACACCTTTCAATCAAGCACTATGTGTACTGCAGTGGAATACACTGAAGACAGACTAGCAGCCAAGTAGACTTTGATCACTTTTGTTCATAAATGTGACTCATATTTCAGTAGACTCTTTTTTCTAAGCTACTGATCTTCCCTAAACTTTACAGTGAGTGCTCAGTGAACTTAAAGAAGCCTTTACTCATTCTGCAAACAGACATTAAATACTCATGCTGGGTCACACTTCTTTTCTTAAAATATCAGATTACTGTCTCTTTGTTGCAGTTTTAGTTTCTTTTCTTGTTTTGTACAATGTCCTTCGCATTCGACCAAATAAATTGTGGTGAAAGATGGGTTACTTTTTGTAATCACAATGCTTTCATTAATTCAGTTTTACAGCAGAAATTAAGTTTGAAAATACTAATTTGCCTACATTTGTTTTGTTTAATGGTTTTTGTTGATTCATTTTTCTTGTTGATTACTCCTATGCTTTCTGTTGATTGCATGGCACATTAAGATACTTGACACAATTAAAAATAAACATGATAAATACACTGTCATTAGTTTTCTGGAGGGAAGGCTAAGAAGAGTTCCCTTTTTCCTAATAAGGGTACAAGGCATAGTAGGGACTGCCTTATGCCTTTGATTGTTTGTAATGATAGACTGCACCCATTCAAACAACGCACTGGTAGAATTGCATGCCACAGCCTTTGGTCATGCTGCTCTTGTGCTGGTGTGGTGTCTTACTGGATCTAAGATATGACCATTATTTGTTATGAATTTTGCCTGGATTGGAGCATAAAGAGTGGGTTCTGTGCAATCTGTGAAAGTTGTATGTTACATGTCCTTGGTGTGAAATGAAGTCATGTGGGAATCTGAATGTTTCAAACCTGCTGATGTGATGTGAAATAACTGCAGAAAATAGAGAAGGTCAACCTTGGTGCTCTGTTCTCTGTGTTGTCTGTTCAGCATGATCTCTGGAATAGGCTGTGCCCTATGCCTATTAGCAGGTTTTAGGTAAAACAAAACCAAAACCAAAAAACCCATGAAAGAAATAACATCTGACTTGAAGGGGTATGTCGTGAAGGGGTATTACTTGAAGGTGTAGTCAAAGCTCTGGTTTGCTCATGCTAGATCTGCTTTCTCATTGCCTTTTCCAGCTGAGCTTATTGGGTCCTTTTTCCACCTCTCTACTAGTCAGAACAGTTGTTGGCCCAGGCAGAGCACATACCTCCCCTCCAAGGGTGAAAAGCAGCTTTTTTAGCTGTGTTGTCTTAGGTCTCCCAGAGGCATCATGACTATCAGAGTGCAACCCAGAAGTTTTGGGAGCAGTGCTTCCTTCCTACACTTTTTTTTTTTTGTATTTTTTTAATGCTACAAGAATTGTAAATTACTTTCCTTAAAACATCTCAATATCTAGTCTCTCTGGGGAAAAACCCTAAAAAACTATATTTCACATGGTCATTTGTAGCCAGAAGTACCAGTTTTAAAAATACAGCATGAAGAAAATGGATGAAAATTGAAGATTTTGCTTTCAACAGAGAGCAATACTGAAAGTCACTCTAAAAGAGATGTTAAAAAGCATTTTGTTTAGATTTTAAGGTCTCTAAGAAGTCACCTTAGTGCTGACTTTCTGAAACAGTGTTGTCTCCTAACCTTCCTTAAGTTAATTTTGTGTGATAAAACCTGGGATTAAAATCCGAGGAGATAGTTTCTGTTCTTTTTATATTTATTTGAAATCATTAATTATATCAACAGTTGCTCTATTCTTGGCAACATCAAACATACCTGTTGTAACCAATCATTACAGTGTTTTAAAGCAATAGTTATCACAGAAAACTAACATTCTATGCACTATCAGATTTTTTAAAGTTTGCAAGGTCATGAATATTTACAGTTATTTGGATGAAGGAGTGAGAGTAGCCAAGAAAATACAAATAATACAATAAGTATATTCTTAAATTTTTAGGGGATATACAAATAATGATTTTGAGAAACCAAGAATATTTTCTGCTTTGTTCATGTTTTGATAGTATACTTCTCTTTGCTCTTTCAATAATTAAGTCTTATGACATTCCAGAAAGCATAAATCCTGCTGAGATGTTTGGGTTTGGTGCAACCTATTGATGTACAAACAAAATTTTAAAAAAGGAAAAAAAACAACAGGATCATAACAAGCTGTTTTGCTTTTACTTTGAAAGAAAATTGAATGGTAAAGTAGTATGGTCTACTGAAACTGTTCTAGCCTCGTTGTTAACTAGAACCTCCTTTTGAAATTCATTGCCTTCAATTATATTTTTAAAAGAATTTTAATTATGTGCCTGAAAAGAATAAAGATGCTTCAGGCTCCATTTGTTTATCGTGGAAGGCGTGAAAAAATGAGGACAGAGCTTCCCAGCTCATGCAGGGGTTGCAGAGAGAGAGAGATGACTTTTAATTCGACAAGTTCAGAGAGATTTCTTAGTTTGACGCGCACAGCAGGGGGTCTTTGAGTGCCTGGCAATACTTCAGCATTCTGAGCTTTGAAAGTCTTTCCCTGCAGCAGAAATTGTATCAAAAGCCAGTGATAATATTCCCTGCAAGGTAAAGGACCCTATTGAAGATTTCTAGAGCTGTTTATTTATTCATCACAGTTTTTTCTTTTAGGACGTATAAGACGTATAGGTAATAATTCACACAGATGCTAAGAAAATGAAATAAATAAATAAATAAATAAATAGGGATCTCTCATTAATCCTTCAATTTTCCCTTAAGTTTTCCGTAGGCTATGTTCACCTATAAGCACATTCACCTATAAAATTTCCTGTAATTCCCTGTCATATATTGTGCATGCAATCTTCAATTGAAATCTCAGCTTTTCCTCATTTTTATCAGAATTGTAATTTTTGTCTGCCTTCTACCACCAACTGAGCACATAAGATGTTTATGACCATTTCTTTCCACGAAACCTTTAAAGTGATTGATTAATTTTACGGAAGAACATTCGATTTCTTAAGGGTCATTTTAAATCTTATTTTTAAACTAGATTTGAGATAGCTGTTTCAAAGCCAAAATTATATTTTTATTCATATTCCAGAAATCAGGCTTTTAATGCTCTGACATTACTTTTATTTGAAAAGTATACACTTATGTTTGGTTTTTTGTTTTTTTTTTTATTTCTGTTTTGGTTTTGTTTTGTTTCTGCAGCAGAGCTGGGACTGTGAGACTTCGACAACCTTTCCCTTGTGTAATGTCAATGTCGGCTATCACTTTGGCAGAATCACCCAGCTCACTGAAGACAGAAAACCCCTCCTTTCTTCCTGTTTTTTCATCTGCTGGTGGCATTCCAAGTGACCTTCCCTCATAAATATTGGTGAGTGACCACATGGGGAAAGCAGTTCCTTGGTGCAAAGGAAACTATGTTTCAGAAAGCTATGTCAACCTGAGGGGTTTCCATTTTCCCATAGTTTCAAAAAAGTCCACATATGCAGGTGTGGCTTGTTTTTTCCAACTTCTTTAATTAATGACTTGTTTAACATCACTTATTTCTCTAGACTTATAAGCATTTATAGAACAGTACCATGTGCTAACTATTCAAACTATAAGAACCAGTCTTTCAAAATACTGGTTTACAGAGAGAAATATTTCCTGAGGGCACACAAGAATCATTCATCTCTTCCTGTTACTTTCTCATGGCTAAGTGGTCTGAAATGTTATAAATTTATCATAACATCCCAAATATGGCAAGATTAAAGTTTCCCAAGTGTAGGAATAAAGGAAGATAATTAGAGGCTGTGTTTTGGGACCTTTCTGGTTTGGGAAGTATGCCTAGAGTGAATCACAGTACTGCAGAAATTCTGATACTTTTAGGGCAGTCCAGCAAAGATGTTGTAAATCTAGTAGTTCCATAAGACTGTCTAAGTTACACGGTTCAGTACTGAAAAAACTTTTCAGGCCATTTGAGGCTATCACAGCTCCTGCTTGAGACAAAAAGATTTTCAGTCTTGAAACCAGATGGGTAGATAGTGAAATAGTCACCAATGGCTCAGGAATATTTACAGTACTGTAAAACATAAAAATATAAAGTACGTGCACAGATACAAAAAATATTTAACCTTGCTTGGAACAGTTTGGAAGCTGTAAATAAGTGCAAGATCTAAAACTGCAAATTATTTAAGTGTTGGTTACATGTATTAAAACTAAGACATGGACAAGAAAAGTCACTTAGACAGCTTTCATTCAGTATTAACTATGTTATTGCAATTATCTCCTATTCAGACAACTGTGATGTATCATTTATGACCATATAAGTAATATTTGATTTTTTCTTTATTTTTTTCTTAACCATATGTGTACTTGAAGTACCTCAGTTTAAAGGACCAGAGTATCTTCAAAAGAAATGTTAATAAAAGCATTAGGCATCAGCTTAATAAAATAATGCCTTTCATTAATGGAACATTTTCAGGAAAAAGAAGGGCTGGTGCACCTACTATATCTATCTCTCTGCTTAAAGAGTGAACAGTGGTGCTGTTTATAAGTTCCTCAACTATGTGTTAGAATTATCACTAATTTCTGTGACTACTAGTAATCAGGCAACAGAGTGAACAGAAAGAATAGGGGAAAAAATAGTAGAATTGCATAAATGTGTATGCTCTATCAATGTTCTTTCTTTGTTTTTTGTATAAACTATGTGATGTAGTAGTGGCTACTTAGTAATTTGGAGGTTTACATTTGTGTACAGGTACACCAGTGAATCAGTATCAGGATTGGTTTTGAGGATTTGTGCAAATCTCTTAGAACTGAAATAGGTCTTCAGTCTTGGTTGGGATCATTGTAATAACAGTTCCAAAAAAAGAAATGTATTAATACACTTTCTACAGCTTTTCATCTAGTAATATTGTGGTACTCAAACCCACATACCATAACATTTAGTTTGGTCATGTATGAGGATAAGGTTGCATACCATTGAAAACATGAAACAATGAGAAAGAGAGCATTCATCTTTCAAGAAAGACCTTCTTAAACTGTTTTTCCATTTTAAACGTCTCTGTCAACTCATTTTTTTATATCTGCAGAGCATGTTTTGTAGATTTACAGTAGCTTCATGGATTAACTTGCTGTTTGATCATACTGTGATATTTTGCTTAACTAGATGCTTTCTTTAAAATAGACAGGACTGAACTATACACGGTCAAAAAATTAAGGACCCTGATTTTCTTTTTCTTTCCATGCCAGATTCCAAGTATAGGTATACAGTTCACAACTCATTGTTTTAGGTTAGAATGAAACGTTCTGAAGTCTTGCAAGAGCAGCTGGTATACTAATAACAGGTAATTGGGTGACCATAAGTTCTGTTGGTACCACAGCAACTGCTTTATCCTCCCTGAGAGAGTGCAGCAGCTTTGTAGACGTCAGGCTGTTACCAGGAAGGATGAAATATAATCATTACCATTTATCAGTACATAAAATATCTGTTACATAAAAAAAAAAAGATTTATTTTTTTTAATATTTGGCTACATTCACATTAAAAAGAAGTGACTGATTATGCAAATAATTTGTAATATTGTATTTTTCTGTCTTAATTTCTCTTTCATCCAACCCTGTACTTCAGTGTGATCTACCAGATGGTTCTAGATTCAATAATTTGCTGCCTCTATTGCATTTCGCACGTATTTGATATTTTGTTCAAATGTGTCATTTTACAAAGGGTAAGAGGGCTTAATTCAAAAAAATTGAGGGGCATACACTGATAAATACATTAAATATTGCATAAATATAAATATTCCCTCTATATGAAGAAAGTGGGACTAAACACATTTTGGTTTTAACCTATTGTGTCACAATGCGATTAATTCACCTGTGATTATTTTACTGGTTTTTCTGAAAGCCTCAACTATTTATCAGGAGTTTGGTAAAAAATCCAGTGTAAGTTCTAACACAGAACTTTTAAAGGCAAGTTTGCCCTTTTGAAGCCTGTAGCTCTGAACCACACACAAAACTTTATGAGGACAATTCCTTGCAACTAGATTCAAATATCAAATGAATCTGCACAGTGCATTAAATTCTAGAAGTATAAACTGTCATTAAATAGTGTTGCTCTTCTCTAAGTAAATGACTGCTTTAAAACAATGTACATTTTTCTTTCACTCTATATGGGGTTTTTTTCATTTTCTTTTTTTGTTTTTTTTGGTTGGTTGGTTGATTGGTTGGTTGGGGTTTTTTTGTTATTGGTTTTTTGTTGTTTTTTTTCTTGCATCTAAACTCTTAGGAATTTGATGAAACTGGAATCATGGAAAAGTTGCAAAGTCTGCCAAGTAGCAGAAACATGATGCTTAAGGAGGTAGAACTAATAAAGCCAGCTTTCCTCTGGAAATTTTGTTTTCTTTGTACTCTAAGGTCACCAATTTCAACTGCAACCCTGATTTCCCTATTCCCCTTATTACCCTCTTTGCCTCAGAAACAATAGAGCTGTGCTTAGTCTGCACCTCCCTGAATGCTGAGTAGCCCAGCTATCTCCTCTCCATGTTCCTGTCCCTGGGGATAATTAATTAGATCTCCATCCTTGAAACTTGTAAGGGTCTTAATTATCTTTAAGGCTTTCTTTTTTTTCTCTGATTTGCTTAACACTTGACAATCACCCAGCTAAAAAATTGCTAAGTGAAGGGAAATAGGACATACATACAGACTGGAATTTTAGCCTTAGGTAAGGCTAAAATATGCAGGCATTAGAAAAGATACAAGAAATAGCTGTCATTGGGATTAAGCGATAGCTCAGTATAAAAAAAAAATTTTTCACAGGTGATTGGGTTTTTTTTAATTAAACAGCAAATTTTTGTGAATGATACTATGATTCTTAATTCCTTTTTGGATCTTTTGTTTGTTCAAATAACAGATAAAACAAAATAATTCCCTCTGCCTAAGGTTTTTAAATTAAAAAAATATATTAAAGTGAATTACTGATGTTTACTTGAGATTTTACAGTGATTATTTAGCTAGGTCATCCCAAATGCTCATGTGCAAGTCTAATTAACCAATAAGAATTGAGAAGGCTTGTTAGTGATTGTTTACATGAAATGTTCAGAGATGAAAGAAGTTAATAAATAATTCTGAGTCATCAAAATATTAATATAAGATCACAAAATTGCTGGTAAGTACTTGAATAACACGTCTGCAATTCCTCAGATGTGTCACAAAAATTAATTTTAGCACATTGCAAACAAAATAGAAGAAATTATATGCACAGATGGAAATAATGAAGATAACTTGTTCCTTTTCCTAAGGTAAATACAGTTTTGATTATATGATTTGTTTGAGTACAAGAAAAACTTTAAGATGTGAATGGTGTTGTTATTTTCTGTATGAGGCAATCTAAGTTTACTCCTGTGTAAAAGAAGTGAGTTAGAGGTCTCTAAAGAGATGCCAAAAGCCTTTTGGGGGACAGCATTTAGGAAGCACAAGCTATTCATATGGTGATACTTTCAGGTAATTCAGTAACTGTCTGATCTGCTTCTCAAACATCCAGGTCAAAGTTATTACGCATATATTCTTGTTACTTGGTTGCAGTTACATAGCAAAGTTGAAATAAAATCATCATTATTCTGATACCCTATTGGAAGAGGAGGGAAGAAAAGATATTTCATAAATTTGTTTTGTTTTCTGTTCTTTGTTTCACATTTTGCTTTCTATTTTATGTCTGTAATGAATTTGATTCTTATTTTCATTTTAGTTCAGATTAGATGCATTTTTTAACTAAAGAGTTGTACTTATGAAACTATGAATTTTATGATTTATGGTGACTTTAATAAGGGACTTGTGTGTGAGTACCACAGAGAATGATAACATCACTTAGTTTTTAAGTATCTGGTACTTGGACTGTCACCCAACTCTGTATTATGTGTTGTGAACTAAGTGACAAGTTTCACCATAAGATGCCAAAATGAGTAATGCCCTAAGTGTGGGCATAAGAGATATGCCAAAAATCTCAAAGTTTTGGGCTACAAAGATGCATCTTTGTCAGAGCAGAAGTTGCAGCTGACTAGAAGTAGAGTAAATGTGAGAACACTCACAAGGTTAACGGTGCCCATATAAATAACTAAAGCCTTAGCTCAGTTGGTATTCGTAGCCTTACAATTCTGTCCTTACTGTGTCAGTCTGTGTGTCTCTGGTGTCAGGCAGTGGCTGTCCCACCACGAGCATCGTCAGGGAATCAGGCTTCTGAGCAAGTTCCATTTAGACACCCAGTCTAGACACCATTCTTAAGGAAGTCTCCTCTGTTCATCACTAATGTTGAGAAACTTTAGAAAATGAAAGGGAATAGAAGGATCAGAAGGAGCACAACTGTAGCCTTGTGGTTAGTCCAGTCTCTGTAGAGAAGGGGGAGGTCCCCAGTCTCAGTTTTAACGACTGCTCATACATTTTTTACTGACGAGTCATTGGAAAAAGATCTTTCAACTTAAGAGATTGATTTTTTGTAACAGAGAAAATGTTGACTTAACAAAGGTTACCTAGAACTCACATAAAATAGAATTATGATTTTATTTGGAATTATATGTTATGGATACAAGCCTTTGGAAGAAAATATACTTTTTCAACTCTTTTTTGGTTTTTTAAACTTTACTAGTTAGGGAAAAAGATATCTTCTATATCCTACAGTGCACTTTGCTTCACATGAATCCAGGGATTCATGTCAGGGACATGAATCATTCAATTAGGGCATTTTTTCTTCAGTACTCAATCTCTTTCTATCAGGTGTACAGCTCTTCTGTTCATGTTTTACTGTTTGTTTTGCAAAAGTATGATTAAAAGGCTTTCTGGACCCTTAGCTATATAAGACTTCGTTAAAGAAACTTTACATGTGTATTTTCAAAGTGTACTGGCAATAATCAGATTTGCTGTGAAGTAATTCCTGTGCCTCTTTAGTGTGAAAGACATTCTTCTGATTTTGAATGTATGCTAGATATCCATACCAAAACAGCAAAAGTATGTAAACACACAGAATGCAATTAATAGCAAAAATGAGGAATTTAAAGCCGAGGAGTTGGGGGTTTTATTAATACCAATTGTTGTTATTACTGCTTTTAACTTCAGATTGACATAGCCCTTGCATTACTGATAAACCAAAATGAATAGAGCATCAGTTTGCACTTAGACTTTTGAATCATCATTGAGCTGTGACCAACTGACAGCAATCAGCAACCAAACTGAAGATTTGCTAGCCAGCTACACCTAGATTAATGAGTTTCTTGCGCAGCTAAATATTCAAGCAGTCTAAAGCAGACATCAGGGATGAAGGTACTTTAAAAGAATTACATTCCTTTAGTGTTGCACTTTAGCCACTTGCAAGGTTTTCTTAGTTTAGTTTTATTCATCTCTGTCTCTGTTAGATTATACACAATTGTGTGACCGCATTTTATAGTCCTAGCTCAGGAACTGAATATAAGATGTGCTAAAGCAACATTAGCACTTGCAGACACAAAGGTCTAAATCATAAACGTCCTCTTATGAGACCACAGCAATATATGATAACAAATTTTTCCCCTGGTAATCTAAAGCATTAATATAAGTGCATCTGGAAACCTGCTTTGCCCTCAATCAAATTCTGTATTCTGCCAGTGCTAGATTTCTTGTATCTCCAATGCAATCCAGCTGGTGTGTGCTCACACAGACTCCGTGGGCCAGTATAAAAGACAAATTCAGGCACAAGATGAGCCAGATTTTGTCTTCATGGCCAAATGGTAGGACAAGGGCTAATGGCTTCAAACTTAAAGAGGTCAGGTTTAGATTAGATATTAGGAAGAAATTCTTTACTGTGAGAGGGGTGAGGCACTGGAACAAGCTGCCCAGAGAGGTTATGGGCTCTGCATCCCTGGGAGTGTTCAAGGCCAGGCTGGACTGGGGCTCTGAGTAACCTGGTCTAGCGGGAAGTGTCCCTGTTTGTGGCAGAAGGGTTTGAACAAGATGATCTTTAAGGTCCCTTCCAACTCAAACCTATTTCTATACTTTAGAAAAAAAAAAGAAAATTACTGTTTACCTCTCAGCTATATTTTAAATATATTCATATGCCAGGTAAATAAAAATTCAAAATGCATTCATACTAAAGGTTTTAAATGTATTAGCAAAGAAAACTTGTGCTTTAGCTGATGGGGTCTAATCTACCAATCAGAACCTATAAAGTTATGTCTATAAGGTTATAGACATATTCTGTGCTTTATTATTTTCTGATGCCAATATTAACAGTGAGTTTTAATACATAATTTTTTCTATGTCAGTGTGAAATTCTGAAATTAAGTGTACATATCATTCAATTAAAAAGACAGCAATAGAGAAATTAAATGGATAATTTTATGTCTTCAGGGCTAAATGAGCTATCAGTCTGGTTTAAAGTTTTGGAAACTGTATATAGCAAATTTGAACACGATTTTGAACACTTGAGGAACCTACTGTTTATTTGTTTTCAGATTTGAAAATGCACCTAGCTCCGTGAAAAGTCTCAAAACTATTGTCATGTTTTTGCCTCAGAGGATACATTAGTGAATGCTACATTCATAGCAAACTAAAGTCCCAGTCTTGAAGCTGTCCTAATTCCTTAAAAACTTCTGTGCATGCAAAGTAGTTCTCAACTTGTGGATGGTTATAAAGGCAAGGCCTTAACTCTATGGAGAAGTGCCCTTACTGTGTTAGGGCAGAGCTGTACCAGGGGAATACTGAGGTCAAATTAGCTTCAGGCATTGATAAATGCTAAGTTACCAGGAGCTGAAGATTTGGAGGATGTATTTTCCCATCTAAGTGTTTCTTTCCTTTCTAAGAGAGAAACTGGTTCAAATGAATTCACATCTTTTTTCTAATTAAAAAAAAAAAAATATTAAATAATAGAAAGGCCCACTAAAAAAAAAAAAAAAAGACCAAAAACAAACTTTCTCTGAAAAACCCCATAAATGTTTTATTTAACTGACCAGTTCTTACTACCTCCTTTAAAAAAGAAATTAGCTGCTAACATCCTGGGAAACATTTGTGTTAAAGGTCATATTAAACAAAAGTAAAATCTAGACTATCTGAGGAGTCTGGAGAAGATGTTTAATGCAAATTTTTTGTGGAAAAAGATATGTGTCACTGCAGGTCATCTCTGAATATTCTTGCTGGGGTTTCTCTGTTGGATATGCAATCTCAGCTAAATGTTTTGAAGAGGAGGAATCAAATAAATTGCCCTATTTTGGGTCTTTCTCATCTGTATACAGTTGTGCAGCTCTAGTAGACCTGAAAATTGCCCAGAGACAAACTTAAAAAATAGAGTGCTTTTGAGGCAGAAAATTGCTTTTCTGCAGCATGGTCTAAGGGACAGGATGTGACAGGAGGACAAGGAGTTGTCACTGTGTAGTGATATTGTAAGGCATATCTTACATAACAAAAAGGATCATTTGTTTCTTTTTTTCTTTCATTTTAAACTACTAGAGATTTAATTGAAACAGTTGGAGGTATCACCCCTAAACCAAGAACAAGCCATTATAATTTACAATTAAAACTGAAAGTTCCTCCCTTAACCCACTTGTAATAGCTATTCATTGCAGAGTGCACGTGGGGTGGATGCCTGTCCACTACTTCAGAAGCCTTATTCTCAAAAGGAGGAGGAAAAAAAAACCACCTCATTGTACGTGCATGTCAAATATTAGCATGTTTTTTGTAGTATAATAATAAAAGAAAGTGGTTTGTGCTTTTGATTAGCCTCTTGATGTTTCAGAGTGGTTTTGTATGGCTTAATTTTCCTTTTTATGGCAGTTTGTATGTATAAAACAAAATGAGGAAAGGAGGGGAGGGGGAAAGAAATGTGCCATTTATATACCTAGGATATGAGGCCTCCTTTGGGCCCATTATACATTAATGGGTCAGCTGAGATTTATTAGGATATGTATATTAATCTTTATACACATTCACATACTATAATTGTTCCTTTGGTACTATAATGTGATTAGCCGTGAATTTGTGCAATATTAACAATAATATGGATTTCCATATTACAGAACAGTAATAACAAATGGTTATTAAAAATGCATGTAAAGTATGGGATGTGAATGCATTTCTAAATTCTTAGTAATCTGATTATGTTCTGTTGTTTTTAAATACCAAAATGGTTTAAGTCTTTATTTTAAAGTAAAATCTAGTATAAAAAATCCAAAATTTTATGTTACACAGAAGTGAATAAATGAATCTGAAGCTGTCTTAAAGATTACTGTCAGTTTCTCATAGAAAGCTGAGATGTGGATTTTTGCTTTACTATTATTTGAATATATAGCAAAAATAAAATATAGGAGGTAACAAAAAATTCAGCATTGATACCTCTCTACATCAAAACTGAAGGGATCTTCCCTCCTCACATGTCATGGTATGATAAGAGTTCCACACATAAGGCAGTCAGTTTGTGCTACAAATATAGGTAGTATAGTAGGGATATAGAAAAGGAAGAACTATTGATTTTAATTTAGTGAAGATATTTTTTTTTTTTTAATTTCTCTAAAGTTAATTATTTTTTAATTTCTTAAATGGTTTAAAATAGAGCAGCCAGTTGCTTTTCAGATGGTTTGTGACAATAGTACCTCTGTGAGGCACAGGGTTGTACACCCTCACCTGTTACTCTCCTTTTGTTTTGTGATTAGATATGACAGCTGCTTATAGCGTGGTCCTGATACCACCACAGATATGGGTTCAATCCCTGTATGGGCCATTCACTTAAGAGTTGCATTCCATGACTCTTGTTTGTCCCTTACAACTCAGAATGTTCTGTGATTAGTGGTCTAGAAGTTCCTGGACTTGGCTTTGAGAGAGACAGAGGAAGAAGGTTGAGAGCTTTTTATATCCTTCTCATAGAACATATACTGCTTCCTCAAAAATTTGGAAGCTTTACTCTCAAGTTATTTTCATAAGGTAGTGATATTCTTAGAGTAAAAGGTTCATGACTCCATAGTGGGAAGGTGTCTTCTTTGACCCCTCTTTCCTGAATCATAAATTTTTATCTTTACCTTGTGTATATCTGTGGGAATACAAAGAATTTCTTTATTTTAACTTCTACCATTTGCCATGTAGACTTAAGATTCAGTCTTTGATGATTTTCAAAGGTCTTACTATAATCACAGTTCCCACTTTTCTTTCATCTGATCTAAGATTCAATGATAGATTGCATACTGTAAAATATGACCATAATGGCTCATTTTTAGCTTCATCTTTTAGAAAAGCTCCTTTCCCAATGTCAATATTTTTTTGGTCCTATAGGCCCCCAGTTTTTTTTCATAGGATGTGCCCTTGACAAACACAGGGTAAAGCAGGGTTTATTTTCTTGTTATGCACTTAAAAGGTATTCTTTAGGCTTTCTTTATTTTTGTCATTTTGTTTTATTTGTAAATATGATTTCCCCATATTTCCATTTTATGCTTCAATATTCAAAAATCCTACTGAATAAGCAATGTTAAGTAAGTTAGGTGTAGGATTTCTAGCTGTTTTATTTTTATACAAACTGTAGAAAAAAGCCACCTACCTTATTCCTTCTCATGGTATTATGCAATTTAAGTAGAGAGACTTTTGTCATGCATTTTACATGAAGATGATGAGTATTCCATTGTATTCAAATGCTTGTGGAATTGCTGTAAAATGACATACAGCAGGTGGGCCAGTGTCATTTGTGAAAGTCTCTCTGAACTGCAACTTGAGCTGCTGCTATTTCTCACTGGCATACCATACAGCTTCAAGGCAATTACTCTTCTCTTGCTTAGCTATTGCTTTTTTATTTTGATGTAAATCAATCCCTTATTTTCAGTTCATATTTGTTCTGTTATTTGCTTCTGCTTACTAATTTGTGACTGCAAAAGGAAACAAGTAAAAAACAGCCATTAAAAGTACTGTTCTCTGCAATGTAGTTTCAGCAAGGGCAGGGTAGTCCACACCTTCTATTCAAAGTGACTTCTCCCATGTTTGATTGGACTTGAAGGATTTTCTTTTAACTTTGTAGCAACCTAACTAAATGTTTTTGTATTTCAGCTATGTCATAGGTAAAGCTGCTGTACCTTAGCTATAGCTGTTGCAAAGTCCTTCTCAATATTTTACAGTACTTTCTCATAATTTTAATGGCACCTTTGGGAATGTGTATAGCCAGGTACTGGATAAATATTGTTACTTACCATTATGAATTAAAAACTAATATTAGAAATTAATTTAAACTGTAAGAGTAAGTGTGTATATTCATTAACAAATATATTGGAGAAATAGGTTAAGAGCATTTCAAGCTGTTTGCATAACTGACATAATTAGTGTTGAAAAGAAGACCAATTATTTATGTAATGAAATTACATTATCTGCTTTTTTTGATTTTGAACAAATTTTCATTATCTGTTTTATTTAAATTTTCAGTTATCTAATCTGGAGAACTGAAAGAGAATTTTATAATTATGAACATGCTGTTTTAAATAAAACTAAGTAGAAGATTAAAATGCCTTATGTTGGAACATTGATTACCCAATTATATTTGTGTCATGCTCTTCCATTCAACTGTGAAATTTTAAACTAAGCTATTCTTTCAGAAATTTTGGCACTTACGTTTGTAGAAATTACAAAAGGATATTTTCAACTGTCTCTGGTAGTTTTGTTGCTTCAACCTAATGAACACAGTTAGTTTTGATTCCCTTGTTTGCTAGCTATAAATATCTCATACTCTTTATGAAATTATAAAATTGGTCGCAATACATCTGAACTGAAGCCATTTTCTTTTCCCTGGATGGGAACACACTGAAGGCTTTGCAAGCAGTGCAGAATATATTGGCTTAGCTCTCCAGTGAAAATCCACTGCTTCGCACTTACCCTTATACAGCAATTTCAATAGGAATCTTTTTATATGACTGATCTTTGATTTTGAACAGTTTGTTAATAATAAATTCTGTTCTTTTTTTCATAAGCATTATGGATAACAGTATTAATAATGATATTAGCACTATCATATTTTTAAAGTACATTCTTGTCTCCCCACAAATTTATTTCCCAGTGTTGCAGGAGGCTTTTATCTGTTGAGCTGCCATTTCCCAGAAAAGGGAAGTAACATTTTTGAATTACCTGGAGAAATTTGCCTAGAAGTGTTTGTTCATTGTTAGAGACCATACTCACTCAGCCAGTTAAACTCTATCTCACTGTCTTACAGTGTGGTTCTTAAGCCACAACTTTCTTTAACAGCAATCATTTTCAAGGCAGTGAAGTGTGCTTTGGGGTACATCCTTCTTCAGCCATGTGCTACAGATCTCTGCTGGTTGGTTATCCAACATGAGTCTGAGTCTTGCTCACGGCTTCCCAAGCTGTGTCGCGTACTGGTGCAGCTGCTGAGGAAGTGTCGGTCCAGAAGAGTGGGGCTTAAAGCCAGGAAGAAGCCTCAGTTACTGGTAGCTGGGCTTAAAGATAGTCCATTTCCTCTGATCTCAAGACACTCTGGCACATCACTTACACTTGGCAATCAGAGCTCATGTTTTAATGGAGTCGCTGTGTGTGAGGACTTACATGTTTTACATAGACCCTTTGGAATAGCAGAGCCATGTTCAATTATTACTAAAATTCACAGCAGTCATTTACTGATGCTTGTGACACATCATTTATAAAACAAGCACCTTTTAAAGTGTGTGAACTTTCCTTGATGACAAAGTTACAATTTCTTAGTATTTTTAACAATACTATGAAATAGGCTAAGTTATCTAAAACATAGCTGGAAAATTCTTATGCATTATTTGTATAGTAGTGAATTTGAAAATGTGACTTCTCTGTTTCATAAAATAATAATCTTTTTTAAATTTTCAGAACTCCCTGCAGATATTGAAGTGTCAGATTGAATTCAAAACAGTGAAAACTAAGCCATACACTGAAAACTAATAATATTTATCTCTGATTTTCCGATGTGCAGTTGTGACGGTATGCAGCAAATTAATCAAACTGCAACAGTTCGTCTACAGAACTTGGGTCTAATACTTTTACAGCTCAAGTAGAGAGGAGAGGATAAAGGATCAAAATCCAGAGTATATAAGTACATAAACATTTCCATTGAGCAAATCTAATGCATTGCATCTTATAATTCAGAAGGTACTTTATCATGCTGTGTAGAAGAATACTTTTTGTTTTCTCCACCTTCCCTGCTTCTTCTTTCTTCACTTCTCTTTTTCCTTTGGCTTAATTTACTTTGTTTTAAAAACACTGACAGTTGCTGACTACTATAGCAATATCAAGAAGTCAATTCTATGCTTCTAATGGACCAGATTTTCTGAAGCAATGATCTATCCCAGTTCACAATACAGATTTAGGAAATTACTTCTCAGGAGACATACACACATTCAAAGTAACAGTAAATCAATGCCTTTCATGTGATGAGATACATTAATTTACTTTCTACAGAAATAATTTGAGATCTCTATCTGGACAGTTTAATAATGGTATTTTTATATATATTTGTTTGGTCATTTGTCCTATTTTTACCTAGTTACCATGTAATGTCTCTTACTTGCCACTAAAACATCTTACTTCATGACTGAAAACTAAGTGATGCATCCTTCCATATTTATGTCTATAAGTTACTTCCTTGGCAATAGGAGTGGAAGCACAGATACATTTAACTTTGTAAGTTATTTTCAAAATTTTCCTAATATTGTAATTTATTCTTTTTCTTCTATCCTCTAGTTTAATTTAGTTTTTGTAAAGCATTTTCATTATTTATTACAAAGAACAGAGTGTAATGTATTTAGCAGAGAATGGTGGGCTCTCAGGGTGAACAAAAGAAAGATAAAATGTCTCTTGGTTTTTCAACTCTTTTCTGTCAGAATAAGATTTGACTCGGTGTGGTGACAACCTACACACAGCCTTTCTCCACCCGCCTACCAGCCCAATGGAGTTTTCTTTTGACTCAGCTGGATATTGCTGCTGCTTTCAGATACAGAATGATTTTCTTTGATTTTGTACTGTATTACTGGATAAAGAGCAGGGAGGGAGAGATGAAGCACACAGAAACTACATTATTGTCACATTCACAGCTTGACCATAATCTTGTGGACACAATTACCATTTTTATTTATAATGAAAAAGAAAAGCCACTTAAGTACATATTAAAAATATTGAGCGATGTTAAAGGTTCTAGTGTATGAACCCTAAAGAATCTATATCTAAATTATGATTTTAAACTGATCAAAATCCAAATTGACCTTCAGTTCAGAGAGGAAAGAACAGATTGTGCTCTGCCCTTGTGAATTAAGTAGTTCCATCTTTCTCTGTCACCTTGCAAAGGATATAATCTTTGCAAGACTCAGTTTCCTTTATGATGTGTTTAAGATTCCTTGAATGTTTTTAAGAATATTATGCTATAAGCCATAGTACCTAAATATAAGTACCTAAATTATTTTTTGCCACTGTTTATTGTTTTTGTTGCCTGGACAGCAGAAATGTGAAGAGAAAAGCTACATGAGGCCTCTCCAATATTTGGGCATAAGAATATCCATGGACAAATACAGTTTCTTCATCTAGTAGAAAAAAGATAATTCTTTTGTCTGGTTGCCCTAGGAATGCATTGACTCTTTCAATCCATACATCCCAAAAAGGGATGGAATAGAAGAAGGTATCTCATTTTCTTGAGGAGACAGTGGACTCTTCTTGATTTACCAGAGGTATCAAAGACAGACTGTGTCAAGTAAGACTGTTTTCACATATCACTATTGTGGCTATAATTTGTGAGCCTTTCCAATAGTTGTTTTTTTTTTTTTTTTAACCATGGTCATGTAATACCTTCAAATACCAGCAGAAGTAATAATAATATGCATGTTATGGACGGGAGTCCTTTTAGCCCTTAGAAAAGCACTCAGCAAACATGAAATTCACCCACTGTGCCTTGTGCTAAAGACAACACAACCACCTACTTAGAAATAAAAGAGTTATGGTTTTAGTAGTGCCATCATGACCAATATTTGAGTTTTAAAGGAAATAACAAAATTAAAATCTACCAGAGGAGAACTTGGTTGTTTCTGTTATTGTCCATAGTTGCATGTATTTGAACTATTTCATTTCGTTCATTTACCCATTCCACCTGCAAAAATAAACAAAAAATGGAAATGTTTCTTTTTTTTTCCTGATGTCTATGTGGAAGAGCCAAGATTCATGTCATTTCAGTGATTGAAAAGAGAGAAAAAGAAAGTAATTTTTCACTTAAATGTTTTTGTAGTATTATAGAGAGGAAATAATCCTTCTGATATGACTCTTTGCTGCAAGGAAAAAAAAATTAAAATTGAGAACTTCATTTTAAACGGTTTCTGTAGTTTATACATTGTCTTTTAACAATGGCTCGGCGTTGCAGTTCAGTCTGTCCTTCCTTAAAAAAAAAAAAAAAAAACAACAAAAGATGTGTTTCTGTGGACATAAAAAAAATATTAACTATCATTTAGCAGAAGCTTGAAACTACTCCTTTAATGAAGCTGCTATAGGATTAGAAAAAATACCATATGAAGAATCAAAAAAATAGGTTTGCTTTGGTAATTTCAAGTGCTGTAAAAATTTGTATATAAGCACCAAAATTAACTGTTAAATAAAGGCCAGTAAGTACACATACATAATTGCTGTATTTCTACCCTGCAGTACAAGAGGTGTTAACTAGCAAGAGCACCAGAAAATGAGTGATTTTTCAAGTACTGCAGTTCAGATAGTTGATAAAAAACAGAACCTGAAATGTTTAACAATGAAGAAAATTGAAGCACCCTGCTAAAAACTTTGCATCTCTTAATAGCTATGTCTGAACAAGTACTAAATCCAAGTATCCTAAGACACCTTCATGATATATTGATGTTCATCAGACAAAAACTACTTGTTTTTCAAGTGCTGTAGGCAAAATTTGTACATTACACATGATTTTACATGTTTCATGCCTGACACAGAGATGCCATAACTTGTAGTACCAGCTGTAATGTATCTCTTTTATTTTCCAATTTTCCCTAATACTGTCTGCATAAGTCTTCTCTGATCAAACAGCCCTTCTGAACTTAAATCTCTTTAAACATGTGACTTTCATACAGTTTCAAATAAAAGCTACCTACCTACATTAATCCCTTTTCATATGAATAACTAATCTAGTGGTAATAAGTTAAAATTCCTTGACATTAAAAATGGGCTCTGCAGTGCCATGTGTATCATCTTGTTTACAACTTTCCTTAGGAGTCATTCTGTCTTAGTTGCATATTTCCTATTATGAAGTTGCTTGCAACCTTAGGGAAGTGTCTTTCTTTCACTGTCCTTTTATTATGTAGTAACAAGGATAATTTTTATTAGAACATCCCATATTATTAAGTAAAATATATTAAAAAATTACATGTGTTCTCTTTTCTTACTATCATATGCATTGGTTGATGTTCCATGCTGTACTCAGTGCTTTCAGAATTCAGCCTGAAGCAAAAGAAAGGATGTAATGAATTCCTTGTCACACCCTTGTCACTAGTCCTGGGGTTTTTGTCAACTCCATCATACTTCACAAGTTAGCTCATCAACTTGCTCTCCAAAATTCCAGATGTGCATTACAGCACAGATCTGGTTCAGCCCAGTCACCTATGCTTTTTTCCATTTTATATGAATTTTGATTTCTTCCAATGAACTCTATTAGTATATCTGAATATAGTATAGACATTGCTTTTACAGAATTTTAAAAAATTATTTTTAAAAAGTGTAATTAGAACATAAAAAAAATGCAAATAATTGCTTTCCTACAATCTGTTTGTACAAACACCATAAACTGGTTATGGCATTTTGGTATCAGTATTTTGAATTCTGCTTATAATCTTTATTTTCCTTTATTTTTCTACAGGCTGCTCAATGAGAGCATTGCTATTGCTTGTTTTGAAAAGGTTAACTAATTTTCCAGTAGGATTTATTTGTTATGGAATGTTGTATTAAAACCTGATTCTTTCAGAATCACACAGATATGCATAATTTTATGAAGAAAATATTTTGTATTTTTTATAATTTAGATTAAAATTTTATTTTGCTAAGTGTTATTATAACAAAGTGTTGATGTGGTACATGTAGGAAAGAAAGAAAGGAACTCTTGAACAAAATCAGACATTTGGAAGGATGATTTTATAAGTGTGATTACTTAAGAAAAAACATGGGAATACCTCTTGTGCGGGTAACAACTGGGATGCCAAGTTCCCTAAATTTTGCATTACTTACATTTGCTGATACTGGACTCTAGGTAGCACTATGCTAGTCACATCATGGAGCTTTTTTGTAAGCTGCATCTATGAGGGAACATTTCAAAGCCATGTGATTTTGCACACTGTCCACATAATGAACAGAGCTTCTGTTTCAACTTAATTCCTCTCAATGCTTGGCCAGATCAGAGCTTTTCTTCTTGTGATTCTTGAAGTCTGCTCTAGTCCTCTGCTTCTTTGTAGCACCTTGATGATTCTGTATTAGCTACCTACTTTGCCATCAGTCTTGCACATTTCTTTTCCTCTCTTGGCTTTTAAACCAAACTAAATTCCCAGCTTCCTGCATGTGTTTTTGATGCTGTATGAGCCTTTGAAGCCCTCCTCCCCAAAAACCTGCTCCAGTTTCTTTGAAGAAATCAGGGAAAATAATGTTATCTCTTGACTCATTCTCTTAACTCTGTCATGTCATCTTTAGAACAGGACATGAAGAGATGTTGGCATCTGAGCCACCTCAAAAGCCACATGAAGTTCCTCAGTTAAGTTATGGGCATGTGGAAAGAAGAAACAGCATCATGTGTTAAACTCAGCTTCCTTTAGTAGCAGTACCCCCTTGTAATTCTTCTGAGACCACAAAAGTGCTCCAAAGGAAATCTAAGAACACCTCAATGCACGTAAGTTATGTTGCCCCTGCATGCATGCACATATTTGACATTTTTTACCAGTATGCATGGCCTAAAAATTTAGCAGTGCTGATGAAGATGCTATTTGTTCATCGGCCACTAAATCATCTGTCCACAGCTGTAGACAGATGTAGAAATGGGGCTGAGTGACTCATTCCTTAAGCTTTTCCTCCTCCTCTATTTCTATGTTTTGAAGAAGAGCAGATGGGCAGTCCTGAGAACCCTTGGAACTCAGGTCTCAAACACAAGAAAAGTACAAGAACAAGAGGAGTTCATTCTTAAACTTCAAGCTTTGCTTAGAATCATATCAGTTGATAAGAGATGTTTCTTACCACTACTTTTTTCCATTCTAAACAAAACCATTAGTCTGAAAACAGAGTCAATCAATTCTTTCCTGGATCCTGCATGGATTATTTTGTGGAGCCCAAGTTCTTGTGGCACTATATCTAAAAGAAAATACAGACTAAGCTGGGAGAAAATGTAAACATTTTCCTTGTTCTCTACAGTAAGATCCTGCTATAGGAAGAAGGAAGTTAACCTATTTTTTTTCAGGGCTTATAAAAAATTGATGTTTTTCTGATGTAATTTTGCTTTTCTTTTCTTTTTGATTCATTTCAATTCCATGTTGTCAATGGGTCTGCTAATTACAAAAATAAGAGCTACTGTTCCAAACAGGTTCTTTTCAGATCTTGTCCTACCAGTTTTTAGGAGATATCTGATTTTGTACTACTTTAAAGTGAATTTGTCTCTAGGACATCTGCCAATGCCTTTGACACCACTGTGCAATCTATAGTGGCAGCGCTTGCCCTGAGAAGGCACTTCTCAGAACATGTTACTTTGTATAAAAAGTCTTCATTTAACACCCAGCAGATCTGTGTTCTGCCACACTCTCTACCCCAGGATCTTCTGTTATGTTCCCACCAAGAACAGTCATTTCCCTTAGATTACATCTGTATGGGCTGTAGCTCTTCTGATAAAAAAATTCCACTCAGGCAAAGCAATCAGAATCTCAATGTTCAATAACTAAGGTGATTGTCAAGTGTCCCCTGGCACCTATGCTATCAGCACTACAAAGTCTATCTTCAATTTAAAAAATGTATAAAAATACACTAGAGAACGCTACCTTCTCCGCTCTTATAGAAACAACCATTATGTTCTCTTTTTAAAGTGTTCTTCAGGTTTTCAGTTTGCCAGTCAAAATTGCAGTGCCTGTGGAAGCCTAGCATAGTTGTCAAACAGGCTTTGTATAATGTACCCCACGGCTACACAGTCCAACTTCTGGACATGTCATCTTCTCAGAGACTGTTTTCACAAGATGCACTTCAGACCAAATACATTCTTAACTGTATTTAGAGACTATAGAACCAGGTCCCTTAAGAGATAATGGGAGTTTTATGACAATAACCTTATGTATATTTGCAAAAAAAGTGATTCATGTTTAATCCCTGTTTAAAAGATAAGAATATAAATGCTTAAACTGAAGTTCAGTAACCCCGTGCTTCCACAAAGGAGATTGCTTTGCAACTCACACTCTGCAGGATGTTCCATCACTCAGTTTTCACATCAGAAATCCCTGCAAACCATACTAGGCTACTAATAGTTGGCCTATTGTCAAAGACGAACAATTCATGTCCTTTATCTTCTGATGTGACAGCCTTTTGAATCTTTTGAATGCTGTCTTCTGCATTTATCTCTGAAAACAGTCTTTATGATCTCTCTTCTGCAACAAGGACAGCTGAGATTCAAACTCTTATAGTTAATTCCTTTGCACTGTTTTCCATGAGGACAAGTTGTAGGATCTATTTGAAGCTTTTACCTAAAGAGATTTCTGACTTTCATGTACTGAAGGAAGTTAACATACCCCTATTCTTCCTTAAACTTCACACTTTGTCTCTGGAAACAAATCTCCAAAAATTAGATGTTGTAATGAGGACGTGACCTTACAAGAACAGTCTGTTTTTCATCAGAAGCTGAAAGACTCAAGGAACTGCCAGTGCCCTCTCAAAGATGTCTAGTGTGTAAGGAAACATCATCACTAACTTGCTTTTTCTTATGAAAGGTCCACTTGGCTGGAATTCAAGCAGAAGCAGAGGCTTTCCCCTGAACTTCCTCATATTTAGCATTTGCCATACCTGGAACTCCTTTCACACCCTTGCTAGATATTATGCACTTCCTGTAGAGTCTCAAAATTTTACAGTCTTTGAGAAGTCTACCTCTGAGTCTTTACCTAACTGAGTCTGTAAAGAACTCTCCTAGTTCATTGCAAGGGGTTCTGCTCAGCATTCTTATTGTGTAAATTTAAAAATAATAGTTTCTCACCTGAGCTGTTACTCTTTAAGATGTCTTTATATAAACCCAAGGCTCTCTCACATCACTGTCCACTTCTAAAGCTTACATAACTCCTTAGATACACCATTTCAGAGAAACTGAAAACTGGAAATATGGTCTGCTTCTTTTATTACTATGTGGATAGAATATGGCATGGGCAAGTGTCTTAATGAAAATTGCTAAATTTAAAACAGTTGGAGTACCAGTGCTGGTAACTGCATTGGTAGCCAACTGGTAATTGTAGTGTGTGCTAATGTATATTAAGTAAAGACTGCAGCATGATCTTTCTTCATATCTTATTGATTATTCTTTTGTGCCAATTCTATACAGTTGTTGATAATATTTTGCCCCTTCTTTAACAAAATAAGATAATGTACTCTTAATCCACTTCTAATAAAGATATCAATAAAGTGTTATCACCTCTTCTGTAGCCAGACCAAGCATAGGTACTTCCCTTAGAATAGCAGACTTTGCTTAGACCTGCATCTTTCCATAGCATAGATCATTTTGCAGTCTCCAGATTTCCAGAGCAAAGTTCTTTCCCTAGAAACAGTTCTCAAAGCAGGTAAATGTAATTTTTCTATTGTATTTTAATGTTTATACTGATCTATAGGTCAGATTTAAACATCAAGTGAAGTACTGAATTAGCTCCTTGGGTCATAATCCAAGACTCTACTTCTGACTCTATTTGCAGCATCAGATACTTCAAAGTATTTTGTAACATGCATTCAAAGTAATGTGTAAGTCTGCCAAGTTTGCCAGTTAAACTCAGATACAAATTTGTTTCAAATTCCAATTCATAGTAGTTGGTAGTAGTAGTAGTTTTGTGGAGAGTTTTTGTTGTTTCTTTGTTTTTGTTTTATATTCTTTGTAAAGCATGGCAGAGGTTTGTTTTTTTGGTTTATTTTTGCTTTTCCAAAGAAACAGATATGTGAACAGTCAGTGGACGGAGGGACTATTCACAATGGCAGGGCATAGTCACTGCCTGATTCAGCACAGACTCCGTTGCACTTCACTGGTTGGTGTAGAAGTAAATTATTAGTTGTTTAGTGATGTAGAAGTCAGGTCTAATTCCTCCATTAACATCAAGTCAGTGAGAATGCCTCAAAAAGAATTAAATTTTCCTTATTTCTATCATGGACCCCTCTGTTTTGTGTTGCCTAGGTAGGATAGGATGAACAGATTAGAACAATATGAGAATGTAATATACCATAGAAGTTATTCTTAGCTCTCATCTTCTTTTTATATAACTCTTCTAAATTGCACCGTGGCCACAAATATCACAGCTTAATAATAGTACATGTCAGAAAGCCTGATGATTGCAAATATTACAATTAAACAGTACTCTGTGTATAACCAAGTCTAACAGTTTAAAGAGCTGAGAAACACATGACAAGAAAGCCGATCTACCATACTACTTCAAAGCATTAGTCTATCTTAACCAGTGGTATGCTGCTAGTTGTAAAGGCCAATATATTATTATTGGTTGTACATCACAAAGATGGCTTTTTCCAGTACTTAATTTAATTCCATTGACAGAATTAAGATTTCTACTGTATTCGAGTTAACACCCTTAACCTGGGTGGTATGTCTAGTACTTGCTTGTCATATGGCTGATCAATATTTTTAAGTTTTAGAGAAATGGTGCTTTTCAGTTCCCAAGGTTTTATATGTTAAAATACAAATTCATTAAATTTCAATTGAATTGTATCGCTTATGAATACAAAGTAAAGCACATAGCATTACTTGGTGCCATGTTTTATTTCTACAAAGAAGGTATAAGTAAGATGTTGAAACCTAGAAAGTGCTGACTTTTAAGTTAGTGGTTAATACTTCATTCTTCATGAAAGTGTGTCAAATGGTGAATTAATTGAAATTGGAGGAGAAAATGTTAATAATAGAAATTACTCTTCATTATTTCCAGGAATTATAAAGATAGCTAAATTAGTACTTCAAAACAGTTCTCACAGATGTCTTCCAAACCTGAAATAACCCATGGTTACATATTGCGGAGACAAAACAGTTTGTTTTTAGAGGTGTACTTTAGTATGGGGTCAAATTTAGATTACGAGTCTGAGTTTTAAACAAGTTTCTATGCTTGTTTGTGTAGGCTTCATTGATGTGGATTTCCACTTACAAAATTGAAATCTTGAATGTTGTACTGGTTGTGTTCTTTTTATTTGCGGTTTTATGTGTGTGTGTAATTTTATTTGTTTGTTTACAGGCATACATATTTTTATTTAATTTCTCCACTTTATGTGTGTTAGAAAATACATGATAAATCTGGAAAATTGTATTACGTTCTTGTTTATTATGCTATTCTTTTCACATATACTAAAACTGAATTGCAAACTTGCCTCTGAATTGCCAAAAGTGATGACCTTGCTTTAATATGTTCATTGCTAAATATCCCTACAAATTCTTATTTGCTTCTGACTCAAATCTGGTCAAGGATAACACCTGTTATTGTGCTGTTGTCAGAAGTCATGCATGGATTATCAAAAATATGAGGAAGTGTTAAAATTACTTTTCCTCTCCATATTACGGTCTTCATTCAAAGACTGTGAAACCTTTTTTTTACTGGTTTACTTGCAAAGAACAAAAATTCCTTTAATATTTAAACTTTTGACATTACTGCACTTTCACTGGGAAAATATATAAAGCCTTTTGCATATATCTGTTCATTTTCTTGGTGATCATAAATAGCTTCTCTATGACTTGACAGCTTGGATGTTCCCTCCTGAATTAAGTTCAGGCCATTTGTTGAGTAGCAAGGGGAAACTCATATGACAGATGCCTACACTGGCAAGCCTAGAAAAGTTCTAACAGCACAGTAGTTGCTCTTCAGGAATTATTCCTCTGCTAACAAAAGTCCATCTTCCCCAGATAATTTAAATCATATTTATTAGTTCAGAAGTTTGTTTCAAACAAGGTATAATACAAAAGCTGTCCAAATGGACTTGCATTTTAAAATATATTTGTATAAGTATTTTGAACTTTTTATGGATTTATGTATTTTCAAAAGTAATACTGTACTTTTATGACATCCATTCAAAAATGCAATTTAATAAAGCATAAACCTGGACTACATGACTTAGAAATACAAAATTGTACACACTTCTTGTATGGCACATAGCTTCAGGAATTTATTAAAAAAAAAAATTGAAGACCTCATCTGAAATAATCTATAAGAAAAATCTTTTTCTGAGCTGTCTCTGAAAATAAATATGTGTGCTAAGCAACATTAAAAGGTTTTCAGTAGGAAGTAAAAGTATTCTTTATTTTTAAAGTGGCCTTTAAAATTTGACAGTATTGTCCATATCAAATACTGCTTCCCAATTAAAATGAAAATGTAAATATTAATAAAAAAGAGTAAGAAAAAAGCACCAAATCCTTACGCACTTCTTTTCACAGAAACAGAAGATCGTTTACATAATGCTTTTAATTCCTATTCTCACACAACTGAATGGCAAAGCTAATAAATGTCCTTTCCACATATGCAATCACAATCATTCCTGTATTGGCTGAAACTGCATTCCTGTATTTAAAGATGTGGCACTCCCTGACTCCATTCATTGACAAGCTGGACTCTAGCTTGCATTTTTGTGCTAGAAGCTGCCTGGTAAAACAACAGGCTGGGAAAGTGCCTATAATAATTTATTTTAATAATCATATTTCATTTAACACAGTTTGGCAGAATTGTACCTAAGGAAAACTAAAGCTTTAAAATGAGAGGAGGGTGGCCTGGGTCAGATGAGTACTTTGTGAAATACCAGAGAGCAAAATGTTCAGCGAGGGAAGGAATGAAGCCATAAGCAAATGAAGTTTGCTCATATAAATGGATAACACCTACCTCTAAGTAAAACTTTAAGTCCAGAACATCAATGTTGATTTTAAGCAGTCTGGCACTGTATTCTTATTTAATTTTTTTAAAAATTTATTTATTTATTTTACAAACACACACACACAGAGATACTATATGTATGTATATATATGCTATATGTGTATTTATATAGATGCAGATATATAAAACTTATGTGGAGCTAGAGGAACTGCTACTGATACATTATATATATTGTAACTTTCTCCCTTCACTGGTACCTAGAAGCTCATCTGTTCTGGGTTCATGTGCTCAGTTTCTGGCAGTGTTCATCTAGCGCAAATGAAAAAGCTGCTGTATAATTTTTTCCCCTATGAATTGATGACATCTTTCTCAGAAGCAAGAAATATCTATCCCTAAGTTTTCAGTAAATAGACAGATTTATGCATTTTGACTTTCCATAGGACCAGCCTGTCTCCTCATGTTTCACTCTGAATCTTGTTTGGGGCACAAAGAAAACAGGACAAAGAAGTAGAGTTTGTCTTTTCCATGCCATATACCCACTCCTCAGGAAAATATAAAGAGATAATTCTTTCCTTTTACATTTTCTCTGTTATACAATGATCTATTAATTTATTCCAAATATTCTGTTTGGTTCTATCATTGTTTGGTTTTGGGAGCAGGGGAGGGAGTGAAATAAGATCTTTCTTCAGTAGCTTCTGATAACTTAAGGCCCCAGCATTTTGTTCTGTTTCCTGTCTCATTCATTCACTATCCCTCCCTCTGTGACACCTTTTTTTTTCATTGTTTACCTTTAGTTCATTGTCGTGGAAGACTCATAGAACCAGAAATAGGTGGTATTTTTATCAGCATGCTTTAAGAGCAATTTAGACAAACTTCAGAACTGATGAGGTTGGAGTTTGCTGTCCTGAAATACAGGGCATTCATATCCATACAGTTGAAACCTGTTCCAAAGACTGAGTTGTAGAGAAAGTATCTAAAAGAGTAAAACATCTAAAATGTAGTCATATGTGTCTTTCCTTACTATTTTACTTAAAGATATTTCCTTCAAATAACATAGAGAGTTTCTGCTGTTGCTACTTTCAGACATTAACATTCAGATAAAAGGCAACAAGTTGGCAATCCTTATATCTGACTAAAGCCAAAAGCCCTGGTCTGAAGCATTTTGGATAAAGAAGAGTTTAAGGCTTTTCTGAAAAAGAATGTGAGACTATAACTTTACTTGTCATTTGAATGAGAAGGTTTCTGTAGCTCAATAAATCATTTGGTTATACTTCTTCCCTTTCACCCCATTACCCTGCCTTCCCAATGACATAGGTGAAAACTGAATTGAAGAATTTTGAAATTCTGGGATCCTGCAGGTGATTTTGTACACAGGATATAAAAAGAGAGAAAAAACGTGATTTTACTACATGGATTTCTACCTCAGTAGCAGGAGTTGCAGCCAAATAACCATATTTCATTTAACACAGTTTGGTAGAATTGTATCTTCCTGATGTGGAGAGACCTAGATCTGAGTTGGTGAAAGGTCTGAACTGGTTCTCCAAACTACAGAGAAACTTTGCCTCAAGATGAGTATTAGTGATATAATTCTCAGTTCATTAGGAAGAAGCTCCTTTGCAGCTCTTTATACAGGCTTAACTTGTCAATTAACGGTCTTCTAAATTGTCTTGAGAGGGAATACTTCAGAGATGCAGTCCAGCCGCAATCCCGTTTGTGTGGAAGCACATAAAAATCATCACTTTTTTTCAGCTGATTGTTTACCCCAGGGCAGAGGCATTTTCTTCATTATGAGCCAATGGACATAGATTTACATCATGTGTTTCAATAGAAGTTGTTGTGGGGTTTTTTTTCTGGCCTGTTTCATGCATATGTGTTCTTAAAAATCAAACCAGTTTCTTCTGATACCGAACTTGAAAGATGGGAAAACCAAAACTATCTCACTACAAACTCAAAGAAAATCCAGGCTAGATCAAATAGAGAAAAAGGTCTGTTTGACTTTATTTTGATTTCAAAATTCATTCCAAAGAATAAGATTGAAGAAATCTCTCACTGAGGACACTTGCACATCTCCTTGACTTTTCCAGTACTAGGAGTTTATTTCAGAAAATTAAACTCTCAAATCCCTGAACTTAGAAGTGAAAGCTGAAAAGAACATTTTTCTTCTCAAAGTTTAGTATTCTTCCTATATGTGGAAACAAGCTGACTAACTTTGCTTTCTCATTTACAAGTTTCCCCTTCAGTCTTACGTATTGCAGCAACATTATACAGGATTGTGGATCTTCGTGCTGTTGTGTGTATTGTGTGCATCTCCACACACTGTTACACACAGATCTTCACAGTGAGGGAAATGTGGTCTGTGTAGGCAAATTGTGTTACCTCTGTGAAAGCACATTTTCTGTCTTCAGACAGAGGAAGTGTTTTCTTGATGCTTGCATAGGGCAGCAGTTGTGATATGGAGGTTCTTCAGAAAGTTATTTTCTCAAGCAATAGAATTGTCCTTCAAATCACTATTACAATGCAGTTGATAGCATATCAAATGCAGTGAAGTGTTGATAGAAGGGAAAGAAGACTACCTCATATGGAAGCTCAGGGGTAATGTGGCCTTTTACCAAATATCATACCCATGAGCCTTCTATATCTCAGTGACTTTAGAGAAAAAGATAAACTGAGTGCTCATGAGGCATTTTGAACCACCAAAAATTAAACAGTATAAATACTCCTTTCACTGTTTCCAAGAGTCATTCACTAGTTCTGGCCTGGTTTAGTTTTGATAGCTAAGCGTCTCATGGGCAGTGCTTCTTCCCTGGAGTTTAATTTTGCTTGACAAGTTGGGATCTTAATATTTGTTAATTAGTAGTTCATTCTCTCATCAAAACTGCTGAGCTCACAGATGAGTGGCTAGTATGTCCCTCAAGTTGTGCCATACATAATTGTTGCATCTGTTACAGTGTCTTGGGGACTGCAAGTCCATGGAATTTAGTGCATTCTGAAGCCCATTATATTAGTACTTTCATTTTTTTCTCTGCTTAATATATCCTTAGCATCAGTGTGCTGTAAGTCATTCCTCTGCATCTCAGTTGTCACAGGCCAGTATCAATTTTCAGAAAGAACTGAATTTTCATAAGGGTAAAGAAGTCTATTGTCAATTGTTTAATTTGAGTAGTGTCGTAATTCAACAGCAATTCTTGTTATTCAGCTCTTTGATGAATTTGAAGATGTCCTTCATTTATTAATACCATGTTCCTCAATCTAATTGATATCTTTTCATAGATACTGAAAAAAAAGTATTTATTCTTTTTACATGATTGTGTGTGCAAGATTTCTGATTGTTTCCAATTGCAAAAATGTAGTTACGGGAATGTAGTTATAACATCTTAAGTTATGTGGTAATATTTTCTTTCTGGCCATACAAAGTAAACATTATAAATGAATGAAGCCCTTGTTGAATTTGCAAAGGAGACATTAGTTAGAATATGTAGAAGGAATAAATGAACAGACTCAAGCTGATTTTAATGGCAGCTTATAATGTAGTTAACTATCAAGCAGTACATTATTTTATCCACCTGTTTTAATTGTCAGATTTTTAACTAACTCCATTTAGAAGCACCTAGAGATAGCAGAAAAAAATCTCAATTGTTCTGAGAAAGGAGTTAACTTTTTTTTGACTAATGCTGATTTATGGCACAGGTCTGGGGTTTTTCTATGTTCCATGTTTTTTGCTTGCAGAAAGATGTCTTCATCTTTGATCTGACACACTTTGTAGATGGGTATACCTATAGGAGCTCCCCTTGCTCATTATTCTGAAAGAAACAGATTCTACAGTTCAGTGGCCTGGTATAGCTAAGAAAAGGGTGGGAACAACTTCGTACACACTAGCAGAAAGTCTCAAAAAATGAAGCAAAAGACTATTTATAAGGTTAGAAGTTACTCTTAATGCATATGGCTGCAATCCCTGTTCACTATCACTGCGATCACTGTTAGAGTGAGGTGCCTATAATTAAATCTGAGAAGTGATTCCGAATTTGTGACTCACAAAGTGTTTCTAACAAATAAACCACAGTAAAAGTAAGAAGACATGGTACCAGCATCTCTGAGATTCACAAAATGTGCATGAAATACTGAATCAGCTATCCTTTAACAAACAAAAAGTTCTTAAGGTTTTTTTAATAGATTTTTCATTGAAAACCGAATTCTTGAAACTGCAGGCAGTAGGGTGCCTTAGGTAGCCAAGCATATCAAAATATGGTGCATGGAGTGACTTTTACTACTCCTGCTATTTAAAGTCCTATTTTCATGAGCTTATTAGCTACTAGTGATCCCTAAGGAAAAATACAATTAAAACTTAATCATACCAAAAGCTGAGGTTCTTCTGATTCAGCGAACTTGTAATCTTGTATATTTAGTAGTTTACTTGTAAATGTCTTGGTACCAAGAATGTAAGATCTGTCAATTAGCTTCCTTTTGCAATAATGCTGCTCCTCCAAATTCAGATGTGCTAGAAGATGCTAAGGAATTCTGACTGAAAACATTATTTATTTATTTTTTACATCAGAACAGAACCTTTATTCCCTTTAACAATCATATTATATAACCTCCCCATACCCAGTCCTGTTCTCCACAAAAGACTCAGTTAAGATATGTTAAATGTGAAGAATATAAACAGTTTTAGAAGGTAGTCTGCGTATACAGTTGTGAAACTAACTTTTGCAGATATTCTTTTTCCCAACTGAAAGCTAAGTGAAAATAATTTGAAACAGATCTTTTCGAAGTTTTAATATCTAGGTGAAATCCAATGGAGTAAAGAATGTTTATTTTGTGTGAAAATAGGACTTTCATTAAAAATATGAAAGTTAAATATTTCTAATGACAAAAAACCATAGTTCAGTAAGTTCAATGTGAGTACTTTTGTTAATGTTTTTCCTACTGTTTTTACTAAGAAAGTTTTTGCAGAAAAGTGTTCCACATGTCTCTTCTGTGCTATGACGGAATTGTAGAATGGATGCAAGCATACAAAAAGAACTTTGCATTTTTACTGCATTGTGACACAGGAAACAAATCCCCTTTTCAGGGGTTGACTTGTTTTCAACTTGTGACAAAGCTTACTTCTGCTATTGCTTTGTTAACACAGTAGATTAAAAAAAAAACACATGGAGTGTGTAACATACAGTTAATAACCCTGTATTTCAGTTCCCAGGTGAAATCCAGAAAAGTAATGGGACCAATTACACTATTCTAATCCTAATCTTTGAACTTCTGAGTAATTGTGTTAGATTCTCTACCTGTTATTTGACTGCTTTAATTAAGAAAAGGAGAAATTTACAAATTAATTCACTTACTGTGAAAAGTTCTTGCTTCAAACAAAGACTTTTTAAAAATAATTCCCATCTTTTTAACTAGGAATAGGAATAGGAATATATTTGAGGTCTCAATTACTTTCTTCATGACTTTTCCTTAAATTCTGATCTGTTGATTTCACACTGCTTGGGTTTCTGTGTTCAGTCTCGGTAGTGAACCAGCATAAACAACCATATTCAGAATCAAATTAGCTGTTTTACAAAGATGTTTTTCAAGAAAAAATTATGACAGGCTCTGTTTTCAAGCTACAAAAGATCTGCGCCTGTTAACAAGATCCAAATTCCAGGAAGAGAGTTTGATTTTGTTCAAGGGAGATGTTAGCTTTTTAAAAACTAAAATTTTCAAAATAGTTGGGAAAAATAGTTCAAAGGAAGAGAACATTTTTTTTTTCATCATGGGAGTTTAGAATAGCATCCTTACTAGTCACTCTCTAGGAAGAAATACAATTAAAAGACTCAGAGAGAGTCTTTTACCTTTGGTAATTTTAATCAGTGATACATTTCCATAAACACATTTTTTCTGTAAACAATTTGCAAGGGAATGTATTTCATGCTGTTTTAACATGCTGAGACCAACTTTATTCTGATACATGCAGGTCTTTTAAAACAACTGAAATAGGACCCATTCTGTGCTTGCTGGAGGGCACCATGTCACAAAGATTATAAAACTATAAACTGCATTCTCCCTATGACTAGCCTTGAGACATCTAAAATTAGTTATTATTAGACAGTTTGCAAATAACCCTTTCAAATCTTTCATCTCGTTAATGCCATACATTGTTGGTTACCATACAAGCTGTACCAGACAGTTTATCCAATCTGAAATAACTTTCTGAATTTTTCCACTGGTATGACACTATTCTTGTAACCAGTTTGAAATTTAAGTATAAAACGGTTTTGCTACGCTGTGTGTGGTCTAGTCTTAAACTTCATGTGTATGATCACAGAGGTCAGAATTGTTTTGATATGCATGAAAATTTGGGTTTCCCAACCTAATCAATAGGCACATTCTTCCCAGTTAAAAGAGAGTGGTAGGAATGTTCATATCCATGGAAAGATCCTTCTGTCAAGATTTATTTGGTCTTCATCAGAGGTATTCATTGCTGTTAATCAAGGTGTTTATTAACACTTGCAAAGCCTTTTGATAGATAAGAAAACAGGAAGAATTTTAAAAATCCAGGGGAAATGTGTCATTCAGGAAAGTGTTTCTGTATGGAGAATTTCAGCTCTAGTGATGGTAGAAAGTTCTTTTGTACAGGAATGAAATTGCCAGTTCCTTTCAGCATTTAGACCTTCAACTCTGTGTCCAAAATAATGGTTCTGCAATTTCTGTGAAATGATGCACCTCCTAAAATAGTATCTACATAACAGATGCACTTTCACAAATTTATACACAGTTAATTTTATATTGTTCTATCAACTGAGCCTACTTTTCTATAATATTTGATTAAATCCTAAAGCACTGCTTTATCATAACAAGTCTCATGTAGGTTGTGCACAAGCACCTAGAAACAATCTGTACCTCCTTGACTTACAGGCAATAAAGAGAGCAAGAAATGAGACTAAGTTGCTAAAACAATCTGGTGATAAAAAATTTCCAAGACTTCTTTCAGATACAAAGAGCAATCCAGTTTTGTAATGGTATGAGCATTTTTCTATTCTCTGTGTATCACACTGGTATCACAAAAGAGAGAAATCTAGACACCACTACTAACAGATAAATGAATTGATAGCCCAAGTGCACAGAGCAGCAGGACCCTTTCCTTAAAGAAAGCCCCCAGCCCTCCCTATGAGGAGTGTTATTTCCTGGGCCACGCTAACTTGCAGTATGAGTGAAATGTGCTAATAATTGTCACTGATTGCTCATCCACCAAGAATTTTCAACTGCTTTTCTTATTTGAAGGCAGTTTACCAGCATTATATCTTTCTTTTCTGTCTCTTATTTGTATTGGATTTAAGTATCCAATGACCTCTAATTACAAGAATTTACATCCCTTAATTTTCTTGTACTTTCTTTTTGGCATTAATTATTTTTAGATTGTGGTGATATTCTGTTGGTGATAATGTCTTGCTCTTGTTCTGGCTTCCACTAAACTAAGCTAAACTACCAACACAATATTTTATCTGTCTCATTGTATGTCTTAAAGGACCATTGATTAGTCAGCACAATTCCTGCTTTTTCCATCAAATCCACCACTTTCAACAGCTGCATTTCCTTCGTTGTTCCACAAGCTTTGGCAAATCACATACCCATATATGTGCACATACATATAGGTATATATAAAGGATATTCAAGAGAATTCCTGTTTTTGTATCAAGTGGAATTGAGAAATGTTTACAAATAAAGAGAAGTAACAAAAATAAAGGAGCTTTTTAAAATAACAATTGTCAATTTCTTTAACTATGCTGTAGCAATCTATACAAATACTCACCGAATATAAAAAATTTAAATTCCTTCAGTTGTAATTCTAAATATTCTCTGAGTCATATTTATAGAAATTCTTCATTTCTTACCTTGTGCCAAAATGTTATACTCTACATAATTTGTGCTAGGAGGTGAGGGTTTTTGTTTTACTTCTTTGTCTTACAAGACTGCAATTTTGTATCAAGTTTGACTTTTTGTTTTGCATTTTTTCTATCTATGACTACATGGAAAATATATGTGTAAGTATCAATACAATAGTATTACATAATTTTAAAGTAATTCAAGAACAAATAAGTGAAGAATATTTAAGATAAATGAAAAGCAAGAAAGGTCATCATGTAATATATCTGTCCAGTTCCCTGTTAATGTAACCAAATGCTTAATGGATACAAGGACAGCAGTGAGTGGTATTTCTATTTATTTAGGTCCATTGCTGTTTTTGTTCAACAGCAGAGAAGAATCACTAAGTAGCAGCAGTGAGGAAGAAAAAGAAATTTGGAAATACAATTTTTCATGACTTTTTATTGAATTAGTGACTTGGCCATTGTCATGGAACTGACTAGGCTCCACTAGGGCACAAGTTATTTCAGTTCAAAACAACCTGACTGGAATAATTTTTTTTGTTACACTACTTGATGTGACCTTGTGTCCCAATGGATTGTTGTGTTCTGTGTGACTGACTTCCTTCTCTCCGTTTGTGCACGTGTCCATAGTTAGTGATTCTGTCTATTAGACCAACCACGTAAACATTGTTTGCCTCTTGGGAGCAGAAATATGACACTGGCAGTGGACTGCAGTTGCTCCCTGTCACTATCTTTTTGGGGTAATTTTTTTCCTGTTTTGCTTCCTAACGTTTCTTTTGTTTGATGAAGGAAAACATTTTGTGCCTAAACTAAGGTGTAATAAGGCAATAGTTTTACAGCTTGTTTTAATAATCTATTTTAATTAGGATCATAGTTACAAAAAACAGATTTTTTGTAGTAATATTTATGGCTTATTAGTTAATTTGTTGCATTTTCACATTCTGTAAAGATGCTGACAGAAACACTTTGACTATCTTTTTCTTTATTGTGAATACTACATTTTCTTACTAACTGTAGGTATGCTGTGAGTTTTCTGTGAACCTTAGGAATTTAGATATGTTCTTCCTGACAAGCAAATTTCCCACCTGCCAAAGGTTTCTGGGTTGCTATGAAACCCTTACTCTGGTCCACACCCTTGTCACCTTAACTCTACAGCAGCACATGTGGCTGCTCTGGTTACTTCTGAATTCCACAGAAGTGTATCTTAGATTCAGACATTTTTTAAGACTGTTACTGCTCTGCAGTCTGTTAAGTGACAGACACAAAAAGATTAAAATTACTCCTGGCAATGTGCCATTACTCTTTAACCTTAATTAACCTCAATTGTCTTATTAACTTAAGTTTGGATGCTTTGCCCAAAATATTTCTTCCTCTTACTTCTCTGCCTCTTCTTGTTTACCACCCCATTCCTCTGATGGAAAGATAAGGGTAAAAATTACTAAAGTGCTTCTTTGGCTGCTTTAATACACCAGTTGTTCATTCCCCTAAGCAAAAAATGTTTTCTCATTGTCCATTTGTTCATACCTAGCACCAGTTTTGTGACTGAAATTATTTTACTCTCTTCTACCATTCTCATTAATATCTAGTAATCAATATTTCATTTGAATTTCCTCCCCTTTCCCCTATTGTCAAGCTGCTCATCCTCTAGAGGCTGATGAATTTAGTCTTTTTACTAGATTCACAATAAATTTGATTATAAAACATCATTTAAAGATAAAATAATATTTACAAATGGAGAAGGTAGAAATGCTGTCTAATGAGAGTTTTCTTTCCCCTGCACTCTTAATTTTCCTATTCTCTATTCAGATACTATGCCTCAACTCTGTCATAAATCTTCTCCCTGAAATCTAAATCATTCACTCTACCTTTATTTTCTGTCATTGGGTTCAAAGTGATTTCCTTTGGTCATTATCTGGCCAACTTTTCTTCTGTCATTCAATATTCGTGTTAGAAAGCTTGTCTTTTGTTCAGTAGCTTTCATGTGTGTTTGTTAATGTATCACATTTCTGTAAATCAGTTCAATTCATTAATAATTACATTATTGTTCATGAAGTGAAAGCTCCTTTATTGCTATCCTACTGTTTATGTATTTCAGGAGGCTGCTGACGATTAAAACATAATCACTCTACATTGCAATGCAATCCTATTTAAAATGGTAGCTTTCAAAAAACACAGAATAGTCACTTTTAAAAGATAAACATTATACTTCTTATTTTACATATGAATACCAAATAATATCATAAGAAAAACATAAAGAAGGAAAAGAAGGGTATATTTTCAAAAGTATTGTCTGTTCTTGTGCAGAGAATTCCTGTCAAGAAATACTTGATGAGTTATTTAAAAAAAGCTATAACTTTACTCATTAGGAAATGTCAATTTCCTTGTTTCCTCTTTCCCATTGTTAGGTATCTTATTTATATTAATTATAGTACAGATAGTATTTAAACCACATACTCTGCACATTCATACAAGAAATAGTTTTATTTTCTATATTTGTAAATATTGATGCACAGAGAAGTCTTAGGGTGTCCCAATAGCATATACAAAACTGTAAAGTGAGCAGTTTGACTTCTTAAATATGTGTTCTTACATAAATAAGCTTGCTATTGACCAATTCCTAAATTTGTTTATTTGTTTTCTTTGTGCTTTGAAGTAGTTAAAGCTTTGTGTATGTGTGTGTTACATATTTTTTTATACTAGGAGAGGGGAGTGAAATAAAATTCTGCATGCAAGGAAGTTTTTACAACAGTTGGAATTTAAACGCAATACTCTCAGATTGCACATATGAACAGCTTATCAGTAGATTTTCTGTTTGCAAATATTGTGCAAATATATGGTAGGAAATTGGTGTGCTATGCTAAAATAGACAAAGAAAATTAATTGCTAATTAAAAAGGAACTATACTTAAAAATGTAAGGAATAAAAAGCAGACTGATGACAAGATCCATTTTTCTTAAAACTAATTTTGTCCCTAAAGCATCAAAATTAGGATTTTTTCACTCTTTTCAATAAAAACTTGCAAAATTAGAGATGTTTCCATTGGAAAACATGCAACTTTAAAAACAAAAAATTTCCTTATATTCTCTTGTATTTTTTTCAACTAGTATTCTGAATTGTCTTTTCCTGATCACTTTGGCTTTTTTCCGCCAAAATTATATACTCAGAAAAAATTTTTTGCTTTTGACCAATACCAGAACCATTCTAAAAGTGTAAAATTAATGGCCACATCATTAGAATTTGAATATATTCAATCACTTTTCTAGCTGACCCACAGTGCACAAAAGAATAAAACACTGATAAATTAAATATCTGAGGAAATTTTTAGTGCTAAGCTTCTGCCTCCATCCATAAGGTAAAAGCAGAAGTAATTCAGCAAGAACTAAATATAAATATTTAGATTTGTATAAGATGGGAGATTGTTTTTGTGAAAGTTATGAGAGATATATTGATCATTTTGCTTCAGGATATGAAATAATTGCCTCTAGAGACTGTATCATGGTACAGCAGTACAGTTACATGTTAGGCTTTTCTCTTAGGAGATACCAGTTAAAGGTCAGTGCCTGAAGCAAGGTGACAACTGGAATTGATGGGCCATCATAATTTTCAGTAATGTGCTCTGATTTAGCACAAAAGTGTTATCTGAAGTGAAGAAAGATCACAGTAATCCATTAATCAATTATTTTTTATTTATATCATTTGAGTTCTTTAACCTCACTAAAATAATTCTGGTCCTCAAGTTGGTTTATGGACTGAAAGAAAGGAAATGGAGCAATGCAAAATAAAACTGCTATATGTAAATCTCTGCAATCTCCTACAGATACATGAGCACTTTTATTTGAAATTTCAATAGTGGTAAAGTCAAGGGATTGGCTTAAAAGAAAACACATTATCCACTGCTTTGCATATATTCCCACTGTCCCCTTAAGAGAAGAACTGCTTTTTGTCTGCTGAGACTGATGTAAGGCAGCTCTGCATGTGATCCGTAGTTTGAGGAAATAATCTGTTTCTTCTCTCTGCCCAAGGAGTACACTTTGATTTTGTTTCTCAGGAATGGTCTTGCACTGTACCTGCACTGAAATTTGCAGCATCCAGGCAGATTGGTCTTCTGCATAAGTTCCACATTAATTCCGAGTTCTCATAATAATGGCAGAAAGATGGTCCAGTACAAATAGTAGTGGCAAAAAATGATCTAGTACGAATCAAAGCAATTAGCAGGTGATGAAAATTTTTATTTTCATTTTCAAACGTTCTGTGATTCATTTTGTGTAGACAAAACTTGTAAGAAATGTAATGGATGGCCTTGAAGGAAGTATTTATTGCCTCATGTAATACCTAGATGCTACTTATTAAACAACACTTGTATTACCACTATTTTACCTTTCTTCCCCTGTATCTTAACTCCCAGCAATCATGTTCAGAGAGCTACATGAAAATGAAGAGTGGAATTGTCAAGTGGATTAGATTTGATAGGAACAAAGACAGTGAAATTGGAATTTTTTCATAACTTATATTGGGTATGGTTATAGCAGTAGTGGTACTCCATTGAGTCTATTTCACCATCCTTTCAAATTTAGCACATATAAATATATATTAAGGGCATTAAAGAATATGAATATAGGAACTAAATAACTAAGTATAAGAAAGAACTCCTAAAAATTCAGCATACTTACATTATCTGTAAATAATCCTGGTTCTAGAAATTTTTATTACAAGATCATTAATTCCCCATTAAACAGTTATCCGTAGGCCTACTGATTCTATAAAGAGAATGTCAATGTCATTTACTCAAAAAAAAGTGTGCAGATTCAGTGACAGTGGATGTATTTTAGAATTCAGTACTTCCTATCAACTTGTTTTTTGAGAAGGAGCTGCTGATTTATAGACCATATATAGAACCACTAAAAAAACATCTACTTTGTTCCCCTTTTGGTATTACATATTAGAATATTTTATCAGTACTACTGCATTATTATTTCTTCAAACGAATTAGTGACTTAAACAACTGAAAAGGGCTGCAGTGCACTTCTGAACCAAAGAATAACTTTTCTGTTGCTAAAAGTGGAGGCTATTTTCTTACTATTTTTTTATTTTATTTTGGTTTTATGTCCCTGCTCTCTACAGTTTTCTGGAACAGTTGTGCATGGTTTCTAAAGCGTTGTTCTATATTCTTGTGCCTGCTGGTATGTAACTTTAATTTCTGTCCACTCAAAACATAGATAAACTTACTGGTTATTATAAATTTACTTTTTAGCAGAAAACATTTTAATTGTCCAAATTATTTTTAATGTAAGAATTGTTGAATCCACTTTCTACAGTATTCTCCTTCACCTAGGAATCAGGAACTGCTATGGACTGGATTTTTTCAAATATACCAAATGCCATTATTATTTCATACTTTTAACAATTAGTTGTCAAGTTAATGTTTTTAAAAATATGAAGGGTTGAGGGAGTCACATCATTTTTGATTGTTAGTAAAATACTCAAGTATACATGCATTCTTTGAGAAGAATTTGTTTAAACTTTTTACTGTTACCAATAATTTTGAGTAGTGATAGAGGAAGGAATGAGGTCAGTCTCTAAAATTATGTGGAAATTTCATGGGTTTTTGTAGTCAGTTAGTGGCAGAGGTTAAGAGAACTCTAATGATTTCTTTCCATCTGTTATGAAATTTAGGAAAGAATGCAAGTATTCACCATACGTGTATCAAAAATTAGACATGCAATGACACATTAGAATCACAGCTTTCTCTAGAAACATAGATATATTAATTAGATTCATACCTTTTTATAATTATTTTTATTATTAGGCAGTATGAACAGAAGTAATTGTTTTGCTGGATTTTCTCTAGAACTCTGAAATGTTAGCAGAAAAAAAACAGCTACACTGCAACTCGAGCGAGTTTATGCTTTCCACACAATGGCTTTGTCTCAGGCATTTTTGAGCATTCATTCCCTTTTAATTAATTAAGTTTTAATTTTCTTACCTTTTCCAAATAGGAAACCCCAGGCAGCATTTTCAAGAAATTTCATTTACTACATATTCTCTCTTACCAGCCCCATTCAGACTGAATAAAAGGCACAGAGAGGAGTTTGGATTTCATTAATTAATATAACCTCGAGTGCTGTTCATTGGAAGCTGGTTGATAATCTTTGCTAAAGCGCTATTTCAATACTATTTATGAACCACATTCTCTTTCATACATCCCTCTTCTCAAATCACAGTTTGGTATGAATTTATTTGAATGATGTCTATGGTCTCTGTGTGCCCTGGACTGTCATGCCTTGTCTTGAGCCAGGGACTTGGACAAGGTGACCTTCAGACGTCCCTTCCAACCTCAACCATTCTGTGATCTTGATAGTCAGGAGTAAGGCAGTAAAGGAGGAGCTGGCACCTTCTAATGGAGTTCCCACATTTATAGACATTTAATTCAGTAATGTGAATGAATACTCTTTACTCAATACTCTTTACTTAGTATTGAGTTAATTGTGGGCACATCCTTCCTTGCTCATGTATTACAAACAGCTTTATGATGCTGCCATGTCATCTGAAAAGTTTAGGATGAATATTTGGGATCCAGGCTGTTGTGAAAGAGCACTATGACATTGGGGTTTAAGTTTATGATAACCTCTGATAAGTGCCATTAACTTCAAATCAATATTCAAAGTGCACGGTACATTAACTTACAGTGATCCAAATGAATGATGCAATTTAAACATTTTTGCAAAATACATAGATAGATAAAACAGGTAATCTAGTTGTCTGAATAGCAAATTGGAGAGTCTTCATTCCTCATATCTATGGAGACACTCCCTAGATATGCCTTCCTGATTCAGTTGCCAGGAATTTAGTCTTGCTGCACATTTTTTACCTCAGGTTACAGACTGAGAGTAGGGGCTCTCTTGTTTGGAATATAGCCACTTAAGGAATCTTTCTGGACTTCTATGAGCTTGAATCCACTTTGCTCATTTCCCTCTTCTCTTGCTAAAGCACATGTTCTCTTCTAATTCCTCCAGAAAATAGCCTTGCAGACTGCTTTTTAAGATACAAAAGCTAGTTTGCCAAACTTATTTCACCTTTTGTACTTCATGTATCAACTTGACTTAACAGATTAAACCTCACCCTACACCGAACGCTTGTAGCTTTTAAATGTCTCCATCCACTGACCTATGTATTTCTTACCTATCTGTACTTCAGCAAGTGTGTCTGCTGAAGTATCTCACTTTGATTAATACCTGTAATTCATTATGATTGAAACTGGATACGATGGCCTCTGGGGGAAAATGGTTAGCATGTTATGAGGGTATGAGCATATTATATTCCAAAAATTCATCATTTAAAGGCATTAGCTTCACCATTTAGCAAGGCAGTGAATTCAGATTGTTTGACTAAATAGTCATTTCCAGCAGCATAGATATATTGGTGTTTAAAAGGCTTTGGGACCTCTGGAAAAGAAAACATGAGGCAGCCTAAAAAATATGAATTCCAAGTAATAACATCAGAGTTAGAAAAACCATAAATATTGGCATTAGGAATCAGGAAAGGGAATGGAAAAGAAAAAAAAAAATTTGGATGCTTTACAAAAATGCATTGCCATAATCCGAGGCTAGGTAATTCTGAGGCATGACAGATTCATGGCAGGTGCAATATCTGAATCATTTGAAATACTTAAAGCATGCTTTATTTGAGAAGACAAAAAACATCACGCAAACCAATAGCACAGTGAAAATCCATTGAAATAGAAATACCAGCTTATGAAGAATAGCAAATAATTATCTGTGTTCACATGCGCACTGTAGAACAAAACTCACCAAGAAATTAGGAAATCAAATGGACTGCAGAAGTCCACAAACTGTGATCATTCTTAGTGGTCGTCTGAGTAAGGAGTATTTCAGTTCGATTACACCTAACTTCATTATTTTACCCACTGGCTTTCATGCACTAATTTTTGAAAGTCACCTAGCAATTTGGCTCCTCCAGCCTTCATTTTTACTAACCTTTAATTTTGAAGGCATGTTTACACTTTATCACGCTCATACAATAATGCAGTATCTGACAAGCAGATAGATGAGCCAGCTGCAGTAAGGTACTATTTAAAAATATTTAAACTTCATTGCATTTTAAAAAGTCTTGAAATTCAGCAATAGTCCTGAAGAAGGCTGGAATCATCAGGAAATTTCAATGCTGATAGACTGACAGATGCTTCAGACTACAGCAGAGCCAATTTCATAGATCTGTATGTATGACATATATGACATTATGGCATTTTTCCTTTCAGTAGTCCCCTCTGTTGCAATTTCTGTACCATGGCTCAGGATGTTTCATAAGTCTACTTGAACATATTCATACACAAAGGAAAAATGATTGGGGTGCCTGAATGTTCTTCTGTTCTTAAAAGTGGTATCTCTTTCAAGTATTTTGCAAAAACAGCAACTACTTAGAACACCCATTCTTTCCTTTATTCTCACTCAGGTTTTGAACAAAGGCAGGATAGTCTATTCATGGAATCTATCAAACAAACCTGTTGTTCTAACTCGCTCAGCTACAAATATTTAGAAAAAGAGGAAAAGAATAGAATGACTTTCCTCAGCTTCCAGAAATCTGCAGCTTGCATGTTAGAATCTACTAGTCCTTCATCATTTTTTTTCCATGCTATGTCATGCACATTTGGAGTGTAGCAGTAGAGGGTGCTTTCAATCTCATTGTTTCTATTGGCCTACTTTTAGTATTTGTGTTGTAGTTACAGTTTCAGTTCCTGGTTTAGTGCATTTTTATAAGATACTGTACTTTTTATTTTAAAGTAAAAGGGGAGTAAGAAAAACTGTTAGCATCCGGCAACCACACCTTGATGCATTATAGCCCCCAGAGTCTTGGTATGGTGCATTAATTTTTCAGTTTGTAATTTGCCAGATGCATTTAATGGAACCAATTTTCATTACATCTGTTCTATGGTTCAAAGAGCTCTTTTAGTAGCCAAAGGGAGCCAGCTTCACACAGATTCAGAGAGAGTGCTAATGCACTGTATCTTGAAGTATTAGATAACTAGGGATGGTTTTATAGCAAACAGATTATTTTTTAGACAGGCAAATTCTATATTCATGACTTCCAAAAATAAAATTCAAATTTAAACTGCTTAAGTCTCTTCCTCAGAAACCATATATTGATTTTCATGTAATTTTCTTCATAATACTCTCAGATTAGTTATCTTTTTAAGCAATGATATATTTCTGTTTATTGGTAAAAGAAGACATAGTTATACCTAATACTGGTTTTAAAATAAGAATAGCTTAGTAAAGCTTCCTCATGAAATACTAAAAGACGTGAGGAATAATTTTTCTAATTTTCAGCTCTAAGACAAGATGGTTTATTATACAGAAACAAACTCACATTACCAGGACAACTGTACATGCTTTGCATAATTTTAATCTTCATAAAATGTGTAACAGTTGTATGGTATTAAATTCAAGATTTCACTTGACAGCAACTTTCAATGAAAAGGTTTTTCCTCATGGGCTGAAGAAAATTTGAAATGTTCTACTATACTTTGAAGTTCTAAAGCATCAGCCATATGAGAATTATAAAGCATTAATCCTGAAGAGTTTCCACCTGACAGTCATGAAATAGCATACCTGTGTGAAAAGTGACTCAGTTTTACTTCCTCAGGCAATACTTTCCTTTTTTTCTGCTACTTCAGAAATATCATGCATCATGTCATAGTGAAAAGATGGCCTTGGAATGACTGAATCTTTTTGAAATTACTGAAGTCTACAGTATCAATGTATTTATCTAAGACATTTCAATGACATTTTAAAAAGTTGTTTATACTAGGAGTTTTATTTTAGTTTGATAAGCCATGTGTGAAAGTTGTTCCAAAAGAGTAACCAAAACTTATTTTCACTGTGTTGTTCTAAACAGTTGCTGTTTGTTAAGATAAAATGGCAACAGAAGGAGCAAATCTATTAGCAAGTGTTCATATGCAATTTAAGAATATTAACTCCCAGCCACAAGTGAAATCAATCACAGGCTTGGCATGTGGCCTACATTTAGGTTTTACATTGGTCATTTTGTACCATCCACTTTTTTGTGCTTGGGCACCAAACATGATTTCTTTCTCTGCCTAAGAGGGAAAAGATATCCACAACAAGCAGTCCTCCAAGCATTCTAATCTTTTGTCTTCTCCCATTATATGGAAGCATAAGAAAATGAATCTTAGCTCTATTATGCACTCTGGCAAACAGCAGGACAGTGATGTTTCCCCCTTTGCTGTCTGTCCTGGTTTTAAGCTAATGACCACATTTACATTTTCTTGAGGTAAAAATGAATCCTTATAGTGGTGGTATTTTTTGTCACTGAGACTGACTGAAAGGGGAGTTGAATTTGAATTAGCCATTATGAGGTAAAAATGCGTGGAAGAAGGAAGGGGCTGAGGGATGAAGGAGGATATGCACTCCAGGTCTGCATTTCAACTTCAAGGTCTGCATTTCAACTTGGTGTCACAGAATTTATACACCAAGATGAACACAGAAAGAGCAAGAACAACCTCAGAAGGGAATTGAAGAGTTCTCAAGTATGTTCATATTGCATTAATTTTTATAGAGGAACACTTAATACTCACTTAAATTAAAATTCACAACAAAAGAAGCAGCTGAAGGTATCTGTAACCCTGTGCCACAACTGGAGACTTACAAAGTAGGAAAGGATTATAAAACATAATTATGTAAAATGAAGCTATTTGGGTTTTTCTGCAAACAAATGCGTCCTAATTTCTTTTCCATATTACTATACCTCCTATTTTCATTTCCTAAAGTAGTAATGGTTGGGGGGTTTGCCCAGCCGGTGCTGGCTGGGGTCTGAGGCTCAGACCCAAGAAGCTGTAGCAGAGGTGATCCCGTGAGGAACCGTCTGGAGAGGTGATCCCGTGAGGAACCGTCTGGAGAGGTGATCCCATGAGGAACCGTCTGGAGAGGTGATCCCGTGAGGGACCGTCTCCCAGGGGGTCGTGGCTTCTCTCAGCTCTCGGCCGGGGGTGCCTGCAGAGGTGCCTGGCTCAGCAGCCATCAGCTCTTAGTGATTCAGGGAGTGATTTCAGCTCTGCTCTGCAAGGCAAACCCCCATGGCCAGGCCCGGACAAAGAGAGGAGAGGTCCTTCTGGTGGTTCTGCAGAAGTCACTTTATTCTTGCATCTTCCGCGAAGGGGTGACCAGAGACAGATCCTCTGCTGACTCAGGGCAGAGGGGTCTCTTTTATGGGGGTACAGAGGTGGGTGTGCAAGGGTGGGAAACCAATGGGTATTAGGGTATTTTACATAGAGTTTCCTAGAGGATCATGGGTCTGTCTTCTCTCACCATAACCAAAAAGATTCTCTCTTTCCCAAAGAGGGGCCTGCAGGGGGATTGTGCGACCTCCTTATCTCCAGGCCTCCCTGCCAGGATAGGGGCTTGTCAGACCCTACAATTTCCTGGATACTGTTTTTTATATTTAGATGCATTTGAAATTAGGTGGTTTTATGCAATAAGGCTCATAGTATTTCCAATGTAAAGACACAAAAATAGCTGTAGGTGTAAATTTATGATTGAAATCACATTTCAAAATAATCCACTTATAGTGAGTAAGATATAGTAATTTGTAATGTTTGGGTTTTTTTTTTTTTCCATTTCTGCTACTAAACAGAACATGAGTACTTGGTAACATCAAAATTCTGACAACTTATTTTTGCTTGAGGTCTGCCTTTGCTACCAAAAAGCTCACCATATAGTTTTTGTCAGTATACAGTATAGGGGGTTTTTTTCATTTCCTGGCTGAGAACTGCTTTTTCTTCAGCCATTGAGAAGGTCCCAAGTAAAATTTTCCCTAGAGTTCATAACAGTTGAAAACAAAAATTAATTTTTAGCCAGGAAGCAAGAGGAAGCAACTACAGTGGGACGGCCTCTCTCATCTCAACTTTTAAAATGCAACTAGTGAAACCAAAAGCTGATGGACCAGAATTTGTGCACCAGTACATTAAAACTGACAGATTTCAGTCCGTAGATTCAACTTCACCTAATGTCACATCCTAGAAACATTTTATTTTAAAGAAAAAAAATCCCTCTAAGAACATCTCATTAAAACAAATTCCAATATAAAACCTTCTTTTCCTAAAAAAAAATTTGTTAATAGTGTTCAAATTGCATTTAGTCATTTTCCTGCACTTTATGTAAGCAGGGATGACCTTTGATACTCAACAGGTGATGAAGTTAAATATTGCATTTAGTGATACATGAGTATTTTTAGGAGTCTGGATGAGAAAACATGAAAAGAATAGAAAGGTATGGATATTTTCTCTAGGTAGTACTGCTTAATGCTAGGAAAAGTTAGATGATCCATATACATAAATAAACTGAGACTAAGGACTGAAAATACTCCTGAGGGACTACTCTGTAAAGCACATGAAACCTCCTTGCTTTTGTTTTACTGTTTTGTCTTTTGTTGTCTTCTGAGTTTGCCTCATGTCTGTAGAAATATTCCTGTTTAATTTATGAGTGAGAAAAAGTAACATCATCCAGAGTGAACTTCTATAGTCTAGTGGAGAGCACACCTTGCTCACTTTGGCATTTGTGATGTGATGCTTCTTTATGTGCTTAGGTTACTTTTTCAAAACATACCTTCTAAATGTACATATCTTTCCAAAATACAATGCTGCCTTCCTTGTAATACATGGCCTTATGCTACTCATGGCTTAGTCTCAATATGGGTTTCCTTGGCCTATCTTTTGATTTTAATTGAACTCCTGTGATTTAAAATATGGAACAAGGCTGTTGTCAAAATAAAGACAGTGAAAGTTGAAAGAAATAAATAAAAATAACTTACGTGCTTATCTGATGGTATTAACAAATCAAACACTTGCAATAGTTTTTTACTGATGGATACTTTAAATTTAGTATCTTTTTATCATTAACTGGACTCAGGGCCATAATGTAAGGTGCTAGATACAACCAAGTATTTAGGAACCTCCAAGGCAAACCTGAATTTTAAATTCTTCTTCCTCTCTTCTGCAGCAATGCAAACTCCTAACATACATCATCATGTTTTTTTCTGTCTGCCTTTTCTTTCTAGCCCCATCCATTACATTCTCCAACATATAGATAGCTTTGATGGCAGGAACAGGACTACAGAAAAGCAGATTTGAGATTTTTGGGCTCTAAATTAAACATCCAGATTATCATATATTGATTATTACACTAGGCTTTTTGTAAATGACGTGAGGAAGGGGTGTGGGGTGGACAGATGGAAGCACTGTTTATCGCCTTTGTGGCAGACCACAGGATTTTTTATATTTTCTGGTTTGACCAGTTCACTAGTTTGAAGTCTTTAAAGACTGACCTAAATTCTGCAGTTAGTCAAGAGGGGTCACAAAATAAGTACTGACATTTTCACTACAGGCTATGTTCTAGGTTTATATAAAAAAATGCACAACGTATATTTGCATTCAGTAGCATTTTGGCACTTTTGTGTATCCATGACATGTCAGAAAATTGTAACTGTAATTTTGGAACTAAAATGCACGTTTCAACTCTCATCCCACTTGAGGTGCCTAGACTTCTTCACTTTGCCAAAGCTTAATATATTGTCATTGTGGAGATTAAAAAAAATGCTCAAATGAATGTGTTCTAGAGTTATAGAGTATATAGCACCTATGCTCTACATTTAATAAAGAGTCAGATCTGATATAAGTTTGTAGTGCAATTAAACCAACATTTTGACTCAAATTCTTTTGGATATGTGTTAGTGATAAAAATGCTCATGCTAAGTGATCCACATATCTATCAGATATGATTGTGACAGGAGTATGCTTACTTCTAAAAGATTCTTTTGTTGCTTTTCAGCCCTTTCCTCAACATTGGTCTTTATTTTCTTCTAAGAACTTATAATCACTTTCAGCTTGAAACTGTACAGGCATTTTGCTATTGTACTGTGTGTGCAATGATCCTGATTGGCTCAGAAAGAGCCTGACAGTCTACTAGCAAATACTAAATTAGGCACAGACCTCTTCAGCAGGAGCTGCATGACCTTTGTATTTTTTAGCTAGAAACCAAATGTCTAATCAGTAATCTGTGTGTGTTTGAGCCTGCTATGTTTTCAGATCAATACTTTTTTACGTTCATAATTCTGTGACAGATCTGCAACATGACATCATTATGCCATGTGATTGATTTTGATCTTATGTAATACTATGAGGAAGATTGTTTTACATGCATCACTAACATCAAATTTTAAGCCTCTCTCAGTTTATTTTTCTAAAAAGTTTCTTGAGAAAGAACTTTACTTAGTTTTGCATGCTCTGTTTTATATAATCAATATAATTTAGTATTTTTACTTTTGTTTAGGTTGATCTTGAAAAGATTTCATTATCCCAGCAATTTCCTAGGCATTGAAAGCAGATGCACTATTCCTAAATAGTTTTTGCTTTTTTTCCCCAACAGCACATACATTCATGTACCATTTACTCTTCTGATACTTCATGTAACTGCTGAACATTAGGACACTGCTAAAGTTTTTTAGCACAATAGGTTGAATTTATTGGTTCTGCTATTTTTAATATATTTTGGTAGTACAAAGTCTTTAATGTACTGTCACTTTCAAGGCTTTCTCATTACTCCTTTTCTACAATTACTAGACTCTATTTTCCATTATGATTTTCAGTTGGGACTGAAACAAAAGCTTTCTTTCAGAAATCCTTCTCCCATTTAGTGAGTTACTTTCCCTATTTCATCTTAGCTTTTATTGTGCTCCCCTTGCTCTTTGTCTGCCCAAATGCAGCCTGGTCCCCCTGCATTTCTTTTGGAATACACTCTTTTGTACCTTATTTGATACAGTAGTTGACTTTTGTTAGAGGATATGGTCTTATGTAAATACTCTTTGGTTATCTGTGTTTCTTTTCTGACTTTAATTTCTTTGCTGTTTCAAGCTGGTCTGCCAGCACAGAGACCACATTATAAAGTCCTTAAGGCGAGATTGTGCCTGATTTATGACTAGGAAGTACATCATAGATGCTACTGTAACTAGCTGCTGTTTGTGTTTCCTTTCTGCATATGAAATAAAGTACATTTTTCAGCAATGTCCAAGAGACCTGGCAAAATTACGACCATGAATTTCTCTTTAAATTTTTTCATAAAAAATTTAAATTTTCATGAGCATATTTAAATGACAATGAAAGCAGTCATCTTTCTATATTTTTATTTATTATTAGTATATTTGTCTATAAACAACTATAATAATTATGACCAAATATGCAACAAATTCACTTCTGCATAGTAATACCCTGAGAATCTTATTGACTTCAGGCAGTTAAAATTGTATGACAGCCCAGAATCTGGCCAATTAAAAATTAATTAGATTACTGTTAATAAAGTTGAATAATGTTTCATATAAGGAATGCTGAAATTAAAAAAAAAAAAAAGAATCATTGTATTGTTTAAAAAAAATTAAATTCCCTCCTAATTCAGAACACAATATGCAAGTGTTGCTTTGCAATATTTTAGTTCAGTTAAATGTGTCCTTAAGAAAAACAAACATCCTAATCTATTATTTCATTGCAGAGTAAATTTTAATGAGTGAAATTTCACTATTGATTAAAATCCATTTTCTAAAGTGTATTTTTTCTTTTCTGGAGGATGACTGCCTTTGTAATAGGCATGTTTAGGTTTAAAATTATTATTGCTCCTACCTCAGTTACTGTTTAGTGTATATTAGAAGAATATTTAAATTAAATTTGAAGAATTATTCTTTATTTTTAATATATTAACTAAGCTATATATTTGAAGTATTTCTAAAATTGTTAAACCACTTCCCTACAGCAAGAAGTAGCTTCCCCATATAGTATATTTTAATTATATCATCCACATTTTTATGTATTTATGTCAGCTGAAAATTACCAAGTATTTGGACTTCACACAATGCTAAAAAAAATGCCAGACTCATATTTTTTGCCATACTGACTCAAGACACTTGTGTATGTGTTTTGAGATTTATCCTTAACATGAGCTATCGCACATTCTTTTCCCAACAAGCAAATATATATATACATATACATGCATGATAATATATATTATATATGTGTTTGTGTTATATATAAATATATAATACATATCTATCTGTCTATAAAATATAGATATCTCTTTATTTTGATAGAATTACATCATGGTGTTTGAAGCAATGCATTCTGCAATTGAGATCAAAGAGGTGTGCAAGGGAAAGCTTTTACACCATCTAGAAAAGAGGAATATTCAACTCTGCAGCCAAAGTCCATAAATTTCCCACATTTTTCTGTTTTCATTGTAAGGGGTACTGTTTTTAAGAGTCATAAAGGAGAGAAACAAAGTGAAACTCTGTTTCAAATTTGTGTCTGTGTTACAGTTAAGACAAGTTTTTCATTCTAGGTAAACCAGAAAGCATTAAGGATAACTGTCTTCAGTTGCTTTCATTTCTTTCCTTGTAATTTATTAGGATTTTGAGTTGTTTAGCCACAAGTTGTCTAGTCCAATTTATTTAAACCAAGACAGATAATAACTACTTGAGAAAGATATTTTATTACATATTCTATATGTAGAACAGACCATTCTATATTCTATTCTCTGAATGATGTAGATATCCAAATTATAAATGATCCTATCATATGAAAAGTATTTGATTTTATTATTAGTTTAAATGTAGGACTAAATATTTACATATCAATGTTAAATTCTTGGTATTGGCAGTTGCAAGTGCTTTGACGTCACTGTGATGAGGTTACATGAATCTTGCATTTGGTTTATGTTTTTCTGACATAACGTATTATACTGGCATCATAAGACACTATGGGATTGGACAATACAAAATAAGCAACAAGATAAAAAGAAGGGTAGTTTTATGAGGAAAGACAAAAGCAGGTAATAAGAGAACTGAAAAATATCTTGATATTTCTAGTCTATTTTTCACTACCATATCTACTTATATATCCAGATACTAATTTTACTTACACAGTGAAGAAAGAGATGAAATAGATGCAAAGGCTGAGGTAAAAGAGAAAATAAAGCAGGATGAGCCTCAAGACAGATGCACACCTTATTTTGAGAGCTATTGGGAGAAGAAGAATATGATATGATATGATATGATATAACAAGGCATCACCAAAAAAAAGTGAGGGCAATTGGCATGGGAAAGAATATAAGGGGAAGACATATCTGTAACACCTACATGTTCCATAAATTTCAGCATCTGTTTTCTGAGATTGATGAGACAGAAGGATTTCCTCTACTATACTAAAACACAAGTTCCTCTTATACCAGCACAGTAACAAGATTCAGGAGCTAATGGAAGGACTGCTCCAGAAGGCACCTAAGTAGTCCTGAAAATGCCCAAAAAAAGAGTCTTTAGAATTTAAACTCTCAATCAGTAATATTTAGAATTTCTAAAAATAATTCTTACTGGATGTGATTTGTTCCAGCTGAAAGCTGCTCATATTTGTTCAATGCTGGTGAAGTTTGTTGCTATTGAAGGCTCACAGATTTTCTTGATTGCCTGCTTTAAATCCTGCAGCTCATATGCCTGCAAGAGGTACACTGTAAGGAGTCTCAAGGATTTGTTTGGTAAATCTGCTCAGTTGCCTTGGTAGGTGATAGGTAATTGCCTGTCAATATCAGTGCCAGCATCTTACTGATTGAAATTAATCTTTATGTATAGCTCTTTCTAAAATTCAGTATCATAATTATCAACAGTGCCCTTTCCCATTATTTTCCCAAAAGATGGTATTATTTTTATATTTTCTTTGGCATTGTATTGAACGCTCTTTAAAGGCCATTGCCATTCTCAATTATACCTTTCAACTAGAACTTGGAGAAAAATGTGAACAGATCTTTAAAAATGGCATTCCAGGCATTTGGGATGAAAACTTACATTTGTTTTTTTGTTTTTTTTTTATTTAATCTTCAGAAACAGGTTTTTCTGTTTCTACAGACTATAGCAGGTAGTTACTTAAGAAGAACATGTTTATACTACTTAGATTGCAAAATCTGGGCTAAAACACAGAGATTTTGTAAAAATCATAGGATTCAAAAGGAGTCTTCTTTTGAAAGACGCATAAGAGCAATACTTGTATGGAATTTCCTAGTCATTAAGAGAATAATGGCTACTCACATTTCCCAAATGCAGTCATCCAGTGTTTAGAGAAATCTTTATGAAGAAAATGACCAGACAAAAAAGTCCTTCTCTTGTAAGTGCAGGCACTTAATTGACTGCTCTGATCATTAAAATAAATTAGACTGCATTCTCCACAACTCCCCATGGAACTTTTATCTCAAGAGAGAATTGTAAAACAATTCACTGTTGCAATGCAAAACAGAAAACCATGTTTTCTATACAGTAGCTGTGCCAAAGCATACACATTTCTTTTTTCCATTGTCTTTACTCTGTCGTCCCTTAAACCAGATTACTTAAACTGTGTTCACTTCTTTTCTCTCTCTCACTCCTCCCTTTTTGACACGACAGACTTCAATGTCTGCTTCAGTCCTGCTACAGTATTTTTGAAGTTTCAGCAAAATATGATTAATCAAAGTGGTCTAACTTCTTTCATGTGTTTTAAGAACCATAGCTGGAGGTATCAGTTCTAGTAAACATTGCTTCCAAGATGCCACATCTTTTGTGACTGTTTAATTAATTTGGCATTCCACATGCTATTGTTGTATTTTTTCTGCTCAGAGTCTGTTAGTAATACATTATAAATCATTTTGTCATCACAGAAAGCACCATCAAGCAACTGTTGAGGTAACTCCTTTACTTCTGTTGGAATTTTTATGTTTTCTTTTTAAACTTATAATCAAAGATTCCACGTCTCCAGTTTTCTTTAATTTTCTAAGGTGATCTTAAAAGCTTTCTATTCACTTTCTAGGTGCTATTTAAATCTTAGAAAAGTGTGTCTTGAAGGTATCTCAAAAGGTCATTTAATCTTCTGCCAAAGGCAGAATCTGCTCTGCTTATGTCATTCTTGTCAAACATTTTTTTAATCTGCTTTTAAAGACCTCTAACCTCTTCAGACAATTTTTTATGATGCCTTCCTATAATCATAGTTTGAAGGTTTTTTGATAGTGTACAACTTGAGTCTTTCTTGTTACAGTTTAAATTCAGTAAATCTTACCTTATTCAAGAATACAAAGAATATTTCTTTTCCCCTAATTCATGTATCCTTTAGCAGTCTTTTTGTTTTCCTAAATCCATGCTTCCAGTAATTTTTTGAGTTGTATCTTCCTCAAGGCTCCATTCCTAAAATTTGACCCTGTAAGCACATGGTGTTTTGCCAGTGACAGAGAGAATGGAAGACTGATTTCATATGTCTTGCAAGCTACCTTTTATTGTAGTTCCCAATCTGATTGCTTTTTTCATAGCACTAAAATGTATGTTGACTTATGTGAATGTGTGATCCTCAGTGACCCCATATTCCCTTCTATATAATTATCAACAAGGTAATCCATGTCATGCAGTTGGTCATTCTTACCTGAGTGCTATATCCTCAATCAAAGGATTTGATCAGCTACTTGATCTCATTGTCTCTGCTCTGAGAATAATAAAAAACTGTAATAATGAACAGACATGTGATCAGCTTAATATTTCATCACAGAACTTCTGAAAAAGTATAATCTTACAATTTCAGCCACTGCCATGTTTGTAATTTACAGATAGTTCTGGAAACTGTGTTCTGTAACATTTGTGAGTAATTTCTGCCGGTTTTCAGACATTCAAGGTTTCACTGAGAGTTGTAAATAGCTATGTATATCCGTGTATATATATATATATATATACACACACACTATCATTGTTTATTAGATCCTTGTCCTACAGAAGTTACTTTAAAAAGAAGCAGAAAAAATGATAGTGTTGACATGTTGTCAGATTTCTTAAAAGACTGATTATCAAGCATAAACACCAACTTCTTTTTCTTTTCATAATTTAATTCTTTTTCTCTTCATTGCAGCTCTTTTTGGGTTTTTTTTAGATTTATTAGTTTACTCTTTAAAATGTATCTACTAATTTTTGTACATTTTATAAAAAGAGAATGTTTCCTTGTATTGTTGCAAATTAATTACAAGAGGAATTAAACATGGAATATGCAAAGACAAAAACCCCACAGATCTCTATGGTTATGTGAAAATGATAATCATAGGAATACTGAAGTGTGCTTTTCAGTGGCACAGTTATTATTTTTTTAACTAAGTATCTTTTAAGACTTGTTACATACTGTGGAGATCAATGAGTAGCTTTAAGATACTCCTTCTCCTTCCCTGTCTTCATAAACTTCATCTTGTGGCAAAGATCTCAATTAAAGAGTTTTATCATTTTCATTAAGAAAGAGAAAGAATTATTCATCTTGGATTCTTTAAAGATATAACACTGCATTTTACTGTAATTTAGCCTCCTAAATAATTATGTCATGGTTTTGGTTTTGTGGCTCTAAAGTAAGTTGTAATACAAAACAATTTATTACAGTTTTGGCTGTGATCTGTTCTCAGTTTAAAATAATTCTTCTCATCTCCCAAATGCAAACTCTTCTAGGTTGACATAAACCAGTGAAGCCAGGAAAGTAACGTTATTTTTAGGAAAATAGGCTCGGGGGCTTGTGTTCAACATGCATACAAAGAGCTGTTAAAGTTCCTTAGGCTATATTCAGCCACACAAAGGTGTGCCTGATGTTGAACAGTTTACTTTGGCCCTATCAACATGAAGTTCTGGATTTAAAATATGACATTTCAGGAGTGGATCTTGCATGTATCTCTTCAAATTCAGCAGATTTTTCTCTGGAGACTTACTTAGTAGCCTGCCACTTATAAAAGTGTGGTTATTCCAATAGTGTATTTATCTGAAAACCTATAGTTGTTTAAATATAATTGTTTTCATTACATGAGTTAAAAAAACATGTGCTTGACAGAATTTAAGATTGGTGCATGTGATGCAAGTGTCTGTGTTTTATCCCAGCTATGGGTTTCCTCTCAGCAAAAAAGGGGAGCATCATTTGCCTCTCTTCTTCCTTTTTTCCCTCACTTACTTTTTCTTTCCCAGCTTCCATACTGTAATTGTCTGCCCTTTTGTTAACTGCAGTATTTCTTTGATTCTTCTCTGAGCCACTGAACACTTTAAAAAGGCAGAAAATTACCCAGGTTGAGTTTTGCTGCCATTTTAGCAAGTGCTACTTGCCTTCAGAGGGGCTCAATGCTAACAAGGTACTGAAGAGGGTGGAATAAAGGAACAACTTTTAATGACCATGAGTTGTTCAGTTGGTTCAGCAGCTTTTTTTGTAGCTGTTGTCTTCCTAAGCTGAATAACAATACTGCTTGTCCCTGCGAGTCTTGTTTTCCATAAATGATCATGTCTTCAAAATGATGATTGGCAAAAGGCAACTTTTGTCTAACCTGTAAATCATTCATCCCTAATACATACTAGTCAAGATGTACTTTTTTGTTGTCACTAACAAGATAACATAATCAAATAATCAACTAGAAGAAGTCATCAGCTACAAATAATGACTTAGCACTAGCAAATGAAAGTTACTCCTTTTTATACAACACACTTTCTTTCTGGAAATTGAAGCACAGGCAGCCCCTGAATTTATTTGCACAAACATGCAAGGTACATTCCCAAAACACACACCGCTCAAATTTGCACTTAATTCAAAGTTATGACTAAAATTAACATTGATTAGGAGTTTTTTTTTTACTAAGTGGATCTTGGCAGTTGGGTTTGTTTTTCCATGTCTTTTGCCTTTTGGTGGACCTTTTTACTTTCTTTTTTGAGTTGTTTGTTTAGCTTAACTTTTTCTCTTATTTCCTCTGTTCTTCAGATGTTTGAGATTTTTTGTTTATTTGTGCATTTTTATGTGGATTTTTAGTTCTTTATGGGATGGCTACTCTTGTTTGGCTTTATATTTGTTCTGATTACTTTTTATTATGCTAGTCTAAATTTCAGGTTGCTACTGCTATCTTCTAGGGATTTCTGCAGCTAATAAGTTTTCTTACTTTAAACAGCTGATACATGTAAAATTTGATGTCCATTTTCAAAACAGAGGCATCTCTTTTTGATTTAATGACAAATGACTGTCAATTTTTTTTCTGTGATCTCACTCTCAAGGAATTGTTAATAACAAGGAATTGCCACATCATACATCTGACACACGTCAATAATAATGGTAAAGGAGATAAATGTTTATCACTGTAATCATTCAACGTCCAGCAGGAAAAAAAAATTGTATTTAAGTGGTATTTGTTATTAATACCAGTATAAAAGACATTGCCATGGTGACAAAATAGTCATTTTGGCTGGGACTAAAACACATTTTTTTTGTATGGTACACAAAATAACTGTAAATAAAGCACAAAATGAGCCAGTTTTCCAGATTTCAATGCAAAATAAGGTGTTATAGACCAGCTGCTTTTTAGCTTTCTTTAGATATAGCAAACTTTTTTAAGGATGAATACTTTTTAGAAGAAATGTAAATATGCACTATAAATCTGTAGGTATTACCATATAGAATTAATGCAAGAGGTTATTCATCAAAATGGGCTTCTTTCAAATGGCCATCCTCCATACTGCAATGACAATTATCAGTCTTTGGTGAACATCAAAGAAATAAAGCACAGAAGACAAGCACTGTAGATCAAAGAAGGGAAAACATATCTTTCAAAACAAGCACTTGACAGAAATAATGAATATTTGAACTTGAAGACTAAATTAGAGTATTGAGTTTAACTTAATGGTTACTGACTTGCATTGTTATATAAGATCAAGATTTTGTAGTTGTTTTGAATTCCTACACTCTTGGCAGACTCTGCTGAAAGTTACCATAAAAATGTTATTCTCTCTCTCTAAAAATTAGCTGATATTGCTCACAAATTTTCTTCTCCCATAAAAAGCAACATAATTTCATGTAGATAGGGGTGAGAAATGACTTTTGCTTTGGGAAAAATTGCAGTTTAAGAGGTAGTGGAAAAGCTCAAGACTTCACTTAAAATAAATCAGCATTCTAAGTTTATGGCTCAGAGCAGTGAAAACTTTCTGCGATACATTTCATACCTTGGCAATAGATTCATTTTGGTTTTTGAACAGGTTTTTCAGATCTGTCTAAAAAGTACACAGAAGGGAACTTTCACATACGATCATATGTGTAAGCTGGATGAATCGGAACAGTCCACAGTTCTACAGAATTTATCTTGTTTGATGTGACCACAAGGGAAAAAAAATCTATAATTCTAGACTAGGTAGATATACCTGTGATATTTAGATTTATGAAACTTGCAACATAACAGCTATTGTTTATGCCGCAGTTGAATCTGGTGAAGGATGTCAAATGCCATGAGAAGGGTTTCTACAGGTACATAAGCAGCAAAAGGAAGACAAGAGAAATCAGGAGCCTGATGATGATTGGGGCAGGGACACTGGTGATAGAGGGTATAGAGAAGGTTGAAGTACTGAATGCCTTCTTTCTCTCAGTCTTTACTTGTAAAAAAGCCTTCAGAAATACCTGCTGGAAGCCAGGGGGTAAATCTGAAGTGGGAAAAGTGTACCCATAGTGGAAGAGTATCAGCTTAAGGAATACTTAAATAATCTGGACATACATAAGTCCTTGAGCAGTAATGGGAGGCATCCAATAAAGCTGATGGAGGCAGCCGTCATTGTCCTTGCAAGTCATCATTAATTCACAACAGGAAGTCAGATATTATCAGCCTGATAACCTTCTATGGTGGAGTGTCTGGCTTGGTGGATGAAGGGAGAGGAGTGGATTTTCTCTATTTTGATTTCAGTAAGTCATTCGACATTGTATCCCATAACATCTTAATAAAGAAGCTGTGGAAGTGTGGGCTGGATGAGCAGAAAGTGGGAGGGAGTTAAGAATGAGTGACTAGTCAAGCCCAGAGGGTTGTGAGCAGTGTCTGAAGTCTAGCTGGAGATCAGGTGTATCCCATGGGTCAATACTGAATCCAATCCAGTTCATGGTCTGGATGATTGGTTAACTGCAAATGAACAGTAAAATCTTTCCTTTAATTCATTACTTTTTTCATCTTACTATATTTGGACAAATACTGTTTTGTGCTTATTTAGCTTTCTGATACAATGGAGGCCATAAAGTTAAGAAAAATATCATTTATTGTCTTTTGATTCAGATGTCTTATGTCATCTATAAAGGCTAAGATGGGAAAGCAAACATATTTGACAAACTACTTCCAGATAATCAAGAGCAAAGACAACAGAAACTTGACTGCTGCCTAAAATATTGGAGATTATTCTTAGGCTTTAAAGATTCACTTTTATTTTTAGAGGTATATGTTTTTTCCCTTTCCTTTTACTTTTTCCCTTTTCCTTTCTTTTTTTTCCTTTATTGTGTGGTTGTACAGTGATTTTGCTTGAGCTCATAATGAAGTGCTTTTGATCAGGTCTACTGGTTGAATCTTTAAATGCAAAACTTGTGATAAGAATAAACTTCAAGGTCTCAGAATGCACTTATCAGATCTACTGTATGAATAAGTGTCAGGTCCCAGAGCAGATTGCATAAATCTTTCTGGTTGAGCTTGGTGAGTGCAAAGCTTAATACCCACAAGCTTGCAATCTTTTTGAAGGTGATTATAATTCAGCACCAACTTTGCATCCTGGTTGAAGGAACCCCTTGAACACAAAGTATGTTTCATACTTGTGTGCTTGTGATCAAAATACCCAAAAGGTTGCCGGTCTTGCAATTCTTAAACCTGCAAAATGATGTTAAAATGTGACACTCACTCAACTAAGCTGTAAATTCAGTTATTGTAGATTGAAGGTGCAGTTCTACCTTATATGCCAAAAAATTAATTTCAGTCATGGTTTTGTTTTTTGGGTTTTTTTTTAACCATAATCCATGGTGCAGCATAACTCAGAGATTTACTGGAAGTTTATAAATGGTATGTTTAAGATTTCTTTTTAAAATTTCCTGTGATAAGAAAAAATGAAATAGCTGGACCAGAGAGATACATTGATGTAACAGCCACTTATAAAAAAAAAATTAGACTGAAACAGTAGACACTTTAGCCACACTGCTGTGCTGGTTAAAACACGATATTCAGGAATAATTATGGGGAAAACACTGAAATCATTTTTCAGGTACTTTTTTCTTTTCCCTTTTTATTTTACATGCAAAGAGCATAATCATTTTGCTGTGGAGTTGCAGGCAGCCAAGGCTCCTTTCCATGGAAATAAGACGCTCACTTGACAGTAGTGTCCTTAGAAATGTGAACTGAGATTCTGCACTCTGGTGAGTTAGTAGTTCCTAAGGTCACACAGAGCAGCAGATCTGTAGGTGCTTGCTGTTTCTGAACAATCTGTGGAATGAGACATGATTCTTTTGCATAGCTGTATTGGCTCTGAATATCTAAATTCTGCCTGAACAACACTTTATTTTACCCAATATTTGTCTTTGGTTTCTCATCTAGTCAGTTAATGAGATCAGAATCTCATGTATTTCCCTATTTCCCATTTCTGTATAATGTTGCTGCTTCCTCTGTGGTGACTTTAGATGCTATTGTTTATGATAAATCTTATTATCAGCTTTATCACCAGGTTTTGAAGAGTCTGTCAAAACATTAGGAAAAGAAACATTAGCAATATGATCTGAAACTGCATTCCCTTTTGAAACACTTGGCACTTTACATCACAAAGTTAGTAGTACACTCTGTTTATTTTCATAAATATTTTTGAAACATCTCATCCTTTGAGAATGGCCATCAGTATATTTTTTTCCCCAGCTGGAGGTGGTGTCAGTAAAAGCATAGCACATTTACAGATAGTGACAAGTTCTTGACTGACTGTAGCCAGCAAGTGGTGCTTATGAATTCAACAGTCAAACTCTTTTCCTGAGAGACTATGCTTTTGCTTTACAAGGTCCAGCTTCTACTGACTTAGTGATCAATTTGATATCTTGTTTCAAAAACTCTGTTTTGAGCAGGTACGTTAGACAACATCAAACTAGCCCCCTCCAAGAAAACTTGTTATGTATGAATATCCTTGACCTTATGTGAGATGTTATGGATCTGGTTCAGGTAGCATTTTTGTCGTGTTGTGAGGGCAAAATTGTAGTTGAACTTAAAATTCCTGCTGGTTCTTGGACTATTTTACTGAGAAAAACAGAGGGGAAGGCAAAAGATGATAAATCCCACTGCTTGTAGATCCTAGGTCCTTAAAGCATACAGATTGGTTTGGCTTTGGTTTTTGTGGGGCCGTTTGTTTTGGTTTGGGGTTCTTTTTAATAAATGGAATTTTCCCATGTTTTATAAAAAAATTTTGTAGCAAAATGCACTCTTCATTCCCATCTAACAGATAAATTTTTTGACTAGCATTTGGCCTTACAATAGCTGAATCTAACAGATCAATGAATAAAATCCACAGTATGCACAGATGAAAATCCATACGGATTCACCTGCATGTTACCAAATTAACACCTGTTTACCATAATCCTTCACCACAATTGTCACTTATCTAACTACATATGTCCCCTTTTTGCTATCTCTGTGAATTTGTCTGCCTTCTTTAAGATACCTTGAATGATAACAGTGATTTCAGCTGGAGTGTTTATCTCAAAAGATGCTTTTCAATTCTATTTAGCATTTAAAAAAAAATCTTTTCAGTGATCCTGATTCCTATACTTAGACTGTATTTATTTTAAGGAGGAACCAGATTTATTATCTGATTGAACACAAAAATGCCAGGAACAGTGTTTCCCTCCAGTATCAGTGATGATACACATCTGTCTAAATTTATATGTAAGAGAAAAATGTATGTTTATGTCTGGTGTACTGGTATGCACAGATATATATATATATATATATATATTTCTGTGGCAGTCCTTCTGTCCTGATTTTGGTAGGCTTAAGATACCACTTTAGGTAAAAGTGATCAGTTGGAACCATCAGGACTGGATTTTGAATATCTAAGTTAATAGAGAATCTTCAGTGACTATATGTTGCAGTGGACCCTGCTAGGCTCCCCGCCCGGGTCCCTGCCATGTGACTCTGAGATAGCTGGGTCTGTCTGATGTTCCAGCAGCCCGGGCTCTGATCTGGTTGGTTGTTTATCCCAGCTCCGCCCCTGGTATCCCCTTTCCCCTCTCTGTGATAAAACCAGCAGGACGGAAAGCCCCGCCCTCTTACCTCGCTGACTCTGCCCAGGTCGGGTCCTCTGTCGCCCCCCAGGACAGAGGGAATAAATGACTTAACATCATAAAGGAGGTTTGAGCTCTATTTCTCTTCTCAACTTCAGCTTCTGGTGAGTAGCTGTCACTGGCACTGGCTTAAGTGGGGCTGCACAGCCAAGGAATATTTAGGTTGGTTGTAAATGGTTTAAGATATTCCAAGACATAAAGAGGCAAGCTCACCACAGAAATTAAGCAATGGACAAGCTAATCAATTACCAGAACTATAGTAAATATTTTTTCACTCTGCTGGAGCAAAGTATTTTTATGTAGCTGTTACATTCAAATGTGAATGTTAGTAAAAATTGCACTTTTTTATGACAATATGGGAATAAAATCCCTTTCGTGATTTCCATATATTTGGTCCATAGCAAAACAAAATAGCTTATAAAAATAATCACTGTGACTGCAAATATGGGTTGATATCTGTACGAATCCATAACATATTTTACTAAAATTGTATTGGGTTAAATTGAAATCAACTCATAATGTTTTAATAGGTTTGACTCTTAAAAAATAAGGAAAATTATAAAGCTTTTGACTTTTAAGACACAAAGATAGACACTGTCAATATGCCTAAAACTTGGATTTTAAAATAATTTAAAAGACATGCGGATGAGTATAGTAAAAGTGTTACATATTATTTGGTTTTGTTGGAAGATTAGGATATAACGAATTTTTGAGTAAATTCTCCTGCTTCTTTTTGATGGCTTGAAAATGATGATTACTAGTAATGACATCGAAAAAATGGATTGGAACCAGTCAGACAGCCATTCTAATAAGCACACGGGTCTAAGGCTTCCTATAAGTCGATTTCTTGTGACAAGTTATAAACATGACTTAACGTGGCAGACCTTGATGATATCAAGAACAAAGACTGTGTAATCTGATTGTTGTGAACAGGTCCACATGCCTTTGTAGCAATACTGAAGCAGCGGGCATCAAGGAATGTTCAATTAGCATATCAACCTGAAGGATCCTTCATATATATCTCTGCTTCTTATTATCCAATATAGAGCATGCTCACTCTATTTTCTGTGATTACTCTAAGTGATTTATTTCCTACAGATGCACAGTGAGCTCCACTTCTGAATTAATTACTGTATCTATATATGTGTGTTGTCTCTACAAAAACAATGTTGTTGGTCAAAAATTACAGGAGTCCTGAAGTTTTCTTTAATCGGAAATTAATACCTGGTGTTGTTTTATTCACCCCAGAAAACAGATGGAACAAGACAATGACTTATACAAACTGAAGTTCTCAATATTTAGGCTTTAGTGAAAGTACAGGCAGCATAAAGTCTAGGGGTAGGAATCCGGAGCTGAGAATACAGTATCACTAACCCCAGAATTCAAGTTGTCATCTTTAACCTTGACAAAGTAAACATGATCTCACCATTACCTGTTCTCCCCTACTTTGTCCTGTTTCTATTTTTGAGGTATGTAAACTTTAATGGCAGTAAAGAACATTTTCCTTTGATTACAAGCATAGGTGTCTTTCTCCTTCCAGCACCTAGTGAGCATTGTGTTTTAGGAATGGTACTTTGGGAAGTACCTGTGCCCCCGCTGAGACTCTCCTAACCATGTGCTGCTCTGTTGCTCCCTGCTTTCCCTTTGCCCTTCCCCCTGTGGCAGCCTGGAGAGAAGACTTGGAGGTCCAGAAGGTAAAGATCACAGGTTGAGATAAGGACAATATTTTGGAAACAGCGGTGAAACAGGAAAACACCTAATAACAGCAGCAGTACTGATGACAGAGAATACCAGAAAGAACAGATTCACAGGAAGCCCAGGACAATACACAAAACCAGACAGCTTCCTCTGCCACATTTACTCAACTGGACAAGAACACATTCTCCTCAGAAGAAAGTCCCTTTCCCCTGTCTCCAGCCATGATATGAGGTGGTATAGAATAATCTCTGTGTCCTAGCCATGCCCCCTCCCAGCAATTGTAATAATTAATCCTATCCTTCCCAGAACAAGGAGGGGCGTTCAATGGGAAATATGAGGGAAAAGCAGAGGAAAGTGTTCTGTATATGGCTGGAGGAACAGCTGCCCCTTGCCATGCAGCCGGTGTTTGGCAGGCTAACACGGCTCCTTCAGGTTGTCACATCCTTACCTGAGCAGCCTCCAGACCTTTGTCTGGAGGTCCCAAAGCATATTGTGGTATGTGGCTTTGGAAGCACAGACCTTAAGTCACTGTCCTCTTTGTAAAAATATGAGTGTTCTTCTGGAAATATATAGATGTTTATAGAGTAGTCTAATTGGCAAAACTGAATTCTACTTCTAATTGTTTTCTGATTTCTATGCTGTTTCATGTATCAACTGAAACACTGAAATAGTTATCAATAAGTTTGGAGATGAATTGTGAAAGCATCATAATATTATTTCAATTTTTAAAACTATATAAAAATAATATAAAATAAATTATCATCTCCTTCAATTAATGATCATTCATTGCTTTTTTAGATCCCCCAAAGTATGCCATGCTTCTATCTTCTAGTTAAAAAAGTAAAATAGAGCTCAGTTTCAATTTATAAAAGGATGTACTGGAGGCAAGCATAGGGAGCATGTGCACTGCAAAGCATACTGGTTTTCACCTTTAATTTTGAAATATGCTTACTCAGGCTTATGGCAAAAAATCAACTTTCATTGTAGCAAGTGGTATTTCAGCATGTGGAACATCTCTTAGTAGGAAGCAGGACCTCACAGGATCAGTCTCATGAAGAGAAAAAGAAACATGAAAATAAGATTGGACACTACCTAACAAAAAGCTCCTAAAACATTCTTGGTAAGACAAATTAGAATATCCAGTGATGGGTTATGACAAAAAATTATATATTTAGCAGTTTTTAAACAGCAGTTGATTTTGCAACAGAAAGATAAAGAAGGCCTCCATCTGCAGAAGACACTGTTTGTAGTGAATGCTTCGAAAGAATCATTACAAGTTTATCTTAAGAAAACTATTTTTGTGGTTAGACAGTATACTAATTATATATATACCTATTTATGTATATATAATTCTCTGTATATATGTTTCAGTGCCATGGTTTAACCCCAGCTAGCAACTAAGCACCATCAGCTGCTTCCTCATCCCCCTCAACAGCACGATTGGAGAGAGGATTGAAAGATTAGTAGGAATATGTAGGAATATGTACAAATTCCTTTTAAATTATATTTAAAAGTTTTCAAAGGACCATTTTTAAACATACATTACAAGATTTCCCACTTTCTTTTCATATCTCTGCCATACAATATGATTATGAACGGAAGTAAGTGTTAGAGTGCAGGGCCATAATTCTACCTCTTCTAGCTCAGAGTGTATGTATTGATTGTTTTCACATTAGCTGCTCTAACTCCAACACCATTAAAGGATTAATATATATTCATAAAATTTCATTTTCCATTATAGCCAAGCAAAAAGCACAGGCTCTCTAGATGTAGTACCTAGGAGTAGTACAGCATATTTTAGGTAATAAACTGCAAATTTTATATCATCATATTATTTTACTCTTCAAAAATCACTCAGATATTCTCAATATAGTTGACTTAGAAGTATGTGAATTTCTTAGATTCCTACTATACCATGGTCCCCAGGCAAAGATTTCATGGGAGTAAGAATTTTTCTTGGAAGTGGGCAATTAGCTAAAGAAAAAAAAAATCAATTTCTTATCACTTAGCCAGTCATAGAAGTTACTGTAATCTTTCATATGTATTTTTCATTTAAGTCCCCAAGTTATTTGCTAAGCATGAAAAGAAGAAAAAAAGGAAAAAAATTAAATCCACTGAGTGTCTTATATCAACGAGAAAGATATAATCCTGTTTCTTCTTGCTAAAGAAACAGGATTAGTACCTCTGAAGAAAAAAAAAATTGCTCCAAAATCCAACCTGTCTACTAAATAGCTGGCCACTGCTATCTAAATAAAGGATAATATTTATATTAAACATCTGAACTGTTCACAGAGTGGACTAATTTCTTTTAAGAAGACGATGGATGAGAGTTAAATATTTGGGAAAGATAAATTTACTGTCATGTGTTACATGTGTGCCTATGTCAGTGGAAAACACACGTATGTATATATATATGTATATTATATTTCATGTAAATACAAAGCTACAAGTAATTAGAACCATTGGAACTCTTCAGTTCCAGTAATGGAGTTTTAGTGCAATTGGCTTATGAAGCTCTCTTTTGAAGGAATATTCAGTCTAATTCAGTTTAGGCAGTATGTCTCATTCTGCAAGTTGCAATAATATGGGTGATAATATGGTTAATCTCTTATCCCTGCAAAGAAATGCATCAAATAATTTGCTATATTGCAGTCATGTCATTTAAGCTATCTGGAGCTAATTTGTAAACACTATTTCATAGAGCCCTAAAACACAAAATATAAGAAACATAATAAGCCCTTTCCTATTGTGATGTCATCCTGCACTTATTTCAAAGTAGATGAATTTTTCTAGCAGATTATTAATTGTGGAAATAAGTGCATTTGCCTTAATCTGTTTATAAACTGTTCTAAGCATAATTAGTTTGAGTAACAAGGATAAGTAATAAATACCCCAGGATATCACTTCAGTAATGTAGCCTATTGAAAATTACAAGTTATTAAAGTAGAAGTCAACATAATAATTCAAAATATACCAAAGTACTTTCACACCAGTATTAAAACGTTGCAATGAAATAGTTTATTTTGGTAAGAAGTTAACAAAGAAAAGGATAATGTACAAGAAGTCACATTATGAGTGACCTAGTATATTTAGCAAGCTTTTTAAACAGGAGTTTAAATGGTTTACCTACCAACCAAGCATTTTATAATAAAGAAGTCTCACATTCTAAATTTTCAGATGTCTCTTTCTCAATAAATTGTATTTACATTTCATTGTATTAAGCTTTAGATATCTGGATTCAATTTAAACATAAATTATTAAGCATGCCAAATGTATTACAGAATTTGAAATAAAATCAAAAATGTTAGGTGACAAACCTGAGAAATAATAAATAAAATTGCATAGTTCTATTCTACTCGATACATATTTTCATGCAGAATTGAGTTTGGAGAGGCATTTCATAATTCATTGTTGGAAAAACCCTTGCTGATTTAGTCAAGCAAGAAAATTACCCCCAAAGCCCACAAGATTTATAATGCTTAGAAAACAAAAAGAAAAAAAATGGCAACAAAAGATAAGGGCAATTCAAAACCTAATGAGACATTTTAGGCCTCATTTACATCTCTAACCTGATGCGATTCTTCAAAATGTTTTTCTTACAAATTTGCATACTAAAAGCTTATTCTTCCTTAACCAACATGATGATGAGATTTCCCACACTATACTAAAGTTAACATTAGTTTAAAAGCTACTTATAGTCACTTCTAGAGGGTGACTAGTGTACCATTTTAAGTTCACACCTCTGTTAGCTGAAAGTGCAACCAAATACTTTGTTCTTGGTGTATGATCCCAGTAAATTTAAAACAAAGATTTTACAGATCATTACTACAAAGAATGGTAATTTTATCAGTGAGCAGCCTTTTTTGCTAGGCAAGTCTCCTTATTTTTAATTAAATGTAAATTTTAAAAAATCCAAGTATGTAGATAAATGTCTTTTGGTTGTGTAAGCATCATCTGGTGAATAGCATATATATGAATTTCCAAAAGGGAGAATGAAAAGCCCTTGTCAAAGGCTTTTAGGGAAATCAAGCAGCCGTGACATAAGGAAGGTCCTTGCATGGATAACTAATTGGTAGAAAGAAACACATCAGGCATATGTTCCCTGTAATCAGTAAAGCAAATTGAAAAACTAAGGTTCCCTTCACTAGAGGATACCCATCTTATGGTCTGTGTATGTCTTTGCAAATGTGTGGTTAAAGGACCAGTCTTCTAGTTCTGTTTATATTCTGATTTTCAATTGCAATTTGAATTTGAATTGAAATTAGTTATTTTCAGAAGTGGAATAAATACTGTTGTTAAAATAATAAGAGGAAACAGAATATCAGTTTATTGTTCTTAGCTGCATCTGAATTTTTTAATCTAGTTCAAAGTTTAGAATATTTCATATTAGATGAAATTTTTAGGGCTGAGGTGAATAATGGAAATATTTAATGCAAAAAAAGAAATAACATAAAAATAGAATATTTTATGAAGTGTTTAAGAGGACACAAACTTTAGGTGCAAATAAGAATGATGAGTGATATCAAATATTATAAAATGATGAAGGTTATAAAATGCAAACATGGTATGCATTTAAAATTCCTTTTAAGGCACAGCCTTTACACAGGAAAGTGCTTTTTAGGATAAATGCTTACCTAAGAATTATTAAATTTTTCATGAACAGCCCTGAAGCGAGAAATCTGTCACCTGAAATTATCTTTGCTTTGTGTGTTTTCACACTTCTGTTAACAGTGAACTGTTAATTGATACGCACAGGAGACACCAAATAAAGCAAGATTTTGGGCAACATGCTATTGCTCTTTGGATTAAAACGTTCACACAAGGCCTCCTACAATAACTGATAATAAGTAACTTTTTCTTTCATATTAGCTTTTTACATAATGGTTTGAATATATTAAAACTGTTGATCAGTTGTAGACAAATAAAGCAGAAGAATAGGAATCTGAAATAATTTTCTTGAAAGTCCCCTGAAAATAGATGTTTGAGTAGAGGGGAAAGATCCAAAATTATATCCCAGTTCTATAGAAGGAGTAAAATGAATTTAACTATATTACTGTAATTCCTTAGATATTAGACAGTTAGCATGAAATCACATGAATCTTTTTATAAAGATGCTCTTTATGGAAGTATCTGTTTCCTAAACAAATGAGACTACAAGTTTTTAGATGCCCATTTCTTAGTACCCAGTAACATAAGGATCTTAGGAACCTATGCAAGCCTAATCTGAGCCCTTTGACAGGCGTGATTGCTATCCTAGGTGGATGTAGTATAAACAGGTGAATATATAATTTTGTCCAACACTTCCTGAAGCATATTTGTCAAACAGTAGCATGTTAAAGTATTAGAGCAAGATCTACAAAAAGGAACCCAAATTACTCCTTAGAAATAAATTAGACGTCTGTGTCCAATACCTATTTCATAAATTCCTCTTTTAATTACTGCCTGACTCTGGAGGGACCTCAATGCCAAATACCCTGGGTTTTTGACCTAAAATAACAACAGCCCATATTTCTTTGCATGAAAAAATGCCTGCCTTGATCTTAGCAACTGAGTAATGTTATGTCTAGCTAATTCCTAGGCATTTTTAGGGAGCCTGTGGTATTATCCAAGTCCAAGAATGCAATCAGTCCTGCAAAGCTTCTAGGGTTACATCTGCCTTCTCAAAGCATACTGCTGATACTACATGCTATTTCTGGATTGAGATGTGTAATTAGAGAGTCTTCATCTCCTAATTTATGTGCTGTGCAGAATAAAATTCAAGGTTGCTTGGGCCAGCAAAATGGCAAAAAAAACCCCGAAAACAAACAAACCACCAACCTTAAACTTGTAGTCTCAATACAAAAACAGTACAGCTAGAAAAATAGAGCTTGGCATTTACCATTCTTGTTTTTCTATTCAATAACCACATTAAAGTACTACATGTTGGCACCTTTATATTCCCTGTTTCCTCCCTCTCCCCAGGGCAATTCCCCTGAATAAACAGACACACTTTTTTCTTACCAGAACATGCATTAAACAGAAGAGAAGTGTATGCTCCTGAAATAGCACTGAAAAAGAAAAAAAACCCCAAAAAAAAACCTGTCCTCTTCCTCAGTTTTGGGGGAATAAAAGGCTTATAGCCCCAGGTTTAAAGATATTTTCAGACATAGGATGCCAAGTTGAAGGAGGAACCTCATAATATTCCTATGCTATGAGATTTTAGGCCTCAAAGAGAAACTTCAAACAGCTTGTGTTAAATGTTACCCATTATCTATCTGTAAATACCTGCACATAGACCCCTAAGTGACCCCCTAGCTCAGTCTGTTTGTCTTATACTTTAAGAACCAAACTTGGACATCCTCCATCAGAAGCTTTCTCTTAAGGACGTCTGAATACCATGCTGCAGACCAGTTGTCTAAGCATTAACTATACATTATTTAACTTTCAGCTTTGTTTGTTAGTCTCTTCTAGCTTTTTTGTTGCTCAATGATCATTGTGAAAATATAAGAAAGATTTTTCATCACTACTAGTAACAACCCTGTCCGCTGCAAGAAATTTTCCCATATCTCCTGGCAGGCAAAAATACCTTCCATAAGGATTGCAAAAGCTTACTGGCTTCCCTTACATGACAATGACCTTTTGTTATTCTTATGCTTTATAAACCTCTCTGTCATAGTTATTTTCAGTAGTTCTTTGCCCTTCTGTTTCTCTCGTCACCCGACTACATTCATGTTGGCGTACACAGCTCAAGTTATTTCCTACCCATATGGTCTCAGTGAGTTAATCCATTTCTAGATTGTTGTACGTCACTGCTGAGCACTCTTAAATATTTTCTTGTGCATTTCCATCTGGAAGTCAACATCTCACCTCCTGTCTTTCTGATATCTATTTGTAGCAATTGCATAGATTCCTCAGAGCACAGGGAAAATTGAAATTGCCCCTTTTAAAATGCTGTTTCTTTTGCTTTTCCTCTTTCTGCAGCACTGGAAGATACTGCATTATTGTCCCAAACATTTATTTTTATTTGAATTGCATGTGTTAACTAATTAAGATAAATATTTCAAATTAATTTTTAAAAATGTCTGCAGCTGTTTTAAAATTGTTTTTATTATTGCAAAGTGTTGGACGACTGAGAGAGGACAAACCTGTATGTGGGAATCCATATTTGTTCCATAAATGTAAACATATCTCATTTATAAATAATATAAGGTCTTCACAGTTTAGTCTTCCTTGTATTATTTTAATATTTTTCTTATTTTTAGGAAGTGATTATTTTTAATATTTCAGTATCTTATCATTATCTTAATTTTTGATGCCAAAGAACCAGGCAGTTCTACTTTCCCACTTTAAATAAATTTGTCACAATTCATCATCTTTACATTGCAGTAGTGCTCTTTTCAGGGATTCCAAAACATAATAGAACTTTGGTAAAGGCCTTTGTGACAATAAGATGCATTAAGCATGGTCCTTTAAATGTTTTATTGGTTATTCTCACTTTAATTTATTAATTATCATTCTCTTTCTTATTTTTAAAAGATTAATTTATAAACACAGACCGACATTTTTGTCTTATCCAAATCCACATATCATAAGAAAGTATCTGTGGGAGTTATTCATAATAATAGTAATTTATCTATAATTTTATTTGCTTTTTGGCATTCAAAAATTAATTGTGTTTAGATAGATATCTATTTATTATTTCTTTTTCATTGTTTATATTTCCAACATTCTACACTTGGAAATAGCACAAGGGTAGAGTCAATGCCTCAAGCCTCACCTTTTGTCAATTGTGGCTGTGAAACCAGAAAAGCTAACCCAGGAGAGAGGCTGCTTTGCTTCTTTTACACCAGAGAAGGGTTGTGCTGTAAGCAGCAGCAGTGACTGTTTACTGCACAGGTGTGCCAATGTGTGACAGTGTGCACTGCTCACACTGCAGTGGGAACTGCCTCCTTTTCCCTTCCCCAATCCCCATCCCATGCTACAAATTTATCCGGGGCTAATTGAAACTCTGAAGACTTTTTTAAAGACTTTTCTTAAGCCTGGCAAAAGCTGAAGTTAAAACAAAGATTTCTTATACCTTTCTAATCTATGGATGATATACCAACCTTTTAAATCTATTAGCAACCATGATAAACTGAGTTATCTGCAGCCTGCCATAAATTATATTCTGAGATCCACAGCAGGATGACTACTGGAGGAATGCAAAGATCACAATTACTCATATCCATATTCCTTAGACACAGATGAAGGTTTTTAGCTTTTAGAACCTAGTAAACCCTGTAATTTTAAGGATTATTTTAAAACTATTCTGATAACACAAACCAGTTGTAGATAATGATTAAATTTATACTCTTCACATGTTATAAATTATAAGGACATGATTCCACAAAAGTACACTTTGAAGGGTTTTTCAGGATATTTCTGTGAATTTTTTTCTGGCATGTCAGATGTCTGTTCTACATAATATTACAAAAGTGAGCTAATCTTAAGGTGAAATACATCGAGCTATTGTATAGTGCATATCAAATCACAACATATACTATTGCTTGGTATGGCTACAAAGTCCATTTTAGAAATTTACTCTTCCATCATGAAAAACAAACTCTTCTTGATATATTTATGACTTTGCATCAAAGTCCGTACAGAAGATAAGGTGAATTGCATAATAATTTATAAGTGAGCTGAAAAAATAAGTAGGAAAATCAAAAATGTATTTATAGGTCACAAAATGTAATCAATTCAATATAGAATATAATCTTTATATTTTTATTCCTGACAGTTCTGACAAGTACCTTCACTGTGGGAAAGCATAAGCCTCTGAAGGTAATACAGAAATTTCAGAAAGAAGGTGTTAATAAAGAGGCAACAAACATTTTTAGAGGAAGTTTGTATCTTTCAGGAGTTGGTACTAAAAAAAAAACAAACCTAGTGGCACTGATGACAAGATCAGTAAAAAGGACAACCTAACAGGCCATGATAGTGGATAAAATTAGCACTTAGAAAAGAGAGGGACCAGGGTATCTGCTGAATGACTGAAAATAACATGTAGATGGCTCAGCCTGTACTCTTTCCGAGAACATGCATTATTATATCTTTTGCCCCAATTCTCTTTTTAAAAAATACCACATTTCCTTCCCTTTCCTTCTGCCAGCACAGTGATGAACTAACTATTCACAGATTCTGTGAAAAATACTCCTGCTAGAGCACTATGGAGTTGCTAAGGTCTAAATCACTTTAGTGGTGAAAAGAAATTATACTAGTATTATTGTAAAATCTTATCATTCTGTCAGTGAAATGAAAAGAACAAGAATTTTTCATGCCAAAAAGCCATATTTTCAACTGTGTTTTCCTGGTATTACATCTTGGTTGATGAATCAATGATAGATGGCAATAGAGGTCTTACATACAATGCTCAAAAATTTAATATATAACCACCACCAATTAAGCTAAAATCAGAAGTATAAACTGTCAAGCGATTTCTGAAGAATGATAGGAGAAAAGGATTTGGTTTCATAGAAAGAAATGTGAATACTAGAATTCTCCTGATTGCATCAGAAAACCGCCTGTACAGTGTACAAGGTGCAACTTGGTGTCAAACAGTGAAGGAACATGGACAATAAACATCCCATGTCTCTTTCTACCCACTGGTCTGAGACTTCTTCCATATCCTGAGATGTACATTTTTACATCTGGCTCTCATGTTTGAATGCACACTCAATGGATGTTATAAATGTTGCCTTCTCTAGTGCAATATAGGGGCTTTTCGGACAGTTGCAAGCTATAAGTTCTCAAATAAAAATCTTTTCCAATGTACTAGTGAAGTCAATTTTACTTTTTTTTCAAAATTAGTATGTAGCTGCCAAATTTTGCATGGTACTTATCATTCATTTTCATCACATCTTTAATTCTGTTTTGTAGGAAATAGAAATGGCAATATTTTTTTTGAGCAGTGCAAAAATTAATTCTGACTCACACTTTCTTAGAATATTTTTATTATAGTTAAATGACATTTTTAAAAAGGACATCTTTAACTTTTATATTTTATTACACTTGGCTCAAATGAAGGTGCAAATATACTTAGTACACAATAACTTACAAATATGAAGATCTATCTTGCTTGAATAGGCAGAGTAACATTTTGGAATCAATCATTTCTCATAATTTAAGGAAATCTTGTTTAGGGGACCACCAGTTACTGTTACCCTTTACTTCATTCAATGACACAGACTATGTCTTCTGCTTGCTGGTTTTTGCTTATTGGGAGAGGGTTTGTGATGTTTTGATCACTTCATAAGGAATTAGACTGAAAAATCAACAGTTTATTTATCATGATCTGCTAAACAGCTCTCTGGTGGCCATCATTTTTGTTAACTGGTTTTGACTCTGTATTTGCTTATTTTATGTACATGTAGTTACTAGAATACTACATAAGTGTGCAAAGTTCAAGCATCAAAATAACTTTACAGAATTAAGGCCTTGGCAATGGAAAATTCCATCTTCTGTTGCTCCAACAGAAACTGTGCTGTGTAGAGAAATTGTATTATGGTGGGCAGAATCACGTGTGCTCTAATGGAATTGTTGTTACAAAGGAAGAGTATCCAACAGCGTGATTTGCATCATGCTGTGTGAGCCGCCTACACTTTTCAGCAGTTGGTTCTGTGTCTGTAATTTATTGCTCTAGAAACCATTATAATAATACAAGAAATGCTGCAGCAAGTGTAGAGGAAAGAACACATCACAGTCAGACTGTAATGACTATTTAGGCTATTTAAACTCACTCAGCTTGTTTTACATAAGAAAAACAAGACCTTTTGAATTACCTATTTTAAGCATTTTACTTGGCTTTCTGGTCTCATAGTGGTTGAGCTTAAATACACTAGTACACATTTTAAGATGGTTTATGACTGTAATTGACCAAAAATGAAAAACTAAATATAGAAGTGTAAAATCAAAAATTTCCACCTTGAAGAAAAATTATAAATGTATGCTATTTCATGAATAAGAGATTGGTCTCATTCTCACATAAGTACTCCATAGTGTATGAAAAAAAGTCTGATGGCATCTTTCTGTACACCTACTGTACAATTCATTGTATTTGTCTTTTTAAAAACAAGGACATTTAATATATGAGCATTATGTACTTCTTTATTCGGTAGGAGGGACAGAGTCAGGGTGGGGTTTTGTAGCTTAGCTTTTTAATTAATGTAGGTATCACAGAGGGGAGGCCCAGCATAAGAAAGAAATGCCTGAGACTGCTAAGAGTCCTCCCGTGGACCAAACCAGGACTTCCAGCTCATGGTCCAATTTCACCTTTTCAATCTTGATGTAAGCACAGGACATGGCCCATAATTTTTTTCCTCTGGAATTTTGATCCTCTGTCTTTCAGCCCACAGCTTGCTCCTATGTTTGTACTGTCCTACAAAATGGACAGCAATTTTTGTCGAGATTACTGTCCTTTTATCTTCTGCAGGATAAAACCAATTTTTGTAACTGCATATTTCTTACTCAGACATCCAAATTCTTGTTTTGACAGGAGGAAATTACTCTAAACATTGATGTAGTGTTCTAATTTCATTCCTTGTCCTTCATTTCTTCTGACTCAATTCTTTTCCCTTTCTGCTTTGCATCTTTTTTCTTAATTTTCTAAAATGCATCATCTAGAGTAGAGGTTACAAAAAGATTTTGATTCTAGAATCCTTTAAACCTCTTTTGTTGCAGATTTCTATACTGACCTTTCCACAAAGTTTTCTCTTCTGCCTGTCACTCACTGACTCCACTCCAATGAACATTCCTTTTTTCTTTTGTCAGAGCTCATTTACAAATCCTAAATGTTCCTTTCTGTCAGTTTACCTCTTTGTCTCTTTTATTACCATTGTTCTTCATTCCCAGAGCTCTTTTCTGTCACATCCTTTGCTTCTAGCCTGTTACTACCTTTCCTTAAGCTATTTCTGCATTTCATTCATATTTAATGTTTCCACAGTTCTAACATCAGTATAGTCACTTCCTTAACCTCCCAGCATAAGTAATTTCTTCTGCCTGAAATACTCTCTTTTTGAAAGCACCGATTGCTTTGCTGCCATATGCCTACCCTTTCCTTGGGTATGTTAAGCAGCCAATGTACATTTGCTTCCTTATCTTTTACATGCAATGTGAATTTATAGACATCTTCGTGGTTTTTTAGCATTCAGTACAAAAACTGAATAGGTACACAGAAGCAGGATGTACCACAAAAAATGGTGTTGTAACAAACCCCTAGTATGGGGAATAACCACATGTTCCTTAGGATGCTGCTTTGGATAATTTTTCCTGGTCTGTTTACAATAAAACAATCAGCAACAATGTCATAGATAGGAAGGAATAACTGCTAGCACCAAACCTAATTTAATTTTTCCTGATACAACTTGATGGAAATGAAAATGCTTAAACACTAAAACATTTTCACCAACTCGTTAAGCATCTCTTCAGAAGAATAGGTATAGTCATCAAGGGACTGACCAACTAGAAACATCAATGGCAAAATTGCATTTTCATCCTCTCTTTTATTTGGTGCTTTGTTTATCTCCAAGTGGTTGTTGGGCTCTTCCCCACAGATTTATTTGTTCTGGAAAAATACCTCATTGAATAGTCTGTTTTCAGTCCTTGAGTGCATATATGGAATTTGAACATATTTCAGTACAACAAGTTCAAAATACACGTATACTTAATTTCCATAGAAATATATAGGTATACTAATAAGTTTTATTTTTCTGATAGAATGTGGGCTGAGTTGTTATTACCTAACTTGAGAGAAAATTCATAAAATTACTCATGGGTGTGTTGTATTCCTTAACAGAGCCTGATTTCATAGGAAGTAGTTTTCCTTTGAGCAGAGTACAACTAAGCAGCAGTTATGTCACATTTTCCAGAACCACTGGAAAAGTTCAAGAAACTGTAAACAATAAAACAGTAATAAAATTGTTAGCATTATCTATAATTAAACAGATTAACAACCCACATTTTTAGATTGGTTTGGTCTGGTTTGGTCTGACTAGTTTTTTTGCCAAAGTATTTACTATTTATTCAGGAAATTGCAACTAATAACAATACAACACAATAATACTAAGATATTTTTATGACCGTAGAGATTTGGGGTTTTTTTGCTCTGTATATAAATTTTTTAAACACTTTCATAGATTTTTTTTTTTTTTCTTAAAATGTGTCACTGGAAATGTTTTCTTTCCTTCTTTAAATCACTTACATATGCTCCATAAACAGGTGCAACAGGAAAGCCTGTAATTTTTCCAAACTGTTGTTCAGTCAAATGCGTTACTTGAGCAGAGATGGGCTATTACATTACTCTGAGTTAAATTATTAAAATCTTATTTTTATGAACTTGTTAAAATTAGAAGACTTGGTTTTCAGCAGTTACACCTAGCTTAGGATTCTTTTTTGGTGTTTTGCTTCTCTCTCCACGCCAGGGAAAATGCTTTTTGCTTCTGCAGTGTGATCAAGTAAGATTCTAGATATTTCATATCAGAATTAGCAAGAAGTTCACATTTTTTAGGGCTGCTTAGAGTGTAAAAACATTTGCCTTCACAGATCTAGCCTTCACTAGTCACTTTCTTAAACTGTTCCGAGTCAACCCATGAACTTTTCTTACACATCAAAGCTTATTTCCAACTGGGCATTAAAATCATCTTAAGCTGTAACTGATCCTGCCTGATGTGGGGCACCATCTGCACCATTTCTAGTACCTTACTGAACTACTTTTAAATTTTTTTATCAGTAATTATGAATGTACGTGATATGAAATAGAAGGATTTTAATTTCTCCCTCCCCGCCCGGAGTTTTACAGGCTACAAACGACAAAGTGTGACTATTAACTCTCTAATTCCTATTATTGCTATGTCTCTTGCATGTAAAAACATATTTTATCATGTAATCCATAGCATTTTATAAATCTTACTAGTTTATTCTACTGCCTCTGAATGTTTTCCTCATTTTGCCTTACTTTTTTTTCCTTCCTTTCATGACTGTTACATGAGCTCAGCTGCTCTTCCCGCTTAGACATTATTTTGGCTGTGTCTGTGCTGCAGCTGCAGACGTATCTTCAGAACACTGCCAACACCTTCTCTCCATTTACACAGCCCTTACTGCTTAAGCTTTAGTGCAAAGCACAGTATAGAGCTTATGAACATGAGGGAATTATGCCATCAGATATCCCTGTGCCTAAGATCGACGGGTGACTTTAGAGCTGCAGGATAGACACAGGAGGTAGAGCCCTACTGTGCCTGCTGTCACTGACTGAAGGGCCTTCCTTCTCTTTTGAAGGAAGCTGACTTGCAGTAATCTGTGTTCACAGTCCTGCTTGAGATGTTAAATGCTATGTAGTACAGTGCTGTTGTTAATGGTTTAATCAATGAGTCAGGAACCAAAACAAATCTGTAGTCCCATTCAGAAGTCACTGTGAGAATGAAAACAGTTTAAAAAGGAGTAAATGCTAAATGTATTTCTAATTTAAAGTGACTCACCATTTTCACAGGTGGATGATCACCTTAATGTATCATGATACAAGGCCACAGAGGCCACTATGTCCAACCTAATCAAAATATTTTCATCTCAAGCCATAACTTTATTCACATATGTTTATCCTTATTTGCTCACTGATGCTTTTTATAATCTATTTAATGACAATCAATAAAAACTTTTGAAAAATTAATGGCAATCTCAGAGCAGGTCAGATGGCATTGGGCTGACCCTGAAATGACTGACAAGTGGCAGCATATTTTATGTTTCTAGATCCAGCAGGAGGAGTAAGCAAACATTAATTTTCATCATGACTTGGGCCCAGATTTTTCAGGAATTCTATTGATAAAAAGTGTCAAATGCATGAGCTTTAAAAATTTCCTTTAAATTTACTTATGAATCTAAGGTAGTATGGCACTGCCTTTTACAATACATCCCTTTGTTGATGTCAGTTTATCTATGACTAAGAAATATTAATTTCCCTGTGCTATTACTGTCTTTTTTATTCCTTTTTTTTTCTTTTGGTAGGAGTTTTGGTTTTTTTTTTTTTTTTTTACTGACTCATTTATAATGACCAGCATAAAATGATTGGAAAATAAGCATAAAATGATTGGAAAATAATTACCTGTACCTACAAATATCATTTTTGTCTCTGAGGACTAATAATTGCTATGTGATTCTGTAGCCTGTCTGTATCTTTCCTCACCTTGTGAACTATGCTGTTATTGCTAGTTTTTGTAACACAGTGATGTTTAGTGATCACTGTAAGTTTCAGAGCTCTTTTGTGGTGTGAATTCTCCAAAATCAAAGACAGCCCATATACCAGAAAGCTTAAGCATGTGCTAACACCACATCTAACTGGCAGAGCCAGTGAACACAGCAGAGAGAAAACCTAGTGAAAATACTACCTTACCTTTATTATTCAAACAGAATGTGACAATTACCACCTTGCTCGTTATCTTCTGGTAATTTTCCATGAACATTACAATAAGTGGGATATGAACAGTGCTTTATTTACTGTAGAGCAATGACTATATGGGCTGTTTTTCTGAGGTTGTTTTATATAGGGGTTTCAGTGGAAGCAAAGGTGCAAATTATTAAATTAAAATTATCAATCAGATGATGAAATGTGTAAATAAGATAAAAACTAAAAACCAAAAGTGAACTTTAGTGAACACCAGAAATAAGAAATTGTGACTTGGATGGTATGATGAAATGGATCTTAGTAATGGGGTTTTGATTGACTGAAGTTACTCAGCAAATGGGGGGATTACAGCTGGAGAAGAACTGAGAATTTAAAACAGACAGATGAGAAACATCATATGTAAAATAAAACAAGGGGGAAAATAAGGAAGGAGAAAGAAAAAGAAAAACTTCTTTCATTTTGGGGAAGACATAGCCAAAGTATGTAGTGTAAAAGGAAGTGCTATTTGTATCAAATGTGAACATGTTAATAGTGCCAAAGCAAGAAGTGACTGTCTGCTTTGGTGTCTATCAGCTTCAGAAGAGAAAAAAATTGAGTTTTTTAGATTATAAGTTAATTTATTTGGAAAGGGATATTGGGAATCCCTATCCAACCTCCAGATCAAAGCAGGGTCAGATGCAATTTCAGAGGCTTTTTTTTTTAATAATTCGCATAAAAGCCATTTATAAAATAGTTTATAATAATCTGACATCAGAAGATGAGACCTAGTACTACTACTGTCACAGTCTAGAGAATCTGTACCAACATGTTTGTGATGTTCCTCTGGGTGTGTCTGCATGTAACAACTAGTAAACATTACACTGATCATTCTGTTTTTACATTTTCTTGTATAAACAACATGGGATGTCAGAAGCAACTTCTTTAAGTCAGACTGCATGGTTGGGTATTAAAGCTATCAATGTTCCTGACCTCCAAAAGCAGGCAAGGCACCAGAGTCTGACTCTCTCCTGTTCAGCAGCCATAAAGGAACTAGGAAATGTGGCCTGTCATATCCTGTTCTCTGCCTTCCTTCTATATCTACTTAATGTCTAAAAGGTGTCAGATTGACTACCAAGCAAGAGGTGGAAGGAGAGCTCTGGGAATATGAAAAGTTCAAGGAGAAATGTAGCTTGCTGGTCAAGGCAAGTCAGTCAGATGGCAAAGGTCAAGGGGACAGCAAGATCATCAGTCACTGTGATAGGAATTGTCCTCAGACAGTTGCAAACTAGCTATTGCCAAGGTTTTCTGTGTATATCATAGAGTGGGGAAAAGAAATACTTTAAACGGGATTTTTAAGAACAAAATGGTATCTTCATAGTACATTAAGCCTCCTACTGAGACCTAAAGCTTTTTTTATGATAAATAATTCCATTTAAGGAGTAATCTGATAACTTGGAAATGCCGTAATACGAACAACCTTTGCTTATATCCTATTTATTAATCATCCAGCAGAATTGCAAAAAGGTTGGTTTGTTTGCCCTTAGCTCTGACTTAGAATACCCTATAAACTTCTTCGCACCTCTATGCATCTTAGCTTCCCTAGGTTCAAAAGAGGATGATAGTTCTTTACTGACTGATAAACCCATGTAAGGTTCATTAGTGTTTATCAGATGGTTTTGATCACAATCAACATAATTAGCAGAATCAAAAATTATGCAGCCTTTGGTTGAAGAGGACACTCGATAAAATGGAAGCTGGCTGTCCTACATGGCACTGGTATCCTGTTACTAACATGCACACTTAAGTAAAAAAAATGTAGAATTTAAACAGTTTCTAAATGATTGGTTAACACTTCTGAAAAGAAAATTAGTTTTTCTATTAACTAATTACTGAAAGTCTCTTAAAGCCAAGAACTATTCACTTCAAATGCCATGGTATAAAAATTCAAACAATAAATTCACCTATAAATGACATTTTCAGTTGAAAGTCCACATGCTTTTCTGTTGCTGATGACGAAAAACTGCTTTTGTTGTGAATAGCAGTCAATAACAATGAACTTTTTTGCTTTATTTGCTCTTTGGCAGAGAAACTAGTTTTCTTTTGTGTGTTTCACATCTGGGGTTTGTGCTTTGGTTTTGATTTTATTTTTTTTTTAATAGGAGTACGGGCATCTTTATTTTATGGCCTGCCTATAATAAAGCCATACACCAAATTACCACCACTGACTATATAAAGTATATTGTGTTCATGTGATAGTGCAATTTGGGATGGGAGACAACTAAAATAAAATAACAGCATAAAATCCAAAGAATTCAAAAAGATTAATTTTTCTTGATGCTCAAAGATGGCTATAGAATATTTTTCTGCCATTGAGGCATATTCGAGATGTGAGAAACATTAACAATGAGGAGGGCTTTAGGTCAGGATCACTGTGCATCATAGATGGCATTATCTGCTGATTTAGCTGAGCTGAAAACTGCTGAAAAATAATCCTTTTTGTGCCCTTGTCAGTGGCTTTGGCCTAGAGTAATATAAAATCAGCTTTACCTGAGTCAGATAATCATTAGAAAATTAATTTTGTTCTTGACTCACAGAAATAATTGGGAGAAAAATATATTTCATAGATTGATGAATATTATTTTAAGTTAAACCTTACTGGGATGTATAAAATACTAAGAGCTGCTGGTAATTGAGCAGCTCTCTGTAACTATAAATTAGCTGCTTGAATTGAAAACAGATGATTACTAAAAGCACTTTTTTCCCCTCTAGAAAACTTGCAGTTCTCTTTTTCCTTAGCATTCACAAGGGGCATCCAGTTAATCATACTGAGGTCTCTCCCTTAGTGCTGCAGTAGCTGATTACCCAGCAGGAGGTGCAATTCCAGCAGGGTAAGTCAGAATGGTGTTGGTTGTTCCCTAGGGAGGGACATCCTGTAAAAACACCAAGGTTGAGAACTGTCATATTCACAGCAGTAGGTGCATTTTCCTCAGAAATTAATGGAGCAAGCTGGGCAAAAATGTTTTTAAACTACATCTTCCCTAGAGTAAGATGCAAATTCAAAGCTCTTTTGAAGCACTGGAATGAAAGTTGAAGATAAGACTTTTTAGTTTTTGACATTGATGATATAGGCAACACTAGCACTACGAATATTAAATTGAAATGGAGGATAAGTGGGGCAAATGTTATTCAAGCAGCTTCAAAATGCAACCCTAGCTGTATCAGAGCTAGTTTAACTAAGGTGCTTGTAATTACAGTTGTTATTATTGTGGAATAACAGTCACACATTTCCTTCCTTCAATTTTTTATTAATTGGCAGACAATTTTTTCCTGAAACAAAAGGATTGGATGTAATCTCACCCACTATACTCCCATCCAACAAAAGAGGGTTAGAAGGAGTGAAGCTTTGAGATGCACCTTTTTTTTCCAGCTGCTGTCTGTGCTGTTCAGCAGCACGCAGCAGCTGTAGTCTGCTTTCTCAGTTGCAGGCAATGCAGCACAAAGTGATTGGGATCTGTTTACAGAAAGATTGGGCAGAAACATTAAGAACCTTGTTAGCTCTGTCCTCTTGAACAAAGGCATAAGAAGGGTGTAGTTATAATACACAGCTGCTACAGATTTCTTACTAATACAAGAAGATAAATCCTCAAGGATTGTCTCTGATAGATTCTGTGAGGACTGTTCAACCTGGTCACAAATTCTGTTTCCCACATGTTTTCAGCCTCTATGGTCTTGTCATCTTGTCTTTTCTTCAGCTCAGTGCTGCTTTTTTGTGCTTATGTCATTCCTGTGTAAGCTCTTACAGTGTCTACTAACACTAAGTTACAAGAACATGAATGGCCAGACCTGAAATCCACCTTGCATGGCATACTAGAGACCTAGATAAGAGTTGAAAAAAAAAAGGGGGGGGGAAATTATAATAAAAAAGAAAAGAGAAAAATCTTTTTCTCCATTAATTTTTTTTTTAGTCTGCAATAATATCTAGCTCAAGGACTTCCTGACCCAGAAGTGATATCTCGGTGTGAGAATATTCCATTAAGCTTATACAATCAGTCTTTATTTCTTCTGTAACCAACAGGCCCTGCTAAACCTAACTGGCAATCTACTCCCTAAAACAGAATTAAAGATACCACTGAAAACATGCAGAGACACAAACCTTGCAAAGTTTTATTTCATTTTCATTTATGCAGATTTTTATTGCATCTTTCCCATAATTACTGTCAAGTAAATACCAGTTCAAAATGAAATTTATGACCTTTAAAATCATTCCAGTATAGTCTAAAAGTCATTAACTTTCATAAAATACTACCCTCAATTTCGCTTGGTCACCATTCTGTAGAAATGTTTCCATGTCTTTTTATTTAATGCATATACATCTAATGAACCATAAATGAAACACTCAGTATTAAATATATTTTTAAAATAGCTTGTATTTAATATTTCTTCCTTATACACCTGAAACATTTTCAATACCTATAAGTAAAACATAGCCTGATACTTCTGGAAAAGGGGGACAGCATATGAGATGAAAAATGTGAAAAGCAACGTCAATTCGGAGCTCTGTGTCACAAAACGGTATATAAATACTGGTGTAATATCTCCAAAAGTCAAGTGACAAGGCCTTCATTGTTCTTTAATAGGACCCAGTTGTTCATGAACATATGGGAAGCTAGCTTATTAATAAAATTTTTCTTCCCTAGTCATCTTAATTCTGCCAGATTGTAAATTATGCAGCCAGGGTGAATTAGAGTAACTCACTATTTCCAGACGTCCTGAGAGACTTCTTTCTGCAAAGAACTCAACATAGGAGGTTTCTAGCTTCTCTGTGGACATTTTTGTAGGTAAATTCATTGCATACTTCCAAAATTGTGCTGAAGAACGAATATAGTTTCAAACCCAGTCTGAATTAACAGGAGATTGATATGCTGAAACAAAAAAGGTCTTTGTAGGCAGATCTCAAGTATCTGTTTAGTCCATTCACACAGGAAGACAGGTCCAAGTCAAAACTCAACAATGAAAATTTTCCAGGCAGACTTGAGCAAAATTTTGAAGTCTGAGATAATCTCTTTTAACACCTTCCAATTAATTCTATTTTCAGTTGTAAAATACATGATTTATAAACTCTGCACACGTTAAATATGCACATTTGCTGTGATTCATAAGGTAAAGGAGTATACCCTCTCTCTCTGACAGCAATGCACTTTAATATATTGCAGTGTTTAAATTTAGATATTTGAGGCTCCCACTAGACAACAAGTTATTAAAACATCTGCCTTTCCATAAACCATTCTGTTCTCTGCCATTCCACATGTCCTTTTCTACTTCACCAGGCAAAATTGCCCAATCTAAATTTCAGCTCAAGTGTTTGATGGCTTTCACGCTGAGCTCAAACTGTTAGTGCTTCCCTGAGAGAATAGAATTGAAACGGGATTTAATCTAAAATAACAAAATAGAATAAAGGTTTTACATATAAATAAGTAATGCCCTGTACATTTTTATGAACATTTTTCTTTTCTGGATTTTGTATGCAGTGAAGTTAAATGTTAAAATGCATACATAACCCAAAGCTGACAGAAAAGAACGTCAGTGCATGTCTTTCAGTGTGCTCAATTAATTCCTAGGCTAAAATATATTTTAATTCAAACCCATAATAGCTGTTACTAAAAAATACATTGTAAAACTAGTATTTTTATTGCTACCTTTGTCCCAGACTGCTGGGTATTTGTTTACTTTTAAGCAGTGGTAATTTCAACTAGCATTCCAAAACCATTCTGAGCATGCTGTCTAGTATTTCCAGTAACAATAGTTGGCGCTTTATATGCTCACTGTTCAGGGAAGATTCATATTTGGAGCTAGATTTTTTTCACAGAATGTGAACAATTGACTTTATAATCATAAAACAGAATTATGAACTACCTGTTACCAATAGATATTTCGATATTTAATTATGAGGTACTAAAAACATTCAGGTCTTCTGCAGTAAAAATTATGGGATTAATTCCCACTACTAACTAAAATCATGTGCTTGATAAGTGAAGCAGAACAGGGTCAAGTTACTGTCACCTACCTTGTCATTTTTTTTCAGCATCTAGATAAATGTCAATTAATCACAGTTGCTCAGATAAAAAAGGTTTAGGTTTTGGTATTGCCTTATAGCAGTGAAGGCTTATAACATACTGGGGAGCAACAACAACCAGCAGCTTGAGGGGTGTGATTATACCTCTGTATTGTGTCTAGTTCTGTCTCCCAGGTGCAAGAGACAATAACAGTGTGATATACAAAGGGAAGCTGAGGAAAGTGTGTTTCTTCAGCTTGCAGAAGAGAAGGCTAAGAGAAATGTTTCATTCCTGCTTTCAGCTGTTTCATGGTGGAGAATATGGAGCTGCATTTTAGAGATGCAGAGTAAAAAGACAAAGCTAGTGGTCAGCAGCAAAGAAAGTTCCAGCTGGTGTATATTTTTTTCACCATGCAGGAGGGGCTAAGCTGGGGAAGAGGGTCCTCAGATATTCAAAACTGGATTGGACAAAGCCCCGAGTAACAAGCTTTTGCTTTGCAATAGAGGATCAGCATAGATGACTTACAAAGATCCCTTTCAATCAAAATTGTTCTGAGATTCTGTTCTGTGATTCATCAAACAAATGAATTGCTAAGAAAAGTATAAACCTGTTTATTTTGAAATTTTCACTCCAAGATTCACACCATTAAGAATGTCTTCGGTTACTAATTCCCTTTTTTAAGTCCATGCTTCTGTTCTGCAATATACACACTATGAACAATTTTCTCTTCACAGTATTTAGGCTGTACAGTTCTAATTATAGGTATCACAGATGTTATACAGTAATGCAATGGCAAACTTCAAATATTTCATAACGCAGTAATTTTCCTAGGTATTAAATATGGGCATAAATGTAGGAGTGTACAGTTTTTCTGTACACTATGTGGCCTGATGACTGTGCATATTTAGGTCCAAACCATTGACTAGTAAATTTATTGCAATTATACCTTTCCCATATCAGTCAGACAGACATGAATTGAAATTTTTGTGTGTAATAGCCAACCTTCCATTTAACTGGATGAATGACAGATCTGGACGCTGCAGTTCCAAACAGCTATAACCTTAGGAAGACTAGGAAAAATAAATTTTTAGTTTTATTTCATTGCTCCTTAAGGCAGAATAAAATCATAAATACTTCACCATGCAAATTGCCCAAGATTTTTGCAAGAGGCCGAGACTTGTTAACAAGCTGATTGTGAGTTGTCATTAAACTTTAAACGGTGCAACAATAAAATTCAAATCTTAATTGTTGTCTGAAAGAAGTCTCCTATTTTACTAGGAGACTTTTCAAAATATTTTCTTTTGTGTTAAAACGTTGATCAGTTGTCAAACTGCAAGCCAATAGCATGGCCACTTCATTGTGTTAGCTCATCAGACTTTTTTTCATGGAAAAATAATTTTACAGAATGTAAACACAAATTATCTCAAACAAAACCAGCTGTACCCGAAAAATTTATGTAACTTCCTAACTTCATCTAAATTCCAGAACTAGAAAGGTGAAATCATTCACAGTTTAGAGAGTAAGATCCAAGTGGTGCCATCTATTTATTACTTCAGTGAATTTAAATAGGTAGGCATTTGTTTCAGCAGCCATTAATATTTCCTGCTTACCTTTGCTCAAGCCTAGAGATTTTGGAGGAGAGATGATTCTCCAAGACTTAAAGAGTAGGCATGGGAGCCAGAACAGAAGAATCACAACAGGGAATATCTTGTTCTATCTACTAGGGTAGGACAGGAAGGTGGAAAGCTGATAAGCAGAGGACCCATATGAAATACGAAGGACAATTATGAAAGTACTCACTCATTCTACCATGTTTCCTACATTTAGCAAGATACTATATGTGCTGTAGGTGGTATAAACGTACTGTATTTTCTGTTTTGGCAAGGGTCAACAGTAACTTTTTCTTATCTGCTCTGGGGCTTTTTGCAGCTTGGCCCACGCATTCCACTTCTGCAAAACTCCAAACTTAAGTGAAACATCATTTCCTTTACAGTCAGTAATTTAACATTTCAGTGGACTGGTAAGATGAGCACTTCAGAAAATGGTTTGATTTTCCTAAAGTGAAAAGCCTACATAGGTCACATGTAGTAAATTACTTGCTACCTTTGGCTACCACGCTCAGCTGATGAAGCTGAGCTGAAGCATTATTACCTTTCTTGATGACATGAAGTCATTAAAACATTCTGTGGTTTGAGATGTAATTTTAGCACTCACAGGAAATAAGAGTTTTAGAAAGTGTGGTGCTGTCAGCTTGTAAATTATCAAACACACGGCATGTGCCTACAAACTGCATTGGCACTGTTTAACTTTGTGAGGCGTGAACAGATCAAAGACCCCATAAAATGTGCTCTGAAAAAAGAAACAAAACCAGAACTATACTAAAGAACGAGGTGGCATAATTGTATTTCTGGTAGAAATGAGAAGAGTGGATATTGTTATTGAAGAGGGATAATTATAACCTCTTCGTTATTTTCTAGTTTTGAGTTTATGTTTAGCATCTCTCAAGTACACAGTCATGAAAATTATCATTAATTTCCTTAATCTATGCCCTTTCTGACCCTTCATGACGATAATAATTTTATGTTTTTCATTTTTTCAGCCAACTTTTATTATTCAGCTATTTAAGTGTATTAATGAAGTGTTAAGTGTAAAAAAACTACACATTGTTTTAATTACATTTTAAGGACATCTTAAGGCTATTAATATAATTTTTACTGCATATATTGAAATAACATAAGCAGGGGAGTAGAAACCTCTTAATAATCATATGTATGACCCTCAAAATAGGCATTTTTGATTTTTCATTTTCTTTGTAACCTAGCATATTGCCTATTTTCCCAAATTTATTAATATCCTGTGGTTACAGTGCTTCTTTGAAGGTGAATGAAAGTCCACAAACTCCCAATTATTTTCAATTTTGCACTCGTTTGATTAGAGTGCCATTGTCTGTAATTTTAACACTTGTTTTGAGCCTTCAAAGTGCATGATTCATGCCTTGAAAATGGGTTGTTTTGTGTTTCCCAGCACTGCTTTTTTTTTATCCCTGCCAGTTATAACCTGATAACCTGATTTCATACTGTGCTTTAGCACAACAATACAGTCATCAAACTAAAGCAACACAGTAAGTGGGCACATTAGCCATCATTTTACTTGATCACTTGGGAGAGATTAAATTTATTCATTTTCAGAACAGATAATGAAATATTTAAAACATTTTAGAGTAAACGGTGGCAGCATTTTGAAGCTCTGGCATGCTCTTTGCCAGAGCAGTGTACTATAGACTACACATGGAAGTCTCTTGTGCAGATGTTTGGAAAATTTCTGCAGGTTTTTTTCCTTAGGCTCATTTGCATTTAGTTTATCTAAAGTGAAATCCATTCAATTTTATTGAACTGTAATTCTGGTAATTTACAATATTTACATGCTGTGGTTAGATTGAAATCAGTCCTTAATTCAAATTCAATCTAAATTTACAGCATAGTAATTAGGGCTTTGTAACTGACACTAGGGGCCTATTGATTTAATGAAAAACTTAACCTTACAGTAAGTGTTTAATTAGTTGGTGCAGTAGATTCTGCGCTGTCCTAAATTGTGGACTTTAGAGAATTAGGTACTAATTTAAATTACATTACTATATAAAGATCAGAACTATATTTTAAAAGAGCATGTAGCCCTACAGATAAATTAATTTCTCAGTCTTTGAAAAAGTTAACAGAAAAAGACAGTAATCAAAGCAATTGCCTACACATCTGAATTCAGGTAAAGCCATGATAGGTATACTGGAAATTACTAGCTGCCTTTGTAAAACATTGACTTAAAGAGTTAAAAAAAAAAAAAAAAAATAAAGGTGATATTTTCTTTATGGAAATTTTCCCCAGGAGGTAAAATTTGAAATTTTATATATATATATATATATACACGCACACATGCATGACTATAAATTATAGGTATCCTCTGAAGATGAAATAAAGAAAAAATCTAACTAGAAAATCCAATATGTTTTTATTCACTATAGAGCAGATACAGATGTGACAGAAAATGAGTGTTAACATCTAGTTTATACTCAGTAAATCACATTTTTATTTACAAAGTGCTCAAACATTGTAAGCCATTACTGTATTTCTCCACTTTATAAAATAGCTCAATCTACATTTTCAGATTAAGAAATAAAGAACTTCTAGTAACAGCAGATTTTTGTTTCTTCCTATGTCTTCCCCTTTTTGTTATCACGGCTTGGTACAGCATGGACACCACGTCACAAGTTGGAAGTGACTGCTGTTCTCCAGATCTGCCAGTACCATTTTAGCTTGATATGTAGCTATTGTAACAAATTACAATTCATCAGCAACATGTCAGTACACTCATGTTCAAAGCACTTGCTAGTAAGTTTGCATCTCTTTTGCTGGCTGCTAAACCATCCTGGAGCAGCAGTGACATTGCAGCTTTTTGCCTTGCTGCCCTTGTGTATCTCTCTGGCCCCGGTAATCATAGAGTGTTTTGTATTAGGTACTCCTCATACATAAATTTTAGTGAGCCATAAATTTTATGTCCTTAGAAGATCATCTAGAAGGCCATAATGGTTTTAAGTAATTTTACTATATTTCAGAAAATTATAGTTCTTATAGAATTCAACTATATGTGTTTTATTAAAACTTTTAATTATTTTGCTAAATTCCAAACGTACTGGATTTTTTTCTAAAAATACAGAATTTTATTTTAGTTGTCTTATCTGGAGGGGTTTTAACCTGTCTCTTATCCTGTTCATGGATTTTCTGGTCACTCTGTGTTCCTAAGCATGGACATAGTAATAATGTGAGATTTTTGCACAGAAGCCATAGAACTGAGACATCTGCTGAAACACTGTTGGGGGATTATGTCTGTTCTAGCAAGGAGAAAAAGGGGAGAAATTTCATTTTATCGTTGCCTTTTTTTGTCTGCCGGTAAAGAAAGGCATAAATAAAATACAGATATAAGAGAACAGATGTTGATCTACCTCAGTATTTATTGTAAAAATTAGTAATTCTTACTCTTACATTATTCTTTTTATCAGCAGGTAGCTATTAAAATACATGAAAACAATTGTCTTTCCTGTAGTCATTGAATAAAGCAAGAATAGAAAGTAGATGTTTTGGTCCTGGTCTGGGTCCTTGTAGGCTAAGCTACACTGCTTCTCTTGATCTTTATCATTTTATGAATAAGTCAGCAGAGTGTCACACCAGACACTTTCTATATTCAGAAATGATAAATGGCTTCTGCCTGAATTAACATTACAAAAAAGTGACACACATCACTATCAAAACCAGTTCTCAGAGCTAGAAGTCAATGTGCAGTTTAGGGGGCAGGTCAAAATCTCAACTGTAACAAGCAGATTAGTTTCCAATCTTGCTGTTTCAAGGAAAAGGTCATTTTAATTTTTTTTCTTTTTCCAAAGAAAGGAAAAGAAATACAGCACCTGAAGAATTTTAACCCGTCTCAAGTAGAGAAAGAAAGAAAGAAATAAAGACAGGGAAGGGAAAGGAGATAGTCTGTGTGAAACTAGATACACAAGACTACAAAATAAAATAGAGGGGAAGCAGCCCATGAAAGGCACCAATGTTGTGAAACTTGAAGAATTATGTAGATAGAGAGTTCCATCAGAAAATTCACAAGTTCCATTTTTAAACATACAATACCTCAGCCATGTTTTCCCAACAGTAATCATCTGTCATATATTTTTTCTAGAAAAGGCTAGCTTAGGCAGAAAATGTTTATAGAGTCCTAGAACCACCCTCCACTTCCACTGCCTTTGCCAATGGTTGCTAGATTTGATGAGTCAGCAGCACAGTTCATCAGCAAAAGCAGCTTGATTAGTCAGCATAATAACCATGATTTCAGCATAGAAATTTGCCATATTTGTTGCTCTGTCATTGTTTTTACCCTTTGGTATGTTAAAAGATAATGAAAGCATTGTGTACTGTTGGGGTAACCCTGGCAGTTTGCAGCAGGAGACTCAGCACATTCAACCTTCGTTTGGCTTCCCTGAACTGCCACATTAGGAGGCACACTGCTAATGTCTCCATAGGCTGATATGAGGAATATTCCCAGGAATAAAAAGTTAGCTGAAGCATTTCTGTGTCCTAATGACTCTTAACTTCTAGCATATGCCTTTTTAGGAAACACAGGAAATTGAAGAACAGTTCTTAATAGAAATTAAAAATTGCTCAGAATATAATGCACAATTCGGGAAAAAAAGGAAAACGAAAACCGACAAAAGACTAAACAAAAAACAGCAAGAAAAAGAAAGGCACTCCAAATTACCCTGTTTTTTCCTCTGTGGTCTGATCATCAGGATGGTCACTGACATTTTGGAAAAACAATTCAATTTCCTTGAATCCTTTCTTCCAGCTCAGTAGAAATCTAAATGGATATCTACCAATTCCAGAGGAATACCCTGACTCCAGAGTTTGCTGGAGTCAGTTTCACCTGTCCTTCACCTGTTACTTTTCTTTCTGCTGCCAAGTGAATTTAGACTGACTACAGATGAGTGCTCTAGCTACTGCCTTAACTTGGTGTCCTTGAATGTATCCAGCTTTTCTATATAAAATTGAATTTAAGTTAATCATTTAATTATAAAAGCAAAGCCAAAGAACCTTATCTCAAAATGATGGTAAAGTTTCAAGCTACATATGAGCAGCTATTGAAGCCATACTGAAGTCTAGCAAGTAAGACAGTGTGATTTTTGCCATTCCTACATTATTGGTGTACCAGAGAATGCCCTTGGTGTGATCCAGCTTATTTACAAACCCTAGATCCTATAGAAACAGAACACCATGAAAATAATTAAGAAAAATGGTCCTTTTACACACTGCTATGTTAAAATTTTTAAAGCTATTGGATCATAAGGAACCTGAGATGCTAGTGCTGTTTACTTCAGTTTGGGTTTCAGCTATATTTTAATAAATTTCAATTCAAATTTATTTGAAACTCTTAATGGCATGGAAGCGTGCAAATTTAAAATTGGGGATTTCTTTCCCCCCACCCCCACACACCCCCCAAAAACAAAAATCATTTTTGTGTTCTGCCACTTTGTAGTTTTCTACTGGGTCATCCTTCAGTGACCTTCATTTTCTAGCTGTCAAAAATAAACAGGCTGATTGTACAAGGTTGGTGGAATTTTATTTGTTGTTAAATCTGACTACTGTCTGTGAAGTGCCCTTGATATCATAATATTGTTGGTGTTCTCAAGAACAGTGCTCTCTTACTGAAGAAAGAATATTTTGCTTTATAGATGTAATAAGTTTTTTCTCATCAAAGATCATTAGAGTAACAAACATCATAATAAAAACTAACATGCCCTTCTGCTGCTGCCAGTCTTTCCCACAAATGTGCACATCACTGTGATAGGAGAATGAAAGCAAATGTGATATAATAAGTTAAGAGCACATGGATATGCAATTCCTGGCTTGTGATAATTTTTATCTGCAATTGGGCAATTATCTTTTTTTTCTAATACAAGAATTTGCCATTTGTATTTGCATGTGGCAAGTTGAAGACAAGGAGAGTATAACAGTTTCTCTAGCTTAGAACATAATAGATGCTTTCTCAGCCTTACAATAACCTAAATAGTGTAAAGCTTTCCACAAGATCATGGGATTTTATTTCAATGGCACCTGAAATAAATGAGATCAAATGATGCGACTGCTTTACCTTCAATTTTTAAATTTGTGCCACTTCTGCCCAAGGCAGAATCAGCAAGCTTAAAAGTTCAATGCATGTAGAAGCAAAAAAGGTAGGAATATTGCAGATCAGCTCACTGTACAGTTTATGCTAATAGTCATCTGCCTTTGAACATCTTTTGCATTTTCCATAAATTCCCACCAGATATATACATATATGTATGTATATTTATATATACCCATACATTTCCAGTACCTTTGCTCTTATAGTGGTATAAAAGCTAAAAAAGACATTGCAGTGTTTAAAATTTAATGAAGAAGTTTTGTTCACACAGTGAAATTCTATAAACTTATTTTTACAATAAAGCATTGCTGAAATCATTCCTCCCAAGACAGTACTAAAATACATTTTAGATATGCTTTCAACAAAGATGATGTAAAAACAATTAGTAATTTATTATTATCCACTGTCTTTCTGTCAAATTACCAAGCTTCATAGCAAAATGTTTTTTCTTATTCTTTTATCAACTTTTCTTCTCTTGTTTAATGCCTTCTTATTAATATAATGCAGATGGGTGTGGTGGAAATAATACATAAAAATTTTTACAAACTCTACACAGTGTTTACCTGTTTCTCAGCTATATCTTACTTGTTTTGCCTAAGGCAAAGCTGCTTAAAGTTTTGAAAACAACATTATCTCTTCACTAATCATGGCAGATATTTGTATCACTGGAATTTCTGAAGTCTTCCTTTATCTAGGAGTCAGAATAGTCATTTGTTCCCTGTTCAAGGTTGTAATCCTCCTATTTGCAAATTATTTAAACCAACAGGGGATAATATTAAAAAAATGAAAATACTCCTCCTGCCTCTTAACAAGGTGAAAAAATTAGTATCCAACTAAAAAAAAATTAGGGAACTAATAACAAGCCTAAAGTCTTAATGTGATCTTTTCTGAACTGATTACTTTATAAAAGGGCCGTCTCTGGCAACTTCATCTGTAGAAAGGCAACTGCATTTCACAGAGCTAAACAAATAGGTCATTAAATTTCAGCAAATGTGCAGATCCTGAGGTTAGCTGGTATGTACACCTCACGTATTTGTTTCCTTTAGGAAAGCTATTCAAACTTGAGGTCAGCTCCAGTCTGAAAACCAGCTGAGGAGATACACAGATGCTGTGCCTCTCTGAAGGCCAGGGAACTGCTGAGGGTGTCCTGCCTGCCTGGTGACCACTCACACTGCCGGGCTCCTGGCTGCACACGCAGAAGAGCGTAGGGGCAGCTACAGGCATTCTGCACACAAGTTGCATGCATGTTGTCTGGCCAGCCAGGAAGCCAGGGGGCTTCTTTACACCCACAGGTTAGGTAGAGAAACACATTGTCTTCTATGCTCTCACCCACTGGCTTTCCTCTTTTCATAAATCTAATAAGAGTACCCGTGCACCAGAGAAAAAATTGTATTTTACCCATGTGTAGTATTTATCCACATGGCTATTTTCTGGCAAAGCAATCTCTGTGCCTTTTTCTGGTATTTGGGAAGGGGAATTGCAAAGTGCTCTGAGGTTTGTGGAGAGGACTAGGGAGAAGGAGAAGAAAAGATTGCTTGAAAGGAGGAAGATAAGAAATCAGGATAATATTACAGTAAAGGAGAGTGCAAGGGTATTGCAGCAGTATGAGTAACCAAGAAAGCCTGAATGTTACAGAGTAGTCTCAACTATTTTGTATCCCGTTTGATAACATTGAAATTCTGTCTTCATGGAAACTCACTTTTAAAGAGGGAATAGACTATTTTAATCATTACTTTGAAAAATGTTGCCTCTCCAAATGTTCCCTCCCTATTCTAATTGTATGTAGTAGTTGTTTGTACTGCCAAGATACTATACTGTTCAAATCAACATAAATCTGTGAAGAAATCTGTAAGCGTCCATTTGGTCTTCAACAAGAAGAAACCTTTACACCACTGTATGCCGTATGCAGTACTTAATTATAGAAAATCTGTGGGGTTTTTTTACTATTTATACTAGTTTAATGCTCTGTCACTGTCTGTTTTAAAATTTGTAAATACTGAAGCATTGACGCAGGCATACAATGTGACTCCATGCAAGTAATTTTTATCTTATAAGGCCTTTGGTCCTTCATCTATTAAATTGGGACATTTCTAATTGCTTCTTCTTACCATTATTTCCTTCCTTTTTTCTGTATTTAAGTTTGGATTTTTAGCTCTAGAACAGCAGCTAACTTCAAAATAGTGCCATACGCATACATTGGAGCCCTTTGTATTGTTGATATAGCTGGATGGTAACATAGAGCAAATATCTAATAATTCTTAGTCAGTTTGTGGTTATATAAACAGTTTTTCCACAGATTACTTTTTCTTTTCTGGATTTGGTTAAGCAGAGATGAGAAGCAAATAGTGGACCTAATATTGAAAACACTGAGTTTTTATTGCATCTGTGCTGATTTGAATCTCTGCATGCTATGCTGTCTTTACACATAAAATGATTATTTTATGGTTCATGTTAAGGTGCAGGAAAAATTTCATGAGCTTAATCATACTTGAAAAATGTTGTCTGTGCATGGGCTTTTCTCCTAATGGCTGAGCTGGGAATATTTCTGCCATTGAAGAATCCAATTTCTTCATCCACCTTTCTCCAGTGATATCAAACCGATATCTTTTATATGTAGAATACTTTGTGCACTCCTAGAGGTTTGCAATTCTTAAAGCCTTCGAGGTTTCTGATAAACATTCAGATAAAAATAAGCTTGCTAAAATCATTTTATAATCTCATTAATCTGTGACCATGTTTCCATTTCAGTTCGGAGAATGGTTGAGAGTACCACTGTGCTGCACTGCCAAAATATTATTATCATGTTTGCTTGTTTGCTTGGTGTGAATAATTGTCATTATCTCTGAGGTTTTATATTTTGTACAGATTTTCAGTTTTAGAAAGTTCCTATTTTGATGACTCAAAATTCTGAGAAGTCAGGATGTTTTTTCTTGTATATTCTTTCATTCATTAATTAAGAAAGTAGAAAGTTTTGTAGAAATCCTTTCAGTAAACATTGTTTACTCATTTTTGTACAAAATGAATTGAAAATTGTATGTAAATCACATTGTAGAAGTATTATTCTGTCAGGATAGAACTCAGCCAAGAACTTTAAGCAATCTCATTAGCACACTGAATTTACACCTGCGCCAACATTTGTCTTTAGTTTGCAATGTGGGAAGTCCAAACTGTCCACTGAAACATGGGTGTCCCATCTACCCTGGCAGTGAAATTGAAAAGCCAATTCCAGACAGATGAGAAAGGACATTGCACAATGGAAATATGGATTTATAGCAATGAGCAAGACACACCAAACTGGTCTACACATATCCTGTATTCTGGCATTGTAGAAGCCAGTCAGGGAGCAATGTGAAAACACTTTGCAGGGCTAGGGATTTTGGTCCACAATCCATCCCACTTGGCAAAATGGGATTTTTGCAGAGTCCTCCTGATTCCTCTACATGCCAGACTGTTCTGTCAGCTTTTTCCTGTCTCTTCAAGAACTAATGAGACCATTATCCTTATTCTTACCTGGTTCTACAACAACTCTAAGTGGTAAGAAAAGCAACCAACCATACAGAAGATGCTGTCTGGCTCTTTTACAGTGTTGGGCTACAATATTCTTGGTCTATACAGTTTTCAGATGATTCACCTTCGAAATTCTTAGCAAATCTCTTGTAAGCATAAGAAAATTGAAATTCCCAGAGATTAGCAACATATCCAAATACATATCCAATTTTGCAGTTTTCAAAGGGTCAATGACAAAAATTCACTGACTCTCTCTTTAAGATTTCAGTTGCCTACTTCTGAGAATGGAAGGTGTCTGTCAAACCTAATTTTATATATTGCTGCTTCGTGATGGTGTTAAACAAGGCTGAAAACTTTATGGTTTTGGGGGAAGGACCTTTGAAAATGGGAAGTGCTAGCCTATTGAAATGTTAAATTCTTTCCTCAAAAGTCATTAAGAAAATGATGACTGAAAATTTTTAGCTTAAGAGGAGCATAACTCAGTCATTGTTCAAATAAAATAATGACAAATAGAATAAAACATAGTTAGACTTCAGGACATGTTCTTTATTTCCAGGATATTAATGACAGGTGATGAAGATTCAGCAATAGTACTTTTCTATTTAGGGTGTGTTCATCATTCTGAGTGTGTTACAGAAAGTAAGGGAAGACAAATACGAGCTTTAATTAGTACTACGGGGCCAGACACTCTTGATTTGTGGTTCTGATTGATGTGTCTATATCCATTCTTAAAATAGTTTTGTTCACTTGGCCTTCCTTGGCAATGAAATCTCAGAAAAGTCTTGCATGTCAGTAGCAAGAGTCTAGTAGACGCTATTCTGATACTATTTCTTTGAAGTAGTTTCAAGATTATTTCCAATTTAATATTCTTTATCCCCTAGGTTACTCAGTACTACAAAAAATATTCATAATGTGTTGAATAAGTTTAAATAATGTTCTCTAGCTTTAACATAAAATACAAAAGAAAAATTAGAAACTTATTATGGGAAATATTAGTTGAAAAAAAAAAGTGCATTTAAAGTACATTGCCCAGCAGATAGTAGTATTGAAACAAATTAAATCAGTGGGACCTCTTTCCTGTTTACTTATTTTTTAACCCAAGTAGAGATGCTTGAAATGTTTTTTTATGTCACAGTTTGGGGTACCTTTTTTTAAATTATTGAGAATCAAGACGGTCAGGAATTAGAGAAAACTTTAATCTTGTATTATTAGAAAAGCAATGCAAACCCTCTGAGACAACCAAATATTAGTGTCACCACAACTTTTTAGGCATTTTTCAGTAAGTACTTATTGTATGTGTTTTAATTTAGTTTACCTGTACTTGATACAATAATAGTATTTATATATTGCTGTTGATATTATCTTCAAGCACAATTATATCTGAGGAATTCTGAATCTATATTTTTGTTGGTTTGTGTGTTATTTTTAGAAACGGCTTGCAAATCTCCCATAAATATGATGTCAAACACCATAGTCCCATATTGTGCCAATTTAAAGATCCCTGGATATAATACATACAGGTCAAAAGAAATGTTTAAGTTAGGAAATTATTTGACATCAGAGACTCCTTTGGCACTCCTGAGACGCCTTTAATTTTCTGGGAAACAAGAGCATATGAAGATTGTTACTAGATACATGAGGAGGTAAATCAGAAACTTTATGAATTACAACAGTAATACTATTTTATTAGCATGAAGTATTTTCCATTTTGAAATATCTTGTCTAGGACAAGCTACTGAGTTGGAATTGTTGTATCACCCATGAATTAAATCTTTTGAGATTAACTGCTTGCATGTGACATTACAAGGCATTTCTCAGCACCCCACAGTTCTTGGAAGCAGTGCTTACATATAAGGGAAGGAGAAGATTTCGATTGGCACATTACAGACATTATCCATATGCGCAGCTATAAAGACTGAGTGCAGGGAGAGAGATACAGCCAGTTCCTGCTATAAAACTCAACTGCATAAGATGATAACCATTGGCCACGGCACTTTTCACATAAGCCAAAGATATTCATAGGCAATTTGTGGAGAACAGTAAATGGAAAATATTCACAGGATATGTGGCACTAGGAGGTTACCAAAGTTCAGTGGTGTTTAGACCTTTTTGCCTTAGAACAAGTTACTGCAGAGGTTCAGTACCATGTGATCACTTGGTCATTTTTGTATCCTACATTGACACCCAGTTAAAGCAATTAGAAGAGCATGTGCTTGCATATGCCATGTGTAAATTTTGTTGAGGAAAGGGCCCTTGAAAAAATACAGTAGGCTAAAAATAAGAATTTACAGAGAGAGAGAAACTATTTAATTTCGGGACATCAATTAACACTGATTTGCACTGTAGTGCATTTGAAAGTGCATGCAATACTCACATGCCAAATGAATTCATTAAAGACCAGTGTGATTATAGTGAATGTCAAATGAATTAATAACAATGGGACCTTTAAGTGTTACCATTAATTTCACAGTATGTTGCTGTTTTATACTTATGGACTCTGAAGCTAAATGACACTCTACAGTTGTCCTAGTAGATTAATTGTGCATTAATAATCTATGGGTGGGCCGGCAATCTGGTGGGCACTTACATTTCATTGACATTTGGATACTAAAGATCATAATTTCCAGTTTTCAGTCAGGAAAGCAATTTTAGCTTTAAAATAGGCTCACATCATTTCTTCTGTATAAGATTAAGGTTCTTTAAAAGTGTTAAGTTTTTGAATTTTAGGTATGCATTGAAAATTAAGCATAATTAAAGAGTTAAACTTTGTTTGTTTGTTTCTGTACATATCTCTCCACCTGTGAAATACATCAGAGATTTCTGCCTGCTAGTAGACATCCTGGTCTGTTCAGGGCATTTCTTTTGCTGCCTAATATCTGAGACTACTTGAGTTGCCCCTTATTTTGGATGGAGTATTGCTCTTCTTTTGACCTCAGTTTTTTAGAATGACAAATTCACACATGAACAATGAGATATTCTATTTATGTCTCAGTTGGAGTTGATAAATGGGCCATCAATCACATATATTTCATTTCATCCATTAAACACTCTTCCCATCAAATTTCACATGATATACAAGAGACAGGAATTCACTTCAGAGTAGTTTAAGTTTAAAATGAGAGAAAGTATTGTAATCCTGAAGCTCCTTCTAAATCTCGGAATGTTCCACCTGTTAAACACTCTAGTCAGACTCAGAAACAATACTTGTGTGTTGAACATAATGATGAGCAGATACTGCCAGTTCATGGTGATGTCACACAGAATATACACACACAGATACCCAATGCATGGTTTCAACTTCATGTTCTGAGACTGCATAGGCAAAAAGTGCAGGAAAGAGAAGCTGTATCATCAGTCAAGATTTATACCTTTAAGATCTTTATGATCTATACATTGTTGTGAATTCCATTGTATAAATCAAATATTTATCATGTAACATTGATGAATAGCAGGAAAAAATGTAATCATATTTTGGACTTTGCTGAAATCAAAATATGCCTTCGCAAATTCCCTATTCTTTACCTGCCTTTTTACATTTGTGTTTGACATAATGAGTGGGGATTGTCACTTGTCCAAGTGCAGTCAAGAAAAAACAGTAGTAAAAAATACATTTCAATTTCCATGTTTTATTATGAGTGTATATGTAAACACACACACACACACACACATATATATACATATTCCTCTTGGTAGAGGAATCTGAAAGTCCAGTCCTCAGGCTATCTGGATAGTATTTCATGTATTTGTTAAGTAGGGATGGATTTCCCTTGACACAGGGATGCAGGATAATCTTTTGATTTGAAGGGATTGGGTAAATGAGTTTTTCACCTGTTCTGTGATTTCATGACACTTTTCTTACATTTGGATACTATCTTCCTCCAGCCTCCCTATTCATTAGCAGCAGCTTTGTGCCCACTCAGTCCCAGCAACACTGACAGTGTGACAGGCTCTTTGGAAACTGAATATTACCCTTTATTTGCTGAGAATATTAGAAGCAGTGGCAACCATCTCTTCCTCAGCAGCTGATAGCAGGGGAGTTCAGCCTACTGGTTTAAGACAAGAAATGCAGGAGTACATTCCCAGTACTGCCCTTAAAACTGAGTTCAGTTTTTTCTGTTTGTCTTCTGTTCCTTCTCCTCTGGCAGGTCACCTGCTTAATATCCCTGTCCTCTTTCATGAAATGAGGGCCTCCCTACTAACACATCTGAACTACAAGTGATGAGCAAATCTGGTGCCTGGTCGAGGATTTCCTCTAGAAGTTTGTAGCTCAGTGGTATCGTCTAGGCATTTTGGGTTCTTTTATTCATGAGGATTTTCACTTTTGAAGATCAGCTGCATCCTATGTATAAACAATATATTTATATTTATATTGCATGAACTAACTTTTTAGGAGATGAGCAGGGAGATTGTTTCCTATTATAAAAACACTGGATCAGAACCATATGTATATTCTAATGAGGGAGCTCAGAAACATTCCAAAGCAGAATTCCATTTAAAACAAAGTTTTGATTTTAATTCAGAGGAAGTGCTACAGTGCTGCTGAGTCTTTCATACCTCTGGACATGAGTCACTATTCCTTCTGTATGCATGTCCTGGGTTGCAGTGTATTCCATTACCATCCTCATGAGCTGTTGAAGGCAGGTGGGGCAGTGTTTCCTTGCCTCCTCCCTCCACGCTGTGTTCTGCTTAAAGGGCCATCAATGCCCTGCACATGACTCAGAGATAACTCCCTCTGGACTATCTTCTGTTCATGGCCCATCAACACCTGGCCTCATGACTCATCATCCTATTGTGAGATCCTCCACCCAGAAGGAGGAGCCAAGCATTCCATCCTGCATAAAATCTGAGATTCTGAACACCACAGATACCTTTCCACTGGATTCCCAGAGGAGAGGAGCTACACAGCCACCGCAGGACCTTCTGAGGAGGAGCAGACCTTTCTACATGATCACTGCTTCAACAGAACCACATCCACCCCTTCAGGAGGACTGCAGCCACCATTTTATTGGACTGCTACCATTACCCTGACTAACAGGGTGTCAGGTTGTATCCTGACTCTGTCAGTTTGAACCAGTGTTTTCTGCTATTTTTTTAAATTTTTTTATTTTATTTTATTTTTTAATTTCCCTATGAAATTGTTATTCTGACTTAGTGCCTCCCACTAGTTTGTTTTCAAACTAGTACAATGCCACATTCTTGCTTAAGAGAAAGAAAATAAAAAGGGAAAAAAAAGAGGAAAAAAAAGAGAAAAGCTTATCTTCCCTTGAAGCCAAGAATATCACCCCCCAAAAATTATCAGAAGTTATCTTTTTTTTTTCCTACTTCACCTTTTTTCATTTTCGTTTTCAAATCACCCCCCAAAAATTGTCAGAAGTTATCTTTTTTTTTTTCCTACTTCACCTTTTTTCATTTTTGTTTTCAAAGTAAATTCTTCAATGAATATTTACTATTTGGAGTTTTCTTCTCACTGCTCTGTAACTTGGAATAGATAAGACTTCCATTGAGGTAAATGGTTAAAATACACAAATGGAAGAAAATCTTGGCCCAGGATAAAGGGAAATTATGATGATTATCTGAAACATTAAAAAGTTCAATTTTTTTTTGAGAGAGTTTCTAGAATTGGGAAAATCCTCTGTTAGACCTTCTGTCTTGAGCTGTAAGAGCTTTTTCAGCACATTGAACTCCTAGAACCTAACAGAATGGATAAACTCAGTGCCATGTGCATATGTTTTTGTCTTAATTTAAAATAACAACAGTCCTCATTTACTGGAGGGAGGGTGCATATTAACATAAAAGTAGGATACACAGAAGAAGACTGCAGTTTTATTTTTAAGTGACTGAGTGAACTTGAGAAAAAGGAACCCAAACAGGAAAAACTTCCATCTCTTACAGTCATGAGAACAGACATGTGCAGCTCTGTTAGAATCTGGATACTCACCAGGGATCTTACTGGCTTAATGCATCAAGAAGAAATGTCTGTCAAGCTCCTACAAACTTTGGTTTCCCAAACAACTGCCATATGCCAGAACTAACTGCATAAAGGCATGATGAATCAAGCATCAACATTGTGAGATTTAAGGATATTTGTACATTTTCTTTAAAAAAGGTTCCATTAAATCTTTTCATTAATTTCCCCGGCAGGTCACAACAGCAGTAGAGCACTCAGTAATGCACATTTAATCTTTTATTCTTTTGGTGTGATGTTATTTTGCTATTAGAGGAAGTTCAGATTTGACTCTGATGAATCATAACACTTTATCCCATCCAGGAAGGCATTAAGCAGACTGACAGCGAGCTCTGCACTGCTACAGTACAGCCTTTCTACTAGTGTTTCTTCCAATATGAAAAACAGTTCCATGCCTGCTACAAAGCAAGTGTCGTTAAAATTGTACTTAAACAAGCTCTGTCTTCACTAAATGTCTTAATGCTATAAGCCTAACAGTTCTTTGGGGTTGCTGTAAGCTCTAGGGTAGAAGAGTGCTTTATTCCTGCCTTAAACTGCCAGACTTCAATTCCCACAGACAATCAGCTACACCCTCTTTGTGAGCCTGCGCATCAGGCAGCCCATACAGAAGCACGGTGTTAAATGGTTAAATAAATAAATAATGTGCCTTGATCCTGGAGCCAAAACTGCTCCCCCCTTGCACCAGTGTGAAAGGTAGTAGGAAAAGACACTTGTGTTCTACTGCTAATGAAAAAGACAAAGGCAGAAAGCTCGGCATGTCTCTAATATTACATCACAGCAGCTCACAATGTAGTGTTAAATGTGTCTGAAATCTCCTTATTTTTCCAAGCCTGTTTACCGAGGCATCCCAACACAGATGGAACCTTTCTTCCTGCATACATTAATTCATTTGTTATTTATGCATTTCTGATCTTTGTGACATTTTCTCCTTTGGCCTGCTACCAAGTCATTTTTTATAGATGTTCTGAGAAAAGGTGGCCCTTGCCCTGCAGTGAGCCTCACAAATCCCTGACACACACATATGCATTTTTTATTGTTCTCACATGTTTCTTAACAGTCTGCACTCTTCCTGCTTTACAGCAGAGCAGATGGGTTCCTGCATAGCATGAAACAGATGAGATGTTCAAATCGATTGTTTTATCAACAATCAGTTGTAGATAAAAATCATTTTAATGAGAGAAATTAATGGTGTTTGCAAACATGGTGTTAATTAAAGATCATAGCTTGGTCTTTTTTCCCTCCATTTTCCCCCTGCACACAATTTTTGTTACCCATGACATCTTTCATTATTGACTCATGCCCCAAAGAAAAGGCGATTAAAATCTGCTTTTGTTTGATGTAGCTCTTATTGAAGAAAGAAATAGATCTTTCTGAAGCTTCCTGGTGAGATGAAAGTCTAATTATCTCCACAAATGAAAGGAAAAGCTTTAATTAGGCCTGTGCTGAATCTGCGCACTGTGAATTTGTGCATTGTGATGGATGGAGCTCACATCTCCTCAGTGACTGCAGTTGAAATAATGAAGAAGGAGAAGAGGTAGCCTGGTCCCATGATTCAGCTGGCAGAGCAGACTTGGAGGTACACCTGTGTTGTGAGAGCGTGCCCAGAGCAGCTGCCACAGGCCATGTTTCTGTGCAGTGCATTCGGCTGTTTTACAGCCTCCTCCTGAGCTTTGATCTCTTTTCAGACAGCAGGGGTCCTAACAAATCAAGCTTTTCATGTTTCCCTCAGTTTCACTCTCTTTTGCTTCACCATTCATACTTGAACTCCAAAGAGGACGGATAAAATATTGTCTTTTTCTGAATCAATTTGATCAGCAGCAGACATGACTGAAGTCGGCGTTTTGTCTTTTGTGAAGTGTTTTAGGGTTGACTGTGGGGTAAAGGCTGCTAAAGAATCGGAAATAGTATTTATTTATTTTGCCATTTAATTCACTATTTATGTTTTTAACGACATCTATGCATAATACTTTATTTGCTACGCCCTTCTTTTTTACAAAGCTGTAGTGTCTACCCAGTTAGGAAAGGTGACATTCTGGGATAGCGTTAGACTGCTGATGATCCCCAGAGAGATATCTGAATTATGACAAATAATGCACTATATGATATTTTATATCATTTCTGATCTATTTTTACCGTGTTGCATGCAGTTTACTGTGTCTTCATGTAGTCCGCTTGATATCAGGAAGGTCATACCACTACTTACCTCACTTGCCACCAGCATATTCTTCTTCATGAGTCACAGAGCACCTTTGACATCAAGGGCAGTCAAGGAGTTTACATCTGCACTTTTCTGGGCAGGATACCAGTAAAAACAGGAAGACACAGTTGAAGTCAAAGTCAAATCAGTATCAACAATCTATTTTATAATTTCTGTCAGTATATTCTTTGTTGTTTAGAATTTATTGCTTTAATTGTGTACCAGCCTCTGGAACTGAGGAGCTTAGCAGTCAACTGGAAGCATGCAGAAATAGAAGGATATGGGATAAATGACAATGCATCCCCTGTTGATTTGTTTGTTTAAGAAAAGTAGGCATCTGAAAAATACAGAAATGCTGTCTTTCAAAGCAAACATTTTGGGAAGTCTTTTCATAGGTAGATAGATATGCAAGCAACGCTAAAGCCTAAAATTGTTGAAAGCAAAAGATGCTGATTCTGAGTAATTCAGCAAAGCAATGATATGGATTTTAATTTATACTGTGTGAAACAAACCTCTTGCTTTATTTACTTGTATTCTAAAATTTTATACATTAAAAAGTTACTCACAAGCTGAAATCTTACTATGTAAATTTTCTCATTTGTTTAGAGATCTTTAAAACAGCTGACACTTTTCTTAGTCTAAAATACCTTGGTATGTTCTTTCTGCCCTCCTCCCGCCAGATCCTTTCCACAGTTTCTTTGTGTAGATTTGTCTCCCTTGTTTATGTCTTTGCAAGTATCTCCCTAGTGTTAGCACTGAGTTCACAGAGCTGAAGTCAAAAACCTGCCTTATACAATATTCTAATCCTTAGGCCATCAGTGCCAACATCCAAGTCTGGTGCCCTAGAATTACAGGGATGATTTTGAATGTATAAAGGTCCCAAAGCTCAATATATGAGAAAAAAGCTGGGGGGAATACTGTAACACTGAGCACAGGTCTGAAATAGGGGCACAGCCAGGGGGGAAATGAGGAGGCAGTGGAAGTCTTGTTAGACTGCTGTGCCGAGATGAGGAGCAGATAGTAAATTAGGAAGGAGCGCTGCAAGAACACATCTGAATCAGACCCTCCAATTAACTGTTCTTTTTCCTTCTTTCAAGTTTGATTTCCTTTTAACCTTTTATTTTATTCTTTTGATCTCAGCATCTTTTTCTTTTTGTTCAAATGAAGAGCAGTGGTGCAATAATTTTTGTTGAGGAGGTGCTTTCATTGTCAGCTCCTGTTTCCAAGCACAGCAAGTGATGAACAAGAGCTGGAAATACTCATGCATGCTATCACTCAGAATATGAGTTTGAACAAAATTTGAGACCTGGGACAACTGAAAATGAAAACTGTCCTTCCTCAGTTTGTGACTGACCCTATTGTTTCTTAGCTGTTGAGAATCTCAGCAGATTTTATGTGGGATTTTGTGTGTGCATATGTGCACTAATACATGTTTAGAGCAATGGAAGTTTATGAAAGAAAATATTGTACAAAGTATGAGCAGTAGTATTTAGCTGTTATATGCTGGAAAACAGCAAAACTGGCCACTGCCTTGTAAAGAAACTTGCAACATTCTCCAACACATCTTCTATTTTGGCTTAGTCCAAATTTCTAGGTCTTTGATTAGGGATAAGTAGCAGAGTTGCCATGAAGGGCTGTTGTGCAGGCATAGAATGGGTAAGAACTTCGTAATACACTTCTGTATTAGTAATTTTAGTATAGTTCCTACACAGTGCTTACAAAAACTTGTAGTAATTTAGTCCTTCGAGGTGAGAGTCATCCTAGCCTTGCAAAGCACCTTGAGGTGCTAAATAGCTGCCAGTCTTGTCACCAGGAAGAGAACTCTTGTCTGTTTTGAATCATTCCACTATGTACTTCTGGGGGCTGTACAAAGAAGATTACATTATAGATGTATTCTTCTATTAACCTGTTTTCCATAACGTCTTGAAAGGGTTATGAATTCCTGTGATAAGGCATGCAGAACACATGAAGCCTGGACTAGTGGTTGGTTGTTGGGTTTTTTCTGAGAACATTACTGGCTGGCTGGTGCATGCTGAAACACACACATGGTCCTCTGAACTGATTCTGTGTTTATGGTCTTGAAGTTTCCAGACTGAGATAAACACAGACATGCTCACTTCACTGTGAACATCTGCTAATTATTAGTTCTGGAATATCTAAATGGTCATGTATTTTACAGAATCACAGAATGGTTGAGGTTGAAAGGGACCTCTGGAAGACATCTTGTCCGAAACTCTGTTCAAGCAGGATCACCTTGACCAAGCTGCCCAGGACCATGTCCAGCTGACTTTTGAATACCTCCAAGGATGGAGAGTCCACAACCTTTCTGGGTACCCTGTTCCAGTAGTCAGTAGCTCTCACAGCAAAAAAAGTGTTTCTTTATGTTTAGACAGAGCATCCTATGTTTGTCTGTGCCCACTGCCCCTCGTCTTGTCACTGTACACCACTGGAAAGAGCCTGATTCCATCTTTGTATCCTTGCTTCAGACATTTATATGCTTTGATGAGATCCCCTCCTGAGTTTTTCTCAGTGCAGCTCTCTCAGCTCTTCCTCATATGAGATGTTACAGTCCCCTTTATAATCTTTGTGGCCTTTCATTCAACTCTGCACAGTGTATCCACATCTCTCTAGTACTGAGGAGCCCAGAACTGGACAGAGTACTCCGTATGTTGCCTCAACAGTGCCACCTCATTGTGGACTCATGACCACAGTTTAACAACATTTCCAAGAGGATCTTATGGGAGAAAGAGTGGAAAGCCTTACTGAAGTCTAAGAAGACAATATCCACTGCTATCCCCTCTCTATCAGGCAAGAAATTTGGCATAGAAAGTTATCAAGTTGGTCAAGCACGACTTCACCTTTGGGGAAACCATGCTGAGTAACCCTGAAGATATTCTTCCTGCTCATGTGCCTGGAAGTGGTTTCCACTATTACCTGCTTCATCACTTCCTTGGGGGTTGAGGTGAGGCCAACTGACCTATAGTTCCCGGGGTTGTCCTCCTTGCACTTCTTGAAGACAGGAGTGACTTCTCCTAATCTCTATGATTAATCAAAGATTATTGAGAGTGAGCTCATGATATCTGCCAGCTCTCTCAGGATTCACGTATGCATAACATCAGGGCCCTCATCCATTTTGCTTAAGTACTGCCTGAAGTGATCCTCTTCTGCCAAGGGTGTCCTGCCATGCTCCATATTTAACCCCCTGAATTCTAGGGCCTGGGTTTCCTAAAGGGCAGTCTTCATTGTAAAGACTGAGGCAAAGAAGGCGTTCCATACCTCAGCCTCTTCCATGTATTGTTGAACCATAAGTGGCAGGCCTTCATTTTCCTAAGACTTCCTTCTCTCTGTACGTATAGAGGCCCTTCCTCTTGTCTGTGACATCCCTGGCCAGATTCAATTCCATTTGAAATTCCTATATGCTACTGAGACTATATATGTTAGGAAATCTTTAGGAATAACTTATATGGAGTAATTTTATTTACTGAAGAGGAAAAAATAAAACATAAGGTTGTAAAACACATGTTGGGGCTTTTAAAAGAGATGGGGAAGACAGCTATGGTCCTAGGGACTTCCCATCAACCTGCAGTGTTTATGACAGTCACAACATCCTTGAAAACAAATGGATATTTTAGAAACTGTGGTGTTTTGAAGTGTGCCTGGTCTGATAACTATAAATTAAAAAGACCTGAAAAGGAATACAGCAGCTTTTCTTTACTTCTCCAGGAAATTATTAGTTTACTTGCCCATTCTCTGAATGCTATACTACAGACGAGTAATATAAGTGTAGACTAAGATATTCTATAAATACTTTAAAACATATTCAGTTATAAGGCTTTCAGTAAAAGATGGAATGCTATAAAGCTGTTCCTTTCATACAGAAAGAAAGAAGAATTCAATTGAAACTGAAGAGAAAAACAAAGCCAAATTTTCTGTAAATTATTCTATCAGGTTATGCTCTGGCATTCTTGAGACTACCCTATATGTAGGCATATAAAATATCATTCCAGAACCACTAAGATTTAAAGATGTTGTTGAGCTAAATCTAAGCAGCAGGAAACACAACATATTGAAGTTTCTAGAGATTTTATATTTCTGATAGTCACACTTCAAATCACTCCTAGTTCAGGGTTTTCTAAAGAAGCAGAAGGTACCCAATCTGGAATGAAAATGACATTTACTGAATTTCAGATAAATTCTGTAGATGTTCACCTCACATTACCCTTGTATTTTGGTTCTATTGTCAACATTGTAACATGCTGTTGTACTTGATCTCCTACTTGGTGTGAAATTAGGCAATTTTTTTTTTTTTTTTTTGCTCACATTGTCACTACACAAGTAAGTTTGAAGCTCAGTAAAAACTGATATAATTGTATTGGGGAGCCATATATTCTGTAACTAAACTATTAACTTTATTAAGAAGACAAATAAGGAAGTAGTTATTTTTCACTCACCATTAAATTCTTTTTCACTCATACAATTCATACAATTAAAGAAAACCTTTAACCAGATATTGTTCTCACAGTTCTCAAAGGTTCCATAGACTTGAAATCTTGGTATTTCAAAATTCCCTGAAATCCCCAGGTATGTAGAATTCAAAACCAAATTTTTGAATTCAATGCAAAGTTCAATTCTCATGGGAAGCATCATTGGCCCTCAAATCCAAAAATATCTCTGCCTTGGGATCTTCCATTTGTTAATACTGTATATAGCCCTTTTTCATTCAACTATGTATTTCATCGCATTTATATTTTATTTTTTTTTTTTTTTCAGTTAGAAGGACTACCAAACAAAGAACATGCTCCTGTCAGTTTCTGCAGTCTTTAGGATGGAACTGATACAGCCCACATAATTCCTTATGGCACTGTGATATTACACAGAGCCGTTTTCTTTCTCGCAACCACCAGATGCTGTATGAGAGCTGAAGGGTTTCTCAGAATCCCTTAGCCTTATGTTTCCTTATCTGCAGTTCATTTTCATGCCTGATTTCCCAGAATTTACTTAACATTTTCAGAAGGACGTCATTCACCCACTAGTTGTATCTGGATTTGGATTCATAACTCTTTTGAAAAGAGTGAGTGATGTGATTCTCCATACCACCAACACATGATATTGTCAGATGATAAATATTCTTGTCATCAAAATATGATGGAAGAACTGACTTGTCCCATCCACCAGAAAACGGAACCAAATTAAGGTTGAACATACTGGATGCTCTTTTACAAAGATAGGAAATGGGACTAGCCATCTGGCACCTCTTGAGCATCTTTAAATACAGAGAATTTTTGCAGGAGAAAGCATAGATGTCTTCTGAGTTCTTCTAAGGGGTTTTAGTGTGGGGATTTTTTAATAGATTTATACCATATCTCTGTGCTTTAGATAAGCAGCCTTATTCTGACTCAATGCCAACAGAAACTTGCTGGAGTTTTCTACTGAAGTAAATCCTTGATGACTTGTTAAGGAACTTTAACAAGTTTGCATATTGCAGAGAGGGCATTCAGCAAGGTCTTGGTAGCCTCCCCATTTGTAGCTGGACAGACTGGCAACATGCTGGGATCCTTTGGCGTCGACCCTGTTCTGGAAATGGTTGTTGTCTCTTTTTATGAGGTACCAGCTTTTAGCTATTGTATCTAGAAAGAATTAGTGGTAATCTCTGGGTTTGTGTTCTGTTGCTAGTTAAGAATTCAGTGGGACCTGGTGCTTCATTCAGGGTAACGTCTTAAGAAGCTGAAATCCACTGATGTCTTCAGGATTTGAAATCATGCCTTCATCCATTATTGCAGAGATAACAGCCATAATTGCAAAATAAGCTTAGCTGACTATCAAATTTTTTTTTTTTTTTTTTTTTTTTTTTTTTTTTTTTAGTTCACACTGTAGCTGAAAAACAGGCCTTTTTTTATTTCAGTTTTTTTTGTAATAAAAATGTTATTACCTTTTCTAAGATTGGTCCGACAGTGGTTTGACCATACTATAGTTATGCACAATACTAAGCAGAACAAACAATAAATCTAAGCCTATGACTAAGTATATTCTGTATAAATATAAAAATTAAACTTGCCATAGCAGGTGGCTCATGCTAATCAGGAGCTGCTGGAGGTCATATTTGAGATATTATGCAAATTCAAAACTCAAAAATACAGACTATGAAATAATAATTAATTACATTTGCACTTTGATTAAAGATTAAATCTCTGTATAATAAAAAAAAATAATCATGTCTTTGTATTGCCTGATATAATTAGGCGCTCTCCTAAATGACCAAACTTAGAACTGCCTATTATGTCCTAGCAAACCTGTGGGAGAGCCTGACATGTGTTTAGCAATCATGGGGTTTTTTGTGTTCATCAGAAAAAATCATTTTAAAACAATGTGGGAGGGGCAGTCCTTATCTTTAAGGCAACTGTTGGATAATTGACCTCCTTTAGCATTTAATTTCTCAAACCTCTAGGAAGCTTAATTTTGAACATCAAAGGGGTACCTGTGGAAGAAGCTGTTCCAGACTGGTGAGTAAACAAATTAGAGTTAATAGGGTCATTAGCTTCTGTGGTAAAATTTCAAACTGGGTATTCCTCACTAAGGAATGTAAATGTCAATGTTTTTAAGTCTTCTAAAATATAATTAGACATGGAACTTGAATACAAATGCTATTTGTATTCAAGTATTTTGCTACATATCCTATTAACAAACAATGTTTTCCATATTTTATGGGCATTATTTTATTAAACATTAGGGAATCTGTTGTTCTGGTCCTATGCATTGCTTGCCAGACAATTAAAACAGAAAGAAAAAAGTTACAAAGCTGCTTAGTCAATAGTATGCTGTAAATATCAAGGATGCTGTGTGTTCTGTTGGATATAAAAGATACTAGCCAGCTACCTGGAGAGTAACAACTGTAGATCTAGTTAACCCTTAGATCTCTATGAGCAGTACAAAAGCTTAAAAAAAACCAAAATACCCACACACAGAAAAACCCCAACCCAGAGCCACAAAAAACAACTTAGATTTCCTCATTTGGATGATCTTCTCATCTGTACTTTCTCTTGGTTCTATGGCTACATAAGGGGACAATTGCTGATTGAATTTGAAACAGAGAATGCAACAAATATCGTTCTTACATCCTCTCATTTCACTTATTGCACAATACAGAAGTTGGGTTTTTTTTCAATTATCTTTGTACTGCTCCCTTTCCTCCACCAAGCTGACAAGTTTCTAGTCCAGCCTCATTTCCAAACCTTTGCCCACATATCTACTTGCAGGCTATGGATCCTTGCAAATCCATTCCCCTGAAATTCTTGCTTCTAACTGTTCCCAGCAGCAGCAAGCTCTTGGAAGTAAGGATTATCAGAACAAGCTCCCTTTTTCACTTTGCAACCTTTGGAAATTTAAAACTGTGGGGTTTATTCTATATCTCTAGGAGATCAGTATTCAACAATGACTTCTTTTTAAACCAGAAAATCACTCACTACTAGAAGTGTCATCATTTAAACAGGTAGAGGGGAAAATTTCCTCGTATGCAGCAATAACTTCAGGTCAATCTAAGAGTTTGTGGAATAAGGACTAACTGTCAACACTGCAAATGTGTTTAGCGTAGAAGGAAATAAAATATTTGCTAGAAGTGCCAAGGGAGAATCGCAGAAAATGTTTAGACTGGAAAACTGCAGATGGCCAAGCACATCCAGAGGTAAATAACCTTCTCTCCATGAAAACTGATTTGTACCAGCAGGGTCTGAGTGAGTACTACAGTGAATTCTACCAAAAAAACAGAAGGATGGGGGAGAAGAGGGGCATTTTTAATAATTGACCATAGCTATATCTGTGGTTACAAGCATAGCATTCTTAAGTCATTAGCCTGAAGAAGCAAAGAGTCTAAAAAATATTAACTCTCCTCACTAAATATAATCATGAAGTTTAAGAAAAAAAAAGGGGGGGCATCCCATTTGTCTATCATAAATCATTTTATTGTGATAAATTTGTGGTTTGGGCTGATTTAATCTTTTAATGCTCTATTCCCCCTCAATGGCAACAATTTCTTTTTGCTTAACACAAATAAAAGTAAAAAACCCCTCAAATGCTTTTTATGTAATGTGAATCATGTTTAAGTGATGTTTTGAAAAAAAACCTTGTGCATTAGAGGCAAGCTTTTTGCACTAGGTGAGAAGTTATAACTGAAGCTTTTTGCAAAGTGGTTCTAGTTAGTGTTTATTATCAATCTCTAACGCTGTGCTTCAAATAAGAATCTTTAGCTTACCTCCATAAGTGCATCTCGTAGCATTCATTTTTAAATAACCATTAGTTTTATTTCAGCCTCCTACTGTGTTTTTGATAGAATGTTACTATTTTCACACAATAATAATTTATTTCCCACTGTAACACAGAGTTTTAGACAAGTATGACTCCATTTCTCCAACTTACTGATTTTACTCACGGAGACAAAACAATATCAAATCAAGATCACATAACACTTATGGCAAATTTGGGATCACATGCAGATCTGATTTTGCATTCTATATGTATTCAAGAGTAAGACTCATTTAACCTAACTTAAACCAAAGTTAGACATATGGTTTTCCTTCTCTAGTCAAGGCCAAGACACGTGCCTCCCAAGGACAAGTCAGCTGATCACAAAACATTGTCAAAGTTGGCAAGCAAAATCATGGTAAAAGTTTATTCACCCTTCCACTAAGGTGGAAGTTAAATGGTTCTGCACTGTTCCATTAAAATGTTTTGTGGTCCAGTATGTCTCACCCATGAATGTAATAAGTGAGTGCTTCTAGTATGATTTTTTTATTCTTTGATTGAAATCTTGACTATGAAATATTCTGAAGAAAATATCTTTCTGTTGCGGTGGGCCCCGCTGGGCCCCCCCGTCCGGGTCCCTGCCCTGTGACTCTGGGTCTGTCTGATGTTCCAGCAGCCTGGGCTCTGATCTGGTTGGTTGTCCCAGCTCCATCCCTGGTATCCCCTTTCCCCCTGTCTGTGATAAAACCAGCAGGACGGAAAGCCCCGCCCTCTTACCTCGCTGACTCTGCCCAGGTCGGTGCTCTGTCCCCGCCAGGACAGAGGGAATAAATGACTTAACATCATAAAGGAGGTTTGAGCTGTATTTCTCTTCTCAACTTCTGCTTCTGGTGAGTAGCTGTCACTGACACTGGCTTAGAGTGGGGCTGCACAGTCGAGGGATATTTAGGTTGCTTGTAAATGGTTTAAGATATTCCAAGACATAAAGAGGCAAGCTCACCACAAATTAAGCAGTGGACAAGCTAATCCACCACCAGACCTTTCCACCTTTGTTTTAGAATTCTTGATACTACATCACTCATCTGGACGTAGTGGCAATGCTACTTCCAGAACTTAAAGTAAAAGCAAATAAAAAATAGAATAAACATTGTGATCTGCATATTGGAATAAGATATTTGTTTGTATACTTTTGGCACTCTTCTAATTATTTAGTTAGGAGTTACACAAGCATCTATTTCTTCAAAATAAAACATAAAATAGCAGACTAAGGACTACTTCTTAAAAAAACACTGAATTATTCAATAAAAATTAAAGGTAGATGGGATTTATTCAAGTGGCTATTAAAATGTAATACACAAAAGGATGTCCTTGATTTAACTTGTTGGAAACTGTAGACCTCCATAGCAAGCTGGAATGCTTTAACCATAGTTTAACCAGTAACACATAAATGAGTCAAACAAAGTTACGAAGAATGTAACTTTCTATTGCAATTTTTAACCTATATCCCAAATATTTTTCGTTGCTTTTTCTTTTCCATTACTGTGCTTGTTCCCTATCTAAGGGGTTATGTCAGACCACACTAGAAAGGTCTGACACCAGAGGGTGCAGAGTTGCTATCCCATGACTTCTGCACATCATCTCTAGGATAGCCTGACACATATAATCAGGAAAGGTGGTCTTGCATTAACCTTTTCCACTCCCAGAAGATGAAATGATAATGAAACAACAAAAACAGATAATGAGGTAAGGAGAGCACAATTCTTGTGATTATGACTGAAAATGTGGGGGAGGGGAACATTTGAACAACTTTGTGCAGGCTTTCAATGAAGCATTACCAATTCAAATAACAAATGGAGTAGATATACATATGTAAATATTAACCCAGGCATGGGCTGAATATAACACCTAGAACAGGTGTCTGTTGAAGGAAGGAGTTGTTTTAAGTTTTTTTCTTATGACTGGCTACCACTTGGCAGACAAACAACTTCCCCACAAGAATAGAGACATATATCTTTTCTTTGTGACTTGATTCAGTTGACATCCTTAGGGAGAATAATTTAGTGAAGCACCTGAAAACCCAGAATCTAACAGTTGTAAACAACTAGAACATTTGGTTTATTCAGCATGGAGGAGACTGAGGGGAGTCCTCATTGTGGTCTTCTGCATCCTCTTGAAGGATGCAAGAGGAGGGAGAGGTACCAACCTCTTCACTCTCATGGCCAGTCACGGAACCTAAGGGAACAGCATGAAGCTGAGTCAAGGGAGGTTTAGGCTGGATATCAGAAAAAGATATTTCACTCAGAGGGTGATTGGGCACTGGAACAGGCTCCCCAGGGAAGAGGTCACAGCACCAAGCCTGAGAGAATTCAAGAAGTGTTTGGACAATGGTCTCAAGCACATGGTGTGACTCCTGGGGATGTCCTGTGCAGGGAAAGGACTTGGATTTTGATGGTCCTGGTTGGGTCCCTTCCAACTCAGCATATTCTGTGATTCTATGATTCTGTGATTTGCTTAATGCTGTCTCTGCTGAGACAAGATATGTGTAAACATAGCCTGCAAAGACTGATAATATGCGGTGTTAGCAAAATGGAGAAAATGCCTGTTCACTTTCATCTGTTACTTTATTATCTGGCTTTTTTGGTATGTTTCTACCAGTAAGAAACTACTTCTCCACAACAGTTCCTAGAAGAAGGTCAAATATTCAGTGGAATGACAAAGCAGATAGCTAAAAAGGTACGGATAACAAAGCAGCCACAACTAAATTTGCCCATACTGAGTTAAAAGCAAATGAGAATCTGGCTACAGTGCAATTCACCCCTGGAAAGAAATGATGGTATCAGTTAGTTCAAGAAAGCAAAGATAAGAGTAAAGCAAAATCGCATAAGCTAAAGTTTATTTCTCAAAAGCTGGGTATTATGGAAATGATGTAATGTTAATACTTTTCCTTTGTTTTGTCACACTGACAATTTGCACACACCAAAGTCTCCATTTATACTGAACTTAAGGTCAGTGCATTTTGAACATGAAAGCCTTGGGCATCTCAGGAAGTTTTAAAGCTTTTTTTCTTAAAACATGAATTAAAGTCATACTTTAAATTGTGCTGCATGTGTTACCATGTTTACTCATCTCTCTGGAGTTTTTAACAGCTCAAAAAATAAGTTTCTTCACTGGGAAGGATATGCCACTAGGGCCTTTTATCTGAATGCTTCAGAATCAATCAAAAGGCATGATTTGAGCAGCCATGGGCCGAGGCAGGATTCATCTGTTTGAGTCTCTGACCCTGGTAATATACTGCTTGAGTGACTCTACAGCATTCAAGCCATGTCCTGTAGGACTTACTGTGAATTTCATTTGTGTGTGTCCATTGTAACTCACCAGCTTTTCTTATGCTGAGAGGGATTTGTTTAGGTTTTTTCTCGCTCTTTTATATGACAATCATATCACTTACTACTTTCAACAACAATCTCTTATAAAGATCATAAATAGTTTTAGTATTTACTTGTGATCCATTATGCAAACCACATATGTACTGCTTGATTGTACATAGAAATAGTTTGAATATTTTTTCTTATAAAAGTAATTTGAAATCGTTTTCATATAATACTTTGAAATACTGATTCAAAAGAAAAGAAACCTGACACATAATGAAAGAAAATAGAGGCTGCATAGAATGTTCTTGTTCTTCAGGAAAAAAAAAGGCACATAAAAAATGGATATAAAATTTTTGATATTCATAAACTGCACTGTGCTTTAAATGCAAATGGTGAAAACTGAAGTAGGCACACTACTCTGCTCAACTGTAATTATATTTCTTCTTATGGATAACTGATTTGGAAAGGTCTGTTAGTATGCCCACTCAGGATTTCACACAGGCTGAATAGCCAATATAAAAGGGTAATGCGGTCCACATTCACACAAATGCATTAGACAGATGTCATCATGTCACACCTGTGTATTTTAAAGTATACTGGAACTGTGTTGTAAGGTGTTTTGGATCATGATAGTGTGCCCCTGCCAAAGCACCTATTGGAACCCTCAGAGAGAGACCAGGCTGGAATTACCCTCACCAGCTTCACCTGGCTGTCCACCTTCAGGTGTAGCAAGTCAGCTCCTGGAGGGTTTTTAAGCCCAGTCAGGAGGGTTACTTAGGGAAGGAGGGGAAGGTTTATAGCTGCTCTCTGTCTTTTGCTGTCTGGTCGTTGGGAAATCCTGGCCTGACTTGGCTGCTGATCATCTTGACTCTGCTTGCCTGGATCTGAAGCATCAAGGACCGAAAGGTAAACTGTGCTAAGCTGGAAAAGAATTAGGAAAGAAGATGCTGATAAACTAAGTACCAAGACAGCAAGGGATAGATAAAAAGGATTGTTCTGCACGGGGCTAAAACCGATCCTATGCCCTGGAAAGTGTGTGTGGAGCTTTTGGACAAAGTAGAGGGGCAAACAAGTAATTGTGTAATGTCATGCACTGCAGTTGTAAAATGTATGTGTGCTGTATTATGGATAAGTTGGTAAAATGTATAAGCAATGTGTTAGGTAGAAGTGCTGTGTTAAATAAGCATAAGTAAGTAAAATGTGTACGTACTGTGTTAGGTATAATTAGAATAAGATGTATAAATAAGTAGAGTAGCATGTGTAAGCAGTATGAGATGAGTGAGTAAGATGTATAAGAAGAGTAGAATGTAATAGTAAGCTGTCTAGGTTATGCATAAGTATGTAAAAGTAGGTAAAATGTGTAAGTATAAGTTAGCAAAATACACAAAAGAGGTGATAAGTAGATATTGAGTAAAAATTGGAAGATGTGCGAGTTCCTTCATGATGCCTGAAGAGGTGATGCATATTTTTGAGAATTTCAAAGCTTCTGTGTAATCATAATGATTTGTTGTAGGGAAGTGCTGTGTTCCCACAGAATTGTGTAGACTCTTGTCACCGTTTCTGCTTCTCTGGCACACAGACTGGCATGTATGTGTTCTGTCTGCAGAGATACTAGATCCTGCAAAACTCGGTGTATTCCTGCCATCTAGGTGCAATCCATCCTTCTCTAGCACTTTCCACGTAACTTACTTACTAGAGATAACATAATAAAGACTTTCCAGAGCTAGCAAGCTTTGTGAGCATTCTGGTTTAGTATCTTGCTTCTTCAGAGATAGTAATGGAAAGAGGGAGGGATTTGAGCTTGTTCCAGAAAATTTACCAAAATATGGTTCACTTTAGTTCTTATAACCAAGATATATTACAAAAATAATAAATGTGTAATACTAAGCATACCCCATCATGAGAATTTTGCATTTAAAGTCATATTCATTTAAGAAATTCCTTGTTTCTTGTCTTCCACTTGACTTCTCCAATCATAAGCACTACCCAGACTTCCAATTTCTTTTGTCTAGTGAGTCCCTTACGAGATTAATTAGATAATGATTTATTTTGCTTATCCTAATCACATTTAAGATTCACTGACGAGTCAGCTGAACAGAATTTTATTGTTTTGATGATGGTCTGTATAGTATCTATTTTATCATTGGTACAAAGACATCTAAGCATTATATTACTAGAGATGCTAATTTCCATTTTTAAAACATTTCTGAAAAGAATCTAGTGCCATAGGTGACAATTTTGCAACTTAAGTAGGCAAAACCAGTAACTGATGTTTCTTGGTAAAAGTAAATATGAAGTGAGCTTTGATTTTTCCATGCAGCACAGTTCTATGCTAGTTCTCTTCCCAACAGGATCCTTTTCACTCCCTAATTTATCAAAGAAGTGCAGAGGAGGTAGGGTGATTGTTTTTTACCTTAATAATTGATTGTGATTTTTTATCAGTGTGTGTCCTGTGAAATCTGCAGTAAAAAAAAGATGAGCACATTGCTGGCCTGAAAGCACAAGTTTACGGTGATACCATACACATTCAGCCTCTTAGTTTCAGTTATCACAGCATGGTCACAGGACTACAAACATGTGCGGTACTATGCAGGACAGAAGTTAATTTTTTGCAGTAGCTGGGATAGAGCATGGTTGGGAAGGGGGTGGTTGCTAGGACATCATTCCCTGGGGAGTGGTAAAGCAACTCTCTCTTCCCAGGAGAGAGGGGTCCTTCCAGTGCAGCAAGTGTGGCAGACAGAGCAGGGGGGTAGCTCTGGTCCTGAGTTGCATGGAGCAGTTTGGTTGCTGTGGCCAGGTTGAGCTCTGTACTTCTCTCCTTTGTACCCTTTTGTTATTGATATTTTTGCCATTACTTTCCATTTTCTTACCTCATTGCTGTTAATTTTTCTTATTGCAGCCTGTATTCTTTGCCTTTTTTGCCTCCAATCCCATGCAGCAGGGAGGGGAAGGGGAAAAAGGTGGAGGAAGGGGAGGGCAGAAAGAGCAGCATCTAAATTTGGAGTATGGTTGGGGCACTAACCTGGGAAATACCATTTCTAAACCATGAAAGGTGCCCCTCTTAAAAAATGGATTATACCTGTGGGATGATTCTGTTAATCACAAAATATTTCAAACTAGTTGAGTGTTGATTCCTTAATACACCTTGACAGATCTAAACTCTTAGGGACATTTGGCTTCAAAAAGCAGCAAGTTTGACAAGTAACACTGCTCCAAAATTCCATCTTTTAAGAGGTTCCAAGAGGTTGTATTCAAGTCCTATGGTTAGAAACTTTTATATTCTTTAATTTTGGGGGGGAGGAGAGGAAAAAGGCATTGGTCTACTTCCCCAAAATATTTTGTGTCATGATCATAATTGTAAATCCATGAAACTAAAGCCAACTGAAACTTTGAGGAAGTTTATCTCAATATGCCACTTTGATTTTTGATTGTGAATGGCTGCAACTGTGGCTGTTCAGCCATAAGTCTTCCTGACGAGATGAAGAACAAAATAAAATTAAAGGGGTGGAGTGGAAGAAAGAAAAGAAAAAAATGAAGTTTAGGCATTGATAACTAGAAATATTCAGTAGTATGCTTATTAAATGAAATACGGTATCTTAGTGGCAGTAATAATGACTAAATTACTCTAGTGTGAAGGATCACTGTAAATTTCTTTTGATGTTTATTCTTATTCTTGCACTTAAATTGTTATAAGGATGAATCATCCTTATGATTCATACTGGGTTTCATCCAATAAGCCTATAAGGTATGCATTTTCAAAGCCTTGTATCAGTTTTGGTATTAGCAATACAAATTCTTCATGTAAATAAATTGTAACTCAAAGTTAAACTAAACCAATTGCAAATATATATTGCCATATGAGATCATGTTTTAGTGATGTACAAGCATTTCCACCTCTTGAGGACAGTAGGTCACAAGTTTTGTTCTCACCAGCTTCTAGGTGTCAAAACTCCCCTGGTTTACAGTAGATGAAATGTGTTGGTGATGTCTGTATTCCCAGAACACCCAGTTTGCTAATGCCAGTATCACAAAACCACTTCCAGAGGTGCTCCCATGCTGGCAATCAAGAAATTCATTGGGACTTTGACTAACTGGACTATGGAGACAGATGTCTTCAGCTTAAAAAAGTGATCACTTCAGGGGCAGAACACATTGGTTTAATACTGTATAATTTGCACTATTCCTATTCATCTTTTGAAAGATTATATCAATCCCAAAGCTGTCAATTTTGAGTTTTCATAAGAACTAAATAAGTTTTTTAAAAAGTCAGAAAGTTGCTTTCTCTGTTTCTGTCCTTTTGATTGATTATCTATGGTTCCACAGCATATTAAGTGATCACAGCAATATTCTTTGGAGATACAATCATCAAAGAGTATTACTCAGCTGGGAAAGTACGTGTGAAGGGTGTAAATAATGAAACAAAACAGGGGGCCATTAAATACATTTTTTTGTTTTCTGTGCTTAGAGGCTTGTTTACAGGGTAGGGTGCATAATGTTAAAAAAAAAGGGGAAAACTCCTTAATTGTACCAACCAATCCATCTGTTCAGAGAGGGAGCCCTGCAGACCTGGCAAACCTTGAAGGTTTATCAGTGTTCATTTTGGCTTTGAAAGGTGTGTTTAGTCCCAGAGGCTTAGAAAGCTCTAGCTTATGTTTTAGGAAGTGTGTTCCCAAAGCAGATGTTAAAATTTAAAATTTCTATGGTTCTTGTAATCCTAGTCATATAGTGCAGGGTATTTTATAAAGCCTATTTCTGTGTAGCACATCATATGTAAATGATTGGAACTGTTAATTAAAGTTTGGTTTAGAGGAGAAAACGGAGCTGGAAGCACAGTGTTGAAACATGTAGCCCCTTGACTTGGAGCAGAGTTGAAAAGTAACTGATTGTGTGTGGATAATTGCCATGACTTAGTTTGGCAGACCCCTATTGTCAGAGCTGCAAGGCTGCCTCTTAAACTGTTCAAACATGGCTCTCCAACATTCATGTCCAGAAAGGCCAGCTGCTCTGTTAAAATTCATTGCTTGTTTGTTAAAAAAAGGTGTATTTACTTTCTGTGTCACTAGTCCTATGGGTTTTGGTTTGTTTGTTTTGGTTTTTTTTTTTTTTTTTTTTTTTTAAGAAAATGGTTCTGTAATTCTTTGTGATGCAAACTTCTGCAGTTGATGTGAAGTGTGTGGTACTGAGTCAGCCAATACTCCCGATACTGCTTTTGTATCTGTAATAAGCATCGTTAGGAGTAATCTATAGAGAAGTCTATCATTCTTATTTGCACCATAGCTCTCCCTTTCCTTTTATATAAGGGAACTTCATGTACCACTAATGTACAAAGAAAAGTAACTTGTCCTAAGTAAAATAAGATTTAAAGAGTGAAAATTAGATTCATTAGAGTTGAACAGTAAAAATATTGCAAGTGAGATCAGGATAAACAGTACCGAACAGATTGCTGCTGTTTATATTTAAACCATTTAGAAAATTAGAAAGGTATGAAGCCTTTGAGCAGACCTGAAAGAAAAATACATAGAATCCAATGCTTTGTTATCATAAATAAAAAATAATAGGGAACTGGAGGAGTAGGATGTGTTTGTCTGAAACTGACTATGTAGAATTTGGAGCACATTACTGTTACTATCATACTAAGGATATTCACCAGCCTTTGCTGGGTGAAATTTAATCAGCTAAAATGTTTATCTAAAGGACTTTTACTGTGTAACTACAATCTTTTGACTTTTTTTTTTTTGGTCAGTTAAACACTGTCACTTATTTTAGGATTTTATCTGATGTTTGAATTGTAGGTATGTAAAAAAGGGGCTTCAAATTATCCAGTTGATTTTAAAATAATTTCACATCATTTTCATGCTTTCTTACTGAAACGCTGAATGCTTGAGATCAAGGACTCTGACCTTAATATAGGTGATGTAGTAGTTGTTTTGAGGACTAGTACACATTGAGGACTAGTACCTTGAACAGAGTAAGTTAAGTTGATCCTCTCAGATGAATATGGCCACAGAACTTTTACACATGTACAATTTTTCTTACTGAAATGACATTAAATTGAATTTTTATTTTCCAAAACTTTAACTTTTGCATACAGTAGAGAGATAATTCTGAATAATAAATCAAAATACGCATCCTACCAATCAAGATAGAGGAATACAAGGGATGAGAAACTTTCCAGTTTAGCAAAGAGCAGTCTCCTGTGCATTAATGCTGTCCTCTGATCAAACCATGCTTTTTAACCTCAAACAGGGAGGGGGGGAAAAAAGAGGCTTGGTAAAAAGGACAGCTAGAACATCCTTTAACAAAAGGAAATGACTTAATATAGAACTGGGGAAAAAGAAAAAAAAAAAAGGCAGTAGGCATTTTTTTGGAGGGGTGGGGTGATAGCAGAAACATCCTTGACTGTGTAAGCTTTGCTCAGCAGTAACTAAAACATCCCTATATTATCAATGCTATTTCCAGCACAAATCCAAAACATGGGCCATGCTAGCTGTCATGATGCTACTGGCTATGCTGACAAAACCAGCACACACATTTATAGCGCTTCTCAAATATCTTCTGAAGAGTGCACTTTTTCCACTACTCTAATCTTGGCAAATGTGGATGTCAAATTTATCCATGCTGGTATACAGAAAATATTTCCAGCTTTCTTTCAGAAGTAATGCAAATTATAATTCACACTGCTGGTGGTATCAAATTGCATAATATACCAACAGTGTAGGACTTTTTACTCAAAGTTTTTAATCTTATTGCAGACTGGTGAAAAAGTATTGTATCTATATGATTCTTGCTGCAGCTTCAAATCTTAGAGTCGAAACTAATATTTGACAGTTTAGAGGCCATTTTACCAAGGTTAGAGGCTAAGAATCTGTGGTGCTAGACATGGTAGGGTCGCAGTCAAATTTCCTTATAAATAGTATTTTACTACTCTTTCTTTTTAATCTAATACTAGTCTGCTACGACAAGAATAAGGATAAGAAAAGTGGGTTTGTACAACATTAATTTTCTCCCTGGGGACAAGATTTTGCCAGGGGCAAAAGAACATTCTTCTTGAAGTTAAAGCCACAAAGTTGGTGAATTTTGTTCTTCAATACTTTTGTATGTACCTTGATATTCCTAATTTCCTGTTGGCAAGGTAATCCAGTGAGAGACCCAAAAGCTGTAAAAATTTGGCTGATAGCATACAGGATTGAAAAACAAACTTTTAAGCGTTAACAGTACTGAAACTGAAAGAACTACATTCATCTAGTCTTCTTAGTACAAGAATCATTGTTCTCTTTAATAGTTCACAAACCTCAGCAAGTTATATAGAATGTTATCCACAAGTGTTTCCTTAATTTTTCCAGTGGATAGGAAATAAATAATGATTGTTTTTTTAATGCCTCATCCTAAATATGAAGGTAAAGCCTTTAAAAACATTATTTCTTCTTTAAGGAAGGACAGCAAGAAGACTAAATGACATGTTAGGTAATAAATAAGATGGTTGAATAATTGAAGTCTCTTACTGTGTGGGCATCAATAGATTAATTTTTACTAAGGAATTTATTCCCAGTAATGATCTTTGGAAGTAATCTTTCAGCAGTAAGTTGTTACAGTGAAGGAGATAATTTTAGACTTTTGTTTAAAGTTGTACTAACTTTGCTGTGCTCATATGTGTTCTACATAATTTTCTTCTTCAGTTGCATAGAAAGCCAAACAAGCAATATTTATGAGCTAATAAAAACCCCTTTAAAAAAATGGCAGTGTGATAACTCAAAAATAACGAATACATTTTTTGAGATGGCACCAAAGTTTTAAAGTTATTTTTATACTTTTTAAAAAGCATTTCTATTTAAGCATAGCTTTTCATAACATAGAAGAAAAATAGATATTTGGTATCTATTACCACAAACCAGAAAAGTTTATCTTGACATGCAATATTCTTTGGAAGAATTCAGTTATAAAGCCTTCCCGGATGAAGGGAAATGAAATGAATGAAAAAGCCAGTAAATCACTGGAAAATATTTTACTCTTAGGCATGGATATAACTCATTACCTCTTTGGGCCCTGGTTTCTTAGTCTGGATCTAGAGTTCTAATTGTTCTCACATCACTATTGCTTTAGATGTTTTTACCTATCAAAAACCTGTGGCTTGAAAGTCGTAATCTCTTCCACATGTATAGCTATGTCTACGGATAAGATTTAGCCCAGATCCAGCCTCAAGTCTGGATCAGCACCTCCTATTAGGGTTTTCTTAATCCTTCTTTTTTTTTTTTTTTTTTTTTAATATGGAACCAGAAATTTAAAAAGCATACATTAAATAGCATAAACCTTAAAAGTGCAATCGGATTATTTGATGCTTTGCATAATATAGCTTAGAGCACAAAGACTGTGATTGCAAATACTAATTGTTAGGTTTAAAAAGCCCTAGAGAAATAATTGCTGCAGTCTGCATGTCAGAAATTTCAAGGTAAAAGATATAACATGTTTAACTAAAACACAGCTAATTAGACCAGAAGTAGACCCCTTTCAAAGTCTGAGATGATGACATACACAATAGAGCTGTTAACTTAAGAAAACTGGGTGCTGATATAATCAAATAAGAAAGCTGATTTCTTTTTTATTCCTGTATTTCAAGAGAGATTCAGATCAATATGTTGTTCTTTTGATTCTCATATTTTTAGGGTTTTACAGCTCTGTAAGAAAATCCCACTCTCACTCTAAATCTACAAGTTAAACCTTGTCCAATCTTTTCTGGGTGTTAATTTTTAAAATTAGTCTTTTCATTTTCATTCATAAAATTGTTCTGAGTTCCCACTTCCACCTCTTTACATCAAGTGTTAAAAAGTCATCAATTTCCTCTCTTGGGCTGTATTTGCAAATGATCTTAACATTGTCAGTTAAGAGTCACATAAATCCTTTTAAGAGAGCCATAAGGATCCTGTAATGTGAGCATGTTAACTACTGACTACTGAGACCAGCCACAAGCAAGATCCCTAGGGAGCAGCAGCCATTCCATTAGGACAGCAAAAGTCAGTGTGAAGTGAAAGCACTGTTGGAATTTCAGTACAGAAACAAATAGTCAGCAGGTTCAGTATCCCCAGTCCCAAATATGGTCCTTCTCTCATATAAGAAATGAGCTGGTTTATTTCAGGAGTATGTGGAAAACTCAACCTCTCTTGTACCTGATCCTTTGCAGTTTGATAATTTCATTCTCCATTTCTTGCTAAGATGACACATTATGTCCTGTTCCGTGAAACTTGTTGAAGCTGCTGAACTAGAAAATTCCAAAGATATCTTTCTTTACAGCTTTTTTCCTTTTACGATTTGTTGCAGGTTAGAGACTTTATCAGGAGAACTGAAATTTCCCCTTAATTTTTCCTCACAACTTAAGTTTTTGACTGCACTCTCATGTTTGTTTTGCCCAAGACCAGCAAAATTCTGAGATCATTATCATCAGGTTCTTCCTGGTAATTGCTGACTTCCCCCAGCTTAACATGGTAAAAGAGAAGGCTTTTTGTACATTGTGGATTGTTTTGAGAATCTTAAGCATGTATGCATCCAGGAAAAAGTGCACTGAGTAGTATCCACAGATTAATTGGTACTTTTTCCTGTCCAGATCTCTGCATTTGGTGTCTTCTATTTAAGTTATAAGCTTCATATCTCTATCCTCACCTGCAAGAATTGAATTTCTGTTCTATCCTATTTGTACTGCAAATTAAGTTAGTGTTTCTTTGTCTAATAAGACCTGAGAAAGAATAAAAAGGTGGGAGAAGAGTAGTGGCAAAGTATAAACAACTAAGGAAAAGGCGTTTCTCTGTACTGGAGATATTAAGTGACTTTATAAAAACAAAAATCTTTTGAAATGGAAACCTGTATCCGTTTATGTGAAGCAAAAGATATGCTAAATCACCAGAATCTGTGGATCTGTGACAACAGAAATATTGAGTATGCCATGTTCATTATTGCATCCAAACATTCATGCTTAAAATAAGCTTGGATTACAAAATGTTAATGTCAAAAGTCTCTTTAAAAGGAAGAGAAAAGAAATAACATTAGTCCTTGGATTTATTCAGGAGCTGTAATGAATAAACTATTCTCTATTGCAGAAGAAAAGTTGAAAAAAATTTATGGAAACCTCTTCAGTAATAATTGTACGTATCTCAAATTAGTGTTCTTAACTGTACTTCATTATTCTTTGTTTAGTTATCAAGACATATAGAGTAACTTTAATAGAAATTATCAAAAAAGTGACAGATAAGAGCTAAATAGACTTAACTGTTCCATATTTGATCCGAAACAGGTTTTGAAAGAAAAGATCTGAAATTATCAACAGCTACTAACAGAAATAAAAAAGGCAAGCCTTATTACCACTATGTGTGGGTCCTTTTTTCAACCACCCAAGCTCACTTTAAATTATTCTTCCATTAACTCACTGTGCTGCCTACTTCTAGCCCTTGCTGAGCAAACTTCAAGAGCTGCACCCAGCATGTGTCCTGTAGCTCAGAACAGGAAGCACTTTGGTGCTCTGTATTCATGGGGAGAAATGGGAGGAGGGAGAAAATCTGGAGAAGGGGGGGGTAAAGGAAAGAAAGGAGAAAGAGAAATGTCATGCATAGTTTGTTAATACCTGTTACTGAGCACAGAAATTATACTTACTGTTAACTGGGGGTTATCTATTTCCTGAGCAATCTTATTTTTATACTCTTGGCACTGTTATGAATGCACTAACTAGGTGATGGTTAATACAATGTCAAATTCCAAGTACAAATGAGCTTTTCCTTTGTATGTGCTTGATGTACCAAGTATAATTTATATCAAATAGTTGTCCATTGTAATAGTGTGGAACCCCTCCTTGGAGTTCAGGAGCAGCTTTTACTTTACACATTCAACTTTATTTCCTCTACCTGGCCAATTGTATCTCCTTGCTTTCATCATCAAACCCAATTTTCCAGTCTTCCTTGTACTCAGCTGTGCAATATCCTGAACAGATATTTGGGCATTTTCTATTTCTTCATTGACTGTATAGACAATGTAACTTTCTTGCAAGACAGTAATGCTGCACTATTCATGCATTCACGTGACAATATAACATATTTTTCTCTGCATTTTATTAACTTACAAGAAAGCATAAGCTTTATGGAAAGAAAAAAGTTAGTCAACTAGAGGGAAACAGAACTTAAAAATGTTTTTAGTCTTTTTCCTTCCTTAGTAAGAATATGAATATTTAAATGCATGCAGCAGAATCAGATGAAATCACATTCCCTGACACTTGTTAACTCTGAAACAGGTAAGTGATTGATTGCAAGGTGGCATAGCTGCTGGCATTTTTTGTCGGCACATTTTGATGATACAGTTGCTTAGGTGAACTTCAAGTACATCAGTGACACATAAAATGTTTCAGACACTTTGAGTGATTTCAAAGCTAATAATTTATGAAAGCTTTTGGAGCCAGTTATTAGGTTTCTCTCAGAAGAGATTGATTTTTTTTTGTTTTAATCCACAGGTCCTCACTATATATCCTGTTTATTGCATCTTATTTAGTTAGAAAACAAATACATAGAGCTTTAATTCAGAAATGTCTGGTTTAACTATGTGTCAACACCTTAACAAGGTGTACTGTATGAATTGTTTGGACTTGAAAATATCTATGCAGCTGATGAGTGTAGAAAAATGTGAAGAGTGTATGGAATGAAGTACCACAAAAACACATTAATTTTAAAAGAGACCAAAACATATGGGGAGAAAAAAATTAACAAGAAGTTTAATGCTTTCTCTGTGAGACTGTTAGTATGTTAATACTGTGGGACAGAGCAAATCTCATATCCTCACCAATATAAAGGAAATACCCCATGCTGAAATTGACCTCATTTATGTAGTTCATCCACATGTTCCTGTAGAACTTCAGAAGCCCAATTCTGTTCAAACATAGTGATTGAGACACTCCAGAGAAGTACTAGCTAATAAAAAGATGAAGGTCTTTCTCTTCCAACATCCAGTTTATATGCAATATTGGATCACTTAACTGGGATATTCTGAAACATAACTGGAAGAATAGTAACATAAGGAAGAAAATAAAATTAGTTAATTACTACTGTAAATTGTGGTTAGATCACAATGTGATATGTTAATTTCAAATTATTTTATAAATATGGAAGAACATATTCAATAACTCTAGAATGCAAAAAATGTACTTTATCCATGAATATTGTGTTTGTAAGATTTTTGCTACTGAAATTATTGCAAGATAATTATATGTCCTTATATTTCTAGATAATTCAGTGGAAATTCAGGTTTTATTCAAAGCAGTCAGTTGAATGTTTTACAATCATGCTGAAAAGTTTGAATTCTTTTAAAACAGGTGTTCCTTTATAACACTACTAACATGTAGCTCTTGTATTCATTTCCTGAAAAACTCAGGTGTACTCACCATGGAATAGCATATTTTTGATTAGTTAAGTAGAATAGCATTTCTTTATAAGACATGGACTTATTTAAGGAAGGTCTATGAGTCACCCTTCGTGTCTTCCAGTGAATAAAAGTGACTTCAAAGATTTTACTACAAGCATAAAATGAATCAATGAAGGATGATTAGCAGGTTATATTGCTATTTCAAACAATACCATGAGATTTGTAAAAACATTACTTGTATTATTCCTAGAATGTCAAACACTAACAGCAGTGATACTAGTAAGGCTGGTCAAGGGATGAATTTGGCCCACTGCATTTTGATTCCAAATATTCCTGAGGATTTCACATATAATTGCTGCACCTAGAATTCAGTTCTCTAAACAATGTTTAGGAAAACTAATCCCACAAGAAATCAAGCTTGATAATGAGAAAAAAATGGATTATCAGACTTTGTATGACTGCTAGAAGAAGGATGACATTTTGGCAATGAGCCTCAGTGGAAAACTAGGTGACAGATGAATTGTTCAGGAGTTGCAATGAAATATAACCATTTTTCATCTCCATAGTCCCAAAATACAAATCTCATGGCACATTTTTTCTTTAATAAAAAATAATAATTAAAAAAAGGAAAAAAGAGTTTTCTTCTTTATGCTTTGCATATAAAACCATTAGAATGCTTTCAAAATATATGTAGAATAATTTCCAAATATTCACTAGATTTGTTGGATTTTTCAGGAAGTTACACGTATTTTCATTATTAAGAAATAATGTGCAGGTATTCTCCTAGGAGATTTTAAATATTCCTTCAGAAAGAGTTAAACTGAGCAGTCCTAGAAATCACAACAAAATCCTCTGCAGCTGGCCCACTGTTTGAGTTGCAGAAGATATCTTGTCTTTTTAACACAAAATCTGAAAATTCATACAGCTGGTTCTGTTAGTATGCAAAGTTTATATATAAACCTTACATATTACACATAAAAGTGCTTATCCTCTTTAAGTTAACAAAATAATGGCTAAGAAGACATGTAATCACTTTTTATAAATAATTATGTTTGGAAAATAATTATACGCCATGAAAGGAGAAGGTTTATTTAAACTAAAGGGCACTGTTGGCAGAAGAAAAATGTTATAAATTGTCCATGATTAAAATTAACAAAAAAAAAAAAATGTGAACAAGGCGAAACCAGCAAAAATACTGAGGCTGGTGGTGTAAAAAACAGACTTCACTTTGCAATTTCTGAATTTGTGAAATATAGATGAGAAATATACATGTGGTGCTTAACATTGGCTAGCACTCAGCTTCTCCTCGTAACATTCTTTTTGATCACACTGATAATACGCTATGAAGCATCACTCTGTGGGGTGCAGTTACAGCCTATTTAAGCCAAAGGAACTGCTCACACTCTCCCAGGGGAAAATATCAGAACATTTTTATTTTTACCTCAGTCACTCCAGAAAACTTCATAAGGGACAGTCTTCACCAGCATTATGGGGAAATAACTACCACCTGTATGCCTGGGAAAAATGGGAGAGAATTGAAGAGTAAATGTGGTTCTGAAAAATACTGAATAAGATGATTCTGAATTAAATGCTTAAGGCTTGCTTGAGCTTCAGTTGTGGAAGGTTTATGCAAATTAGGCAGTTAATAGATATTCCTGTCAGTTAGCTTTGTATAAAATGCAGAAAAAAATTCATCCTACTCTACCTCTTCTCCCCAGTCTCTTCCCTAGCTCCCAAGAGCTAGTTTTCTGCCACAGAGGCCAAAAATTTAGGTCTCGCTTTTTCAATATTTCTATTCTCATAAGAAATTAATAGCATTTCATGCTTAAAGCTGCCTACTTTTATTTTGTCTTTTAAATTTGTGACATTTAACCATCTGTTTTGGTTTTGGGTTTTTTTTTAAAGGGAACAATAAAATAATTAGCCAGCATATGAAGGGATGGTAGATTTATTCCTAAGTAATAGGTTTGGAGTCTTGAGTTTTTCCCAAACTGGGTATATAATCAGATTGAAAAGTCTTCCCTTATGCAATATATTTACACCTAGAAGGAGAAAATATGTGTAACTAATACTGTTAGTAAAACAGATTCTTGTTTAGGCGCTGAGAGACATAATCAAGAAAAGAAATAAAGAACTAGTATAATGAGCCTTGCTATACTGAACTTCTAGTCCTGAGCAGAGCAATTAGAGGACATGGGAAAATAGGATGGAAAATGCATCTCTTTGTTCACTGGAGCCTATTTCTGTTACTCAATATAACTGTATAACTTTCACAAACAGATCAGACTCCATCTTAATGGGAACTGGCTTCTGAGTACTTTATTTTTCTTCACCCTTCTATTGCTATTGGGAGGCTTTTCCTGATTGTCACTGCTGTCTAATCATTAAGAATACTTTTGATCCCCAGCCTAATTTTAGTCATGGACAATTTATAACATTTTTCTTCTGCCAACAGTGCCCTTTAGTTTAAATAAACCTTCTCCTTTCATGGCGTATAATTATTTTCCAAACATAATTATTTATAAAAAGTGATTATATGTCTTCTTAGCCATTATTTTGCTAACTTAAGGGGGGGTAAGCACTTTTACTCATCCTTTCTATGATAGGCGCTCTGTTATTCTGATCCTCTTTCCAACACCTGTTCAGGCTTGATTTCCCCTCTGTTGTGCTTGACTGGGTTGTATGTTCCCTGTGCAGATCCATGCAGAGGTAAATGTTCCCAAACAGAATTCACAGGTACTGAAGGGAGAGCCAACAGAAACCATCATGCCAAAATCCACCTTTAACAAATTCTAATGTTTCTGGATCTTGTTGGAAAGCACATGCCGTAATACTTATTATGCTAAATCTGATATTGTGCAGGACTGTAGACATTGTACTTACAGATAAGAGACTCTTCAGGATTTGCAACTCTGATGTTTGTCTTCACAGCTTAGTGTCCATGACCATTCTTTCCAAAAACAAACTCTAACTTTTCTTAAAATGTTGTTAGATGGAGGGTAATTTTGAATTAGCTAAGAGACTGAGAATATAATATTTCTCATTAAATGGTGTATGAAGCTTTATCCCCATGTTTAGAAAGCTGCAGTAGGAGAAGCCAGCCTTAGGTAGGATAAATTAAGCAGTTTGGTAGAAATGTTAATTAAGTAGCTTCAAGGAAGAAGAGAATAATAATGTCTTAATCTCCCACAGTAGCATGTGGTATTTCACTGCTCTATTACAAGCAATGAACACAGATGCAGAAGAGGAAGTAAACAAGATCCTATCATTCTCTTTGGTTAGAAAAAGTGGAGGTGGCTTTGAGTGGCTATTTTGGGGACTCTGGTTGCCATCTTTAACAGGAGGAGCACAAAAATATTACTTTAAGAACACTTCAAGGTTTATAGATCTGGAGGACTTTTCAGATACTAATTATGTGTTCAAAAAATCTAATATCCAGCTGAGATGTATGAGCAGCCAAGGTATATCCTTATTCCTGAGGTTACTGTTTATAATGCATGCTGTTATTTTAAGTCAATAGTTATTTTAAGTCAATAATTATTTGAAGGTAAGCATATTCTCATATTCTTAAATCTTTTATACCAGTGAAATTGAATCTGAGTAATTTGGTTCCTGTCAAACACTCTATTCCTTTGGGTCACCATTTAAAGGTTTCCAGTCTCCTCTGAAGTATGAGGGGCCTCATCATAGATAGATTTTAAAATGGTCAAAATTCATAGAATTAATTTTCTGAACTGTATTCTGGACTTCCAATAAGGAAGAGGAAGATCTGGAATTGGAAATTACATTTCTGCTAAAGCCTCACATAACCTTCTGTATGCAAATTCAATGATTAGAAAACTTCTGAGGAGGTGATAGAGAGAGATGTGAGCTGAGCCTTCCACTCTCTGAGCACTGGTCTAAATACCAGCCTCTGAATTATCATAAGACAGAAGTGCTCCCATTGTCTTGTTTCAGATTATCTGCTTTGCATGAAACAATTGCATATTAATTTGCTCAGAGAGAATGCAGGAGTGTGAGGATGAAGATCCATCCTAATCGCTAAAGTTTCTGTTCAGGGAGGGAAGCTGCTATTTTAGCACAAAATTTGTTTATGCATTTTACCAATTAATAAGTGCCAAATGGAACTTTCTAAATGAGCCCCCATAGTGGGAACGCTTTTAGGAGCTGAGCCATTAAGCTAGAAATGTGTTCTCATTCTAACTTCTCTCTATCACTGTGGGTTTTGATTATTCCATATACAGTGGAACTGCTACAACAGGAAGGATTAAGAGTCCTTGTATAAAAAAAAGCATAGTAGATTGATGGTGGTAGCTTTAGGAGATGTAGGTCTGATAGTTCCTTGGCAGAAGGCAAAATAGAATCTTCGTCCTATAGCTCCTTGCAGTGTGAGCTATTAAATAAAAAGCAATGTGAGGAGACCATCCATTTAGATTTAGAAGAGGTCTATAAACTCAATATATTCAGTGAAGTGCTTGATCCTTCAGGCATAGTAGGGATCTATGCTTAGCATAATTTTTTTCCCTTTCCAATGCTGGCTATTCAATCATGAAACTGATGACAGCTCAAGAATACATGTTTTGAACATAAAAAAGTATGGTGAGATGCCAAGGAAAGGCTTTAATATCAATAAATTCTGATAGTATTGATTTTTCCATTTTAAATTATTTTTTAAATTTTACAATCTGAAATTGGGATTACTTTATAAATTTTATTTTTTTTAAATAAATATAAATAATAATTTTGCAATTTTGGGAAGTTTTCATTATGACAAATATTTTTGTAAGACTTGTATTGAAAAAATTAGATTTCAATTTCTCATTTTGTTTAAAGATGAAATTTACTAAATTACATAGAAATCTAAACTATTCTTATGGAAGAGGAAAGCAATTATAAAAACTATTATTTGGTTTTAATAAGTCCCACAGAGGTTAATATATCAATAAAATGGTATTTTCTTGACAAGTTAAAAAAAAAGAGCACTTCAAACACTGCATTTTCTAATAATTTATACACTTTCATTTTTCTTATCTTTATTGGGAAAAATGAGACCTCAGCCCAGGGCCAGCACAATCTGTGACAATGCCTGTGCACAGCCCCCCAACAGTGTAACAGGGGTCAGACCCAGTGAGCAGGGAGCACAAACTGCCCAGGGTTCAGCTCCCACTGAATACTCAGTCCCGCAGCACCACCCCAGGGGTGCCCGGAGCCTTGAAACCCTGCTGGGTGCCAGCAGCGCCAGCCGCAGGCTCCTGAAGGCACAGCAGCATTCCAAGGGGCACCAATACAGCCTTCACAGACCCTCTGTGCTGGAAAAGGAAACACAATTAAGTCGAGCTACCACATGAACATAATGTGGGACTGCAAAGTGATTCAGGAGCACAGACTCTTTAGATGGAGGTAAACAACATTAGTGAGCTTCAGAGCCTAAGAATTCTCACTGGCCCCGTTTAATTAAATGGTATAGGCAGTCTTTGATATTTCAAAGACTAGTTTCTGCACAGTCTTAGAACTTATCCCAAAGTGGCAGTGGTTTCTAAACATGTCTTGCTGTTGAAAAATCTAAGTCTTCATGACTTTTCAAGTTAATTTGGTTTTTCTGTACATATTTGGGATGGCTCAGCCTTTGAATTAACATCTGGGGAAAATACATATGAAAGATCAGTTCCATGACTGCTTCTTCATAGGAGCAACAGACAAATATGGAAATCTTTCTCTTGACACCGAATATGACTGTAGAGCCAAAAATATGTCAAGATATTCTATCTTGAAAACAGAGCAGAAGTGGAGTACAGATTTGAGCTTGCAAAGGATGAAATGAGCAGATGTTCTGTCAACAAACTGATCACTGTACAACAAATTTTAAAACAAGTGGAACCAAGACATTCACCGCATTTTTACACAAATCAGTTTTTCTTCAAGCTGTAGCTGAGACTGCTCTCATGACCATCATTTTTTTTAACACAGAAAATTAAAAGAAAAAAGAAATATTAAAAGCCAGGTTTATCTTAATTCAAAGACTTTATTAAGAAGCAACACTATTCTCTTCTGCAGTCAGTATGGTCTTCTGTTGCTGGGTTAAGTAAATGAGTTATTTTTATATTAGATAGAAATGCTTTCATCATATAAAGGCCTCATCCAAGTTTTTCAAGTCTATATGTGTTAAAGGGAGTGGATTATTGTAGCTTGGGCACTTTCCACTAGCTTTCAAACTGTTCAGTGACCCTGTAATAAATCTACCATAACACTCCAACACTTTGGAAGTAATCATTACAGTCTCCCCATATATCTGTATCTGCTGCTGTAGGTTATCAGTAAGAACATGCCCAGAATTTTCTTCAGTATTTCAAGGAGGCTTAGCAAACAGGTGAATTGTCCAGTCTCTCTCAAAAAGAAAATTAGCCCACGCTTTTGACCAATTTCCAAACAAATCGCTTTAGGGGATTAACTATCACACTACGACTCTAGAACTTGGCACCAACTAAGTGCACTGTCTCAGCTACCCACACAGTGAAGGGAAACTGGTAGACACTTGTATTGCACAAGTAGATAGCCTTGTGTGTGCCAAGCAATATACCTAGAGCTATCTGACAGAAAGTACACCAGGACATTCAAGGTCTTCTTAGCCTATATTCTGGTGTGTCTGAGAAATTTCACACCTTGAAGTTGATTACCTCTGTAACCAAAAATACAAAATTTACAGGATACTGTATGTATCATTGAGGTAGGAGCCAGATAAGGTGCTAAATTAAATTACCAAAAGGCAGTTGGGATATTTATTGAAAAGAGAAGCTGTGGACGAAGGTAAAGGTGCCAATTCTACTTACAAGTACTGTAAATGACATAAATACTTACATCTTTACAATGATAGACAAGAAAAATCAGCATGACATGTTTTTTTTCCTTAGAAAGTATTTGTTTCTCTTTTACTCCAAACTAACACAAAATTAATATCCATTAACTATTAGTAAATACCAGCTTTTTTTATTGCAGAGTTATTAGTAGTTCATAGTTCTAATAAAGAAGGTGTTATGCAGATTTCTAGAGATCTTATGGTCACATTTAAACAATAATTTGAAACAACTATACATTTAACTGATTACTTTTGTACACTGGCATTCCAATTATTACTTATTCACAGGCAATTATGCTCTTTAATCTCAGCATATTTTGTGAATTTACTCTCTAGTCTTGTCTCTTGACTGGGAGTTTTTTTAAACTTCTTTGTAGTGATATTTTTAGAGCCCATCGCAGAACCACAGTATGGGTCAGGTTGGAAGAAACCATAGTGGGGCTATGATCCAACCTACCTAAAGCAAAAAAATCTAGAGCACATTGCACAAAATGCATAACCAGGCAGTTCTTGAATATTGCCAGTGCAGGAGATTGCACAACCTCTCTGGACAATCTGTTCCCATGAACGGTCATTCACACAGTTAGGAAGGGCTTCCTCATGTTCAAGTGGAACTTTCTGGGCATCATTTTCTTCCCATTGTCTCTTGTTCTATTGGTTGGGATCATCAAGAAGAGCCTGGCTCCATCCTCTTGACATCCCTCCTTTAGATATTTATACATGTTAATGTGGTCCCTTCTCAGTCTTCTCTTCTTGAGGCTGAACAGGCCAAGCTCCCTCAGAACTTTCCCTTTTAAAACTTGGATAGTCAGAAGTTGTTATAATATCTACATAAAGATTGAATAATTTAATAATATTTTGGTTGTAATCTAACAGCTATAATTTCTTCATATACTGGGAGTTCTTACTTGCTCTTTTTGTAAACGTTGTGGCAGTGTGAACAACCAGTATGCTGACAGCCATAAAAGCTTATCAAAATGAATATCATTGCACTGCAAAACAAGAAATCTTGTCAAAAATATTCCCTTTGAAACAGTCAGATTTGGCCTTCTATATAAAACTCCCAGTGCATGAAAGATGGAGCTCTTCCAGTGCTACTTGCTAAATTTTTGTTTGAGAATTAAGATGCATTAGAACTGGGAAGGAAGCACAAAGGAAAACTTTCTGTGCACTGACTCTATGAATACAGTTAAAGAGAATGCTTTCTTTGACTTATCAATATAATTTTAAGAGTCAGTTTAGGGAATGTTGCCAGGTGGGCTGTCCTTCAAATTTAAGTTGTCACTCCATTATTTAAAAAAGTACCTCTCCTGTCCCTTTCATATAAAGTAGCAGTACCTTTCATATAAACCATGAATATATTCAGCGCTGAGAAAGCCTGGTGTCTAATTCTGCATAGGGAGGATGTCAGCTAGAAAAAGGAGCTGGTAACTACTGAAGATCTAAGTGAGAGCTGCTGGGGAGCAGATTTTCTTGAAGTTTTTCTGGCTGTATAAATGAGTTTGAGAAAAACTGGAGGAAGTTTGGTTACATGTTCAATTTTGTACATTGATGAATTGGTGCTGTAATATTTTCTTGTTATGCTTATAGTTAATTACCTATCACAAGCTTACTATGGCAACACAAGGACAAAAAAACAGTGGGAAGATGGAAGCTGATGATTTTTATCTGTCAGACATGATGCAAACACTTGCATTACTTGAATCCAAATGCAGAGCAGAAGAAACAAAATGAGTGATACTCTGCCCTTCAGCACATTTAGCAACAATAGTCAGAGACATTCAGCAGCACCAAGAGATGTCAAAAAAACCTATTGCAGCACATGCATATGCCAGGTTGAAAACATGAGTTGTGACAGCTCTGAAATGGGGTAGTCCCAATGCCCACCCAGTTTTTTTTACAGTGGGCACGAAAAAAGCATCCCAAGATGGTTCTGTTCTCTCAGGATGTGTTTTATTAACACACCCAAATTGCAGATGAGCACAGAACCAGGATCTCTGCAGGACGGGCCCTTGCCTGCCCAGAGGGCAGACACGCAGTGCTGCTCCGGGTAGCACTGGGGACAGGGCTCCCCGCGGGCAGCCAGGCCCTGCCTTCCCCCCCTGCCATCCCTCAGAACACACGGGGAACTGAAGGGAGGTAAGGAGAGCATTTTCCTATTCAGCTCCTGGGCTGCACCTGTGGCAAACAGGCGTGGCTGGATGTCCAGGCAGGGAACTGGTGATAGCAATATTATCTCAGCCCTCGGCTGGCACTCCTGGCCTCACAGGGGGCTGATGGGCAGCTCTGGAAGAGCAGGCCCTATTGCTGCTGCGCTGGGCATGGAAGATCTTAATTGCAGTGCAAGAAGTGTTCTGTGACACTAAAAAGAGAAAAGTAGAAGGGTATTATGAGTGCATGCAGTAGGGGACCCACATTAGAGTGATCCAAGACAGGGAAAGAAAGTCTTTCACCTCTGAAGAAGTAGAGGAATGGGCACGTGTCTCTTGAGAAGAAGTCCATAAAATATTGCTGGCTGATTTTTGGTAGAAAGTTTGATGGCTGTAGTTAAATGAACTCAGTAAAAATTTTACCAAAATCATAGCATGTTTCAGTCCAAATTCCACTCAGCTTTTTATCTCTGGCGCCCCCAACCATAATTCACAGATTTACTTCTGTTATTCTACCAAGTCCTCAGTCTCTTGTGATCCTGCAAAGTTTTTTTTTTTTTTTTTTTCTTTTTCCAAATGCAGAATGCAAGTTAATCACCCTGTTAGGTTAGCACTGAAAATGCTGTACAATTACATGATTAGTAGTTAGTTAGAGTCCATTTTGGTATACTTAGGAAAAGTTGAAAGTTTGAACTACTACATCAGCCTTGGCTTAAAGTTACCTTTTTATTTCATTCATTATTTCATTTCCTTCACTCTAATAGTCAGTAGCTATGATATTATTCAGCAGGAAAAGATGGGCTAATTAATCTTCACATCCTTATTTCTCCTTTTTTCTGTGGGATGGAAAACTTTAAAAAGGAAAGTGGAGAAAAAGATGTTTTGAAAGTGAGAATACTGATGAGCCATTCTATGGTATTCTACAGCTAGGTAATACAGGGGCATAGGGGAAATGGAGTGCTTTGGATCAAGCCAAGAATTCCTGAAAGTTTGGGTTTGTTTTTTTGGTTTTGGGTTTTTGGGTTTTTTTTGGTTTTTTTTTTTTTTGGTTTGTTTGTTTAATGTAGGCTTTTATTATTACTGAATTTTTAAAATATTAATTCCTTTTGTTTCAAATGTTTATCCAGCTGTATGTTTTCTTACTATTTAACAGGTAGTGTCAGACCTGAAAAAAAGCATTACAGAAAAGTGAATAAATGGAAAATTTTATTAATTTTCAATAGAGACGTCTTTTTATAAAAATCTTCTATTTGTGGTTCAGGATACTGAGGTATCTATAAATTTGCTTATGCTTTTTTACCCCTAGCCTCTTGGTCATCATTGTCTTTCATTTGACAAAAAGAATCCCTACTTGCTAGCAGTGGTACATTCAGGTTCTACAAGGGGCTAGAAAAGCAGATAGCTAGCTTTTTATATTTTCTGAAACATGTGATTTTATTCTTGGATGATGTGTGGCTGTTGCCTCTGAACTCAGATTAGATGCCATTGCACTGTAGTTTGGGCAACAGCTCGCAAGGGAAGGTAACACAAGCTACTGTATTCCAAGTCTTATTTTCACCCATTTTTTAATTTCCAAAGGGAGGAAATGCAAATTCAATTTGTTATTTCTCATGCTTATTCTTAGATCAATGGTGATTTATTTTGGAAAAATTGAAGAAAATAAGGGGAATCAATTCTGAGTGGCAGTGTTGTGAAAAATTTACATGTTTCTGTTTTATGGAAGTGTTGTGACCTTTTTTTGCTCTCTGGTATCTCAGAAGTATTTGGTGTTAAAAGTTCAAGCTTGTCACGCACTTAATCCTTGATGAGAACAAGTGCATGTGGCATGTCTGAGCAGATTTGATTTAGAAAAAGAAAATTTACTTTTAGTCCTATCTAGTCAAATGCAGAATGGAAGATAATTAAGCAATTCCAGATGCCTGCATGTGGCATGTTTAGCAGACATAAGCATCTTTCTTCATCCTCACCAGTAATTCTGTTGTGGTTTGCTTTAAGTTTAAAATTAGAAGGAGAGAGAAAGAAAGTTGCCTTTTCTTTGTGGTGTGTTGCTTTCCAAACAATTTATTCATATTTTATACTTTTTATTACTGAAATACATTCTAATTATACTATACATTTACCAGAAAATTAAAGCAGTTTTCCAAAAGTTCTTCTTGTTTCATATGATTCTGATTTTATATAGCCCTGCATTTAAAATAGAAAAAAGAGGAAGAGAATGTCAAAACTTGAATTTTAAGTTATGTACAATGTTGAATATTGGAGAAGAGGTGATGGAATGATTTATACAGAATTAATGAAGCATTTCTAGATTTCTAGCATGAAGTTTTCTTGCTGTGAAGAATAATACCCTAGGATTAAACTCTAGCAAACTTTTTTCAGAGCATTAAGGTTTCTTTGAGATTCACTGATTTGGGACTTGCTGAAGGCCCAGAGAGTATCTGGCAGGCATGACATTTCCTAATTTTCAGCTGCAGAAATGGTTTTCTTGTCTGTTGTGAGTAAGCAACGTTGGTTGTCAGGATACTTGGCTCCATACCTTTTTCAAAATCCCATAATGACTCAACATGAAGAAATGGATGAAGTTTCTTCTTGTATCTGTTTACAGACTAAGGAGCAGAGGCAGAGATTTTGTATGACCTGTTACTGGGTCCTGAATTAAGTTATTCAAGTTCTTACTTTTGCTAGAAGACATCTAAGTTTACAAAATGATACATATCTTTTAGTGTTTTTATTTTTGCTTTAGATGACAGCTTGTTCTCAGGTTATATTTCATTCACTTCTCTCAAGTCAGTGATAAAAGTCTATGCCAGCTGTCAACATAGTGTATTCCCATAGAACCATGCTGGTTGGAGAGTAACTGCTTCATCCACACTTCAGTTTTTCACACTTTCAGTTTTCCTTCCAAACCTGTTGCCCCCACTACAATGTCATAGGACAGCTCAGCTGTTTTTTGTTTTCCTCACTGCTCTCCTTGGGAGGAAACAATACCCAATTTGCATGACTGACCTACAGTGATCTTCCAAGAGATAAGAGAAAAAAGAATTCAAAGCAGGAGGAATTCTTGGACCCCTAATGCAAGGATATCCTATCAGTATCATAAGGAAGTAAATTAATCTCATTCCTCACTGAAAATGTAGCAGTTCAAAATTTTATTTGCAATATGTGGCAGAATAATACCTTTTAATACATTTTCATTAAGTAAAGTGCAGCACGGGTGTGCTGAGTTCAAGAATAGTTTCTCAAGTTGGAGGAAACACAGGGATGATTATGTGTACCAAAGTAATGCCTATGATAGAAGCAGCTCACCTGGTAGTTTCTTCATCAGGACAATTAGAGTATGTTTAGAATTAATAGTCTGCAGTACACTGGCTACTCTGTTTATTTACAGCCTGCAATGAAATGTGTTAGAAAGGAAAAAAAATTGGCCATTGTTTCTTCTGCTGATTAGCATTGCTCCTAAAGTATGGATTACTTTTATATGAATAAAAAAATAAGTACTGCAATATCAGTAGGTATTCCTAAATACTCAAGTGTGCTATAAATGTAACTATCCCTTTTATATTTAAATTAGGTATTTGATATAAATCAACAAAGCTCAGTGGTGAAAACTGACAACTCCATGCATAATGCTGTAAAGAGAATGATTTCTCAAATATTTACTGCATCTGTAATTTTTTACATGCTGGCAGAAAAAATACCAACTGAGTAGCCCATGCATGTATATTTTATCAATTTTATAATTTGTCATTTTAATCCTCATAGTACCTCATTTTTTTCTTCCAGTAGACTAAATAAGAAATCTATGATTACTTACAGAGTCCTTAGCAATGGGAGACTCTATTAAGCATGCAGAGAAAACAAATGCAGCCCATGAATTTAATTCTAGTTTTCATTATCTTTTATTTGTGTATCCCACCCTAAAGCTGTCGATTCTATTCTCATATTCATCTTTCTAGTAAAATGTTTGGAGGCAGAGGGGAATTTGCTGAACAACTGAATTATTGATTCACTTTATGTGAGAAGAAATCTCTGTATTTTAAAAATTCTTTTTTAAAAAAGAATGTTAAAAATGTTTTAAGTTACTAATGTATTTTTCCAACATTTGTAACTCTGGAAGGGTCCTAATTCCTGATGGTAAATTATTATCAAAGTACAAAGTATTTTATGCGGGGCACACTACCATAAATTGAGAAATCTCAATAGAAAATGTACCTACTTTAGCATAACATCTCAAATTCTGGTAGGAAATGTTTCATGTCAGCCTAGTGGTGTATTTGTCCTCTCTTCAACCTCTTGCAAACCATTAAGAATTCTTTTTCCCCCTTCTTTATGTAGTTTTCTTCTTACACTTTTTTTCCCTATTTGCCCAAGAGATATCTTGGCATAGTTGCAGAGTCTGGCTTCACTGAGGACCTGCTTTTTGTGGTTTTAAGCTGGATTGACTGAAGCAAAAAAAAGCTGAATGACTTGCCTGAGGTTGGCTCACTGGGGATTAGAACCAAGAATCCTCCTGCTCACAGCCATTTGCTCTAAACTGGAAACTTTACTGCCTTCATATTACCCCAGCAAAACGAGGGGCATAGCTCAGATTTAGTTTATTTCTAATGGTTTACATTTCCTGGTTTTTTTGTTCAGATTTTCAGAAATACTTTTTTCTGACCCATCCTATTTTTGGACATAAGACAAATACTTTTTTGGCTTCATATTTCATTTAAGATTTATATTTCAGGGAATGTAGTACATAATAACACTTAAAAATCAGTCTTATTTTTAGTATATCTTCCTCTTTAGCTATGGATAGCTTCTTCAGTGCTCAGTTCTTAAAAAGAATTGTCAAAAAGGCCTATCATATAAAAACGGCCTCACAATATGATTTTTCATAACTTGTGACAGTAGTAAATATGACCATCTGCATATACACACATACACATCTGCATACACACACACACATGCCTGTATTCATACATGTGTATTTGCACACCTACATTCATGCACAATACTGATTTTAAAACTGAAGTTTTATGTAATGGTCAATGATTATACCAAATTTTAGGAAGAAAGGCTCCAAGATACCTTCTTGTTTCCCCATAGAAGCCATAAGGCTTCTGGCCAATGACAGAATGCTTAGAAGTTCTGTACCTTCTAGTAGTGAGTCTGTTTGGTTTCCAAGCTACAGGGTTTCCAATAATTTCCTATAGCAGAGTCTTCCCTCTTGCTAACAAAATCCCCAGTTATGGGAGTGTACTTGTAAAAGTTTATATGCTGAAGGGTTTCGAATTTAGAGCCCAAGATATGGCAGAGCAAATTTTTCTCATAGCTCTTTTATGCCGTAATTTTACTGGTGATGTTATAGTCACAGTTGTTTTTCCAATTCTGAATGCATAATTAAAGTGCAGTTTTCAGATCTGGTGGTAGAAGACACACTGGCCTTGAGGGATTGGTAATTATGAAGAGATTCCTAATCTATTATACATGACAGTAGGAAGAGGCAAAAGTAAGGACTAAAAGCTAAAGGACAACAACCTAGAGTTGTCTGGAAACAGACAGGGAAGTACACAAGGTCAGTCCGTGGCATGCAATATTTCCTTGCTATCTTAAAGAAAAATATCTTAATGGAATACAGAATAAAGTAAGAAGACTTCTACTTTTCTTCTTTCCTTCCTGCACATAAACACAGAAAGGCTTCTGTGTTGAGGAGACTTGTTCTCCTGGGCATAGAAAGAAAAACATCTATCCCATGACATATTTCAGTCACATTTCTTTACCTATCAAGTGGCAAACATGTTATAAAACCTAAACAGAGTTAAAAATCTAATTGTCTTGATTGAAATAAAAAAGAGAAAAAAGCTATAATTGTACTGACTTTGGAAGTGGGCCTCTCTGTAACCCTGAAAAATTTCTTTCATGGATGTCTCCACATTTGTAAGTCTCGAAGTACCTTCCCTTTCTTTGGGCCTGCCATGTTACCCAGCCATTTCCCATTTCTATATCAAAGGAGACCAATGAGTTGACTTTTTGCTCCATGAGATTGTTTTACATAAAAATGACAGGTAGATTCTGTAAGGGACGTGCTCCTGAAGCGTATCATGTTGCAGTGAGTAAGGTGATCCCCTTGCAGACTTGGAGGCTTCTTTTAAATGTTAAAACATATTCTGAAGGATTCTTTAGGTCACTAGGAAATTTTTTAACAAATCAAAGAAAGGAAACAGAGTAGGAACATGCCTGATTTGTTAATAATTTAGAAAATTACCGTCATTCAGACCAATTCAAGTCTACTCCAGCTTGTGAGGCTTAAGGGAGACCAGATGGTGGTAGTACATTGGAAGGTATCCAAAATTGCTTTTGAGTTAATTGATATAGTGGAGAAGAGATCTCTGAAGAAGTATATATCCCCAGGTAGCTGATTGCTTTGGAATTCCAACAGAGAAGAAATGTGTCAAAAATAAGAAAGGAAACATAAGTTATTGAGTGGTTTTATCTTAGATTTAGACCACTAAATTTCTAGCCAAACATACATGAAAAGCAAAAAAAATTGCTAAATAAGGAAAAAGTGGACATTGCAGAACTAAATGGAGCTGAGGAAATAGCCTTTAGTGTTTACCTTTATTATTTACACTTCATTTCCATTTTTTAGTGTATAGAAGAAATAAAAGACTTGTTTTTAATTTGAACCAGTAAATTTCAATCAGAAAAGCAACATTGTACCTTCTAACAGTATATTGTTTCATGCTGCTAAGTGAAAGTGTCCATGTACAAAATTAAAATTGCCACCAAAGGTTGTTTAAAATCTCTATAAAATAAATCAAATGAAACTGGAAAAGTAAGTGATAGCTACAGTGAAATGGCAAATGAATATAGAACTTTAAATCACAGACAAATCAGAATTTACATAGTGAATATTCACTCTTCTCTTAGGCATCCTAATTGAACACCTTCGTTCTGCCCACTTGGTAAACAAAGAATCTACTACTATATATTTGAAATTATAATGAATACAGAATTGTAGAATCATATAAGTTGGAAAAAAACTGTAAGATCGAGTCCAATGTTTAATACTTAACAAACATTGAGTATAAGCTTTTTTTTTTCATTTTTTCCCTTCTTTTTCATTTTCTTTCTTTCATTTTTCTTTTCTTTTTTCTTCTTCCCTTTTATCTTTTTCCTTTTTTTTTTTCTCCAAACATATGTGGTTACATCTATTTAGTTCTTAACAATGAGAGAAATTCTTCAACATTTTTACTAATTTCATTTTGGAAATGTTTCATCAGGAGACTTAGCATTTTCTGTGCTTTTCTTTCACATGATGTCTTTCAATCATTTTAGTGTGCATTCCATTAGAAGAGCAGTCAGTGTGACCTTCTTCTATGGGGTTAATAAAGAATGCATAGTTTCATAAGCTTGATTCAATTTCCTTAATGTGAGCACGCTGAATAAGTGACCATTACAGTATTTGTCTGGTTTTCTGTGCTTCAGTGTGCAGTTACCAACCTTTTATATGAATGACCACATCTGGTGTGCATTTGGCCACGTAAGGTGAGACAAAAGCAAAATAGATTTTCCTTACCATTAAATCAAATTTCCACACATTGTACTCTCTAATGTGGATCTAAAATGTATCAAGTCATATATTATTTAGCTGCATTGCATTTTGTGCCTTTTTTTTTAATTCCATCCCTCATTCCCAGTTTTAATAAATGCATGAGTAGTTGCAATATTTGAGCTTTATATCTTAAAAATTCAACACTTTCAACAGATTCTTCAGACTTCAAAGAATTTAATATTAGTATCATAAAAGGTCTTTTGAAGAATAATACTGGAACATAGGAAAAATGACTGCCTGAGTGTGCCCTATCATTTTGAAAGTGTTTTACTGCTTTAATTTCCTGTCTTACTAAAGTAACAAGAGGCATAATAGAAGATATACTGTAACAGAGTTAGCAATTTATTAGAAGGCCTGAGCTGGTTGAGGACTATGTGATGTGAAAAAGAAAACCTCTATTTAGCTGAAAAATGAAGGCAAGCTACAACATTAGTGTTGCAGCAGCTTTAAATGGAGTGCTATCTTTGAGTGGTAAGTTGCTTTCAGAAGCCCAGTATGTTTGAATAGGATAAATCTGTAAATATAGGTCTCACTCGGTCCCTGTTTTGTGTGGATAGCCTCCTGGAAATCTAAATCCTACTACATCCATGAGGCATATGTTTATATTTGGGTTTTTGTAGAAAAAAGATACTATTGCAACACTTTTCAAAGAATCCTACAATAGCTTGGGTTCAAAGGGATATGAAGGATCATCTAGTTCCCACCCCTGTTTTGGGCAGGGACAGCTTCCTTAAAGCTCTATTGAGCCTGGTCTTGAATGCTTCCAGGGATGAGGCTTCAACAACTTCACTTGGCATACTATGTATTTTCATTTATTTATTATACTTCCACATAAATTACCTAATTAAATCTGGGCTTTGGCAATCTGGTATACTCAAAGTTTAAGATATGCTGAGTTTTTAAAGTTTTACCTATTCACTTTTTATAACATGAGTGCTAGAATTCATTTCACAGAAAGCTGAAAAATCTATTTTAAAAAAGTATAGAAATGAAAGATACAGCAGTAACCTGCCTGTAAAATTATGATGCAAGAATAATTCAAAAAGCAGCTATTTCCCTAGAAGAAGTAATGGAGTATTGAGTTGCTGTTTTCAGTGTGCATGGCAAGATATGCAGGCGTCTGTACATTTGTGATGGAAGTTGCATGTTTATCACTGCAGAGCAAGAAGTACAAGAATCACAAGGGCTTCTTAATCCCACCACAGTTCTGCTACTGAAGGATTACAAAACAGCTGGTTGTAACAGATTGCTTGGTATTGCCAGAAAACAAAACAAAAAGTAATAATATGTGGGCAATGCCTTTGAAACAACATAAAACAGAGTTTAGCTGGAGATTTTATTGATAACGCTGTTTTTAGTGGATTGCACACTATGTGAATTGCTTAGAGAAATTTTATCCTTATTTCTTATATTTGGTGAATTATTGAACAATACTACTTCTGATTTTTGGTTTTTTTTCTGTTGAGACACTCCTAGATACATCTTAAGAAGGGCAAATCATAAAATAGAAAACTAACCTTAAAAGTTCATGTATTAAATTACAACCTTGGACTCCTAGGGGCTCAAGAAAAAAACCAAATATTACTGGTATCCCCTATGTTATTCTTTGAAAGAGTAATGATTTGAAAGGCTTATTGCTTACTGAAGCACAAAAGATTTCCTCTGGGCTTGCCACAGACAATCCTCAGGCACATTAGAGGAGTCAACTAGAGTTAGTTCAAAGTGGATTACTCCATTTTAATCATGGTGACTTTACTCTGCCATGGCATGTAATAATGGTGATATTTTTTTCCTTTTAAATGACAAGCTTGGTCACTTTAAGGCATATTTTAAAGTATTTGTGAGATTTATAGATTCAACAGCTCTTCAAAGACTTTATGTTTTGCTTCACAACACTGAAATTTTGTATCGTGTCAATTTCATCACCTTGAGGCAGTTCTTAGTTAAAATGTGTAGATGTTTTACAACTGAATGAGTTCTTAGTATGATATATAACCAATTACGTAGCTATAATGAGTCCAAATTTTAAAAAGCAAATAAAAAATGTTGCACTAAGGATTACTAAGGACTAACATTACCCGCTCTTCATTTATTTGCAAATAGGAAGCAGGTATATAACCATAGTATTCACAAATATTGCTATCAATAAATATAAAAATTCATCACTTTGATTACTTTAATATTTAGCTAATTAACTCTGGAACCTTGGAGGGTTTTATGCATTTTCTGAAGTCACTGCCAATTTCATAATTACTTCGATCACTTCCTAAACTGCTAACTTTATCAAGATACCGAATAGTAATTAATGAATGAAAAATGTAAACTGATCCTTTATCATTTTTTTTTTTCCTCAGCACATCTGAGACAGATTGTTGCTGAGATACTTTTCTATAGTTTAGCAGATTAATTGCTGAATCTTCCAGGAAAGATGTAACTTTTTTGCAGTCCTTCTCAAGAGGTTTAAGAACCAGCTGGACATTACTCTGAATTTTATGAAGAATAAATCAATAGACTCTATGGTTATGCAATCACTCCTGTATTTTTTGTTAATACAGATTATAAAACTACTGATGATGATGGTCTTTACCCTTAGCCCTTCCTGTATTTATGTCTCTGGTCCAATAACCAGAGGGACCATGGAGGTGTGCTTTATCTTCATTTTAGCCCTCTTGAGATCATTTTAGTCCAAAAGGGAAATCAAATGAGATATAGAAGATGCTAAACTTGCACAACTCTCAGGTCATTAGAAACTAATTAGAAACAGCTTATGGATTTCAATGATGCTTTAGGTAAGATGTGAGAGAGGGATCAAAAAAACATTTTAACAGCTTCACTTCCTTATTCTTTCCAGACAATATGAAAGTGTGTGACCAAATTTCTGACTTATTTTCTGTTGTTGCTTTCTTTACAATACAAACCTGGTTTTTGCAGAGTAGGTGAAGTGCAAGAAAACACCGATATATTAATGCAGACATTAGGTCTCTTCACTATAACTCCATTAATTATTATCTAAATGTTGTGATTTTCTAAATAAATAAAACCCAAAAATCTACCTTAATTACAGCTCCTGTCATGTACAATCTATATGAAAAGAAAGATGTTGTGCTATAAAAAACGTGAAGGATACAAATTGGTAACAGACACACTGTTAATATATTAGCAGTGTTATGCCAGCTGTTATTTATACCTAGGTTTAGAATGCCTAAGTCTATGAAGTTTTTAAATCTCAGAATCATCTCTGCTGTTATGTCTCAATGTTTTCATGTGAAGTAGCTTTCTTCTCCTGGAGCATAAATTGTTTTGTGACAATATATCTATCACACATGTCCAGCAGAGTTACAGGGGCTAAGTTGGACTTTCTTTTAAAGTCTTTCTACCTGTGACATGCAAGCACTATTTGCCTTCTCCCAAAACCACACAACCTCTTTAGCTTGAGAATGTCTGTGAGGAAGCCTGCTGACTACAGATGTCACTCATTGACATGCAAACCTCATACTTTGATTTGTCCATCTGAACAAAGCTGACAGTAAAAGTAATAATAAACAGCTGTATTTTGGACAAAGTTGACTCTTTTTAGCACAACAGACATTTTAAATGCATGTGTACTCATCTAAGTCTAGGGATGAACCTTTGATATTCCAGCTGGCCAATCTGTCGCTCTAGGACACGAGAGAGAACACACGAACACGAGAGATTTCAGAAGGGCTAAAAAGGGGCCTATGTTTATTAACTTCCAAATCTATAGATTTCTTAACCAGGACAAGGATTGGGTGAACAAGGTCACTTCCTCTACAAACACATTGGCTACAAGAGATGCCCATCAGGGTATTCTTGTCACAGTGCAGGTATGTAAACATTCTTACAGTTAGGGAAACATAGCTATTGTTTACATGAAAAACTGTGAGAACTCTGACTCCCAAAGTAAAAACATCAGAAAGCTGAGAGAACTAGGCAACAGCCAATCCTGCATGTTAGGGAGCTACAAAAAAGTTTATAATCCAAGTTTTGTCAATCAGTAGACCCAGAATTCCTTCATTAACTACCAGTAGTACTGGTATTAGAAGCATAAAAGACTTAGCAAAAAAAAATTCCTTTTCAGAGGTCTTCTATATTTATCAAAACTTTAGCTAAATTTTCTTGCCTCCTTTTCTTGTTACTTCTGTTGACTTATAATAATTTCTGGAGGATGTCTGGTGTTTTTTTTTTGTAAACACTTCAGTCATTATTTGTCTTGCACTTCCGTGACCTGACCTTTGACTAAAGAAGAGATCTTTTTTAAAATGAGGGACTTTTTACTTACTCTTCTCTCTAAAAGCCCTATCCTTGTTTATGTAGTGGACTTTCTCTTAGAGCAAATGTTCTGTATCTCCAGAAACTCCTTTCTTTCCAATCAATCTTGACACAACTAGCTTCCTTCTCAGGATAATTTTTAGGGTGATTATTTTTTGGTGGTTGGAGACCACTTGCTAAGGTTAGAAGTTCCCTTATGTAGGTAGACTGAAGAATATGTGTTGCAACCTGTCAGCAAATTCTTGATCCACATCAAAAGAGGACTTCAGACTTAAGTGTTTTTATAGGCTGTGCATGGACTGATTCCCTAAGTCATTCTGGTTTTAAGGCATTTTTCTCTAAGAATTCATGATATCTCAACTTGTAGTGCATGTAATCCAGTGTTCTCTCTCCATCAATGAAAAGCCTCAGATGTCTTACAGAATGAAAAACACGCAATGATTTAGCAGTTATAAGCAGCATTTACTGGTGGTTTTCATTTTATTTCACATTCATCAGTGTATTTGGAGGATCTTCTTGTCCATCTTTATTGGGACTTCTGCAAATATAAAAGACATTTGATAGGTCCAACTATCTTAGAGTGGTCTATAAAGAGATACTGCAGAAAGATTATTTAAATATTTAGAGATATCACTTTCAAAATAACAATAGCTCTCAGTATTTTCATGTAGTATTAATGATGCCAAGTTAGAGGTTACAGCAAAAAAAATGTTTATCATGTGTCATTTGGGAAATTGAAAAAATCCTTCATGCACAATGCTGAATGAATAAGAACAATATGGAAAGAAATAGCAGCTCCACTACAAGAGTTTTTAATTAATCTGTTGGACTCTGTGACATACAATATGATGTGAGAACAGTAAATATTTTAGTCACAGTTTTCATTATCTGAATTAGTGCTGGGCTGGAATGCCCCAGATTATAAAAGAGCATGTTTCTGGCTATCTGCTTGGAAGTTTCAGGGCAATACATCCATACATAGAACCCTTCTAATGAAAGCTTATTATTTTAGGAATGGCAGTAAGTCTCTTTATATAAAGTGTTGTGTGAAGTTAATGCAGGGTCAAATGCAGTATTGTGGTGTTCTGGTTTCCTCAATCACTTAGACATGGAAAAATAAGAAGGGACAGGCCACAGAAATCTTGGAAATAAAATTTGATATATGTGGATGGGCTCTGCACATCCATCAGAGTTCATCAGTTTGTGCCTAGTACCATAAAGTTTTACCTACACCACAGCTCACTACACAAAGAATTGCTGTATTTTCATAGATTTGCTCGCTTTTCACTGGCTCCATAAACTGGCTGCTCTGAAACCTTAAAGAGACTACCAGCAGATAAGTGGGAGGGTTGTTAACAGCTAAATGTAAAGAAAGCGAGCAAATGGAGAAATTTCTTAACCTGGGATCATTTGAAAAATAATAAAGACTAGTTCAGGTATGCATGAACTATAGTACCTGAGGATAAAATGTGTGGCTTTAATTTAAAGAAACACTTTATGGGCTTGGATTTTTAATAAGGAAAGTGTGATCGATATGATCTGTAAGGACTTCAATGCAACATTTGATGTATTGCCTTAGCGGAAGCGATCAGTAAAGATGGGATCAGTGAAAAACCAATAAAGTGGTGAAGAGTTGTCTAAAGAAAGACATGATTTGTGATGTAAAGCAGAAGTATGAGTTGGAAGTGAGATTATGAATGTGGGTTTTTAGGTTTAATAATAATGGATATTATTATTGTTCAGCCTAATCTGTCTTTCCTGTATAGTTCATGAGTAGGTATTACATTGCACTATTATTAATCTTCTTTGCTCCTTCATGTTCCCAAAATGCCTCTTCTGTATGGTTTCCCTTTGCTATGAGTGTCCTAGGTAATTTCTGTGCTATATTTTTTTTCCTGAATGAATATATGACTTTAAATTCTAACAGAAAGCTTATATCTTTGTATTTTGTTGTGGTTTTTTTTCCTTTGGTACTCTTTTTTAGTATGATATAATCTCAATGTGTTTGCTGGGCATCCAAGGACTGTTTTGGACTCATGTCAAGAAAAAAATTATTCTCATTTCTTCTGGCCCTCTACTTCCATTTAGCAGCAGCTAAAATCTTGGAGTTACAAATAGGTCAGGATAGAGTGTAGGAAGTAGGGAATTTACAGTTGTCAGAACTTAGTAAATAATGGTAAGTTATGATAGTCACTGTTTAACTCATGCTGACATGACTGGATTCACAGAAAGCCACAACCATATCAAATGAAAAGAACACTAAAATGTAAGAGTTAAAATGGGCACTTCCTCTCTCTCTTCAGGCTGGCAGAATAGTAATTAATTACAGTCCTTTCTTCAGATAGGAGGACCACCGGGTTCTGAGTTCTTACACTGGCAGTTTGATAGATTTACTGATATAACTCTTTCTGCTGTGTAACACTGCCCAAAATAATAAACGATTGTGTGTCAGAGAGAGGAAGCATGAGTTAGTTCTGTAAGACAGTAATCAGGAGATGAAAGAGGAATAGTCTTGGGTTTAAATCCTTGTATATCCTCCAGTGATTATTTAATGTAAAATTAATAAATAGTCCTGAGAGCACAGAGAAGGGAGCAGAGAATTGCTCAAATCATTGAATTCCACAATCATACTCTTCTTTTTCTTCCTCTTTCATATATGGAGCCATTTTCTATAGATAGAGAAAAAAGATTCCCCAATAATAATAATTTAATTACTCTCCTTCCAAGACAAAATACGACTTTTAGATCAGGCTAAAATATAGTCTTACCATATTTTTGTCAGTTGAGTTAGGTAGGGAGGAGAATAGGAGAAGGAGAAAACTATAGCATTAATATTCCCTTTCTTCTCTTCTGGGAATATTTTAAATGAAATAAATGATCCTTGTTTTCCTGAGAGGAGGTCACTTATGCTTCTAATTTGAGGAGAGGTAGTGGTTTTAACACCAGTCAGAAATTAAACTCCAAATAAGCCACTCTCCTTTCCTCCCACCCCTTCTGGTAAGAGAGGGACAAAGGCAGAGAACAGGGGTTAAGAGAACAATTTGCTGCAATCAAAAAGCAATGGAATAAGAAGTGCACAGTAACAGCAGACGTGTAATAACAAAACTATACATGCAAAAAAAAGTGCTTTACACAGAAAAGGTGTTCTCCTGCTCAACTTAGTTCTTGGTGGCTGCAAGGACAAAGACAAGATGGCAGACACTCCCCATAGGTTGTGTCCAAATAGCTTCCAAGACAAAGAGAGCTAGTCCCACAGCCAGCTCTCCTGTCCCCAAGCCCATGACAATGAAAAACAATGATGGACAAATCCCTGAATGCTTGATCTTCCAGGTCCTGCCATGTTGCCGCTTTGGATACTGGAGACTGTTCCACACGGCTGCTTCTGGCATTGACGTCTCCACTCAGCACCCTTTGGCTCAGCTCCTTTCAGCTTGGGTTGGACTTAGCTGGACTTGGGCTCACTTCCTTACTCAGTTCCACACAGTGCTTTTCACACCAATGCTGCTTTCCATCACCAAGTCTTGGAACTGCATCTCAGTGGAACAGGCAACCATAGCAGAAGACAGGGTATGCAGGGCTGATCCTGACAACATTCCTGCTGGAGAGAGGGAGACAAAATGGCACACTTCTGGGGGTGCACTCACCTTTTCTTTGCCCTGAAACCACATTCCCCAGTGATGATGTGCACAGTATAGAATAGCAGCTTGATTATGCCTCCATGGTGCTAAGCTCCACTCTGGAATCAGGACAGGAGCGCATCCTGAATGACAAATCTTATTCTGCTGTATGCTCAAACACTTAAAGCTCCAGTGAGGTTTTACACTTGTGTATTGGCCTTCTGAGGTGTTTCTTTTTAAATTTTTTAAAGAAATATTAAAAACCTCATTTAGAACTTTGAAATTTACAAACCAAATACTGAAAGATTAACAGTGGCATATAGGATCTTTATATATTTTTTGTCATTTGAAAGTTTTTATTATGACATTCACTGGTTTTTATTTCTAGTGCCTTGAAGTAGCTACCTCAAATCACTAGTAGGTCTTCACACATATGATAAAGTACTTATATTTATTGAATTAATGTCCTTTCTTTCCTGCTGTTAGTCGTATATAAGGTAAAATAATTCACCTTGCAGAGACCTATCTTTCTTACAATCAGCTACACCCTGTCTGAAATCATGACCTCTAATGGATGTGATGCAAGGTTCTAAGACTTGGGCATTTTACTTGGATACAAACGAACTTTTTCTCCAAAGAATGACAAAAATTAGACCTTAACTCGACACCCTCAGGGTCAAGCTAAATTGATGCACTGTGGAAAGACACTAATGCATTGAAAACTGATGTAAATAGATAAACTAAAATATCTGTCGACAAGAAAAATGACAAGTTGATCCCCATGCTGGCAAGATACTGTCATATCACAATTTCTTGAAATTTAAGTTTCCTGACATACACAGCTTTTGAAATAGCTTCTGTAAAAGGTGAGATCAATAGATTAGATTGTAGGTAAAAAAGAACTTCTGTAAAAACAGAGGGTAGGAGGTTTTGTTTATCTTTTCTAAAATGTGCTATATACAATATTTCCTAGAGTCACAAAGGACTTTTATTTCACAGATTTTTAACTGTTAAAGTAACTTTGTACATTTACAATGTCCTGAATTTCTCTGGCTCTCTTTTTGTGTCATAGCATGTTTGTGGCTTTTGGTCTTTCCTACAGGTCTTGCCTTTAGTAGAGAATGTTGAGAAAGTTCTGGAGTGGACTCTGAAAACTTGTTGAAAAATATGTGTCTTTTCAGAATTAGAATTTTTTTTGTTGTTGTTGCCTGCAACTTAGAGAACTGGATTTGCCAGCTTGAGTGATCTGTATTGGCATTATGTTTCTAGCATGTCTTACAAAATGAACTGAATTTCTTATACTTCAGGAGGTTTAGAGACTGTCATGTACAGTATCCACTCTTTCCAAATATCTAGAATATGTATTTCCAAGGTAAAAATTACCTTCTTTACTAATCTAAAATTTTGACAGCCTCCTTGTGATGTACTTATGCTCTAGGTGTCTGAATTCAATTTAAAGCTGAACAACCTGAGAGAAATTAGCTGCATAACTTAGTGAAATACCACTTTTGATGAAGCTTCCAGAACTGATTCTTCTTGGAAGTAACTCAACAGGTCATAATTTTTTTTCTACATGAACATCATAATTTTTATGCAGGTTTTCAGTAAAACTTTAAAATACAGTGTGTCAGAGTTAAGCAATATACCCCACGGAAGGAAATAATCTGTAGTCATTTTGATAATTTATATTATACTTCTCGTAGTCTTAAATCTGAAGAAATACAGATTATAATTTTCTTTCCTAGGAAACCATGAAACAGTCTTCTTTCAGTCTTAGGTTAATGTGCAGAGAAGCTGTTCATCTGTAGTAGAAGACATACTACCTCCATGAATGTTTTACTACTTCCAGTCATGTTTTAATTTGGGTGTTTACCTACTGAATTTTACTAGTATACTATCACTTTTTGTCATAGAACAATGCAGTTATGGTTGTTCCAGTATTTTACTTAGTGTGAATAGGTTTTTTTTTTTTTCACATATCCATCAATTTTGCTTAACTGATGAAGCCATTTAAAAGGAATCATTTATTATTAATTAATAATCATATTTGGCCTTGTCTCTGTGGGGGAACAATTTGAACATTAAGAGCAAAACAGAAGGTTAGAGGAATGTAGAAGAATCTTATTTTTCAAAGCATTACAGAAATTCCTTCAGTGTCATAGGCATATAAAACAGCCAGTGTCTTGTCGTCATCTCTATTAGGGGTATCTCAAAACATTTTAAGGAGTTTTAAATGTTCAAGAGCAGAGGAAAAGACAGAGATCCACAGATGCTGGAAGCTATTTTTTTCCCCTTTGCAGGCTTCTACTGTTAAATTGAACCGTCATAACTATGTAAGAGTTATCTCTGCAGTTTAAGGGGCTTATTTTCCATTGATACACCCAGGATTTTCCACAGGTCAGCCACAGGAACAGTGCTGGGCCATGATGCATCTGCTTAAAGCTCCCAACACATCAAGAGCAAGATAGATGACTCTTGTCAGAGGGAAATATGTTGGACAACTGCTCCCTAAGGTTCAGTGTTCATAGTAATTGTAAAATCATTTACATCATAAATTAGCAAGAGCAATATAGCTCCAGTAAACGACTCACATATCTGCTGCTTTGTATTTACTTTAGAGAGATGGTAACTGTCAAGTTTCATAGGTGCTGATGAAAGCAATACACTACTTAAATTAATCTTGTGTTATTTCTCCTTGATCAGGTCTAGCAGAGATTCTCAGAAAAGTGCTGTGAAATATACTTCAAAAGTTAACTCTATTTTAGTAAAATTGTCATGAAAATACAACCTTTTAAGTGGATTCTCCAATATTTATCCCTCCTTAAATTCTAATTTCATTGGTTTAGATTTATATTATAGTCTATTCATTCTTTAGAAACACAATATATTTAGAAACATTCTTTATGAAACACATTTCATGAAATGCACAAGGTTACAATTTCTAATCAGTGTCTTAAGAGCTCTTGCTAAGAAGAAGTAATAGATTTGTAAGAAAACAGAGAAAGTACCTACGTTTGTAATAGTACCAGCTGTAAAATTACATATTACTTAGCAATTGCCTTTATTAATTTTCATTGATGCAAGATGCCTCTCATGGAAGTACAGTACTTCAGTACAATCATGAAGTGTTGCTTTGTGCTGCTATTCCACCTCTCCAGCATTTGTTTTAAATGTTTCAGTTTTGCTTAACAACACTGAAAAATGTAAAAGGTATGGAGAAAATCTCCAATTTCCATCTTCACTCCCTTACTGCCAATAGGCCCAAAGGATGTAGGAGCAATGGAAATGTACAGTAGCCTACCTCTTATGGAAAAAGTCTCATGTAATGTTAGGCAGGAAAAAAAGATCTGAATAAGACTAGGCTGATGCTGACTGCCTAGCTGGAAGGTAGCTGCAGCCTGAGGTTTAGGGTTAGAAATGACAAAAAATAGAATACTGTCTCTTTCACTTTATAAGCCAAATATTAGGGGAATCTAACGGATTAAAAAATCGTAATGCTGTCCTATGGTCATGTAAAGTGAATTGAATGGCGTTGAAAAAGCTAACTTGGAAAAGCCCAGTTTGCACACTGGAAATTCACAGGAACTAAAGGCTTTCATTGTGACCTTGAAACCACAAATCCAACTTTTAATCAGAGAAGTGTTTTAATAGAAATAATGCATTTCCAATGCCTCCCTGATTTCTGCAAAAGGTATTTGTTTTTGATAACAAAACATATACTTTGTATTCTCTGATTTCTAAGAGTTCAGAGGCTCAAACTGCAACATTCCACATGTTCCTCTTGCCTGTTTTAACAGGAGAGGACATGATAATTTACAGGATAATTTGTTACTGAGTTTTTATGTCTAAATAATAGTATGCCTTTATTTAAATGTGTTGAGTTGCAATTGTCTGTTGAGGTGCAGACTCCTAGTACTACAAGAAACTTTATATGAGTACAGGCATCTGTTTTCATAGATTAATTTCCAGGATCACATCCAGGAACTGTTGAATCATGACTTAAGAAACATTAGTGGCTGCTGCATTAGTAATAAATGCTGTATTTTCAACACTTTGCAAAACATGAACGAAAGGACCCTTTTCTGCCATTGCTCTTCAGTTAGAATTTTGTGTTTCTATTCATATAGCTTCTGTTGGTAGCATCTAGATACTCTCCTTATCCAGAGCTACTGTCTCCCAGAGTAGATGTCAATAATAAGTGGATAGAACAAGTGTTGCTTAAATGTGATTTGCAGTGAGTCTGAAAGGGTTTATATAACAAATATATAAACAACTAGAGACAATACTATTTAAAGTCTGCAGAGCTGAACACATAGATGATTACCATGTTTCTGAAGGAACCTTTTGAAGACTACCTCTGATAATTTAAAATAATTATTGACTTTTGCAAGCCTAAAACAAAGCCACAGCCATCCAGATCTAGGCACCTGAAAAAGCAGAGTGACTGATGTCTGAATCTGAATTAAAGATGAAAAATAAACTAATGTAATACTGTTTTTTCATGTGAACAGAAATAATTTTGTTCTTAGGAGGTCACTCTTGAGGGTTTTGATTTTCCAATGTAAAAATAAATAACTTTGATCTTAAATTTAAAGGTATAATTTTCAAAATAATGTTACCAAGGTAAGGAACAATAGCAGGTTTCTTTTGCATCTGTTTCAGTATTTCTGTATTATTCTGCAACATTTAATAGTCTTAAGAATGATCTGTAGACTACAAAAAATGGGCTAGAATTCAGAAAGATTTAAGGACCATTTCCTGTTCATTTTCTGCTACTATCACTTAGAACAAGCTAAAATGTTTAATTACCTATTTTAATTTAGCTTTTATGACAGCAAAACATTTTCCGATCAGAATATGCATGCCAGCTCGTGTTACTGAAAGGCATGCCTGACTGAAAAGGGTCAAACAATTTATAAATTGCTGTTTAAAAGTGAAATGTTAGAAAAAGCTGTCAAAAACAGAAGGTGAAGGCGATTCTTCACCTGCCAAAGCTGGATGCACTGAATTTTAACCAGACTTTTAATATTATGTTAAGAATTATTCCTTGTTCTTGGTTTATTACAAGTTGCAAGCTGATATACTTTTATTCTTCTTGAAGATGTTAGTCATAAAGTGACAGAGTACATGCTGTGTAGCACAAGCTAAAGGGGCAGATGCATAAACTGGGAAGTTTTCCAGATTCAAGGTACTTAACACTGAATGCATTCGATGTTTGAATGCATTGTGAGGTCTTGTATGTCTATCATCAAAATGCATCAAGGCTGAGCATGAATTCTGACTCCATGTATGCTGCATCTTGGCCTACTCCTGCATCTTGGCCTACTACTCAACACATTTATTTGTTACTGATCTATTCAAAGGCTCTATTTTTTTACAAAAACAATGTATTTAGAATTTGTGTTTCATAGGAGTAATAATATTAAAGTTTTTTTGCCAAAATAATGCAGATGTTCTGTTAAAAATTCCTGTGGCTGAGGGGACTTTGTTCAGGATTATTACATCCTATTGAATCCAGATAATATTGCCAGAACTGGTGCTCTATCTTTCTAACTAATGTTATAGCCTTTTAATGACAGTTGGAAAATAATTTGAGAAAGTGTTACATGAATGGCCTGATAGTATTCTTCCACTAGTCTTCAAAAGAGAGGGGGATTCAAATGCCTGGGTAACTGACTGAAGTTTTTTGTCAATAGTTCAGCAACCAAAATGAGAAAATTAGGAAGAAGTTGTGAGGTATATATGACCACTGATTTTACAAACAGAATTTATGATTTTTGGAGTATCACAACATGTCTTCACCAGAAAAAATTTAATATGCTATTTTCCAAATTCTTCAGACAATTTAAAGAATTTTCTAGATGATTTCTTGAAAAGTATTTTTGCTCTCAACAGCAGTCCTTTATATGAAGACAAAAGCAAGTAATATACAAAGCTCTGCACAAAACAACTCCTGGCCCCAGACAGGACATCCCCAAGAGTCCCACCATGTGCCTGAGACCATTGTCCAAACACTTCTTGAACTCTGTCAGGTTTGGTGCTCCCGGGGAACCTGTTCCAGTGCCCAACCACCCTCTGGGTGAAGAACTCTTTTCTCATATTCAACTTAAACCTCCCCTGACACAGCTTCATGCTGTTCACTTGGGTCCTGTCACTGCTCACCACAGATCAGTGCCTACCCCTCTCCACTTGCCCTCATGAGGAATTTCCTTGTGAGATGACAATAAATATTTGTTTTTAAAGATGCTATGAGGATAGGCTAAGGAAATTATTATTTTTAAGCCTGGAGGAAGAGGTGGCCTTGAGGATAGCTAGTAGGAGCCTGTCCATACCTACAGGATGTTAGTGAGAAACTGAGGCAGGCTCCTCATAGTGATGCGTGGCAGGATGATGAGACAATAGTCATAAACTGAAGCAGAGCAGGCTGTGACTAGATAAAGAAAACTCTCCTCAAAAGAATAATCAAGAATTGGACCTAGAAGGCCTGTGGGAGCTCTGGCCCAACTCTGGCCCAGACAAAGCTCTGAACATGGTCTGAAATTGATGTAGGCTCTGCTTTGAGCAGTAGACTGAACTGGAGACGTACTGAGGTTCTTTCCCACCTGAGTTATTCTGGGATCCTATGATATACAGAAGTGTGGGGAGAGAATGAAATCAAGAAGTGTAATGATTTGGATGTTTGGTGACATTTTATGGGTAGATATTACTGTTTTGTAAGCATAGGAGTCCAAAAGTTTTTTATTCTTTTTAATAAAGGCACAGCAAATCCAGTTTTACTGCTTAGTCCAGGAGAAAGAAAAACAGAAAGGATAATAATACTGAATTTTTAACCTTTGAGCATGAGACAAATATTACCCTATTCTGTTTTGTGTGATATAATCTAGATGTTTATTTAAATATGATTCATCTATGTTGTTTTCATTCAATGTGCTGACTGACTTAAGACATGATGAGAGATTGTTAAATTTGGTGCACATAAACAATCAAAATCCACATTTAAAATCTCTGAAATTGACTTTAATTGAAGTGTAAAAAGCAAATGAATTAATGGGATGGTTTAATCCACCTTTTTTTCCTTCTCCTTTTTTAAGGATTAGGGCTTTCTGTAAGAATGGCACCTGCAATTACATTAATAGGATAAAATGGGTTACATTACAGTGACTTTTAATCCTTAGGTTTCAGGATAATGGCAGATTTTTCTGCTAAGGTTTTTATTGATGGTCTATTAATAGATATTTAGGGAAATTACATTTTCTGTGTGTTTGGGGTTTTTTTTATCTATTTATTAAATATTAGTGGGAAATCGGAAGCAGAAGTGTCAATAAAAAATATCTCATAGTCATATTTCACACATTTCTTGTCTCTAGTGTTATACAAGAAGATCAGAATTTACCTCACTTTCCTAATTCTGCAACTGGCTATCCAAGATTGCAATGGGGGTTAGAGATCCATAAAATTCTAAATTATTATTGCAACTGGAGTTCACATCTTTCATTTACATGGCTCTGAGCACTTTCAAGACCTTTTCCTGCTGTAGGTTGTATTATATTCTCCAGTTGTGTTATGAAGAGGAAAAGAATGAGAAGTCTTTCTACAGTTTCCCAAGCTTTCCCCATCCCCACTATGTGTGAACATCCACCGATCACTTGTATGTGTCCTTTCAGCTTCCATTTTCATGTCATTAATATTATTAATTTTTATTTCTGTATGCAAAAAGACCTGATTTTTCTTTTATATTCGCAAAGCACCTCGCACACCAAAAAATGCAAGTAGGCAACATAAGAAAACAACATCTGGAGATGTTATTTCTTCCATTCTGAAATCTTTTCTTAGTGCTATATGTATGCTTTTAATTTTTCACTTATTGAATAATTTCAAGTCCAGTTTTGTAAAGGATAAAAGTTTAGCCTTCAGATTTAAATTTTTGATGCAACATGTTATACTAAAATACCACCATAAGTTTTGCTATATAACATCTGTCCAGAAAAATGAGAAAAAAAAAGAATCTATGAAATTATTCACAATTAAAATTGGCTATTGGAATTTTTAATGTAGTTCTGTACGTTTTCCCCATTATAATTTTTATATCCACTCTTTTAATTTATACTTATCCCACACTTATTTTAATTAGTATAAATATAGTCTATTGTGGCAACAGATTTTGAGACTGGGACATGGTGTGACTCTTGGGAATGGTTCTATTTGGGGCTGGGAGGTGGACTCAATGATCCTTAATGATCCCTTCCAATTCATCTTATTCTGTGATTCTGTGGTGTATTCCTTCAGAACTCCTCAAGTCTCCTTAAAGCTGCCTCTAACTCTGCTAGTACTGGTCTATTTTGTTTCTTTGTAATAGATTCTGCAAGGCAGAAGAGAAATTTTGTTCTTGTTTTTCAATCCTTCAAATCATAATAATTAATAAAAATAATTTTTAATTCATTTTCAGTCAATACAATGAAGTCTGTCTTGCTTCCTTTAGTGAAGGCCACAACATGAAATCTTATGTCACATCAAAAGAGTTCCAAATTTTATTTCTGTCATCACTCATATAACCTATATGTGTGACTGAAGTGAGCTATGGGATACAAGTAGGGAATTTAGCTGCTCTCTTCAAATGGCAGTTTATGCCTTTCTGTTTTGCACGGGTTTATGAGCACTTCAGTACTGAGTCTAAATCAGAGATTATTTTAATATTCCAGCAAATAGAAATTACTTCCAAATTATTTATAAGGAGAGTAGACAAATGTATTCCATCCTTTAAAAATACCGAAGGTTAAAATAGACTGCTTGATGTCTTTCTTAGTAGAGGAAAAGTTGTAATCAGAGAAGACTGTAATAGAGCTCTACTGTCTACTACAATATAGTAGACACTGTATTATAGTGTACTGCAATACAAGTAATGCAATAGGAAACAATTCTATACAAATTGCTGCTTACTGACACTGATTAGCTGTATATAGGCATATAAAAATTAATTTTAACTTTTCACAGATTTTACATCTAAATAAATCTTGATTTTCTCAATTTTCATTGTGCAAGTTGTGTTAGCAATATGTTCAAGTTCAGCAGTGAAAACAGTAGGTTTCGCTAATAATCAGGATTCAAAAGACTGTGGGTGGCTGCATGATTTTTGAAGATGCTTGTCATTAGATCACAGTGCTTGTTACAGGCACTGCCTAAAGAAGAACACAGCAATTGCATTGGCAATTCATGAGGGCCAAAGAAAAGTTGCAGACTCTGTGAGAGACATTCAGAGAATGTGTCACAGGGAGATTGTAAAGCCATGGAGACAGGGAAAACTTAAGTTTTTAGTTCATTTGTAAATAAAGTTTGTGTTCAAAGTGATATTAGCTTTTCTCGAAGAAGTGACTAGATGACACCTTCATAACCTGGAATATTAAGGTTTGCCTAAATATAGAAATATTGATAATTACAATTCAAAGCCAAAAATCACTTTATTTTGGTAGTATTGAACTTTCTCATTTATAAATACTTTATACTGATCTCTTGGAATATGTCACAAGCATAGGTAGAAATAGAAATTTAATCTTTTCCTCAGTTCTCAAGAAGAAAGCACTTCCTATGAAATGCTCCTTCTTGACAAAGGTACATTTTTATCTTTTCCAGTTTGGGTTGTTCAGGGTTGGGATTTTTTGGCAGTGGAGATTGAGTAAAATAATTAACACTGGATACAGGGAGAACATTCATATTTCCAAAATACAGAGCTCAAAGACTGGCCATATTTCACAAGTGTTAAATATTTAATAATTCCTTCATCTGGAAGTAACATCCAAGGTCATCCCTTTTTATAAGAACACAACATAGCTGGTAATTTCTGTTAAACTATGAGCATAAAGAGGTACAGAGATGAGCTGATGGAATTGTACCACCACTTCCATGTTAAGTTTAATGTCATCTAATTGTGAAACACATGCAAATTTCTTAGGGTAAAAAGTGCCTTCTACTTCTCTCCAGACACAACTGTAATGGAATGTCATGAAGTTTCCTAATTACCACACAGAGGCAATTGAAGCAACACTCACTAATTTGGATCGTCTTGTAATTGTCCCATGCTGAGCAAAGAAAGAGTTAGAATAATAAGATATGCAGAAAACAATATTTATATTATCATATATATGTATGTATGTTTTTAGAAGATTAATTTTGAATACATTAAGTTGGAGGCTCTGTCGTACCTAGATTTTTAATGTGGGAGTTTCTAGAGATTTCTTAGTTCTTGAGCCCATGTGCTCAGACTGGATAATACAAATGGCTTTTGCCCTTGGAGGAGACAGTTCTTGAGAGGACACACTTCTGTGCTGTGCCAGACTGTAATTTTCATGTCTTTAACAGGGGTAGAGGTCTATTTAAAGATACATCTGAACAGGTAGCTAAGCAGTACTTCTTAGTTTTGCTGTAATTAAAGGAATAATATCAAAATGACTGTTACCTATTAGACACTGTAGAAAAACACATCTTGACATGTGTCTTTCTGTTAAACTTCTTTTCAGGTAATTCAGTAATACACTGCAATGCAAGTTATAAAATCACGTGGAAAAAAATGTTAGCTTTTACACCACTATGACTGACCAGACAGAGACATACGCTGTATTTTCTTTAGTCTGCTGCCTGGTGTCTTGGGTAAGCTTCAAGCACAATGCCAGCTGGCGATCGCTTTCCAAACAGCAATGCAAAATGTGCAAGGAAAACAATGCTATTGTGAGATTTTTTTTTTAAAAAAAAATTAAGCTAATGTTCTAGAAACATGCTTCTAACTTCTTGTTCTAATTGGAAACACTCTAATCCAATGCTGCCGAGTGAAGCTGATTGCAGGCTTAATTGCTCTTATGTAACAACTAATATCTGGCAATAACACACACTGTATAACACTGGAAGGGTTTGAAATCAGTTTGTTCCCTTTGCCCCTTCTTTCTTTGTTGTTCTGTTTACTGTGCCCAGTTAATGTGCTCTTGTGCCATAATAATCTCTAGCTAAATGGTAATTGCTCTATTGACAGCACTACTGTACATTTTTGACACATCATTATTCATACTTAACCACTTGACCTGGAATAAATGTTAAAGCAATTACTACTGAGAGCTTTTCTATGAGAAAATTGAGGCAAAGTTTAAAGATAATCAAAATGCAAAGCTGATCATGATAGCAACTAGAAAAATGGCAAATCCTATTAAACAGATTTTTATTAGCCAAGTTGATGCCAGTAGATATTATCTGGTAATTTAGTCTTATTAAAAAGAAAATAAAGCAGCTAATTGTTTACTATTCTGGAACTTATTCCAGCTTGCAATTTGCAACTGAAATTGAGCTTTATGTGGCTCATCTATTTTGTCACATTGAAATATGAAAATCATTTGGTACAAAGCACATCTGCTCAGTCCTTTCCATCTTCCTGGCAAATCCTCATTCAGTATGTTTCATACGTGTTGAGGCATTCCATTCATGCATACAGCAGCAGTATTTTAGATATTTCTCTCTTACAAACCTGGTATCTTCAGATCTTAAAGCTCATGATTTCAGTACTTCCATTATACATACTTTTTACATCTCTAAGAAATGTGTGAGTGTAGTGTGTTTTAAACTTGGGAGACTTTAGAGAGAGTTTGGAAACAGTGTGACAGAGTTATTGTTAATGCAATTGTGTGAAAATTGTCCAAATCTCTCAGACCAGCATTTTATTTTGATAGTTAATTATATATTTTCTCTATTTGTGCTTGTTTCTTAAAGGAAAGTAAATGTTCTCCAGTTTAGTTGTTTAAAAAGTGGCATTTACGCTGATCTCAAATAATTTCCAAGGACTCAATTGCAGCACAATGCCTTCAGTACAGTGCTTACAGTAAAAGCTGTAATTATAAGAGAATGCCAAAAGAAATCAAGAAAGCCTTAAAGGGATAGCATAAGCTTTTACTGCCCCCATCTGAACTATGAGGCTTGCTTGAAAACCACCATTAGAATGCAGAATACTGATTGTTGATATGTCACTATTGCTGTCGTGGGAGAACTGTTGTAAGGGCCAGAAGCTTATGGTGGTTTCTGTATTAATGAATATTTTCCACACTTAATGAAAGCAAAGAAAGATTGGGGTTTTTTAATTAATAAAATATTAAAAACTAGGGAGGAAATCTCTTTTCATGTCGATCCACATTCAGAAGAGCAATAAGGTTCTGCAGCTGTGCTTTATCAGGCAGAAAAATCTTTTGTTTTTAAACATACTCAACTCCCTATTAACTGCTTCAGTATCCTGTATGCTTATCAAACTGATAATAGATTGTTCAGAGGGCATTTAATAACTCAGTTCTTGAACTTTTCATTCACATTACCACTTCTGATAAGTTTTAAAGGCGCTTTTACAGTAAGTGTAAGGAACCACAAATTGTCTAATAAATTTTCAAAAACTGTTATGCAGACTAAACTCATCTAGGTCTCTCCTATTGCTGCTGTGATTTTTATTCATAGATGAGAAATCTCTTAATAATATTTCATTTGGAACAATATAGAGTGTGTATATATTTATTCTTAACATAAATAAGTTTTGTCAAGAGTTAGCCTTCCAGTGTTGAGGAATTTAGGAATTAGTTTCACCTTTGACTTCTCAGTTTTTTATTGAGATACATACCTCAGAATTTAAGTGCTGCTAAGCATTTTACTAATTAAAACCTTCTGTTTGGTTTATTTGCTATTAAAATTTCCCCATGTTTTTATTCCTACTCTTTCCCATTAATGTGCATAATATATTAAACTTGAGGGTTTTTTATAGCCATGGATGCAGAGACCAAAAATCCTGTTGTACGCTTCTATCTTCTGTTTTCTTGGTTTTGTGGATAGACCAGGCATTATTTTAGCTCAACCAACATGGATGCAGGATTTTAATGCATGTCTTGTACAATAACAGGCAATTATGTCATAACTGCTGACCACGTTTTGTTAATTCAGATAATCTTTCATAAAGGCCTCTTTTTGCTGTTAACTGAAAGATCACACAGCCTATAGAACAATCCGTGGCTTTATTTCAGCAGAGAGGATTGTACACAGTAATTCCAATCAGGCCCGGACATTTCAAATTCTGTTTTTTAGATAGACTTCTTTTCCCTCTACTTACTGAACTGAATGAGGCATAGTATTTAGTATGTGTTCCTCAGATACAGCAAAAGAAAGACAACTAACACAACCAATATGCTCTTGTTCCCTGTCAGTCTGCATTTTGTAGTAGAGAGGACTGTACAGGTAAGGAGAGTAATTAGTGTTGATAGGCTTCACTGCTCTGGAGAAGATATAACAAGATTTTTTATTAACATCCTGAGATTTTTGTACAACAGTGCATATTGAGATTTGTTGAATTTTCCAGCTTTTGAGTCTTTATTGTTATATTGTGCCAGGAAAAGAAATAACCTGTTGAAGTTATCATGTACAGTTTTCTAAGGGGAAAGGGTGTAGAAGGATCTAAAGGCTGAAACTTTCAAGTGAATTCTGACTTTTAGGGACTTAAGGAAATTGGTAATGTTCACCAAACTCTACATTTATAACAAATATTGACCTTGAAAATAGCCTGAGTTCTGAACTCTTTACTCTTGTTGAAGTGCTGTACCCGTGCCAAAAAAAGTTCTTGGATTGTTCATAGCAATGTTTAGCTGTTACTGACCCTGGTTTGGCAGATTCATATGGGATTTATTCTTTTGGGGAAAATTTGTACCTTTTGGGGAAAATTTGTACCTTCTGAGACTTTGCTGCAATATTAGAATAGCAAATAAAGAGGTGATTTCTCAGTCTAACAGAAGATTCTTCAGAAAGACAAATGATTCTTCATTCACACTACTGTGTTAACAGGGTTCCTGCTGCTCTTAAAAATAACTATTTGGAAGACAGTAATAGAGAGCCATCAGACAGGGAAATCAGGTTCTTCTCAGAAGAGAATGCAAGCAAATATGGTGTAGCTGATATGGCTTAATGGTGCTACATGGTATTGAGTCCTGTCTTGTAAAAGGTGTAACAAATGTCCAAATATCATCTTTAACATGCACATCGGGTTCAATAACATTTTCTAATATGTTTGTAGGCTTCTAAATCACATGTGAACAAGAAAGCAATTGTAAGGATGTTATTTTATGTAAGGTATAGGTTAAAAGTGTTTGTTTACTTGAGCAGCTTCGCTTTGTGTGAGGCTGGTAGGGTGATGGTTCTTGGGTATGTCTTTCTGCAGCTCAAATATCTGGCTGAATTTATATTCAGACAAACTATATACCTCTGTATATAAGGGTATTTCTGAAGCAAATCTGCTCCAGGTTTCAGGAAATGTTCTAGGTGTCAGGGAACACACACTGGTTCAATAAAAAAATAAAACTAGAAAAAGAGGGGAAATAGGTCACAGATGTGATTCTCTTCTACTTGTATAGCAGAGCTATATCCTTAATACTTTGATGGCTGTGAGTTAATCAAACCCTCAGTTGCACTCTTTCAAGGCTTTTCAGCATAGTAAGCAAACAATTTTGTCAGGCTGGAAGAAAAAGGATGTGCTGGTAGTGGGATAGTGTCAAATCAAAAGCTAGATGAGGAGGGAATGTGGAAGGGAAGACTACAGAGCTCTCTGTTTCCTAGCTAAAGGGAATCCTTGGTTAAGGAGGAATGGATATTGGTTTCACAGAACTGAAGACATCAAGGGAGTGAGGGACAAGTACAGTCCCTGGTGTTACAGGGAGATCATAGGAATGCATGCACATGTCAGACAAGGGGCCTTGCATTGGCTGCAATGGGATTACTGAATAAAAAATTTTGGTCCTTACTAGGAGGTGGATAGTATGGAATCCCCCAAGGTAGATAGACTAGTGTCTCTTTTGGGGTTAGCTAAACACATGTGTTCTGGTTTAACCTGACTGGTGGCTGAACAGCTGCTCAATTCACTCCCTTCCACACTAGGATGGGGGAAAGGATTGGAAAAAAAAAAAAAAACAAAACCGAAGAAAAATTCATAGCTTGAGATAAAGACAGTTTAATAGGGAAAATGATGATGATCATAGTAATAATAATGTTTAAATAATCAAAATATACAAAACAAATTGTGCTCAATGCCATTGCTCACCACTTGCTGACTGATGCCCAGCCAGTTCCTGAGCACAGGCCTCCAAGGCAGTTTTTGCCCAAGTTTATACACTAAGCAAGATGCCATATGGTATGGAATATCCCTTTGGCCACTTTGGGTCAGGTGTCCCAGCTGTGCCCCCTCCCAGCTTCTTGTGCCCCCAGCCTCCTTCCTGGTGGGGTATGGTGGGAAGCTGAAAAGTTCATGGCTTAGTGTAAACACTGCTCAGCAACAACTAAAACATCAGTGTGTTATCAACATGATTCTCATCTTAAACCCAAAACCCAGCACTGTACCAGCTGCTAGGAAGAAAATTAACTGTATCTCAGCTCAAACCAGGAAAATATGGCTATGAGACAACCTAGAAGACAGATCCAAGCAAAGATTTTCTATTCAGCACACACTTCTGCCTTGTTAAACTGTATGCTAACACAAGTGCAGAAAGCTTTGGTTTAGAAAAGTAAGTCTCTGAAAGAGAGTGTAACATTGATTTGATTGTGTCATCTGCAATATAATTTGGTCCTGTTGTTTTACTAGTTTATGCAAATGGTATATTAGAAATTAAAAAAATCCTGAACTGTAACCAGTGTTCTCCAAGACAGAGGGATTAGATTATTTTTTTCCCCTCCCCCAGAAATTTTAAACCCATGTTCTCCTATCATAAAGATGCTGGGCTGGTGTTATTCAGATGAGTGCCATACAGATCTGGACAAATCTTTGAACTATTTTAATCCCATGAAACATTTTTTGTGAAAGCAGATAAATTTGGTCCACATGCCTAATGCTGTTTAATGTTTAAAAGGTGATGGTTTTTTTCCTACTATCTACATGAAATTTCAGAAGAGAAGCATTATTTTTCAGCAACAGTAACTTCAATATAACATACATAATCATTTTACTCTTTTTTCTGTCTTACATAAATAGAAATTATTCCAGGATAAGAAAAATACATTCTTGCTTTATTAATTTTTGAAACTGTTTTTGTAGTGGGTTTCACATGGGTATTCATGTTACTGGTTTCACATGCTTCCTAGATTGTCATAGCAGGTTCAATTGGAGTGATACTAAAATGTTGTGTTCAATAGTCAGTAAGTGTGTAGGTAAAACTTCTATTCACTGAGATGAATGTGGCAAAATGTTGTCTTTCCTACACTTGTCAGAGAACACAGCAAAAGAACTTGATTTTACCAACTTTAAGAACTGATTATGATTAATACATTAAATTATTTGAGATTATTTGTTATGACTAATTTGTCATGTCTTCTAACAATATAATTATAAATGTGCTTCCCATAATACTGCTCTCAATTATTGAAAACTGGGCTGGAAAACTACCACATATCTTATTGTGCAGTTGGCATCCAGAATAAGGCACCTTGAACCAATAGCATGTTTTTAAATTTAGATACCAGGTAAGTGATTGGGTGAACACTGAGGGTGGTAGATCTGGAAAGCTCCAGATGTGCACATCAGTTTCTGCATGGCATGATTTCCATTGTTTTTCTCACTTGCAGAGATGTGTCAAAAACTTGGAGAGGTGCCTGCAGATCGCTATAACAAACCTTGAGCCCTTTAATGTTTAAGGGTATTAGAAATGAGATATAGAATGGTAATAATAATAATTTAAAAATCTATGTGGTTTTAGCTATAAAATATGTAGAAAGCCAAAAGTTTTCTTTCAAGTTCTGATATGTGTTCTAATTCCCAGTAAATTGACTGAATTTACAGATTTATACTCTTTGTGAATTAAGCATGTACTCTTCTAACTAATGAGCAAGTATCTTTAGTAGGCGTGCACAAATACTTGAGGGGCATGTTCCTGAGTTTAATCTTTCAGTTTCTGTGTGGTGGCAGTAACTGAACAAAGTTACCAATTTGTTGCCTTGTTTGCTTTCCTGATAGTTCAAGCTTATTAGTACCCCACACTACAAAGTGATACTGATACATTAATCCCTCTGAACTGGAAAGTGATCTATAATGTAATTTAAGAACCCTGTACTCTCGTCCCATTTTGAATTGATTGATCCTGGTTTTCTTATCACAAGCAATGACAAGTGCTGAAAGTATAAGGAATTTGCGTGATTAGAGATAAATTAAACCGGATACATTTTCTTTCTATGAAATACCAGGCGTGTTAGAGAAACTGCCTTGCTTTGTTAAAGCGCTCGTATGGTTTTCGGCAGAAATACAGGGCTAATATATTGATTGGAGTTCATTTTAGAGCATTAAATACTGCATGTGCTACTTCAGCTTTCAGCGCAGATTTAGTAATAGAAAAAACAGAGAGGGCCTAGTACAGAAAAGCTGTACCTCATTTGTCTGTGTGTCATCTGGTGTAGATCAGGGGTTGTTTGACGTTCATGAAGTTCTAGCAGTTTAGAAGGTAACATACATGAGATCAGGACTTGCTCCATTGTATATAATGTAAGAGCAAAGAGCTTAAAAGAACAACTACAGCTGCTCTAGAGTGAATAAAAAGTACTAATGTTGTGTTAATTTTATTACATTTATTTTATTAATGTTGTGTATATTTCATTACAATTTTAATAAAAATATCCAAATAGCCTACTAAGAAGAAAAAAAACAATACTTCACATGTTTGGCACAGACAAGTTATTTTTACAATAAGATTCATGACAGACTGTATAACTTCTTTTAGTACTTCACCTGTGACACTATAAATGATACATATTTATATAAGTAGGGTTATTATAGACTACTATTTGTTTTACATAAATTATAGACAGTGATCTCCTAACACGTAGATAATCTTCTCCATGAAAAAAAAAGTTCAGAATAAAATAATTTTTAAGGAAATTAAACAGTTACTTAAACTAAATTTAATCATAACCTGCATTTTGAAGGAAGGGGGGTTTTTTTGTTTGTTTGTTTTTAAATAACAGCATTAACATCTCTCTTCCAGCCTATGAACTCTAGTGTTATATTTTTTTTTTTTTTAAATTTGACATGAAACATTAAATAACAACAGGAAATGTAAATGCTTGAACAGAAGTCTGATTACTGCTGACACTTCAGAGATCCTGCTTGTTCTTCAGATGATGTTCAGGTCTCTAGTTGGAAATACATCTGTAGAATTTGTGTACATTTTTATGCAGGTTGAATGGAAACCTGACCCAAATTACACTGAAATTGTAAGATCATCTTTGCATCTGTGACTAAACTCAGATAGAAAATTGTTTGGGAATTCTATGTTTATGTTTCCTTGGGGAAGAATCCTATTAAGAATATCTTAGCTGCTGTGCAGCCTGTAATAGCTGTATTTATTGACATCCAGAAGGACAGTGATTTCCTCCTGAGACAGCAGAAGAGCCTTTAGACTGTAAATCTGTTATAACTTTCTAATTTCATGTGTGAACACATCCCTCCATGTCTCTTCTTTTCCAGGACAGTTTAGAAAATTACTTATATCAGTAATAAAATTCCATATTCCCAATACAAGTGTCTTTAGAGATGGTTGTTTGCTCCAAGGTCTGGGTTTTTTCTATTTCAGACTGATGTTTGTTATACCATTTTTAGAAACATACTAGAGGTTGCTGAAGCATGTAGTGCACAGGGCATCAGATAGAAACAGTAACATTTTTTAGTTCCTTCACTATATTTTCTCTCTCCCACAATTGCACTGCATTTTTAAACTCCTGAGTGCTGCCTGTTTTTATCTGTGTTGACTCAAGTCTGGATCAAGGTATGTAGAAGCTTTCTTTTTAAAGCATCAGCTCTGTTTTGCCAGGTTAAGCAATAAAATAACATTGCAATCTTTTTTGTGAGCATGAACTGTGTGTTATTTATTAATGGACCAATCAAGTTTTTTTGAGGGAAAGTTTCCCGTTGACTTTGTCAGTTTTGGCTTGGCCTCCAATGGCTGTTCTAGGTACTTTCGTTAGGAGGATTAAAATGTACTCTTTCATTAGTTAAGTGCAAAGTGAATTTCAAATGAGTCAGAATATATTTAAAGTGTAAGTGTCAAATCATTGATATTGATTTAGACACTGTTAAACAGGGGCAGTGCTAACACACAAGGGTTTGTTCTTTGTTACGACTTGCTTATAACCCCCATTGATGATAATGGGAATTACAGGCATGTCCTGAAGGGAATGTGCCCTTTGTAAATTCCCTATAAGCCTTAGATTAAGGAGCCACAGTTCTGTGAGAGTTCAAATACTTTTTGTGTGTAAATGGAAGTTTGTGAGCTCTCCTGTGTCCTTTCTTAGCAGTTCTTGGAAGGCAGATATTTCAGAAAGAAATATATCCCAGAGCTGTTGTCTTGTCTTTTCTTATCTGACAGGGAAGATGCCAAGATATTGTGCTGGGAAATAGGCACACTTTTGTCCAAAGTGTGCAGCAAGAAAAGTTAATAATTTGTACCCTGTCTGGTAATAAAAATTTCTAGTGTATCAAGGAAATGTTTATGCAAAGCTGGTAGGAAAATAGAACATGGGGTTTTTTCATACTAATAGTGTATAAATCAGAAACTAAAATGATAATCAGAATAGGATATAAACAAAATACTGTGGTAACTTCTGTAACTAGTCATATTTTTCTGTAGTTAATGAGGATGCACATTTTATTTTTTTTGAAGTAACCCACTGCCTTTGCTTGGTGTACTATTATGTGAACCATTTTATTCCCCATGTACTATGCTTGCTATGCAGATGAGAAGCCTATATGTTTATTCTATTTCCGGGCATCATCAGTTCACACAGCACTGTAAAAACCAGTGTGAGATAGTATGAAGTTTGCCATCTACATGTCCATTTGCTGTCTTTGAGAGCATTACTGCTCTAATGGGATTTGAAGGGGGCGACCATCACGGGGAATATGTGGAATAGGAACCTGCTGATTACCCCAGGTTTTTCCGATACTTCTTGCTTCTGAAATTCTTCTTGTGCAAATTTTAGTACCATTTTCTCTCACTTCCATTCTTCTCTACTTGAAGGTTTGGGGCTTGATTCAGTGTTTGCTTCTGTCTCAGCCCTACTGCTGATCCTAAACTTAGCAAGTTTCTACCTTCGTCTTCTGCACAGGTCTGGTAATGCCAAAAATTGTTAGGCACCTGAGTCTGGTTGCAAAACTCTCTGAATAATAATAATTAAAAAAAAAGAAAAAAAAAAAACAAAACAAAAAACAAACAGAGAAAAACCACCAGAAAACATTGCAGGGGGAACATATAGGACTGGAAAACTGCTGAGTCCTCCTTTTTGATACTGTTGCCTCAGAAGCACACCCATAGCCCTTACTTTTCTAGCAGAAGACAGTATTGCTTTTGTTCTTGTTGAGCTAATCTTAGGAGAGGAAAGTGCTGAATTAAGATACCCTGTCCCTTGGGTAACTGCAGTAATTGGATAAGTTGAATCAAATGGCACTCTCACCTCTTTTTGTACTTTTTAAAATGAACTTCCTGTTAGAGCCCTGTGGGCACTAACCAGTTTCACTGTTCCTGCCCTGCCAACACCACCCACTCACAGACACAGGATGCCACTCTGCCCCAGCTTTGTTCCTGCCCCATGGACCTGCCTGCCCCTCATCCTATCACCAGGCACTTGCATTTCTCACACCAGTTATGGACATGGCTTAATGCTCTGCCCTGGCCAATACTCTCTGGCCCTGCAGCCAATGTCTGAGTGTTCTGGCCACCTGTCTCCAGCTGTGACTGTGCTGTTGTGTGAGGAGATAGCCTGGCCACCTGCCTTGGGAATGCAGCCCTGCTCCTGCTGCCTCCCCACAGTCTCCATCCTGCTGCATTCTCTGGTAGATCTCCTGCTCAAAATTTGAATCTTGATCTGTAGGATGAGAATGCCCCTCCAGCCCCATATCAGGTACTGGAGCCTCTCTTGATTTCCAACATACCCAGGTGGGCCTCAGGTTTCTCCTTACCTCATCCTTATTCTGCACAAGAGAGTAGCTGCTGAATTTTCTAGTACAACCTTAGTACTCAGCATTTTGAACCTGTCTTGGAACCTAGGCAGTAAAAGCTGTGTACTTGCATCCTCTTATGAATCTAGATATTTGTTCCAGGCCCTATTTGAAGAATTTTATCTTGAAGATAGCAAAACCAGGTAGATGAGCTAGTCCAATGAAGTCTATCTGGTAATGGTATTACTTTGCAGGCTTGGTTCTCCCCGAGTCTCTCCAGTCTTTCACTCTCTACAAGTAAAGATGCTACCAAGAGCCCTCATGCTCCTGAGAGCTTTCAGACCACTGAAAATAGTAATATATAAATGTATTTACTAAAAACCTGTTCAAATTCTTAGCCTTCATAGACATGATTCCAATAAAGAGCATCCTGCCAGACCAGATGCAAACAATACAACAAAAAACATAACAAGAGGTTTAGAAAATAATTTACTTTGTCAAAAAGTGTACCAAACAAAACTGCTCACATTTAAACCCGATGAAAAGAATTAATATGTTATAATTAAACACATCTAATCTTAAAAAAAAAAAAAAACAAAACAAAAAAAACCACACACACAAAAAGACCCTAAGAAAACAAACAAAAAATGTTAATGAAACAAATGTTGGTGTTCACAAAGTTATGAAAGTTGACCATCCAATATCAGTGTAGCAGAAGAGAGATAATATGTATCTATGAGGTTGTGGTTTTCAGCATTTTGTGAGCATACCACCTACCTTCATTTAAACCCACTATTTTCATAAATTCAGTTTTTCTCTACAGAATGTTTAGTTTTTCTTTTTTCCTCCCTTTTTTTAGTAGTTAAAATACAATCCAAATCCTGTAAAAAAATCCCCATATGTTAGTGGGCCTTTCTCAGATGAGTTTTAACTTGAAATATAGTTTCAAAGGAATTGCTACCATTTGTCTGACTTGTCATGACATTTTAGTGATTAAGAGTTTTTGTTTTGGAGACAAATGAAAATCAACCAAGTAGAATCACTTTGCATATTCTGAGTCACTCTGCCCCTTTGCTGTGTGAGGACAAACTAGTTTTACTGTTCTGTGCAGTCTCAGTACAATAAAGTCTACTGTTAGAAACAGTCTTTTGAACTTGGTTGATGCCAAGTGGTGAAATGACTCAAATACCGATAAGCTTATGCAGAAATGTTGGCAGGGCAGCTCCAAAGGACCAGCATTGTTCTGCTGAAGTGTTCCCATGAAGGCTGTGAACTTGCCAGTGCCACACTGGATGCATTTTTACTGAAGTAAGTGCGTATACAAAGAATTTTTTTCCCCTCTTTCCCACTTATAATTAATTGAAGCAGAGATGGACTTCTTACAATGTGGAAGATTCTTTAGAGTTCCTACATACTACGTCATCTAATTCATCATGGAATTTGTTTGGCAATTCCTCCCACATGACATCTTGCTTGACCTAAAAGAAAAAAGAAGCCTGCTGCCAACATAATTATCCTTTACTTCCTGGTGCAATAATTTTAAGAAGAGAGTTGACACATTCTTTAGGCTGTCTGAAAGGAAAATAATTATATCACACACTCAAAATTAAATCCTCTTTTGAGTTTTTTTCTTAATTAGCATCTCTATTTTGTGAGGAAAAATACTTTATTAGAGCAAGTGGAACTAGTATTAAGTAATATCCTTGCAACAAAGTTATAAATCATATTTTCTCTGAGTTTTGAATTTTTAAATTGGATTAGGCTTGTCATTTTATTCTTTACTGCATGAGTGTTCCTGAACACAATTAGGATTACATTCATGTCTTTTAGAAGTATGCTCCTATGTTCCCTGTTCAGTTACTAATAAAAATGTGGTTTATTTCCCTGAATGCTCCTTGATTAGTGGACTTACAGCCAGATATGATTTCTGATGTACTGATGAGAAAATGTGAAATGCTCACAGAATGATTATTTGCATAGATTTTGATATTTTCAAAGAAAAATTGTGACTTTAGAAAATCAAATAAGAAAAGATACTCACAACATTATCAAAAGCCACAGAGTATTAGAAAATAAGCCTTTCATAATTCTGCTTCTGTATCAGCAAAAACCAAACCAAATATATTAGGATTTTAAAAATAACGTATAGTAAGTAAAAAGGAAGCTAAAAATTTAACACAAAAATAGAATGCATAAGGCTTTTTAAAAATTTGTTAGTATAACCTATAGGTTAAAAATTATAATTTTTAGAAAAGTTTTAAGCATCTAACACTTGTTGAAAGTGTCCAGAGTCTATAGAAAGGCAGTGAGAATATTAAGTTAGTCATTTCTTATAGGACTTCTGAAAAGTGACATGTAGATTCATCAGGCTGGTGGAACCCTTTGATCCCAAAGTTGGTTTGAAAAAGACTAGTCCTAATGTGAGGTAAGTTAAACATGAGTTATGTTTGTGATAGGATAAAGATAGAAGAATTCTTAAATTGATTTTCAGTTACAATAATCAGGTTCACTTGCAAATAACTTATTTTATATGATTATAAATTAATGTTTCTTCAATTCACAACTTTTTAAATAGAGAAAACACCCCAACAAAACTATATATCAAAAGTGAAAGTAGAGATCTTTTCTTCTTCACTACCAAGATTTTAATCTTTTGGTCCCTTATTTACTTACTTTAAAATTCCCATAGAAACCTTTTGAATTGGAAAAAAAAATTAAAAATTCCTCAAGGGAGCTAGTTGTCCCTGTTTTCTGACCCCTTGATTTCAAAAAAACTGTGTTAGGTAAGGATGAAGGCTTTTACTAGGGGTGTTACCAGTAGTCTGTTATACAAACATGAAGTGATCAGACAAATTCATCCTGTGGAAAGGACCAAGAAGCAAGACACAGACTTAACAACCAAGCAGCAGAGAACTCACAAGTTAGATCACAGTGTCCAACTCTTCCATGCAGTTTGTCCTAATAGTGCAAATAATACAAGTAACATTTCAGGACTTTTTTTTCAAGTGGATGATAGAAATCCGAAACCTTCTTTTAATGTTACTGAAGTCCCCAGAAGTTAAGCTATTTTCTCGTCAGAAACTTACTGATATGCTGTAGCCAGTAGCAAACTAAAAAAAAAAAAAAGGAAAAATATGCTTGTTCAGAACCAGTGCTTAGGGGTTTGCTTATAGGTGTCATTGTGTCTCACATCCCTGCTGTGAAAATCAGCTTGCATTTGAATGTGCACCTTGACCCATAAATGTCACCCTGGTCCACTGAGCATCTTGACTTCAACATTTCCTGTTGTAAAATGGACAATGGGATAACACTTCTTTTTCTGAAGGAGGGACCTGTGACAATGTGTGCATGTGTGCAGTCAGGAGAAACTGCAGCACTCGGGATTTAAAAGCATGTCATCAGCCACTGAGCGGGAGATCACAGGAGAACGAAGTTGCTGGACAGTTTTTTGAAAAACACAAGGATTATCATTTCTGTTTCCAAGCCACTTCTCCTTTTCAGAGCCCTGAATCCTTCTTGGCTTCTCTCCATCAATGGCTCAGCGATGTACCTCATACTAGAGCAAATCCAGCTGTGTGGTGCAGCAAGTGCCTTCGAACAATGAAGTAAGGAAACGCTGCCATTCCTGTGCACACATTGTTTATGTTGCTAGCCTTTTCTTAATTACATGTGTTTTCTAGGATAAAACATCTTAACGTTATGCTCAGAAATTGAGAATGCGCTGAGAGGTTCATGTAGAATAAAAGTATTTCCATCTTTACACTGTCTTAATGATTATGTAACAGTTTTCACTGTTTTTAAGAAAAAACGCATTTTTGCTCCAGAGGATATTTACAAGTCAAGTTATGGTTTTTTATGGCATTGCTTCACAACCAGAAAGAAGCACACCTCAATTAGATAACAGCCTCATTCCTTCAGTTTAAAGACAAAGTGCATTATTCTGTTATTATAAGAGATAGAACTTCTGGCATGCCTACTTGAAATTTAGATTTTTTTTTAATATTAAATCTTTATAATAGTATTTGTATACATTCCTGAAGACATGGGCAGAGTACAGTGGTTCTGAAAATGTCCATGCTTTTAGAAACTATATTTGTCTTTGATTTTAATTAAATTATGTGAAGAATTATATTGTCTTTTCAATATAATAGAGAATTATTTGACAGTTATTTAACTATATCCATTGCTTAAATACCAGTTTTCACCCCACTGCATCAAAGGAGTATATATTGCATTTTTTTTTATCGTGAAAAATGATCATGAAGATCAAAACACAGGTGTTTTTTCCTTCAAAACATAGCTCATATGGTTTGATTTTAAAAGTACGAAAAGGTATTCCATTTTTTTTGTGTCTCCATTTTTTGCATGTCTGCTTATGTATAGATAACAACCTGAATGTTTTCATATCTTTTCTTGCACTAAAAACTCATTTTATATTACTTTGAGGGACCTTTTCTCCATGATCAGTATTATAAATGAAAGAGGATTTGAATATGTGCACAGGGAGAACTTTTATTATTTGAATATGCATCGTAAGTACCATATCTGGTGTTTTCCCAGATGTCTGCATTGGGAGAGCAAGGCTAGAACCTGATAGAAACCCTGATATAAATGTCACCTCTTATCAGAATCTAAAATGTGATGATTAACACTAGTACCTTATGCACTGAGACATTTTTACAGATTTTCTCCAAAGCAGTATTGAAGTGTTTGATAGATCTCATTAGAGTGCTTTGATGTCTCCATTCTTCATATTCAGATGTAAAAAACCCAGGTTAGGATACAGTTGCTTAGATGGAGAGAGGAGAAGATATTAAGGGAAAATGGCAGCATTTATAGCTGGTTAGAAAAATCCACATTCAGTGAGGGAAACATAAAGATGTGATTTTAACAGTATGCAAGGTTTTAAACTACTAATGGTATTTTGGTAACATGTATATTGGTCTGTATACATACTCATTTAAAGAATATTGCTCATTCAGATTCAGAGAAATTAGTCAGAAAAAGAAAGACAAAATACCTCTAAAGAGAAAGTGAGTAACTTACCAAGAACTACGAAAATGTTACTAGATCTTGTGGTTCATGTGTTGTATAAAAACCAGCCTTTTGTGGATTGAGAGTTATAGGAATCGGAGACAAAATACACAGCATAGCATAGGATCTTTTTATCATTAGTCATTTTGTATCTGAAATTAATCAAAGAAGATACAGAGAACTGAAGACCTTTTGTTTAACAGTTTGCAGTTTTTAAATCCTTTCAAAAATATTATATCACCTGCTCATTCTCTTTAATTCTGCTTATTTCCTAAAAGCTATGCACGCGTGCGAGCACATTTCTTTCCTTTGATTTCTTTAAATTGCAGTTTTACCTGCTGAATAGGCATCCTAAATGGAATCATTGCAATACAGAATCTGAAAAATAGATACCAAATTATTGAAGAAAATACTTACGTTTGTCACAATTGTTTTCACAAATAAAACTAAAGCTCCTTTTTAATACTGAACATAAATGTAAGTCTCCAGAACTTGCAGAACTTCTAGTAAGTTGAAGAATGCCTACAGTATTGTAAAAAAAAATGCTAAAACTTATGTGGCAGGTAAATCATGTATAAACAATGAATTTTAAACTATTGAGTCTTAATAGAGACGATGTGTTTTCTAAATGCTGCTGTTAATATATTTTTCAAATGTTAGTTGCACTTTTTTATTTTTCCATTTTGGTATAATAGGATGATTGGGTTCCCTAGATATATTATTACAGGAGATAAGCTGTAAGCAAAATGTCATCTATCAGAATAAAAGCCTTCTGATCTACTGCAGTTCTGGAATAATAAATTGAAATAGTATACTTTTAAAAATACATCTACATGCACATTTTATGTGCAGTTTAAAATATTCAGTACTCCACGCTCAATTCATTCTCTTGAAAGTTTTACTTTAAAAGAATGTCATTGTTTTAAGTGACTAAATTAAAGCTTTTTAGTGTTTCCTGCAATCTCCCAATGCAGAAATAAAATCAGTTTTAATTTATTTTATTTGCATACACTGTGGATATAATTATTGCTGCAGAGTCTTTTTAATTGTTTTCAACTAGGTGCTTGTCTTTAAGTTGAAATAGACTTCTAATTCTACATTGTTGATATTCCCTTGTTAATATTGACAAAGCATCATAAATCCAGGTATTTAGGCTTATTGAATTTTGAAATGAGGTGATTAGTTGGAACATGGATGAATGAACTGATGCAAAGCAAAATGAATTTTATGATTTACTGTCATTTGCAAGTTCCTTTGGAACTGTTATGCACAAATTGTAAAATGTATTAAGAGGTAAGATATCACAGTTATAATCAACAATGTAAAATTTTCTCAAACAAAAGTATTCAGGCAACCGCCCAAAAAGAGTAATTGTTGAATAAGTGTTTGTTATACACAATTAGTTTTTATTATAGATCATCTTTTCCACTCCAACATCTCAGTAAGCAGAAAGGTATCTAAATAGACTTCCAGCAACACTCAGTAACGTTAAACTTCCAAAGATGTTACTATTCTAATATGCTTTAAAATACTAATGTGTATTAGAAGAGGCATATTTAGGATGAAATATCCCATTTATCATTTTTTTTAACTTAAATTTTATAATGGTTATTAGCTAAAGGTAACAGCAAACTACAATAATGTATTGCCTTGATCGCTGGTCATCCTTATTTCTATTATTGTTGGTTTGGGGGGGGGTTAGTAGTTTTTAAATGAAAAAAATAGAGATTCAATAATTTTGCTTGTGTGGTACAAATGCTAAGACGTGCAAGTATGAATGAAACCATGGATGTGTTGTGGTTCTATTTCCAATTAAATACAGACTTGAATTATTGAAAATGGAAGAAATTACTTAGATGTACATTCAGAAACTAAATTTCAAAAGCCAGAGACCTTGAACTCTACAGCTTGGTAATTTTAAGTTTAGACACGTTCTGAACATAAAGGACTTCAAGAAATAAGAGCCCCAAGAACAGTTTCTCTTCATTTGAATTAGAATTCAAAGACCGAAACTTTCCATGAAATTTGAAAGAATTGCTGCCAGCCTCCAGAAAGACAAATTGTGAGAACCCTTTGCAGTGGGGGAAACACAAAAGGTGAAAAACTCTTAGGTGTGAGAAACAAAAAGCAGATTTAGAATCACAGAATTATAGAATAATCAAAGTTGTTCAAGACCTCCAAGATCATCAAGTCCAACATTTGGCCTTGTACCACTGTGCCCACCAAACCATATTGAAGTGCCACATCCACTGGTTTTTTTTAACATTTCGAGGGATGGTGGCTCCACTACTTCCCTCAGCATCCTATTTTAATGCTTAACCACTCTTTCAGTTAACTAATTTTTCCTAATATCCAACCTGAACCACCCCTGCCTGGCACAACTTGAGGCCATTTCCTCTTGTCCTATCACCAGTTTCCTGGAGAAAAGACCAACCCCACCTAGCCACATCCTACTTTCAGGTAGTTGTAGAGGTTAATGGAAATAAATTCCTTAGCTCTGTCTGGCATGGGACCAGTGATACAGCCTCAGGTATGGGACTCACATATGCTCATTAATTAATGCTACTGTAAACATTATTGGGTTGATATCTGTGCCACCCTTACTCCCGTCCTGGTAATTTATTGGGACATTACAGATAATGGCAGGGCTGTTTCTGTTTGCAAAGCAGAGAGCAATCATGATAGACCAGTACAAATTAAGTATGTGGTATATTGCAGCGAGTTTTCTTAGACATACTGTTAGGACTTGAGTGTGTCCTGCTTTTTTATGCACCATGTGATGAACTCCACTGAACCTGCAGCCTACTGTATGTATTTAGATGGATTCTGGTTGAACAAGCCATATGTTTCTATGCATCTTTAGGGCAAACAATATTCTGTTGCAAATGGCTATTCACATACTTTGCATTCTTCCATTTCTGGTGTTATGTCTTCACAATTTTATATTTAATTAAAATTCGGGGCAGGAAATTTACTTTGTTGGTAAAAGAAAGTTGACAGTGTCTCTGCCTGATTAAGCAATCAAATATATTTTCCACAGAGAACAAAGATTCATTTATGGGTGTGAAAGTAATTATTCATAAACTTGAAACTTTTTTTATTTTTTCTCTTATCAGTGTTGATGTGTTTTCAGTCAAATGTTACTTCAGGATCTGATTTCAAGCTTCCATTCTCAACTTCACTCAGTCACATTTACCTACACTAATGGGTAGCTAGCGTGAGTCAATACTATAACAGAAAAAATGTTGAATCCCACTAGTGTCTTTATTTTATAGCTATTTACCTTGAGTCTTACCTCACGTTTATACAACTTTACTACAAGTAGTCTGATGCTCGTTCAGTTAGTTACATTGAAAACTTTAGAGCTTGTAAGAATACTGCACATTTTTACAGCAAAGTAGAGGATATTGGGCCCCTCTGCTGTTTAAGGATGAAAATGAGATGTAAACATTACAGTTACTGAGCAATTATCCAGTGGTCAGTTGGGTACAAAGCTCCTTAAAAGCTGGACTCTTTGGCTTATTCAAATTTAGACTTTTAATTACCTATGTGTGAGGAAAACATGCTCTAATAAGAGTTCCAAGGTTGTTTTATAAACACCTTGACAGAAAACATTTTCATTTTTTTGTGGGGAGGGGTTTGTTCAACCTTTGTTTCAAAGGTGAAAACTGTATCATTATATTTAACTAGCTACCTGCAGTTCATTAGTGGCAGCATCATTAAGTAATACTGGAACATTTGTAGTGGCTAATCTTTCAAGCATTTAGCATTCACGATGACCTCGTTAAAAGTAACAAAGGTCAGGCTTCAGTTCAGCAGAGTTGCCCATTCACCAAGGCGACTGGCATAGCAAAGTAATCTCTGTGTGTCACTTTTCATTAATCATGCTACTTTCCTCTTCACAAAATTCCTGCAGATAATTGTTACTAAATGCGATTTGCAACACCCTGTGCTGTGGTTGAAGGACCAGAAATAGGCAAACAGATAAAAACATTGTTTAGCTTGCAGGCAGCAAGTGTTTGCTATTCAAAGGTATCAATGCATAAACATTGATTTAGCCATGAGCTGACACTTATAAAGCATTTGCTGTTTCCAGAAAGCCCTGTGGTCAGGCTACATAATATCCAAGGGCAAGTACTTTTACCTGTATAGCAAGGTTAGATTCTATATAATTTGTCTGATCCTGAAATAAATCAGTTTTCATAATGTTAAACTGCTTCAGCACTGCCATAGGTCACAACAAAGGACACTAAATTAAACATTTGCACACATGGTAGGAAATGTGTTCCCATGTAAGTTTGCTTATGACTATATTGAACAAATATTTAACTAAGTTAACAGTTTTATACTTTTAGTTAATCATAATTTAGTATTTATTTAATTAATGTCTTTTCCATATCTCAGAAATTATTTCATGAGTCTTTTCTATGCTCTGAAATTTCTAAGATAAATTTATCTTCATTTCCATCTGTACCTTGTAAACTTCAGTGAAAACTGAGAGGTTTTAGAAGCATACCAGTGGAATTCCAGAGGAAGAGATTCTTACATGTTTGTCTCGAGGCCCAAAGGTGCAATTTTGTTCAACACCTGAAAAGATTCTTTTCTGTCACAAAAATTAAACTGATAGAGTTTTTAGAACTTGTTTTGGTGTTCCTTTGATGCCTTAAGATTTTGACCCTTGTGTTTTTCAAATCCTGTACTGCTTAGAGCGTAACTCTGAAGTTTCTTGTAGCGTTTTGTTTCTGCTCTCTCAGGCTGGGTAGACATAACAAAGCCTCTCTGGGCCTGCACTCCAAGGATACTCAGGCTGTCCTCGGCAAAAAGTATAATCCAAAGAGTCTCAAAGGGAGGCAAGTGGAGGGGAAATTACATCATTGAACCAAACCTATAAAAATATGGGGAACTCATGACCCAGTGTCCATCTTGGGGTCCATTTTCACAACAGCCTGTGGCTCCCAGGGGATACCTGGAAGGCCTTTCAATAAATACCTGTTTTATTCTTCTTACTCCTGTCCAATCTCTGTCTCTAGGAGGCCTGATAAGCATCAGCTCAGCAAAGACTAAGGAGTTTGATTGCTACTCATGAAATAGGATTGAATTCCTGTGTTGTGCCAAATATGAATCTTACTGACTTGCAAGTTCAGAGAGCAAAAACAACTAGTAAACTACAGTTTTAGTGTGAATGTTTTAGATCACCTACATCACAGAACAACTGGTCATGGAAGTGTTTTATCTACCAGTTTTTCAAATAGGTTTAACTTGTGACTTACAGAAAATAAATTAATGCAAAGGCAAACAAAATTAAGGAGTCAAACCTACTGACATCTCAAATATGTAGCAAACAAGAATTTACAACAGTACAATTTCTTCAGAATGTGGTTTACAAAACTGACTGGAAGTGCCTGCATTTCTTTTGAAATACCACAGAAGAATACCCTTATTAGTTGCGGGCTTCTTATGTTTAGATATAAGTTGCCATAGAGTTTAATCAATTCATGTTTATTCAGGGTAATAGTAGAGAATAATTCAGATAAAGCAAAGCTATTGACAGTGCAAAAAGGCACAAACTAGATTCAAAGAACATATAATATGAGACTGGAAAAAAAGTTTAACATCACTGAAGAACCAATGTGATAAATTATTATGAAAAGTCATTTAAATGGCAAATAAGGTCCATTTGTATAGTGTGATCATTTGCTTTGAAAATGGTGAGTGATGGTACCAGATCATACAGAGATCAGAAGCATACCACTTCTGATTTGAGCCTAATTTAATCTGAGCAATCAGAATTGGCAATAGAATTAAACAAATCTCAAGTAATAGAGCTATGACACAAAAGTACTGCTTGATGTTAGTAAATCAAACATAAAATAGCTTTCTTGAATTTCATAGAACACAGCTTTCTCAATATGGCATTTCTAAGCATGTTTACAATATATTCACTTCAGGAGATTTTGTTTATATGCCCCTAAGTGTCTCATTTTCTGAAAAATCTATCCTTTTTCTAATATTGGGCCATGACAGAATTTATGTCTTTCCAGATGCGCATGTGCCTGTTTTGCATTTAGTAAACTCACCTACAAGCTAATTTTTTATTTATTTTTTTTTTTTTTTAATAAAATACATTGGACGATTAATTTCTATTCATGTCTATGAGCTTCTATCACATTCCCACTCAGCCATCTCTTTTTCAGCCTGAGAAGTCCTGGTTTACTAAGTAATTTCTTGCATGGAAGCATTCATTCTTGAATAGTGTCCAAACAGGATACTGTTGCAGTATTTAATTCCAACTTAAGTGCCATCTGCTAGTAGAATATTCTCTGCCAACATTTCTCACCACCTCTTAATAAGAAAGGTAGTACTGTCTAAAACCCAAGAATGGGTTCTCAGGTACTTTCTAGCATATGTCTCTTGGCTTCTCTAGCAACTGGTAAATTCAGTTTTATTCAAAGGGTCTGGTATTTGCTTTTATTTGGAGCAGCTGGGTGTTAAAGGTTTATATTTTGCAGCATAGAACATTCTCTGCTGTGCATGAACTGTTTTCAGTATTCAATCTACAGTCAAGCAGCATGAGCAACACGCAATAGAATGTCATGTTTCTAAGAGGAATTAACAAAAATCTTATGCAACGTAAAAGAGAAAGGCAAGAAGAGTTCAGAGAGTCCAGATTTTTTTTTTCTTTTTTATATATTTCATTATGAAAATATCTGGCAATTCTCACTTGCTAATTCTTCAGAAGTTGTTGAGGTTAAAAAAAACTCAACAGACACCTAGGCAATAGCTGACTGAATAGTTATGCCTTTCATTTACTGCTTTTGGCTTTATGGTGTGTGAAAGAAGGAAGGCCGGAAGTGAACTAGAAAGTGTTTTCTTTTGTAATGGCTTCTGGCATATATTTCCTAAGGCTAATTTAAGGCATCTTAGTTTAAACTGAAGTGTTTGTATGACTGCCTACATGAGCCTGGTCCAGTGTGCTATTTGCAGTTTATAAGTATCTGTGTACATGCATACAGTTTGGCAGAATGGAACTTTTTCCCAGATAAAAATGCAAATTACAAAATATTGTACCTTTAGATAGTATAATATAGCAGATTGATTCTATATTATGTAGAACATCTTGCCATGGATTGCTTTAGATACACGAATTTTCTATGGTTCAGAAAACCTTCTGTAACTTGCAGAAGGCTGGGAGCATCTTATAGGATAGTGTTCCAATGTTTTCACCCCACAGCTTTTCCAGTCGAAAGCAAGATTCATGATCAGCCTTCCTTAGAAGACTTTTATGAGAGATGTAATATGGTAATGAATGGTGTAGATTCATTTTTGCAGTGCTGAGTTTTCTCCTTTATAGGTAGAGCTGTCGCTATCAAAATTGCATTTCATGATTTCTCTCCTTGAACAATAAGGGAATGCTACTTGTAAGTAAGTAATCTTGCATATTGACATCCCTGTAATACGATGATGTTTGAGAGTGTATAATAGGTTAAATTTGGAGAGTAACTTTTACGGCTTCTAATGGTACAGATGAAATTTTAGGTCAGAATGCAGAAGAGAGTAATATGTGAAAACACTGCCAAGCCTGTGGAACCCAACTGACACTTTAGGGAAAGTTTTATCTGAGTTGTTCCATGACCACAGAAGCAGTTTTTATCTCAGAGGAGTTACAAAGAATATTTTTAAAACAGAAACAATGCTAAGATTTTGGGGAGATGTAAAATGGACATGTGAATAGATTATATATAAGGAGATCTGGAGGGTGCCAAGTGTCAAATATGTGCTCAGCCAGAAAATGCAGGGCATAGTTTTAGTGCTTAGTAAGAGGGTTGGGATGCATGAAATGTATTTACATTTTCAGAATGGCAAAGATACTGCATCCAGGTGGATATTTAAATAAGACGGGGATAATTGAAAATTTTGTTTCTTCAGAAGTTATTAAATTGATCTCTAAAATTGCTCATATTTGGAGATCCATGTGTTTCAGTAGGAACTATGTGCAGTATTTTGCTATATTTTTGTTGTCCCTGTGTCCCAACAAGGTACATCTTTCTCAGAAAATCATAACAGAAAAGGAAGAAAAATTTCAACAGAGACAGCTTGACACTTGCACAAGTTGGAACAAAGTGGCTGGATGTACTTAGTGTCAGAGGTGACTTTCAGAAACTTCTGTCATGCACAACTGAAATCCTGGCTTTGAATTTACTGATTGTACCACTGCAACCCTATCTAGGCTGATGGTCATGAAAAAGAAATGTAGGCTATAAATACACAAATATAATCTTGTTTATTATACTTCTCCTATTAAGTAAATGCAGAGAAAAAAAATCATAAAATGAATTTAAATTAATTAAGGTTTATAAGTAACTGGATCAAACTAAAAGTCATTTTTAGACACATAAGACTCCGTGGCATTCGTTAAAAAGAAAAAGATAAAAAAATTTGCAGTGAATTGTCAAGGACCTGGAAAATAATTCCTTGAACTACAACCTTTTCTGGTTAATTTTAGAGAAAAGAACTGCAGAAACTATGCAATTTCTCTCAAGACATCTCTTTCTGAACACGTTATGAATAGAAAATCCATTTGCTTTTCTCTAAGTAGGAAAGTTTATTGGTATGGTCCACAGAAGAAAATTATGACCACAGTGTTGGTTGAAGTGGTAGGTGGAAAATGATATTTCAAAGTTGATATGCTCATATGTTTTTGATTCAGAAACTCAGAGGCAGAAATCCCTTTTTTAATTGTTCAATAGCACCTGATCAAAATAAATGTAGTTATGCTCATCATCTATAATTTCTAAAAAGCAAATAAACATTCTGTCTATTAAATTTTAATAGCTACATTTGTTTTAAAGGGCAACAATATGGGAAATATTCTATTTCCATTTTCATTAGATGCTACAATCAAAGATTTTAATAAGAAGCATTAAATTTTAGTATAAGTAAAGAATTGCTATAGGGAAAGTGAAAAATGATCGATGATTCTTTTTTGGTCGACTTTTTTCCCCCCTCTCTGCAACCCAAAGAGCAGCTGGCATTTTCATTTTCAGGAAAATTCAGTTGAATACTATAAAAGATCTTCTATGAAACATCTAACATTTTTTTCATATACCAGGTGGAATTTTAAGCCTTTTACAGTATAATGGTCTACCAGTGCTGTATCAATTGGTTTTTTGCATCAGCTCCCCAGGACCAGGAAATGCTGCAGCCTTTTCTTTATTCTAGTTTGATAACTCTTAGAATCATGAACTGTCAATGGCATGTGCTCTGTAAGTTATTGCCAGACAGTGAAAACCTTCATGTTTTGTCTAAAAATATGAGTCATTTCACTGCAGTCATAAAGGGGTTTTTCTTTCATGCTGAGGACGTGCTCACTTAATTGAAAAACAATCAGGTTTTTGTGAGCTGCAGAGATAAAGCAATTTCAGAAAAAGCAAACTGAAGATTTTTTAAATTATTTTTCTTACACAAGTACATACACAATTACTTATTGTTGTTAAAAACACATACAAAGAAGTGCATTGAGAGAGAAGTTACCTAGTCAATTTAAAACTGAAAAACAGACATGGATCGGTGTAAAAATGACATTTTTAAATTAAGTGGTTTGCATATGCATTTGTAAACTTGCATTAATAGTATTATATGAAAGAAGTACCTGCTGGACCTCTACCTGGCCATACTATTCATTTAGAGTCTTTATTGATGTCCTTTGCAAGATAGTTTGTGGTTTTGCTTCTTTTGTGAACTATAAGGTAATCAATAGCTTGTAAAAGTAAATAATGTCTCCAGTCAGTGCACTAGGTAGCTATTATTTATCCAAGATCTCACTTCAGTTATGGAATTTTAAAAGGTGCACTACTGTAACAACTACAATAATTACTTTAATTATACTGTAAGGAAAACAGAAACTGCATAACCACTTTTTCGTATCAGATTTCTCTGAGGGCTGTAATGATTTAGGGAGCTTTTACTGTAGTGTAGTGGCAAAGACTATTTTATTCATTTAAAGGCTATAAAAAAGACAACTGTAGAAGTATGAAAACACTGTATAAGCATCAGAATTACAGAATAAGTAGGTTTCCATCAGCAAATAATATAACATTACATAAATTTTTTTCCACAGAAAACAAAATCTGGTTTTTTACAGTATTTCTTTCAGTTTTGGATTATTAACATACATCTTTCCTAACTTTGGTGGATAAACAGCCTTGGCTTGTATAGCCATTTCTGATACTCTGACTTAGAGCTTTAATTTGATTCTGATCCCTCAACACACATCATGTGTTCAGAGATGGGTAAATTTGAATTTGGAGGTTGCCTGCTGACTTCTAAGTAAATAGGAATTTATGCAGGCACCAGCATTCTTATAATTATTTTGTTGGTTATCTTGCTGGATCACATCTAAGAAGCACAAGAATAATCTGAGAAGTAAGTATATGTGCAAATATATTACTGTAAAAAACTGTATGGCTTTTATCACTGTAAACTATAGATTGTAAAATTGTTTTCATTATTTCAGAGATTGTGGTAACATCTTTGGCTGGGACATCAAGAGTCTATCAAAGTTTTCTTTGTAAAAGTGTCTAAAAGACAGATCAAAAGACTCTGGAACATTCACCCTGTGTGTGGCATTGCTTTCAGATTCTCCCCTTAGGTAATGAAGATTTTATCTCAATAAAAGATCCTATCTCTGAAATCTGCAGGAGTTACAATTTCTTGTCTTCTGGTTCCTCCACAGTTTTTCACAGTTTTTTAGTTCACTTTTGTTCACACCTCTGTTTTCTTCCATAGTAGAATCTGTTTTTCAAGAGTTTGTTTCCCATTAAAGCTGTGTGTAGCCCGAAAAGGATAGTGGTGTTTGGATCCTCCCTTTCCCTGGCATCATCCCATTCTCCTTGCCAACACTGCTTTCTCTTCTGCATCCCAGTCTCTGAGGTTCAAAGAAAATTGCTCAACTTTTTCATGTTATCCTTGTCTCTTGTGTGAATCCTGGCTGTCTCTTAATAGAAAGATACATGTTGTACATATGAGCTACTTAAGCAGAATTGAAAATATTTAAAGCCAACTTCAGAAATCTTTACTAGACATCCTCTAATGTTCACACAGTGCTTTTACTGCATCTTTCCAAAGATTTAAGTCCATCTGCATAAATTCATTACCTGGAAACATAACAATTTTAGGCAACTATCAGACCGTAACAATAATAAGTTGCTTTAATGTTTTCCCAGTTCCAGTTACTTTTTGAACCACTTTTCTTCTTCAAGCAGAAATCCCCCTTTTTCCATCACAGTTCCTTCACACAGAGAAGTAAAAAACAGGTACCTTCATGGCTTAGTCTACGTAAGTGTGGTGTTTCCTCTCCTAAAGGGATTTCTCAGCTTTCTTTTAGGTAGCTTTAGTACACTTACCTGTCACAGACTTCGGTCAAAATTGCTTTAGGATGTGCTTTCTGCCTAAAAATTGAGAATTCATTAATGAAATCTATTTTTTTTTTTAAAAAAACAAGCTCAAGGGTCATAATGACTTTGGTATATAAATTGTCCACAAAACTGATGTAAGTAACTTCTGTCATCTTGTCTATGACAATTAAAGACCTGCCACAGCTAATTAGACCACATACCAGTGATGTACAGCTTCTTTAGTTTCCTTTCTTTTTTACCTTGACAGAATTATTTTAACAGAAACTTAGTGTAAGTTATGTCCTTTTTTCGAACTTGCTACTAGAACATGTATTTTCAGATAAATGAGAACTACTATATGTAGAACAGTCTTATTTTATTGTATGCAGTTGTAGTGCTTTGCAAAGGTGAGAAAGTCTAAAGCTAATGTGAATCTGTTCAATGTTACTGCTCTCATCCCTTTCCACCTCAAAATGATTTTTTCTTTAGAGGGCACTAAAATGAAATAAGATTCTTGCTATGCCATAAAATCCTAGCAATGTCTTCTCTCATCACTACAACTATATATATATTTCCCCTATACAAGGGGAAAATTTTAATGCGCAACCGTTTATCACAAGAGACATCAACAAACTTATTCACATTAGGACATGAACCAATTAGCCCTGTGCATTCCATATGAATAGTGCTGTCACAGGATATAAATATAAAATAGAAATACTGTGATAGACACTGAAAACTTACCAGGCTCAAACAAGTATCCTAATTGTGAAAGTAAAAAGAACTGCTGTAACAAGGGGTACTGGTGCCTGCAGGCAAGTCTTTGATTCTGTACCTTTCCATCTTGTAACATTCTGCACTGAATATCCTTGTAGTCTTTCTCAGCACAACCTCAAATAATTGCAAAAAGCAAGAAGAGTATCACCTTAGCTGCCAATGTACAACTGATTGTCCTGCTGTGGATAGCACTTAGAAATTAGGTGGACAATACTAAAGCAGTCATTCTTGCAAAAGTGACTGAACATACTTAAAGAAAAGAATTTATAATGGCTATCAAAATGGTGTTTTAGTAAATAAATCTGGTCTTTGATGAATTAAATACATTTATTTTCAGATTAAATATTATTAGAGTCTGAATCCTTAATGAAGTGTCAGTAAGTGACCTCCTGTTTTCATGACAGCCAATGCAGCCAGAACATCTGTCTTGGGGTGACTTTATGATAATACTGTATTCCACTATCATCTGCTTTATGCCCAGAAATGGGTCCCACAGCTTTAAGCTGGGTATGAGGAAAGGGGGGGCGAAGCCAGGAAAATTCCTCAGCGTGGTTTGTGTTCAAGCTCACACACACTCCTCCGCTTTCTCACCGCTGCAGAGCCAAGAGAGTGGATCCCTGCTTTTAGCCAGCCTGTTAGCTGAGGCAAGAAATTTTACCAGGACTGCACACTGGCATACCAAAGTCCTTTGGAAACTTCTTCTGGAACTGTTTGGCCTAACTGTGATGTGAGAACCAGGTCATCAGACCTCATGGACCAGCAGAGAGGCATGGAGACACCACATTCCAGCCTCCAACCTCAGAAGGGGACAAGCCAGCTACAGAGGGACCTCTAAATCCACCAGCTCCCTCCACACAGAAGAGATTTAATATCTTAGCAATTATTCTTTTTTTTATTTCCCATACCCTGCAGGCACTTTGTTAAATAAATAGTTTTTTTCACTTTCATGCAAGAAAATTCCTTTTGCATCAGTGGTTGAGGGAGTGGCAAAACCTGCCTTTTCTTTAGAGGAGACGCTCTCAAACCAAGACAACATCCAATCCAAAAACCCCTCTGCAGAGTGAGTTTTGAATACAAGCAGTGCTGTCCAATATGTTTTGCGTTGTCCAATATTGTCCTTTGCAAGGGCAATATTACATATGTTCATCATGCCTTGATATCCTGGTGGTATGCAGAGCAAGCAGAGAAACCTGACAGAACTCTGATTTCTTTTTCATTTTTAGCCAATTTAACAAGTTGGTTCCAAAGCCCTGAAGTATTAGGTCCCTTTTAAAAATAATACATCAGAATTCTGACCATCAAATAGCTCTCAAATCTGCATGACATCCAGTTTTATTCAGTGATGCCAGCCAGATGCTGTGGAACTCAATAAGTGTATCAGCTCAAGTGGGACCTGACATGATGGGTTTGAACTACATTGATTAGTAACTAAAAACCTGTAGGTGTTTGACTGATAAAGCACCTTCACCAGTTCTCATAGACATGAAAAATGTTGGTTGTTTTTGGTTTTTTTTAATTTGTTCTTGTGCAGCTTTTCTGAGCATAGGAAGGGTAGGGGATTTCTTCTTTCTTGCGTAGGTTTAATGAGAGCTGGAACATGTAGAACTTTGTACAGCCTTTTCAGCAGAGTGAAAACAGCTAAAATGACAAAATTTCAAACCTCCAAAATCAAGTGATCAGGTTTTACAAATACTAGAATTAAATTTATCCGTGTAAATTTCAACTGGTTGGTTTTTATATATCAAATGCTATAATCTTCAGCTACATGATTCCTTCTTTTTTCCAGATCATCCCTTATTCAGACCACAGGAGCAGGCTGGGATGACCAAACAGCTTTTTCAATCACAAAGAGTGCTCCAAGGCATTTTGGACTATATAGTTGTTACCCTGTGAGCTTTTGTGTGATACTTACCACTGTTGCATCAGTTTCACACATTACTATCAATTTCATTTAAAACCCCACCTGTGGGGCAGTAGATAATTATCTATAATTGTCATAGGAACCAGAGCAGATGGATGGGGCTGGGTCAAAGACTCAGAAGCAAAATGAGTGATTTACAAGGAATCTTAGTATAGATTACTCACACTTACTCTCGAAAGTGCAGTGCTTAAAGGTTCTCAAGATCACTATGGTTTTATGAATGTGCTCTTGTCACCACTGCTGTGATTCTGATGGTATTGCACAGGAAACTGGCCTCATAAGAGCTTGACATTTCACGTTCTTGTGCTCTTTGGCTGGCAGCACATACACTCCATCTTGATCTACGGGTCAGTCTTGACTATCCATATGCAAGCTAGTGAAAAGCAGCAGCTTCCTTTTTAGCTACCTCACAGATAAAAATATTCATTAGAGAATTTTGATTTAAGCCTAGCTTGGAGTTAAAAACTTCAGCAAGGGTCAGAAGTCCAGGAAGTTATATTGTTTCAAGGCTATGTCTAAAATTCTGTGTCAAACAGACATAGGGACTAAAGTAAAAGAATCCAATGATCTGAGTACGCAATTTAAGATGATGAGCCCCATTCGTGCAAGAAATCAGAATTGTATAGGTCTTTCTATGTTCATGACACAGCCTAATTTACAACCATGGAAATGTTTGAAGTTGTGAATCTTCATCATTCTTTAAATGGACAACAAAATTTCAAGCCAGCTCCGCAGACTCAGAAACAGGGAATACAACACTTGGTATCAATTTTGAGAAATACGTTTTAGAGGATGTGCAGTACATTCTAAAGTCTATTATAGGATCTAGAATCCATTTCTACACAGCAAAAGTTTAATAAATGGAAAAGCCCTTCTGATAGCATGTGCTTTCTTTATTACACATTTTGCAAATTCTGCAAGAAATCTGAGAGGTGTCTAATGACTAACAGCACCCTGCATTAGTGATCCCCATTCATGCCCAGAGCACATTCCTTGCTCAGTGAGGCAGAAGAGCTTTGGGAAAAACAGTATAGGATCATGCAAATATGGAATATATCAAAATGCAGATACCCAAGAAAGAAAAACCTCATGTCTCAGAGTTTGCTTTTACAACTGCAGTAATTGCCCTTGGAGTCTTTTTTACTTTGATTTGAGCTTTTCCTGTTCCTACAAAAAAAGACTGAAAGCGATTAGATGGTGATGTGAAAAATATTGTGTTTATTTTTTTCCCTTATTGTGGTGGAAAGGGGCAGCATATAAGGAACAGCTTGGTTTCACTTCTTAGAGTTTCAATAAAAGATACAGAATTACATTATGTCATAATCATATTTTGTTTCAGTCTAGCTGTCAGAAAACAAGCTCTCTGAACTATTTTGAGATTTGTGCCCTTGTTCACACTTTAGTGGGCTTTGGTAATATTACAAATGGTGATAACTAAATTACCATTACCCTTTTAACCTGGCCAAAGACTACAGAGAATGAGCATTAAAACAGTACTGGTTAATAATAATATCATAAAAGTGATTTTGGTAACGAATTTAGTTTCTGCTGACTTGCTAGATAACCATATGGTTAACTTCAGAATGAATCAAGAATTTCCTTGGACTTTACTTAACAGGGTGGCATGCAATTTAAGTGCATGAAGTGTGATAAATACAAGCTGTCTTGATGAAGATCACGCTGTTGATTTAGATAATGATTGAATAAGAGAAGTGTAATAACAAATATGTGCACAGATACTTTAAAGTAGAAATCAAGCCAGCCTGTTAGAATTATCAACAGAAAGTTTAGTATGGTTAACACTTTCCTCAGTTACATACAGTAAGGAGAAGCAGGGTCATACACACAGAAAAACATTATCATGCTTGCTACAAGCCACGGGGCATAGGAAACCAAAGATACAGTTTCTTTATTTTACTACTGTTTTACACCTTTAACGGATCCAAACAGAAAGCTGAATGTTGTATTGCTCTTGTGGTATGCAAGGGTGCCGCTTTAGTCAGGCTGAACACCATCCTATGAGGCTATTTTTATTTCAATTTTCTTATAAGGCAGTTTACAAATTTGTCTCTAATGATGAGGTGGAGATACTTTTGCAGATCACTGCTTGCCTAAAAGGACAGTTTCACCATCATTGTTCAGATTCCTTTAAGTCTGAAGTGGAAACTAGATGTTTTACTACATTGTCTAGAAACAGAGGTCTATATGGAAACAGCACACAGAAAAGAAATGCTGGCTTTCTAGTGAACATCTTCTATCCACATGATTGCTTTGCAGCAGCAATGGCAGTGATGTGGTCCTAAATCATGACTCATAAAGCTGGGGTAGCCTTCAAACCAAAGTGTGGTACTTGACGGACAACAACCGGGTTACCACTGTAAAAATGACTGCCAGGTTCAACTTGATTACTTTTGCAAAGTTAGGTTGATGACAACTTTTTCTACTTTTCCAAGCCTTCAGAAGAATTTTTCACACTAAGTGCTAATGCTTCAAAGACATACAGTTAGCAAAGTACCAGTCTGACTTTAGGCTGTGACCGTGTTTATCAACAATGGGAAGTAAACAAAGCATATTTATGATAAGAAGTAATTTTTAAAACAAATTTTAAAAGCACTAAGATTGCTACAAGTTTGCCAGTGAAATACTACTGCCAGAGTTTGTGGCATTTATGTTCATGATTAGATGATAGTAGCAACAACTTTACTCAAATGTTTCAGCTTTCCACCATTTTTGGGGACAGAGAATATACTGTTTTGCTAAAAAATACTTCCACAGCCAGAAAAGAACACAGTACTGCTGGAAGGCTGTGTGACAATGTCTTCAAGTTCTTTCAGTGCTCAGTGCAAGCAGATGAGGGGGTAAAAACTTCAACCTAAATTTAATTCTAGTAAAGTATTTCAATTAAGGTATTTTTAAAAATCAAAGGGGATTTAAACAGCATTGACTAAACTAATTATAAAGCCAGTCAGTAAAAATGGCATGTACAACTACACATTATTAAAATTAATAACTATTCCTCAATTTCAATATTCGGGTGAAACTGGGTAAAAAAGAAAAAAAAAAAGAAAAAAACAACAATGACAAAAAAAAAATCAAACACAACCAAACAAAAATAAATCACTCACAAGAAAACAAATAAGCAAAACCAAGAAAACAAAAAGTAAAATAGAGAAAAAGGGTAGAATTTTCATAGATTCCAGAAAGAGGATGCGTGAGAAATGGTTGTGGCATAGGGGCATAGGCTCCCATGGTTGCAAAGAGACCTGAAACCCTGAAAAAGGTTGCAGCTTACTAAGAAATCTCCCAGGTGCAGGTTCATTCTTTCATCAAGTAACACCAGGTGGTGAGCATTAGGAAAAGACACTCACATCTTCCCCAACATGCCAGTGATCCAGAGAGAGATCATTACATTGCAGAAAATGGCTCTATTGCAAAGTCTGGTGGTTTGTTTTTTTTTTCTTTTCCTAGCTGTAAAGACTCTATGGGTATTACCCTACCCTGACTTGTTTTTCTTCACTAAGAAAAGCAACCCTAATGAGGCCTTTACTTTCCTACCCTTAAAGTATCAGCTAGCCAGCCTGCCCAAGGGGGGAAGTGCTAATTTGCTGCTCTTCTCTGGTTTACTGTTGTTTAAGCAGTGCTCCAATAGCTGGTGCATTGATTCACAGGTGCTAAATAGTAGCACAGAAAAGCTGTGGTAGCCTTGCTTGATCTTCTTCCTGGTTGTAAAGTCAAGACACTTTTCAAGTTTAATGTCTTTGGTAAGTTAAGCTGTGTTAAACTGCATTCTTAAATCTAAGGGGGTGAGATGTGTTTATGTTTGAAGACAACATATTTGTTTTGCAGATTTGCTCATCTGTTAGAAAATGATCTCTGACAAGGTGCTCTTTTTGTCTGTGGGGGTCATTGAAGGTAGGCAGCAGAGTCACCTTTATTTTGTGAAGCAGAACAGGAAAGGGTAGGCTAAAAATCGCGTTCTAATGCGATATTTCTAATGCTATGTTATTAAGCCCCATATGTTACAGCCCACAAAAAGATGGTGTTGCAGAGAAATGAGCCAAGTTTATTGGGGAAAGAAAAGAGAGCCATAGAAAGAGAGAAAGAGCTACTTTTTTTAAGTTTGTAGTTGAGGCTGCAGCAACATTATGATTGCAGACAGAAATGCTGATACAGGAGCTTTTTGCAGTGAAGTGGACTTAATGTGGAGAACAGATAACAGGCAGATTTTCCTCAGAGCACAAAATATGTTGTGGTCTCTTGTATTCTATATATGTGAAATTGAGGGGATTTTGAGTCTGTCAGCAGAGAGGTCATGGAAAGGAACTGGAATGAATTTCAGTGCTGGTTTCACTTGCACGTGTTGTAGACTATCGGCGTAATACACAATATTTCTCAGTCTACCTGTCTGCTTCTCAGAAAAGAAATTATACCTGTCATTTATTTACCTATTATGATGTTTAGGAAGTATGGCAAGGGTGCACTATATTAAAAAGATAGCAGTAGAAAAGGAAGTGTAATGATCATTCAGATTTCTGAAAAAAACATGTCCTTTAACATAACTTTTGTGTTCTACAGCAGAAGGGGGAGGGGAAGGAAAGGCTACAGCTCAATCCAGATCCTGTACTTTTAGCTGTAATTTATTATGTCTCATAGATAATCCCATGATCAGCTGGATTCTCATATATACCTTTAGTTGCAAAGCTGGAGTGTATACCTTACCAGCAAAAACAAGATAGATTTGTTTTTTGGGTTTTGTGAATTCGCTACTTACAGGGTAGATAATTTTTCTTATAATATGACTTGTTGATATATGACGATGGAATTGGCCTGCTTTAGATAACTTCTCTAAAAAGGAATAAATACCCAGACACTGATGGCTGGATCATTGCTTTCAGTACTACGCTGCTGCAGTATATAGCATTTTCAAGTCATCTCTTTTTCTTTTTTAAAGTTGTGTATCATCACTTACAAATCATTAGTATCAAAATGCCCTTAAAATTTTTCCTGCAATTTTTGCTTGCATATTTACAGTGATACTACCTTTAATTATAGGACACAGGCTACTTCTTTGCAAATCAATCCTATTTAAAGCACTCTTTGTAACCTTAAATAAATGTATAACATCTATTCAGTACCATCCAAAGGATTTCTCCAGATGGCTTGATCATGACAGATAACCTTATTTATTGTTATGACAGTACAGTGGCAAGCTGCACCTGTGGTCTCTTCCCTGGTCGGTCTTACAGGCTTCTATTTCAAGTGACAAACCTTACCAACACTTTGGTGGGATTGAATATAGCAGTTGACCTAACTTCAGACTGAAGCTATACTCTCAAATTCTTGCTCCAGTTTCTTGTCAATCACTGCCTTATTCATCCTTTTTACAATCTTTACAAGTGTTTTCTTCAGATAGAATATGCCACCATTTCTTCTTTTGCTTTACTGTTCTTAGTCTTAATACTAGGACACAGCTCCCTTTGCTGATAGGGTGAACCTGGTGAGACCATCTGTAAAATTTGATTTTGTCTCAGTGACACATTTCTGTAAGTTTTTGTGACAAAGATCAAAGTTACAAAAAGTATCTCCTTATAAAGACATGTGTTATCCATTCCCTGCAGAAACACATCACAAGTACAGGAAAGGTTGATCACAACAGGTTCTCTTGCCCAGGTCAGTGGAACATGCAGGTGGCTGAGCTGCAGGGGGTGGTGATAAGGCTATATAACATCAGGGAAGCTGAGAAGGAGCTGTTTCCAAGTACAGTCTGCAGTGAACCCAGAGCCTGCAGCCAAACAGCTGAAAACTTCCCCCAACAGCACACACACAGTAGGAAGGGGGCCAGTAATACATAAGAATGGAAGCTTGCAATGGCAAGGACCAGCAGGAGAAAGACACTTCCTTAAAGCCTGAGGTGCCCTTACTGAACCCGTTCACTGCTCTGCAAACTGGAGAGGAAAGACCTGTCGCCTCAGGAGAGCTGCCGGGGCTGAGTACTGCAGTCCAGTCTGCTCCCTGTGCAACAATCAGTGCAACTAAGAGGCTACCGGTAGGAAATAGCAGGTGACTCTTCTGAGAGCTGTAGAGGCACCCATTTGGCAACCTAAAGTGGTCTCTAGAGAGGTGTACTGCTCCCCTGCTGCTCACATCAGGGATGTCACCAAGAGACTGTAAAGGCTTTTACTGTCTCCTGGCTACCATCCACTGCTGTTGTTTCACATGGACACCAGTGATAAAGCCAGGAGCAGTCTGAGGAGTATCAAGAAGTATTACAGAGTCCTGGAAGCAGCAGTAAGGGACTCTGGAGCACAGGTAGTTTTTTCACCAGTGTTGCTGGTGAGAGGAAAGGGGTTTGAAAGGGCTAGCTGAATCTAGTGAATTGACAAATGGTTACAGGACTAGTTACACAGCCAGGGATCTGTCATACTGTGGGACTCAGTTTGAGAAACCTGGTCTGCTGGGGGTTGATGCAGCCCATCTATCAGAGGAAGAGAACTGCATCTTCATTCGTGCATTTGTCAGGATGATGAAGACTTTAAATACAACTTTCTGGGGAAAGGGAATTTTAATCCATTCCACTCCTACCACTTTAGTGCTAGTGCCAGCAATAGATGCCCAGAAGCCTGAACAGGTATCACAGTTCAGCAGGAGAGCACCTGAAGAGTAGCACAAAGGCATTCCAGCTGCTCCAGCCAGTAAGTTGCCTTCATTGGGGACACAATTTAAATGCCTCTATGGATGCACATGTAGCATAGGTAATAGACAGGTGTGTGCCTGTAGGGATATGATCTTCCTGACATCACAGAAATGTGTTAGGGTGGTTTCTGTGGCTGGAATGTTGGGATGGAAGGATATAGGCTTTTTAGGAAGGACAGATATGGGAGACCAGGAGGTGGTGGTGTTGCCCTCTCTGTCAGTGACCAGCTGGCGTGCATGGAGCTCTGCCTAGGGATGGGTGGGGAGTCAGTCAAAAGCTTCTAGGTCAGGATGAAGGAAGCACAGGGATAGGTGAAATTATAGTGGGGGTCTGCTACAGGCCACCTGACCAGGAAGACCATGCATATGAGGTGCTTTACAGACAGATAGGGGCAGTCCTGTGTTCAGAAGACCTGGTTCTCATGGGGTGCTTCAACTACCCCAATATCTGCTAAAGGGACGGTGTAAATGAGCATTAGCAGACCAGAAGGTTTCTGCAAATATATTCCAGATCATAACGTCCTTCTCTAAATGGTAGCAGTGCCAACAAGGTGTCCCTGTCCATGGCTAGAACCACTTGGTCTTTCACATCCCTTCCAACCTAAACCATGCAGTTCTATGACCATAGCAGCACGACTCTGTACAAGTGAGCACAACACTGATTAAAACATATTATTCTGTCAAATTTAGGCAAGTCCAGGTACTTCATATATAACCACAATTGTTTCTACACAACCCTTTTTCATTCTCAGTATCTCTCTTGCATCATTCTTCCAATGCTGCCTTAATTCCTTCCTTTCTATGAGATTTTTGTTATTGTTTTAATGCCTTTTTTTGATCATAAAATTCCAACAAGTGAAAGAAACCTGCTAATCAAGCTGACATCAGACTGCCAGAAAGTTTGCAATTAGTAGGTCTTTTTCTCTTGTCTTATTAAGTCTTGGGATTTCTATATTGTATTTTATCTGTGATGATTTTTTTTCCTAGCAAAATTTTATCCAACAAGCAGTAATGATATAGGCAGCCCAGTTGAAGAGCACAAAGTATTTTTAAAATATCGCCTCCTTTGTCCCTCAAAATTAATAAGTATTTTTGTATTATAATGATACAATAGTATAAGAATAAGACCACAATGTTCTTAACTTCTTCAATTCTTAACTATGTAATAATATAATAAAAAGCAATTTCCTAATCAATAATGAAGAAAAGAAAAAATTTGATATAATTTGTCTATTTTCTGATATGATCCTGTGACGTAACATAGAAATTGACATAAGGAAAGTTAAGAAAAAAATAACAAATAAAAAGGTTAATTTGGTACCAAAATGAGGCAGCAAAATGCTGAAACTCAAGTTATCACATACAGGTGTACCTTAATTTAAAACACTCTTCTCTTATTCATTAGTCAGCAGTGGTTGTTGTCTTGACAGTAGAAAACATTGTGGTACTGCTGTCTGATTAATAACTCCCATTCCCAATTTGGGTGTTGCTGACTACAATGGAATCATTTTCAAAGTGACTCCAATGCTGTATGATAAATGGATGGATTTCGGGAAGAGGCCTTGATCTATAGGCAGTGCTGGCCATGGAGAAATTGCTCTCTGCTTTTTTTGCTACTTCTAAATTTCAGTTAAATTTTAATTCATTTTTCTTTATACTATTATGTCTTCTAGTACCTTATTACACACTTCTGTATAGTTCTTGCATAAATATTTTTCTGTTGTCACTACAATTTCAGCAGAAACTACTGAAGATAAGAACTGTTACATGGTGTTAAAAGCTACATATTATGTTTATTGACTTATCTCCACCCCTTGTGTGAGGACTTTGATACCCATCTTGAATTTCAGATTCTTATTATTTTTCAAGAATAATCAGATTTTTCATCAGTTAACAACGAATAAGCTGTGGTCCTCGAGTTCCAACCCCATTGTCTGTTTCTAGATTGAAAGCTAAGTATGTGTGCTCCAGGCTTCTTGGCTCTGATTGCACATGGAAGTTTATTTTTTATAGGAGACTCAGAAATTTTCTTAAAATGTTAGTTTAACTAGAGGAAAGAACAAATCTATGGTGATAAATTATTTTTTTTCTTTATTCTGGTCTCTTCTTGAGAAAAGAAAAAGAAAAATGTTAAAGTAGGATAAATTATTATTTTTTTCCCCAAAAGACTAAAGTATTAACCATATGAGAAACAATAAATACAATTCAGTATAAATAGGAAAATATTTGTACTCTTTTGTGTTATTAAATTTGTGGTAGGCAGCAGGAAAGGCACTGATCCATAGGAATAAGGACCTCTGCCCAGTACTACCCATCAACATTTGGCTGGTGTTAAAAAAGTTGGGAAATCCCTGCCCATATCTCCAACAGCATCTAAATGTGCAAATAAACGTTCAAAGCTACACTGAAATTTATTTACTAGGCACCTCTGAAAATCAAACTGTAGGATGTACATTAAGTAAATACAAGTACTCACCAACATATCCAAGTTAGAAGTTTGATGCTCAACACTCCTAGGACAAGTATAAAGATAGAAATTCTTCGAAGTTTGATTTGGTATCTGGAAGTGCCTTTCCATCTCTTTGTTACCACAGAGGAAATTTTGGAAAAGGCATCACACTTTCAAACTTCAACAAAAGGTTTAAGGCTGGCCAGGAGGCTGCCTGGAATAATTTTAGCATTGTTCCTCTTTCTGATTTTCTGTTCAATATCATTTAATTGCTATATAACAGTCTTCACCATTAGAAACATTTTCTAATTGCTATTTTTTATTATTCTTTCCCTCTGAATTAATCCAGCTTTAAGTTACTTTCATGACAATACGCGATACCATGTGGTTCTCAGCAAGTTTTGTGTCAAATATTTAGTACAACTGTGTTGACATTCTGCCAGGCTCTTGGTGAGAGCTGCTTGTAAGAAGTCTTGTAGTTGAATCTGATTCAGTTTAAGGCAGGTCACAAATCTCAGTCACAGTTCAGTAGATCACCCAGATTTTATTGTCTGAATTAGCCTCTTTTATGGCTGGCTTCCAAAACAGTGTATTGGAGTATGAGTTCAGAAGAGGCCAACTAGGAAACATGAAGGACTGAGAAGGCACCATGCTGCTAACATGCAATCTGTACTTTGCTAGCAGTCCTCTGCTTTGGCTCTTGGCATTGTCCCTTGTGAATAACAAAAAATTAAACCATTATAAAACTGATATAATTGTTCAGAGGAACAAAGGTTCTCTGTCTCTTCTGGAGTTTATTGTATCTATTATCTCTTCCGTCTTCTTAATCAAGAGAAGCAGCTGACAAGAAATGTGTTAAATGTTACTTATAGGAAACCCCAGACAGCAAGACTCAGTACTTCAGAGAATATAGGTGACAAGCCCTGGATAAACTCCTTTTCCTTTTCATTTAAAACAACCTACCCATGGTGCCAGCCAATATTAAACATGGTCTTTCCTGAAATCTGTTATCATGTGAAAAATAACTTAGACCTACAGAGAAGTAAATACCAGATTTTGTAATATGCATATATCCATAGCAGTAGCATATTACTCTATTTTGCAGAATGAAAATCAAACTTTTAAATAGCAAGCTTCAGTTATTAACATTCTTAAGAAAGTATTGGTGTATACTGCCAGAGTTTCTGATAAGCTGAAGCATCCTGCAGAAATCTGCTAGTAATTCCAGTAATATTCCAAATCAGTACATCCTAGAGAGTGTTTCTGTACCTATTCTGTAGAAAAAAATTCTTGGCTTCAAAAATTTACAATAAAGTGTTTGGGCATGAAATATTAAAATATTTACTAAAGGTATTAACATAAACTTCCTGAACTACACCAGCATAAATTTTTGTCCACATTTTTCTAAATGTCTTTAAAAGACTGCTCCCTCATTACAATGTTGCTTTCATCACTCACTTCTTTTTAGAATAAAACAGTTTAAGCAATCTACCAGCGATAGCTACAGGTTTTTTGTAGTTAAATTTGGTGCTGTTTTTTTTTACTCCTCAGATATATTGATTAGATTGGAAATTTACAGCATGTGTTTCTCAAACAATTATTTCAGAAAAATATCTGTCTCTTAAATGTATTTACAGATAGTTTAGTAAAAGGCCATGAAATATTATTGCAATGAAGGTCATTACACTTGTTCTACTATTCCTGGATGCATAGTAAATCTTATTCTCCTTTTGACATGCCTTCCTATTCTGCTCTTTTTCTTTGCTATAACCTTTAAAAATATTATTATTACTTACCTAATTGTAAATATATGTTAGCTTTTGTCCTTCAAGAAACATTTTTAACACTAAATTTTTATGATCATTTTTATGACTTTTTTCTTCTTCATTGTCATATTGGATCTTGATTTTTGTCTTATCCTTCTTAGATCAATCTGAGTGCTGTTTTGGTGTGGGCTTTATTATTAGGACTTTATATTTCTTATTTCAGCCATAACCAAACAAGGTTTTCCTTGCCCTCTGGAATATAGACTTAATTCTTCTCTAAGTTTTCCCCCTCTTCATCTTTGAGTTATTAGCTGACATGTTTGGGTTTTTTTTCCAGACCAGCTTTTAAAATTTGTTTTCCTACCTTTAATTCATACATTATATAATCAATTATTTACACTTTATTTCCCTATAGAATCCTAGGCAGAATATTTGCTGGTCCTCAGATAAGTCATGCCACAAGGAAAGATCTCTTGGGCAGCTGGCAGCAGTTAGCCCAGCTGGCTTTTAGCCTCTCTTGAGCCCTGCCGTGTCTCAGGCCAGCCGGAAGCTGCCTCCCCACGGTATCAGTCAGTGAAGGATGGGCCGCATTGTGCACGCCCGCTCGCCCCCTTTGCTGAGTTTGCCTTGGTTTGCCTACTGCTCATGCAGTCAGGGACGGGCTGGGCAAACACAATCTAACTTCAGCTGTGTAACAGCCTTACTTAACATCAGTAATTTCACAAGGGTCTAATAATCATGTTGGCATTCACACAGCCTGGTTGAAGCCTGAGCGGTGTCCTCCGGGTGTTACAGAACTTGTCCAGTTTTCCAGGCAGACCTACACACACAACAATACTTCAGCGTTCTGAAAGGCACGAGGTAGATTCACGCCCTTTGCATTGCTACTAATAATGTCCCATAGCTGTCCATTTTTAACTAAAGAACTAGTTTTACATGTAGATGGCACACTGTTCTTCTAGACTCTAATTAAAACTTATTTTTGGTCCTTAGGTGTAATGACTGCTCTTCTGAGATGAGCTCTTAATTAATGCACAGAGATCCTGAAAGTCCCACCTCTCAACAGTAATGATTGACATCCGAGGATACAAAAATTGCACTAATTGAGCTTTCCATTTATACACTTTTTCTGCAGCCAACTCATCAGAAAAGGTAAGAGAACAGATGAGCATAAGAACAGTTCCTTTTCAGCCATCTATATTCTCCTGAGGGCAGGAAGAGGGGGAAATCTTGCAGAACTGTGGAACATCTTTAACTACAGGAGTCAACTCTTCAGATTTTAGATGTAAGATTTGTTTTACTGTGAAAATTAGATTTTTCATTAAGTGATATGCAGTTGAATAATGGCATAGTATTCAATATTAAAAACTAAAAATACCTGGTAAGTCAGTGGGCTATGCTTTGCATCACAAATAGTGCTGCATAGTAATATATACTTTCCAAACAGAAGTTGTGTGTTATTTAACTCATATATTTCAATGGGTGAGTAGTAGCTTATCTGGAAATGTTCTCTTGATTTTGGCCCACAGTCAGTATCAGAGATTTGATAATATTTGTAAAGCAGTTATTTCTTTCCAGGATTCAATTTAATACTTGAAAAATAACCTTTGTGATTAATTTAACTGCATATTTTTCTGGAGTCAGTTAAGATGAAGTCATTGAATAGAGTCCAGTATTCTCATCTGAGCTGAAGTCCACAAAAGGGTACTGATAAGAACATGGTAGATGGAGAGAAATAAAGGCCACTGGAATGTATCACAGAGATATTTGGCAGAACAATTGCAGTGCAATTGATATTTAAGAAGTACAAGAAGCAGCCAAGAGGAAAAAAAATAGAAAGGAGACCAAACATATGCCTACATAAAGATTTATCTATGTTTTGAAAAGTAATCCAGGGTACAATAAGAAGATATTCAGTCTCATAAAACTTTTCTGATCATGTTTTTTGACTAGATAACTTAGAATACTTTAGCTTATTTACTCCTTATTTAATTTCTGGTGCCTTATAACAAATATAAGTGAAAATGAATCCCATCAAGTAGATATCAGACTTTCATGAAAGAACTCTGTTCCGTTTTAATGTCTATATTTTAAATTTACCTGTTATCTCTCCTCGTTTCTCGAAATGGGAAGCATTCAAGGTGGGGGGAAAAAATGAACAGATTTCAGAATGTTTTAGGATTCTAAAAACAAGACAGCAGTTTAATCAGAGGGGTTAAGCTTGAGGGCTAGAGGAATTACACTTTCTTGGGGAATATCCATGGTGAAGAAGATTAAAGTATAAATGCTTACTGACATATGCTTAAAACTGGAATAGAAACAGATCTAGCTGTTTGTGTCTAGATGAAGAGATCCATGTGAAAAAAATGCAAACATACACATTGTGGGCACGAGGTTGTCTAACTGCTGAGATGTTTTACCCCTCAACTGCAGCATAAAGGCTATATGGAAAGGGATTGAAAAGAAAACTAAAGCAGGGATTACATAAGAGAGGTCCTGGAGCTGTCCCATCAAAGCAGTACAATAATTTTGCAACATCCCTTTTGTGCCCAGCAAGATTCTGAAAAAATGTATTTTCTGTGCAAGATTATAGAAAGAGGCAAACTGGGAGTATGGATGCAGAATGATTTCAGAGTCTAGGCCTTTTATTCTATTTCTTCCAGTAAAAATACAAGCACAAAGTGAAACTTATATTTAGAGTTAAGAGTACAGAGATAAAAATGGAGGCTAGAGAAAGAAAACTGGAAAGTAAAAAATAAATTATTAGAAAAGGGGCTATTCCAAATACTCTTTTGTATCTAGAATAACTTTATACTCTTAGGATTAGTGCAAAACTATTAGTACATCTTCTATGAAAATGTTAATTTCATCTTCTTTGTGAAATAACTCTTTGTCCAAAGTAACTCATTGCAAATTTTTATATTTACCTATAATTTATAATGTTACTGTGATTTCCATATGGCATGCATAGAGGCAAAATACTTAGGTTTTAAGTAAATTTTTTCTTAATTGCTGGACATGCAATTCAACTTTCTCAAAGTAGCCAAAAGAGCGTGCAAATTGCTTCCTCTCTAATCGGGCTACTTTGAGAAAGATAAATTTAAAAAAAAAATTTAGTAGAACCAAAATATGTTTTAACTTGTTAAGGAGAACAAAGATGCTTTGTACAATAATACAGCCACTAGCATGTAAAGATCTAACTTCATTATAGTGCCTTTAGAATCTGTGTATTTTTGTACGTAAGAAATGGTAAAAGCTCACTGTAAGTTTCACTAGACCGTATATATGTAGAAATAGCTATTAACAGGAAACATATGCATACATTCAGAGTGTTGTCAGTGATTTTGAACTATAGTTAAAATGTACTTTGTGCTAATTCAAAATAATAGTTCTAGCCATAACAGCAGCTTTAAAGATCATAGCAAATGTCAGATCAACTGAGGCCAATATATGCCTCTTGTTTTTGGTAATCAATTAGACATTCATGATAGGTATTTCATTTTGAATAGCTGCAACAATAAATTATTCTCAGGGTAACATGGTGGAGCCTAGTCTCCTTTGGCTTTTGGAACCAGTAAAATAACAGAACATCAGTCAAGTTAATAAAGTGTGCCCTTATTACACATTCTGCATCTGTACATAAACTGCCAGCATATGATCAAAGACTGCAGCTGTTTCAGTTATATCACAGTCACATCATAGGCATTTTATAGTTACAGCAGAGAGAGTTCCAGGGACAACCCAGTCACCTTGAAGACATACAGAGTTCAGTGGAATCTCATTAAATTGCACTTTGATATTATATGAAGCTGAGTAGGACATCTATTAGCTATAGTATATAACATTTCCATGTTAAAATTGTTTTGTATGCCTGTTTAATGCATTGCCTATATGTCTTCTCAATAAATCCATGGTTTTGTTCACACAAAACTTCAGAGTTCCACATTTACATATTTTTGTTTTGAATTGGTAGTTGCCAAAACCAGAAGATTATTCATAGCCAAATGGCTGTGCTGTACTGCACGTGTGAGGGCCATGTGAAGGCATTAACAAAATTTGTAATATTAACTAAAATATTTTGAATGCAAGCTGGAATATTAAGGCATGTTTTCACAGCTGTTGACATATTTTTCCATTTTATCTCATAGAATAATGTTTTGCTTAAGTCAATGGGTTTTGTAATTGACTTTTTATAAAAGTAGAATTTCACCTAGTAAATTCTTAATTTTAATCAGATGTGTTTTAATAACAACAGATTACCTTTTCTATATTACCAAGTTTCAGTTCAAGAAACACCAAAAAGGAGAGATCTTACTAATAAAGTGATTTAAAGAGTTATTTCTGAAAAATATGTTTTAAGTATTACATAATGTTCAACACAGAGTAGCTAACTGCTGTATTGCTACAATATTAGACTGGCAACTTCCTTGCCTGGCTTTTGAAAGACATTGTAACCTCAGCCTCATTGCTGTTTAGTACCACAGTAGAAGTCACCAAAATAGCATGACTTTATCATTTAGGTAGCTAAGATTAACAATGAAATATATTTCAGCCACCTAATCCGAGACTTGAATCTTAATAATTTTGCAAACTTTTGTGGGATTTAATTCCCAAAGCAAAATGAAGAAAAGAAAAAAGTTCCTAAGTTTACTCAAGCAATAGTTCTAATAAAAAATACAACCTTGTGTTATTAGCTGTTCTTCCTAAACCTTCACACTGTAAAGATAAAGAAACATCAGCGTATTTGTTCTGATAATTCTCGGTGCATGTACCAAAAAAAAAAAAAAAAGAGAATGGTTTGTAAAACTAAAATAAGTTAGGTGGGATAATAATCTATTATGGTAACAGTCAAATTGCTTGTCATGTCATGAAGGGTTATGCTTTAATTAAGCAATAAGGCATGACAGAGTGTGAATTACAATATAATAATTCTTGTCTAGTGTATTGTTAGGCAAGAGGCCAAAGGCCTAGTGCCACTGAATGTTTCAGGAATGAATTATTATGCTGTAATTCAAACAATTCAATATCATATTGCAATAACTTTAAAATAGTACCTTTTAAATTTAAAAATATATATTATAGTTTTTCTATGGCTAATTGCTCCTCCTGTAAACTATTAAGTTGCAAAGGTCATCACAGAAAAGAGGCATTTTCTATTTAATATATTATGTTTTGATTTCTATTGCAAATAAACTTTGAACACAGTTGTTTCTGAGAGATTGGAAGAATGCTATTTTGATACCATTCCTTCCTAAATAAACAGAAAGCATACAGTTCTGAGGAACAAATGCTCCTAAAATCTTGCTTTGAGATGTAGTCTAGTTCTGTCTGATGAAAAGAAAGGGCTTTGCAAAAATACTCTTACCTAGGAGCCTTGCATTTAGTGTAGGCTTTGCTCTCACCTTTACTTATTGAAAATATATTTTTTCTTCTTCCCATTCTTCCTTACTGACACCATTTCAGAAGACAGATCATTTATAGAGCCCTTCAAATTCATCTTTTGGACTAATACTTTTTAAATAATTGAATTTTATTTTATTTTTTCCCCCATCTTCAGAAGCAAAGTCAATAAGAAGACAAAAATACAGGATTGTGAAAGAGCTCCCATAATATTCCTCTGCTACAAAGCACAAAATCAAAGATACTGCAAAGGGTTGGAAAGGTTCAAACAAGTGATGAGCATTGAGACTTTTCTGCATTCGCATTGGTCATATGATATAGGTAGAAAACCCCAGGTAGTTAAAATTTACAATGCATAGTATTTCCCACAGAAATATTACTATTAGAAATCATACCTTATGGACCACATTGTAAAGTTATTTCACAGTTTACATGCCTGACTGGAAAAAGTTCAGCAGGTTCTAGCCTTAATTGAGAGAAGTTAGAAGCCTCATCCATTGATACATTTGTTTGTAGCTGAGCAACATCAGTCACAGTAGTGGTATCAAAAAAAATCCCAAAACTGTTTCTTCACACTTGTTAGATTCAGTAGAACTGAACTAAAAAATACAGGGGCTTTTCTCATTCTTTTACATTGCTTTTGAGGCAGTAATGTAAATCAATAGAGCTTCCAGATGTCACAGGTCTGCTGTACAGTATCACTCCAATCTAAATCTCTCTGTGTGTTCTGGTTTGGGTTTTTTTTTCAGTTGTATTTTCATGTTCAATCTGAGGCGTGGCTGTTGCCTGATGAACTACTGAAAATCAGATAAAGGAACAATTTGCAAGTTGCAAGATTGAGTCTTTAGTTGACTGAAGTTTGTTGTCCTTAAGTAAAATCAGAATTTGCCTGTTGACTTAATCGCTTTACAATTAATATACTTCCTTTCAGTGTTGCAATATTTGCTATGATAATAGTTGCAAACCATGTTTAATGCTTCCTTTTTTATTATCATTTCTTCTGTACTGTAGTGTAGATGTAGCAGTAATAATAGACCTCATGTAAGAAAAGGATGGGTGTTCCAGTTAGTACCTGAACAAAGAGACAATTTTTTTTCCATAACACTTGAATTACAAGCAAATTTGCCTTCAAAGGATTCTTTGTACACTAAGAAAATCTGTCACTGTGACAGAGTTCCCAAGAGGAAACAATTGGTTTAATTTTCTCAACAGTTGAGTAGCTTCCTATTCTTTCTAAGTACAATTCATCAAAAATAAAGTATGTTTCACTTCTGATATCCTTTACCCCAGACAGTCAAGGCACTTGCTTTTGTTTTCATAGTTATTATCCCATTTCTACTTGTTAGCTTTCAGCAAACAGTTCTCTTTAATATCAGACTGCAGTCTAGATAAGGATTCACAGCAATTTTTCATCACTAAAATAATTTTAAAGCTTGTAAGTCCTATAAACTGATGTTTTGACTTAATTTCTCTATTTTTTAGTACACAGATCTGCATAAATACTGCATAATTTTAGAAGAAAAATCAAGCAGCAAAAAAATGTTCAGAGCAAAGAATAATAAACTGCCATTTCAAGCTTGTGTTTTCAAAATAGTAATGCTTCTGAGATTTGATTAGCAATGACATATTATATGACAAAAGAAGAAAAAGGATTTAGAAATGGAAACTAAAAATAGTTGTGTAGTAATTTAATAACTTGGCAGATTTTATTCCATCTGTTAGGAAGAGTTTGAAAGCCATTTCCTGCTGCCATTCACACTGCAGAGGCTTCAGAGTTCAGAGATGGAATCAAATACCTGATGTGAAAATCTGCTATTATGATTCATATCCAAAGATTCATATCAATATCTTTGCCTAGAATATTTTGTAGGTTTATTTCTAAAAAGAAAACATGGATTTAAAAGGTTTGGGATTGTTAATTTTCTGTTTTATTGTCAATGCCACACCTTGAGGCAGAAAAAGTACCAAAAATATTTATTATTTTCCAATAATGAAAATTGTTGAAACTATTCTATATGAATGGACAATTCAAGAAACCAGATTTCTCAGCAGCCCAGGATTCAAATTTCATGAACTTACTTTCAGGATGAAAGTACTGTTTAGAAGGAAAATACAGTGTGGTATTGACCTGTCCTCTATTGTCATTCAGACCTGATAAACAAATTGGGGGAACAGAACATTAATGAAATTAGTGGACAGAAGGTATGACAGAGAACATGTGTAGTGTAAACCTGTAGTCAATGAACTGACATTGCAGCAAACCATAAATAAATACAGGCATGCACAGCTTTCTGATGATGGCTTAGCTGCAGCAACCCACATCTGTCTGTATACAGCTGGATAGATGTTATAATTGTTTATGTCTAGGTGATGTTTTACAGGTGTTTGATGGATGTAAGAAATTTTTGTCTTTAATAGCAGAAAATCTCTAAGACTCACAGTAATGTTAATTTAATTCACAGTACCAGACTGGGGGAGTGAGAACGCAGGTTAGAATTCTACATGGGTCAGTGTCGCAAGCTTCTGTAAGCACTATAAACTCCTTTTATGCAGAAAAGGGGCTTTCACATTTGGTCATTCAAGAAAAGAATCAAGGGAACATTGAAACTTCACTGACAGATGGAATTTGGTTTGGGTTTTTGTTTTCCCTAAGTTGACTAGAGGAAACACAGATAAGTGTGTTTATATTTGAAAAAAAAATAATCTACCTTCCTGTTAAATAAAATTGTCATGAAAAATTAAAGCCCTTATGTAATGCACTTACCACATTCTCATGCTCTTTGAAAGTTCTAAAATGCTCTGGCCCAAGACTTTTATTTCACCTGAAATACTAGTTAGAAATGAAAATTAAATAGTTCATTTTTATCACAATAAAAAGGACTACTGACAGTTCTCCCTGACAGTGAGGGTTTTTTTCTTATGTTTGTCTTTTAGAAAATTTCATCCCTAATTTGTAGGAACCTTTGCAGATGTGTGATGAAAGCAGCATGAATATTTATTCTGATTCTGTAGGATGTGTGCTTGCTCATGTATTTTCATAACTGGGCTAAAGCAGGGATGTAAGGGTATAAATCCTTGTGCTGGATTATTGATCCACCAAGTTATCTGCTCTGCCAGGCTGTACTCGTTTCCTGCCCAGTCTCTGCAAAGCAAATGTGATATTTACAAATACATGTCAATTGAAATAACACCTGTGTTAATGATGTTCTCAAGCATAAGAACCTTTCATTGTAAAGACTCAACTAACATCATTTATCAGGCCTAGGATTATCCTGATGGAGTAATTAGAAGCTCTTAGTACTAGATTACCTTGCTAAAGCTAAACTCACAATGGGTTAATATGTTTTCTTATTGCAATAGTTTCTTTTGTCTCAGTAAATAGACCTTGGATTTAACATAACCAGCTCAAGAAAACAGATCTGTTGATGTGCAAAAATGTGATTGGTGTGTGTTACCTGGGCTTCTGGATAAGCAGCTGTGAGAAAAAGGACTGGGAGGGTTATTAGCACCATGCTCTAACCAGCTGAGCCAGTCACACTTGCTGACCCATATGTCCTTTAGGCTTTAAGTATAAATAATATGGACTGCAGTCTCATAAAGTACATTCTTAAAATTAGCTTGAAGATTGAGTTTTCCATGTGGAACAGCAATGAAATGGTTTCCTTAGATCAGGCATATATGAAGTTTTGATTAATTAATGCTGATCTGTATGAGGAAGATTTAAGTTTAACTTTTCCTTTGTACGAAGCTTATTCTAACTGTTCATCTCCTTGCCCTTTGACCCAGCATTAACATTTGGACAGGTATACGTTGTGATACAATATTTACCTTTGTCATTTAATTTTGGCATAAGAAATCGATCCCAAATGTGACACTCTTCCATGTGTCCACATTCTAGCGAGAAATTCTAGAAAGAAATAACAATACATTCAGAATTTGAATACCTGGAACCCATTAAAAAATTAATCTTGAAGTAAAAGAAATAATTTAGTACTCCTAATGATGCAAAAGTTGTGAAAATGAAAAAATTACCTCAAGCATTGTATTAGTATTATTTATCTAATCCTTCTACTTCTTTTCAATTGTGTGTTAGCAGATTGATCAACTCAGACAAGATTTTAGCCTTTCCATTTATAAAGCAAGAATTTTTTTAGATCTGTAACTGTGTGCTGCACACCCCAAGGTGGCTTGGACAGCCAATAGGAGTAATAGGGGTGATTAAACCTTGTCACAGGGGGTTAGATGCGGTGCTTTCTTCCTACATGACAGGCTGTGACAGTCAAACAGCACTGAAGCAGAACAAACGACAGTGGCAGTTTGCTGCGAGCAGTGCTACTGTCACAACTCCCACTAGAAAGCTAAATGCTAGGTATTCAGCTCAGGGAAGTTTCAAATAGACCATGCAAATTCTGGTTTCAAAAATTTCCCTGCAAATCAGTAGTGACATGCATTAACTGCAGAGTGATTGTGTTATTGTGTGAGTGATTGTCCACTGTTGGTCGCTGGCCATGATCATCGTTTATGAGTGACACCGTTGATCCATTTACATTTGTGCTTAGCTGTTCCTGTTATGGGAAATGTGCCGTCATTTCAGAGAGCTGGTGTACTAATGCAATTAGAATGAAGGTTATCATCACTCTTTAATGATTGCATGTGTTTGTCACTCTAAGTAACTGCATACAGGATGCGACAAACACCATGCACCTGACTGAACCCAGGATAAAATCATACATTCAAATATATAAGCTTTCATTCCTGAGTAAAAGGGACTGACTTTATGAAGACTACAGAAAAATAACTGAATTCTTAAGATTCCTTGTATGGCAAAAGTTAACCAAGAAAATGCACCCCAAAGTTCAGTTTTTTCAAGTATAGCATTCCAAGCTTTTGTAACTAAACAGGAGAGGGAAATTTTATAAGAAAAGGAAGCTAAAGATCTTATTAGTCTGCATAAGAGAGAGGCATACTGTCAATATTTTATTTCTCATTTAAGACTGCATGCCAAACCCAGAAGAGTAGTACTGTGTGCCCACATATATTTGTATTTAATTCTGTAAAGAAGGGTTGAAGGGGGTGGGGAAGAGTTCAAGAAAACCTTCACAAAATCAATAGCAAGATAACATAGGTAAGAATATTTTTATTATTTCAAGATATATCTTTTCTGAATATAGAAATGTTATGCTTAGATTTTTGTCTGCTCTAACAGAAACTAATTTTGAATAAATTCTGATTTACAATTAAGTTACCGTTTGTTACTCTTAACAACAAGATTAGTTGGAATTGTCTCACTTTAATTGAAGATTACAGCAATGTAGTTGATGTTGGACTGAAAACGTCCCTTCTGAAAGGACTAAGCGCCTCCTTTTGTACTTATATATTTAAAATTAATGCCAAATTTTGCCATTTCTGTTCAGACAATGTTTTAATCTTAGAATATTAATTTTTCTATTTTTAGTAATCTTTTCTAAAAGATGGTTAGCAGCTAGTTTTTCAACATTTTTTTTTCAGCATACAATTTTTGTTTATTTTTGTAGATGTATATACTAACAAAGTAAAGCCCTACATTTGTTTTCTCCTTTTCTCATAAATTCATGTCCTGGCTGCCCAAACCTAACATCTTTTTCAATTTTAAAATCAGTGAAGAAAGATCCTATCCTATCCTAAAAGCCAAAGCTTGTCTTAGATTTCCTCTTGTGCACCCACTCTCCAGTGAGCTGCCCTTGCACTGTGAGACGTTGCTTCTTGCAACTCCTGAGCTCTGCTTCTCTCCTACACCTAAAGCAGTAACAGCTGTGATAAAATTTATTGGTTGAAATACTGATATGACACTCCACTGTTTTGTTCCAGGTCATCTCTTTCACTCTGTTCTCTCTCCAGCAAACTATGTAAGATTTTTCATGAAAGAGATCCATTCTGAAACACAAGTTCAGTCTCTCCGACGTACCTGTCCTTTCCCGAGCCCTTTTATGCCCTTGTATCTGATAGGATTTGAGACGTGCTGCGAGGGAAGGATTTGTAGGCAAAAATGCCTGAGAAACTATATAGGGAGCATTGTTTCCATCTGGTGAACATTGTGTGGTTCGCCAGAGAAAAATTCATACCCATCTGTCTTTTTTGGGTATGTAAGAAGTGATTGCTCTCTAATAAATATTATCGGTGTTCTGGACAGCAGCAGCAGTGGTTATGAGATGAAGCGGGACTTTCCCCATGCAGTAGTAAATAAGGAGTTTCCTTTTGAAACACCTTTTCAGCTGCTGGTGTGTTTTTTTTTTTCTTAGTTCTCTACCCAGAGTTTTGCAGATTCTCAGATCGTTGGCTGGGGAATGTCATAATCCAGTTAAAATGTGTGGCTGACCTAGGACTTCAGCCTTGTAAATCAGGACAGGAGCTTACAACAGAGAAGGATGATAATGGCTGCCTCAAAACTTGCACTCAAATTTTAAAAAACTATTAATGCCAAAATCAGCAACATTGATTTCTTTGCTTTATAATTTCAGCCCACAAAATTATTAACAAAAATTTATTGTTAGGATTTGAGAGTCATCCTGAAAAAACAGACGTAAGCATTCAATTAAGGAAGTGTCTTATATTCAAATACCAATCCAGAGTATTTTCACAAAGTATAATTTTTTGAAAAAGATGCCGTTTTTAAGCAAAAAAAGCTGGAGAAGGTGATGTCAATATCAATATGAAATTGTTTTTAATTAGTGAAATTAGGTTAATAAAATTGACGGCAGCTGAGTAGAGAGTAATCATGTTCAGAAGGCTACTCAGCAGTTTGTTTAAAATAAGTCGTTAAAGTCATTATTTAATTGTTCTGTCTTGCTTACCCACCACGTAAGCAGTTAATACAAAACATTCAATTTTACTGTTATGAAAGAAAAAATGGTGGTTTTTTAAAAGAGCTGTAAATTAGGTTGTGCTGGAAGCATCCATTTTCTTGCCTCCATCACTGCCAGCTCCCACTGTTTTCTTTGATAAATGATTTGCAGACTACTATTATTATTTATGTGTTTTACAATTACTACGAATGACACCTCCCCTTCCTCAGCCCTAAGCCACAAATCTGAAATGAATAAATGTTGTTTATTGTGACAGTCTGCCTTTTGTCTGTGGAACAATGACAAACTATACCACTGACAGCCAGTTGCCGTTTTTAACTACTGCTCTCTAGCTCAGTCTTTGAGTGTTCTTCAGAACATGACAACAGTCAGTGTGGAATAAAATGAGTGAGAATGTATTGTGTTTGTTTAGCGTGCCGTGACACCATTGTCCAATACATTGAGTAAACAGGAAGAATAAATTACATAGCCACAATAGGTTTTAGTTCTCTGTATTTTATGGAGATTTGTACAACTGTGGTCAGATAAAAATTATTTATACTTTTGCTTTTTAGAATCAATCATTTTGAAATTCATATAGAGAATTTCCTTCTCACTGGAATTAAGTGAGGGAGGAGAAATAAAGGGAGTGCTTTTAATTATTTGTGAAATCTAAGAACATTTCTATTTTCTCTGTCTGAGCTCTTCAACAGATCTAAAGGCAGCATGGAATGACTTTATCTGTATGAATTTTATAAATGTCATTTGACCTGCAGCTAGTCAGCTTTTAAGTATTTTAAGATTTGTTTAATATCTAATTGTTCCTGGCAAAACAGACTTCATAAGTAAATCAGTTCTTATATTTTGACTAGACCTTGGCTTTTATCTAAATGCAAGCTTGTGAATATGCCAGGTTATTTATTTATTTTATTTAATTTTCTCTCAGAGCTTGAACGTTAATCTAGCATTTCTTCTTGAAACCAGATGTTATCCTTTTGTTAATGCTTCTCCCTTTACATACACCTGGTGCATGTGTGTGCATGTGCACACACACACAAGAATACAACAATGTTAGTTTATAATCCTTTTTCTCTGTATTTATGTATGTTTGTGTGCATAAATGAGTATTGCACTGGTGTTGTACTTAACTGTCTAAATATTAGAACATCACAAAGGATCTTCTGGCATTTGTATTACTTTAATAGAATCTTGTGCTACTATTAGTAATGGAATAGAGATGTCTAGTGGTTAACTCAAATTTTTATTCAGTATATAATGCTGTGTCCAGTATCTGACAAAAAAGGACTCTTCCTGAATAGCATACAGTATTCTGACTAATATAGGTATTTTAAATTTCCTCAGTTTACATGTGATGTTTAATTTGGTTTTTTTTCAAAGCAAAGATAATGGAGAGAATATAAAGGAATTCAAAGTCTGCATTGGCACTGCCAACTTGTAGAAAATGTATTTCTAATTGAAAAGACATAATCTGCAGTCTTGCTTGGATCTTACCATAATTTCATTCATTAAAAACTGTAGCTAATTTCTTAATGCATCTCAGATAAATAATTTTCCTTCTCCTCTTCAACTATCTGTATCTCCTTTCTTATAGCCTTTTTTAATTCTTTGATTTCCCTTTGAAGTTTCCTTTATCTCTTTTATTTTTCAGACTTCATATCTTCCCCCTTGCAGAAACACCTAAATTCACTCTCTATATAGTTTTCTATCTACTATGTAGTGGGATGTATTATTTTCATTTTAAATACAGTTAAAAGCTGTAAAATAGGGAGCAGGGTAGCTTCAGAGTACACAGATCCTTGTCCTTGGAACAATCATTCCTCCAAGATTGCTATTGTTGTACTAATCCCCAGGAAAACCCTCCAAGAAAATCCATGAAGTAATGTAGGGTATTGTATATCTTTGTATACCGATTAATAAATAATATAAATTCATGTTCAGTTCATCTATGAGACTAGTAAAGACAAATAATATTATTGGATGTTCGAAAGAAGTACTGTGTGAATACCTTTTTGAGGGTTAAGTATGGTAAAGTACATTAAAATGTAGTGTGGCAGGATAAGCATTAAAATGCTCATCTAACTAGATAGGAAGAAGGCATTTGTGTTTTCTGTGGGCATGAAGACAGAGCTGCACTTGGGTTCTCTTACCAAAGGCTTAGTCGACAATGAACCCTAAATAAAAATTCTTCTAATTTCGTCCTTTTTCGCTTAGCAGTTTTTTATGGTGTTGGACAGCAGGAAAGTAATGAGTGAATCACATAGGATAACATATTATGAAATCAAGAACAGACATATACATTCAGAAAAGAAAGCAATTTTGACATTCTCATCTAGGTATTCTAATCCAATAGAGAACACTTCATCCTCTTGCATTGCTTCCTGTCTGCTGAACACATTCCCATTTGAATAAACAACGTTGGCTCATTCATGTAGCTGGAGTATCCTTCCTAAAGACATAAAGTGTGGTTTAACTATTTCAGATAATATCTAGGTTATAGCCATTATCCAGCTATAATAAGCTACTCGCCAGCCATCAGTAGAGCTATCCAAATATTAATGAGTTCCTTTTGAATCTGGAGAGTACTTAGGCTTTCATGATAGTTATTCACAGCTGTATATTGATTTGGGTTTTTTTTTACTTTCACTATGAATTTTACTGAGATGATTTAAGAAAGTCACCTTATTAGTAATTTGCTGTGTATTATAATTGAAAGTTACTGATCATTTAAAGTGACATTTTTACACAAGGACAATGGATTATCTCTCAAAACCTTAATACGGAGCATGTAGCATTGCTTCTGATATTTAAGATGAAAATCTAACAAACACATGTTCAAAAATGAATTGGTGCTTATTGTCATTTGAATGTATGCACAGAGATTGACAAATACTAAGAAAAATTTAAGTAAACTATATGTAAAAGGTGCCTTACTAATAGAGATGAGGCTTCATGCGTCCTGGGAACTTCTGTTATCAATTACAAAACTCCAGAATACAAATAATTTGACCGGCAGTATAAATGCCTGAAGTTAAGCTTTCATCAGGAGTGTAACAGTGAATTCCAATTTTCCAGGTTCCTAATGTGATTCTAAACATTATAATCTATGCAGATATGAAGATTCACAAGAACATAAAAATTTACTTGAGTTGTAGTGATCTGATTAACTTTGTGATTTCTCAAACTTGTAAAGAAATTTCCATTTCACATAAATGGAACCCTTTTAAAGTAAGTTGAAACAGGCTACAATGGTGATGCTGCTGTTGAACAGAAATCTTTCTCTTGCTGGGGAAAATTTATTCAGAGTTGATGTTGTCACTTGCAGAATAACAGTCAAGGGGATCTTTCTTCACAGAAAGATTGGGGTCCCTTCATTAAAAGAGTGCTGTGTCTCTTCCCCACTACTCTTGCCCACTCATTGTAGCTGCAAAAGCCAGAGTTATGTGTGTTCAGTTTCTCTTTTCCTCTCCCTAGTTTCATTCACTGCAGAACTGGACACCATGTGATCAGTAAATGTCTCCTATTTCAAGTGACAATACATTAATTTAAAAATAGGAATATACAGGCATTTTGAGAATCTGAATTTGGTATTCTAATCTAATATAAAAGCTTTCATGCACTAACATTGCCTCTTGACAGCCTCAACAAAGCTTCATCTGTGAGAATAGTACCACGCTGATCATATGACTTGCTGTTCACACTTCAATTTGGGAATATAATGTAGGTTTTCAGTTATAAAGATATCTCTCTTACTTGGGCCATGTGGTCACTAGAGATATAAGCCAGGAGCGATAACAAAGAAACTGTAAAATGACCAAAGAAAAGGTCATTAATTCAGACCCATTGTGGTAATGGATCAGTAATCGTAAGATCATTTTCCTAAACTATTCATTTGAAGCACCCATACAGTTAGCATGTATATATTTTGTGTCTGCTACCATGAGCATTCTGTGAGTGCTGCTTTATGTCTCACATTCATAGATTTTACTGGAACTTTGGCATGCAAATCAACATACAACTTCAGCAGAAAAATGTAGACATAGGATCTGACTTGTGACTACCAGACAGTTTAATTTTCCTGCAAAGTTGCCTTAGGTGTCACATCATGAGCTTGCAAAATAATGTGGGAAATACTTTCAGAACTGAAGGTGACTTTAATTAATACAGTCACCAAAATTACTTCAATAGAAATATCTCTCTTGCCAGTGTCAGTTTAATTCCTGATCTGACACTCTAAAGAAGTTACTATATCAAGTACAAACTAACAGAGCAAAGGAAACCTCAGAGAAGCTGGCATATGACTCAAAAGCAAAATGAAACAAAAATCTTGGAAACTTTATAAAGTTGGAAAGATATTTCTTGTGACCAGTTAATTTTCTATATAGAACATCAGAAACCTTTGTGATAAGCATCCATAGTTCTGGTTAAATTAATTGTCTGTTTTGATAACATATTGAGCAAAAGCAACTTGGATTAACTCCAAATGTAACAGGGTGCTAAATTCTGTTGGTTTTCAAAAGGATATCTTATAGCTAAATACCTTATAGCATTCCATTGATATCACCAGAAATTACTCAATATTCAAATATTTGCAAATTATTCTTCTGTTGTCAAGTCAATGTTTCCTTCACTAGTAAGGAAAATTACAAAACTTAGGTCCGTGTATGGTTATTAGGAAGAGAACCTCAGAAAATTCAATTTAAATAAATGTAATAAAAAATTAAGGGTTTATACACCGATTCACTTTCTTTGATCAGTTTTCCATCAGCATGAGAGCTGACAAAATAAAAATTTAAGACTTGTTTTTAAATTCCAGTACTGTCTTCAGAATTCTAGGGTGTTCTCCAAACACTGGAGCAGTGTAGAATTCCCAGTGCAAAGAGATTTACAGATAAAAAATAAGGGATAAGAAGATTAGAACTAAAATATATGCCTTTTTTTCTAGAATATATAATGAAATCCATTTTAATAGATAGTCTTGGCTATGAAATTTCAGCATGAATCCCACAGACTTTGCGAAGGATTTTAAAAATCTTTTTGGGGTAATTACATAAATACACAAAGGAAATCTCTTAGTTTCCCCATGTTATCTGACAGAGGCTCACTGTAAATAACAAAAAAAAAAGGAAATGTCTGGAAGAATGCTAACAATTGATTTTCTCCAGAATACTCAGCGTACCTGGTGCTGCTAAAAACCTAGAAGTGGGAAGTAGTTTACTGTGGAGGTTCCCCGCACTGCAACAGTTTACCAAAAAGGAAGTGTTAGCCCGTGGTGAAAATTTGTTTGGGGTATTGAAGACTAAGGAGAATTATGAAGAACACCATAACAACCTGACACATCAAACAAAAATAAATTCAGCAGTGGCTGATGAAATTTATCCTCCCTAAGTGGGAAACAGCACACACTGCAGTGAGTGAATTACAGTATCCTTTATGTACTGAGGGGTTCTGAATTAGACATAGCCTCTCAGGACAAAGATCTAGGCATCACCGTAGACAGCTCAATGAAGACATCTGCTTAAAAAGTATCAGAGGTCAAAAAAATGAATAATATTTGGGCTGTGTAGGGAATAGTATGGAAAATATTACATGTTACATAAATTGATGTACATCCTTACCTTGACTGTTAAATTCCATTTTGGTCAACTCTTGTGAAAATTGTATGAAGAGGAAAAGGGAAGGTTACTCAAGGGCACCTGTAGTTTCCTCCTGCCTGTAAGGGAGAAAAGTAAAATGAAATATAAAATTCTGAATAGTAAGCAAAATCTCAACTGGATATTTCTTTTTCAGTCTTAATAAAGAGATCAGTTAGAGATGTGTTCCTTTATGTAATGTATGATTGTCTTTAGTACTTAGCACCTTGTATTTCTTTCAGTTTGTCGTCTGTGAAAGTGGTTTTTTAAGTGCTATGGATAGGTTTTTTCTATTTGTAACAAATGTTTTTTTAAGGACAGGAAGGTAGAGGAGATTAACTCTTGAAGCTACTTCCCTGGACTTCTATCTGTATGTTTTGCAGGAGTACTTTTCAGATTATGATGTCAGAGTGGCATTTCAGAATGCACTAAGAACAACCCAGTAGCCAAATGCTCCTGTGGAGCACTTTCCCAAATATATTTTCAAAGTACTGTAATACCTTTAGCTGACTACTGTGATCTGAGCTGTTTTAGTGTGTGCATACTTCTCACTCGTGTATATTGTAGACTTTAAGATGGCTAGAAATATGGGTTAGTTATTGTAATGGTTATTGGAAAAGAAGACAGTTATCAAATTGTTTATTATGATTTGATAGAAGGACATTATAGTGGAAGATTTGTTCACAATTATCTGAACAATTAAACATCAGAAGAAAAGACTCACGAGCCTTCTTTCTATCTTTCTAGCTTTTCTTTACTTTCATTTTTCCTATTTTCTTCCCCTCAATGTTTTGTTTTCGTATTTTCTTGAGTTAGAAAATTTATTCTACAAAGGTGAAGACTTCTTGATAAATTCTGGGTTTTTACACTGTAAAATTATTACTTCTATAATCTGTAGAAGTAATATGTTCTATCTTTTTGATTTTCCTTGTTGTTTGCTCCTGGAGAAATTAATAGAGTTCCTTCCTGGGAAAAAATGCTACAACTCAGCCGTACAGCAATATTAAAAATGAATAAAATCTTAGTAAAATGTCCTTCATGTTTACATTTTAAATTTCTAACAAACATATTCTTTAATCACATGTAAATGCTAATAAATAGGACCATCAAGGGTGGATAGATCCGAGGTCTATCCCTCTTTAAACTATAAAACAAAAACATTTTTCTACACTTCTTCCTTAAAATATCATTATGAACTGAGTTAGTGAAGTTTTACTAAATTTCAACAAAATGTTGAAAGGGAAAGTCTTGGAAAGAAATGAAGAAATGAGCTCCCTGCTGGAGTCTAGGTAGAAAACAGACAGTCATATATTTCTGGGCATAAGTATGAAAAAAAATGTTGGAGAACTGAATTGTGCTCTCAGGTGTCTTGCAAGTTTTCATCTGATAGATAATGAATTAAGTTAGTGTCATGGGTTGATCATTAGACAGTTTTTGATTGCTACACTTGGAGTAGGTCTTAAATATCATGAAGTACAAGTAGTACAAGTCCATTGAGAGCCAAAGACAAAATGATTGCAGTCTCATTCTTTATGTCTTTTATGGCTACCGTATAAAAATTGGTCAAGAAATATTAGATTAGTTACATAACTGATGTTTGACTTCATCTCTTTTTCCTTTGTGCACTGCTATAAAGTGATAAATTTAGATCAAGGCGAAAATAGAAATTTAGACACCATCTGCATGGTAATGACTCCCTTTTTCTCATTCTAAGATATATTATTTAACCAGCACTTTCTCGGTTAAATATGTATAAAAATGATATATAGAGTAAGTAAGACTTTCTGCTTTATCAAGTTATATACTTCACTGAAGTTAAAACCTCCCGTGTTCTCAGTAAAATTCTTATCAATCAAATATGTAAAGATATGAAAAATTGATGGTTTTGTTTTGATAAAACCTATTCTTTAAAACCCATCTTGACTAACATTAGCTCCACTATATTCCTTCCTTTCTTTGATAATACCTTTAGAACTTCAATATTTTACCTGGCACTGTTTACAGGCCACAGGCCCATACTTATGAGGACTTACCAATGACATGTTACCCCTTTGACTGTGGACTCTTAAAATTTCAGCCCAATTAATTCCCACACATACTGAAAAATAAAATGCTAGCTCAAAAGTTAATTTTTTCAAAACTCTTTTACTTTATCATTCTGATTTTAAAATGCTGGGTCTAAGAACTGTGTTAAGCATTATTTCTAGTTAATGTCAACAAGGAAAGGATTTTATTAGCATGATCACGTATACAAAAAGCTTTCTGCCTAAGTACAGAAAGAAACTATTTTTTGATAATTTTGATGTTTTTATTTGTGATGGCCATAGTATTTTCCTTTGTACATATTCCTCTTATCTTTTTTGTAAAACACGTTTCTTCTATTTGTCAGTTTTTCCTAATTATCACTAACACTTTCAGTTTCATTTCAACTGCCTAACATCTTGCTTTTGTAACTGATTTTGATTTCTGTAATGTATCATACAAGTTTATTCTTAAGGAACCAAAATGTGTGTATTTCTCTTTCAGACTTCACATTTAGTGCCTGAAAATCAAGTAGCCTAGCAATCTATAGTCATGCAATCTGTGCTTTATGATTTATATGACATGGTGAATGGTCATCAGCCTACCTATGTGGTCATTTTTAGAAGACTAATTTATATTTAGAGCTTTTATTGTCTTAGAATTTCACAGAGTGCTGGCGAGAGGAGAAATATCTTCAAAGTAATAAGATTTTTCTCAAAGGAGTAGAGTAGATTTTTTGAAGATCAAAAAAATTCAAATCTATTAGAAGTGACTCAATGTGATAGAAATCTACTAGAGAATTATATGAAAGTGGTAGGAGAAACTTCTGAAACATGTAAGATAAAGCTGAAATTTAAGCTGAACCTCAAGCTGCCATTTATTTTCCATCTCAGTGATGTCACTGTGGGTGTCACAAACTGTACTGCCTTGCACATGGGGCTGGAAGCCTCATACAGCAAATCCTTGTTCTCCCTTTGATTCTCCCATGCCTTATCAGAAGAGAAATGCACACATACAACTATGCATAATACAAGGCAGTATTATTTAACAGAGTGCTCCTGGGACATTCGCAAACCATTAATTTCTTGTTAATATGGCAACAGCAGAAAGTCTCCAGAGGTTTGTCCAACCTTTTAATGAGAGGCCTGTGTTATGTGCAGTTCTGTAGACTCACAAGTGGCCATGGATTCATCCCCTGCTGTGAAATTTGGCTGCTGCCTGAGGCCCTGTGGAAATCATGTTTCTTGCTATGCTTGACCACATGCAAGCCTCCCTACTGAGAAAAGCAAGGAAATTTGCTGAACTGCATTCATCTGTTTCTCTCCCTCACCACCTGAGACAGAGAGAAAAGGATCTGCAGGGCAATATTTCCATCCTATTTTTTTTTTTATTTCTGAGAGGGAACTAGGACAATCACCATTACATTCCTTAGAATGTGTTGACTGGTGAAGTCTGTAAGGAACTTGATTTTTGGAGGGCAGTCAGACAGACTAGGTAGATAGAGCAGACAGCAACTAGGAGCACATTGAAAAGACAATGGAAGGAAGATTTGAATATTCCTTTCTCCTCAAGAAGTTCCAAGACCACAGTGTAGAATAAAAAATGAAAGGTGTAATGTGAATCATCCCCAGTCTTGTTACAATTTGCAAAAATCAATAAATAGTAAGAGTCACATGCCTGTTTTTATAGCTTATGAATCTGATATCATGTAGTTAATGTCTACCCCCTTATTTTTTATCTGGGAGATGAGTTCCAAGAGCCTGTGAAATGTAAAGGACCATTTCAGAAGAAAAGTCTGTCAAGCTAAGTATTAAAAACAAAAAATAATTACATACAAAAAGTATTGTACAGGAAAGGGAATTTTATACACTGCAGTGCTGAAGTGTTTAGAAAGCATCAACAAATCAGAAAAATTACTATATTCACCTTAAAATGTTAAAATTAAAGGATTTGATCTCAAATAGAAGGCATGTTTAATATTTGTTGGTGTCAGAGTCTGAAGAACCTGGAATGAAAAAAACAGGATGATACATAAGTATAAATGGAAACTACTTTTGAGAATGCAACTACTGTGATGGGGAGGAGTAAAGCAATTTTATTTGCTTTGTGTTGTTCTTTTTAGGTCTAATGTTTTCTATTAAAAACCTACAGCGAGCTTGTCTGGCATAAATATTGAAGGTATTGAAGTTAATAGAGCTTTATAGTATAAAATGATTGAACTGGTCAAAGGAGAGGTAAAATATTGTTGATAATGCTAATAGCAAAGTTTTAATAAGCAGGCAAAAGACATGCTTTTTTTTATTTGTTTTGTTCAGTTGTGCCACAGAATTAGAGATAAACAGGAACCAAGGCAAGACTGGGGAGAGCATTACAGGGGTCTGTAGTTGGAGAGAGATTCTTCACAAATGAGAAAACGTGACTGGCTATAGTGAGAGAAAAGGAGGCACTATATAAATACACACTGAAGAGATGTGTGCTGAGAATGTTTTTAGCTGGACTGGAGGGAGAAGATCACAAGAAGTCACTGCAGAAGCCAATGGTTCCTTCTCAGTGATTCAGAAAAGAGTGTCTGTTGTAAAATAACAAACAAGAAAAAAAATTGAGATGTAGCTCCTACCAAAAAGTAGAACGTAACAAGGAAAAGCAATTAAAGGACAGATTTCATTTTAAGTCTTTATATATATATGTATATATATTCAGCCATATGTTTAACATAAGCAATAGCTACTGTATTTGTGTGGCTGTATATATAAGCCCAGAGGTGCTGTTAAGTGTAAATCCTTTGTTTCTTTTGAGAAATAATGATGATGCATAATAAATCTTGTAGCCCATAAAATACTACATTTGCAGTTTTTTCTGTCACAGTATGCATATATATATATATATATATACATACACACACTAATACGGATCTTTTAAGTAGAATACTATGTTTTCAATGTATTTTTCAAATATAGCTTATGACCTAGTTTCAGATTGATAACATTTGTAGGAATCCTATAGGATCCTGTCTTTACGTCTTTTTGCAATAAGGAACTACCAGAAATTCTTTTGCTTCTGCCAGACTGCTGAGTGGGACAAAAAAAACCCCAAAACCCAACCCACCCACCTCCCAAAACAAAAGAAAGTAATTTGTTTCCCCTTTTATCATCATAATAGTTTGGAGTTAGAATGTGTAGAATTATGTGTGTATGTAATCAAACTGCTTTTAAAATCCATTCTATTTCTCAGTTTGCATGACATGCTAAAATATTTATTTTAATATTTTTCCCTTTTTTATTCTTATTTTTTCAAATCCATTGATTATGTGAAATCATTCCTTAAAGTCAATAAATTTTCAGTAAAAAGATTAGTTTTTGTTCCGAGGCAAGGAAAAAAAAACCTACTGCATTTAAATTAAAAGATTTTATATGGTGATTCAGAATTGGTGAGTCAAACAGTAGGTACAGAAAAATAGTGCAACTAATGTAGAACAGTCAAGTGCCTCAAAATTGAGCTTTACATATAAAGAGGGAAAAAAAAACCCTACTGTTGTTGGCAGTTCCATTAAAGTGGAAAAAACCACTTTAAATATTACTATCATCCAGTAATTCTAGAGTAGGATAATACAGTTGGTATACATTATTCTGACTTTTTACCTTCCTAGAGTCTGCTTCATTTAGACCACATGAACAAAAGTCCCAAAACTTTCCTCATTAGGACTTCAACCAACATTTTTCATCACACCAATTGTCATCATGACTGCAATATCTGGATTATATATATTTTTTTTTTATTAAGTGTTAATGATGAATTTTCAAACACTACTACAGCATTTCCAAATCTAGTAAGCTTTTTTCCTTGTTATTTAATATTTATTAATATAATGCTTGTAGTTCTTTGTCTAGCGTCAAACTGCTCTATAAGATAATTTGCTGTAGTCTTCCTTAGTGAACTTTTGCTGTCTCAGGTGAATAATCTGTAGGGTGGTTTAATTAAACTGCATAATACAAATAAAAGGTGTCATGTCATTGTGAGCCCCACTTTTTTATAGTGTTTGAGTTCAAATTTTAGAAAGAACTAAAGTACATTCTAGGTAACAGTACAGTCTATAGTGTGGCTTTTATTTGTGACTTTGGAAATAAATTGCAGTATGGGAAAAGCAGCTGAAAACATGGATAAAAGTCGAATACAGGATTATTGTAGACCCTGTCAAAATAAATGGTTGAATATTTTTTAGTATGTAATTAAATGTCAGGATTTGTGAGTTAATGGAATTTCTGTAGTCACATCAAGGTCAGATGAGCAATTACTGTTTATGAATTATCTGAAATCTTGTATAGCCTCTTCTAGCTAGTTTTATAGCATCTATTTATATTAGACATCTTTGCCATTTCTGATGTTTCTCCCCCATAGTTTCTGTTAACAGCAATGTGGTGCATTTTGTCAGTTCTGTAGTTGTTTGCAAAACCTTCCTTTATTTCACTGAAGTGCTTGCAATTAGCCCACTTCTCCCCATTGAGAAGCATCTTTGTAATAACAGCTTTCCTGGCAGAGCTTTTGTTAGGGAGATTTTAAAATCAAGAGTCTACAAAGGTTGGGAAAAATCCAATCATACAAAAGTTCAGCAAATCCCTTTCAAGGTCATATCAGTTAAGATTACATAGATTTTCCACTTCAGCAAACAGTAGAGTTTTGCATTTTTAGGGATGAATTCAGAATGATAGAAATAATAAAATAAACCGATTCTAAAAGAAATTGTTTGCTAAATTCAAACAAAAGCCTGGATACATCCCCCTACCCCCACTCCCACAGTCTTTAGTGGGGTTACCTTTCTCCCCCATGTAGCCTCTTGTATCACTTCCTTTGAAGTCGTTCACAGCGTTTGCTTTGACAGCCACTGGGTGTGGGAAGTATAAGGCTATAGCAAGTATCTCCATAGCATAATCCGCCCAGTCACTGTTGGTCACTGATCCAGCTGCATGCAGCAGCTTAGTAGTCAAAGGGCATGGTAATTCCCTCCTTCTGTCTTTTCTTTCTTCCAAGGCAAAATCTTCACCTGGTGTTTTTGATTCATGCATTCTAATTATGATGGCTGCCATCATCAGCCCTGTGGGTGACACTAGAAATTCTCTGAGCCAACAGCTAATACCACAGCTTGTTAAGCGACCATGTCAGCCTGATTTTAGGGCCCATTTTGCAGTTCACCGCAGGCCTATCTAAAAGCATCAGGAGTCTCCGTCTAGCAGGACAGGCTCATTGTCTTTCTAAATGTCTCCTTCTGATAAGCAGATCCAAATATGGTTCATTCACTGTGGATTTGAAGGCACAGTGGGGAACTTGGCTCACATAGTGGATGCAACAAAATGCTTAATATTTTCACTTGGTATAGAGCTAAAGAACCCAATTTTCAATTTCAGGATACAAACATTTGCTCCCTGACTATGATCAAGAGTTTGAAATTTAAATCAGAAGTCTTCGAAAGCTATTCTAATTCTCAAAGGAGCAGGCTTTCCCATACTTAGTACAAAGAAGAAAATCCTTGGTTTGTATCAGAGTTTGAGCACGCAGAATCCACACGATGACCAGAAGTATCCTTTGTTGCCTAAAGATATTGTAGGAATTTTTTCTCTGAATAATTTTGTGTGAAGTACACGCTTCTGGTAACTGGAGGTAACTAAAAGAGCTATGAATCCTGTAGTCTGATCTGCCTTGCAGACTTTATTTGCTTTTAAATAATTGCTTCAAATACATATTTGTCTATGCTGCTTCATGTATTTCTTTTTAATGTTTTTTCTAACCCCAGATCTGGCAATAGAAGGCAATGAAAATCTTTCAGTTGCAGGAAATGAGAATTTTTTCAAAAGTATACTATTGCGACTCTGTATATTTAACCGAGTCTCTGATCTGCAAACAACTTTTTTTTTTTTTTATAGCTGGAAACAGGGCTAAGTTTTCTCTAAATTCATAGGCATATTTTTAACCAGAAAGCAAATAGGTGGCCTTTCCTGGTGCATAAATTCACAGTTATAATACTAATGGAAAAGTTTTTGTTCTCTAAGAAGAAAATCAGTTACTTACCAATGAGGTATGTAAAAGTGCTTATCTTGCAGAACTATCTGTGTGAACCAGTATGCATATGGGAAGAGCTAATTTAAGATCTCTGCAGGAAGTTAGAGTGGCTCTTTTATTATCAACATCCATTCCCTAAATACTGTGTTGCTTTTGGCTTATATTCCATTGACCTATAATAATTATACTGCAGACTTATTTCATCTCTTCCTAAGTTGGCAAACTGGCAGCCATGACAATCTGTAAGCTTCCTTACGGAGATAACTTAGAAGCCCATCTTGTTACAGAAAAATCTAGAATTTTGTAGCCTGTGTCCACTATAGTGATTGTGCTTCCATGTGTAACATGCTATTGGAAAACTTCTTCCCGCTTATCCTTCTCAAAGGATTTATAGGAAGAGGTCATTTCCATTATACACCATAATTGCACTTTGGCTGACTATTTTTCCGTTCTTACAGTGTAGATTCACTGTTGCAACCAAGTATTCAAGGCAAATCTTTGTGGCTGCAAAAGACAATAAAAAAAGGTAAAGGCTTGATTGTGATAGATACGAGTTAAATCTCACAAAAATTATGTATCTCTCTAAATATTAAATTTAACTAAACAGGCAGAATTTCCATTCTACTTATATTCATCCACTTTTCCTCTAATGTGTCTGGAAGGCTTTTTAACATAGCATAAAATTGTGAGAGAAACCTGAGTACAAAGGAGAGCAAAAATTGTTCATGTAGAATTACACCTGCCTATATGGACTTTAAATAATACAGTTAGGAATAGATGTCTAAAATTAGACAAAAAGAATTAGATCATTCAGAAGGACTAAAATTAGTTCCATCATGTGGAACATAATGAAAAACCAGGAGATCAGGGACAGCCAGCATGGGTTTATGGGCCCAGTACTGTTTAATGTCTTTATCCATGATCTGGACCAGGCAGTTGAGTGCACTCTCAGTAAGTTCTCAGAAGACACCAAGTTAGGGGGGTGTGGAGGTGCCTTCCCCTCACTACAACAGGGGGAAGTGTTGATCTGCTGGAGGGTAGGAATGCTCTACAGAAGGATGTGGACAGGCTGGATGGATGGGCTGAGGCCACCTCTGTGAGGTCCAACAAGGCCAAGTGCCAGGCCCTGTACGTGGATCTCAGTAAGCCCATGCAGCACTACAGGCTGGGAACAGAGTGGCTGGAAAGCTGTGTGGCAGAAAAGGATCTGAAGGTGCTGCTCGACAGCTGGCTGCACATGAGCCAGCAGCGTGCCCAGGTGGCCAAGAAGGCCAATGGCTTTCTGGTTTGAATCAGAAAAAGCATGGCCAGCAGGACCAGGGCAGTGATAGGCACTGGTGAAGCTGCACGTTAAATACTGTGTTCAGTTTTGGGGCCCTCACTTCATGAAAGACATTGAGGTGCTGGAGCGTGTCCAGAGAAGGGCAGCAAAGACTGAAGTCTTATGAGGGGTAGTTGAAGGAGCTGGGGGTGTTTAGCCTGGGAAATGGAGACTCAGGGGAGACCCTACTGGTCTCTACAGTACCTGAAAGGAGGCTATAGAGAGGTGGGGGTTGGTCTTGTCTTCCAAGTAAGCCATAGAATCAAATAAAATGGCCTCAAGTTGCACCCAAGGAGGCTTAGAATTTGGTTATTAATAAAAATTTCTTCAACAAAAGGATCATCAAGCATTGGAACTCTCTGACTAGGGGAGATGCTGAGTCACCCCCCTGGAAATATTTAAAAGATGTGTAGATGTAGTTCTTAGGGATATGGTATTGTGTTGGACTTGGAAGTGTTGAGTTAATGGTTGGTCTCAATGATCTAAAAGGTCTTTTCCCACCTAAAATGTTTTTTAATATGTGATATTTTGTGGAAGTAAAATGACAGCAGTAGGCTGAGGATTCATTCCCAATCCTGTGGTATAGAGCTACTTATGGAGAATTGCATTATATTGGATCTACTAATGTTGTTTGTTAGACATAAATTTATTGGAATTTTATTAAGTCAAGTCTACACAAGGTCATAACAGAGCTTAAACTTGAGTCCAGCATAATTTTCTCTTCTTCGTTATCCTAAAACATAAAACATCTCTTCCACTTACGAAAATATCTATCGTCACTGCAACTATTTTTAGAATGTGATTAGAAGTTAACACAGTTAGTTCCAAAGTGAACCAGAAAAAGTATTCCAGCATTGTTAAGGGATGAGCAAATGAACTTCACAAAAAAGTCCTTCAACCCCAGCCTGCATGCTATTAAGAAGACCAAAACACCACAATTATTATAAATCTCATTTGTTTTTAATTTTTTTTCATCTGCAAACTCTTAAAACTTTTATTAGCGAGTCTTGTATTTTTCCATATGAATTTGTATGAGAGAATTACTGGTTATGATTTCAGTAGTTGTGGACCAATGTGTATGCTGTCAATCAAAGTGTCCTGTCTGGACTTTATTATCTCCCTCAATTCTTTGTAGCAGGCTGCTTTCAGGTCTCAGAAGATATAAGCCTTTCCTTTAAAAATAACCAAGAGCTTAGCAATGAATAGTAGTGCTGCCTCAATTCCTTCCATTATAACATCCTGCCTAATGGTTTTCACTTTACTTTTCATTTCCTTTGTAGTGCTGAGATCTGGGAAAATTAAGATCTCTGGTACTCCATATTCAAGCATATATTTGAGACTTGCAGCTTGCAGCATTCTCACATGATCTCTGCTATTAGTGAATGTAAAAACAGTTTCTACCCATCTCCCTCTTCCTATTTCCTGAACTAATAGATCAGTGGGAGAAATTTTCCATGCATAATGTGAAGAAAGAGAAGCTTAGCTCAAAGATTTCTTTGGTTTACCATTGATCAGAGGAGATGAGGAGAATCCAGAAATTCTTTTTTTTTTTCTTTTGTGACTTTTTGCCTGGACTTACATCTCTAAGAAAAACATTTTCCTGGTTTTGGTGGGTAGTGCTGGCAAAGAGCTGGTAATTTCTTCTATAAGCTTATTTTAATGAGCTAGCAAAATGCCTGGATGATTGTAGAAGAGTAATATAAGCATTTTATAGGAAAACATGGCAGGGAGACAACACAACCTTGAAGCATTTATTTGGGTACTGGTCAGCCATAGAAAGCTCGTTATTACTTTGGACAGTTACCATTAAAACTGGAGATCACCATGATACATGCAAGTACAAAGTGTACTATTCTTTGTAGAATTCAGGATCTGAGAGCATGACAGATCTTTGCAGTGTATCTTCCTTTCTTGAAAAATACAGAGCTAGCACTGAAGAATCAATTTTACTAAGAGGACTTTTTTTTTAATATGTGCATGATCTCAGTCTTCATCTGATTCTCTTTGGGGCTCCTAAATTATCTCATTCTTGACACTCATAGAATGCATTTCTTCTTGTTGCAGAACAATCTCACAGCACATGAACTATGTATCTCTTGATTAAAACAAAATTTGGAGATGTTCTGGCAATGTGCTTTATCTTCTTCAATCCCTAAACATTTAATCTGTGGGGTCAAGACGAAAGACACAGATAGTCCATAACTAAGTCTGAAACGTGTGGTGTGTGATGGGGTCTCAGTATCCACTGCTGAACTTTACAAATCTTGTCTTATGGAATCACACTGGTATGCAGACATAGCCAAAGTTTCTTCTGTTTTGTGTAAGTTTGTTTACCCACATTGGTAACTTGATAACTGTCTTATAAATTGCAGAAAATCTGGGAGAAATCAGAAGTGCTCTTGATGGGTGTCTCTGCACCCAACAGTACTGGCAAGAAGAGTCATAGGAAATAAATCTTAACTCTTTTCTATCCTTTTGTATTAATGAACATTCTCCCCTGCTGAGAAGAAATTGTCATAACTCTGATGTCTATGTCAGAGATGCTTTAGCAACTTTGCTGAACATTTTAGCCTTTGAATGTTTTGTCCTTAATTCCTAAACCTGATATTTCATTAGTATGTATTTAACAAATAACATTTCAAAAGGATTTAGAATACTGTAAGGTATATTATATGCAGTGGGAAAGGACAAAAAAATCTATTCCTTCCAAATATAGTGAGGTCTGTAAAAAAGCAGCTCATCAAAAATGTAAATGTAACTGAATTACTAAGTTCTCATTTTCTCAGCAACAGCAATTAAACAGACTCAAAACTGGTGGCTATAATCCTCAAGGTTGGATTTGATTAATAGTGAACGATAGCCTGCTGATTTTAAAGTAAAAAGCTGAATAAATAAATGTTGCCATTTTCAGCAATAAAGTAATAAGCTATTTAGAGTAAATGTAATTGTCCTAAAATAATATTAAAAACAATGTCTAACACACTTAAAAAAATTGGATGTAAAATAGGATGAATTTCCCACAAATATATCCAGATTTTGAATCTGATTTGGGATAACATAAATGGTAACAAATTATTCCTGGCATAAATTATGCCCTAACTAGTGCTGCAATAACAGTATTTATTTAATCAGATCATAGTCATTGTTTGACAATTACTTTTAAAATCTTCCCTAAAATCAAATAGATAATATTTGTACAGATGTAATAGCTGAGCTGTGCAAGCAATTGGAAGACTACCACTGCTGTCCAAGGGAGTAAGGACCTAAAAGGATCATTGCAATACAGTAACTAGCAAAATAAAACACTTACTCTAATGGAATTACTCGCATATTAAAGAAAGCAGAGATCTCTGTGTGATATCTCAAACCTGAGAATTAGCTTGCAAGAAAGAGAGAAGCTGGTAGCCATGTAAATTGCATGGGATAATACAGGTTGTTTCCTTTCAGGTATGGCACATTTCTGGAAGTGCTTTAACTCTTCAGAATATAACAATGGCCACAACAGATCAGGCAGCAGATCTACCTAACCTCTGAGTCTGTCACTGAGAGTGGCCATGGGTGGATACACAAGGGAGGAGAGCTATGGAAGGCATGTCATTCATCCCCTACTATTTTTCCAATTACCAACTCTTTTAAGCTACAATTGTACAGAGATAGATGTGGCCCTATGCATTGTGTTATTTGTGGGTTTTTCTTTTGTCTCTTTTCCAGCCTCCCTTCAAGCCCATGAAGACTTTGCATATGTGTAGCCTTTCTTAGCAATGACTTGCATAAATGTCCTCTGTTTTTCTTCCAAGTGTATCTTCTAGTTTCATTACTGGTCCCTAGTTCTTGAAAGAGATGACCAGTCCCTATCCACCATGTCAATAAAACTTTGATGTAAATTTCTGAAACCCACATAAATACAACTTTTAACAGATAAGTAGACCCTAATCTATGCTTCTCTTCTTAACAAAATCACGCTCCCACTGAACTCACCTCTGAACCTTTATGAGATTTCTGAGATGGGGGAATACACATGGTATTCAAGGATTGGCAGAACAATAATTTTGGGTGCAGTTAAAATAGTACAGTGATGCCTACTGTGTTTCATCATGATCTGTCCCTAATACGTGGGTCATTTTCTGCTGGTAAGCTTAGCTTGCCCTTTGTGTTAGAAGCCATTTGGAGATTACCGTTACCTCAGCTGGACCACTCGGTACCTTAAGAGGATCATATGCATGCACAGTGATTCTTCAAAAGAGCTTCAGGATTTTCCAGAGTTATGCTACCCAAGTAGAATACGTCTATTCATGTGACCATTAATCAGAATATTCATTTACCTGGCACAGACACCAGGATTACATATAGGTATGCAGTTCCTCAGCTTTCACCTACCTTCCTTCATTTTCTTTGAAATCAAGGAAGATTTAAGGAAGAGATTTTATACTAACTTTAATGGTACACACATTTCACCTCTAGGCTCTCTTAGAAAATCTGACTGAATGCCATCTGGCCTGAGGTGTTTATTGCCTTTCATTTTTTGTCACTGTGTTCTCTAATAAATTCTACAATCTCTGTAATATCAGATCCTCTGATGATTCTCTGTCAGACAGTAGCTAGCAAGGGATTGTTCCCAGTTTCTTCAACAATGAATGCAGGGAATTAATTTAGTTTTTCTAGAATGACCTTAGGTTGTCTGACAATTCTTTTCTACATTTCTCATCAACTGGTGCTGCAGAATCCCTGGAATGTGTCTTTCTCCTGACACATTTTAAGAAAGGATTATTATTATTCCTTATCTTTTCTAGTCATTGTTCCTCAACCTCCCTTTTTAGATTGTTTGGTTATGCTTTTGCATTTAATCTGTCAGGGTTCATTGTTCTTTTTATTTTATTCATTTTAATAAGATCTCAAGTATTTGAAGTATAGTTCCTTCTTTGTCATAACCTCTTCAAGCCTTTTTTGATTGGCAATATGCACCTGGGATTTTTTATCCATTGTAGTATCTTTAAATAATTTCCATACTATTATTCCCACCATGTCTGTAAAGATTTACTTCTCTTAGTTGCCCTCTGTAGCTTCTTTTCAATAAGTGTCCTTAAATTTATTCTTGAAAAGCCTGAAAAACATGGTTCCTGAAATCTTCAAGATGAAGAAGGATACTATTTTACAGTGAAAAAGCTTATACCGGACATATTGCAGCATAATTTTCCATAATTTATGCTGACTGGGGTTATAATGACCATGTTATTTTTATTTTTCAATTCTCTAACAGAAGAATTACATCAGCATGTACCAGAAGGATATTATTAAACACTTCATACAAAAAAACATTCTCAGTTTTCTGACCTTCATTAGAAAGTTTTAAAGTTTGATCTGGTACTTCCATGAAAGATCTCTGATAACAGGAAAATATCAGAGTTGCTAGTGCAGCCTGTTGTCTAACAAAGAAAGCAATTCAGTTTTCCAGGTGAGATGTTTTAGTTTTAATAGTGTATACATGCTGTCTTGACACCAGGGCAGCCATTCCTTCCTTAGCTTTTAAATTATGGCACAAACCTTTCTCATCGACTGCAATTTTAGAGCCATTTGAAAGCTCTGGTTTGGCCCCATGGTTTCACTGTGCCTGTACAATTGAGGAGAATAGCTTCTGTGATGGGTACTATTATGGTCATTGTGCTCCTGTGAGGTGGACCTATGTCTCTGCTGAAGCTGAGACAAGTGTCTGCAATCCTGAGTATTGCTGAGGGGTTTCTGTGAAATCCCAAGATGTAGAGTGTGCTGTTTTCCCTGTTCCATGCAGGCTATGAAAATATACCAATTTTTAAAAGATTGCCTATTTACACCAGTGCTCCATGGTTAATACTTAATTTCAAGAAGCAGGCCATGTAAAAAGGGGCTTTGCATCAGACTTCTTGAGTTTATGGAAGTAAATAATCATCCTCTGATGGTTTGAGATCAAGAGCTAAAGTGCCTTTTTCCACTATTACATTTTTTTTAAGTGTGATTTTCAATTAGGTGCTTTTTGCCTGCAAAATTGAAATTCATGGAGTGTACTTTTATGTTTACAGGGTACCTACTTTGTGTGATTTATTATCTTTTATATTTGACATATTATACATAGACTGTATGTTAAGACAAAATTTTGGGGAAGTGAAAGTTTCAAAAACCCATTTCTCAGAAACTACTTCTGTTGCTTCATATAGTATTGCCATAGCAATATTGAAATCATGTTTATTAATATCTCTTTCAGCATTTTATAAACTACAGGCAGTTTTTTCTCCTAACATTTTCAATTCTGTTGTCAATTATTATCTGTTTAGAGGTATCCAGCTTAGATATTTGTATTAACAGAATTCAAGATGTTAAAATGAAGAATGATGTTTCATCAAAATGGCAGCCCTTACTAGTGATTCACCATATATCATGAAACCATAGTTTCCTAGTAAAGTTGTTCTTATACCTTTACAATCTGCATATACCATTGGCTACCATCAAAGGAAAAATCATTGGCTAGAAGAACTTGCTGTGGCCTTGCTCGTGAAACTTTGGTAAAATTTATGAGTACCAAATGGTAGTTGCTGAATACCCAAGTCTGTTGTCTAAACTGGTGACCTATATTTTTATGTTTCTGAGTACTTCAAGCACAAATTAATTCTTGACCAAAATGAAATATCTTTGTTAAACAAGCTTCAAATTTTCTACAAAGTAGCTTTTCTGTGCTGCCTGTATGTTTCACCTTTAATTCCCCAGTCCTATGCAGTAGAATACAAGAGCGTGTAGTCATAAGCACTCTCAATTGCTTCTGCCAGAGCAGATTATGTGTTGTGCATGTTTTAGATTTGTTTAAGCCTTCTTGGAAAGTGTAGAATTTAATCTTGGTCAAAATGGGAAATAATTACCCTAGAAGCATAGAAGGGTTTGTGTTGGCACAGACTTTAAAAATCATCTGGTTGCAGACCCTCCCACACTCCACCGTGGGCAGGCAGGGACACCACCATTAGGGCTCCATCTGACTTGGTCTTGAACACAGATGGGGTGCTCAAAACTTGTCTGGGCAGCCTGTTCCAGTCTTTCACCAGCTTCTGAGTAAATAATTTCTTCCTAACATCTAATCTAAATCTCTCCTCTTTCACTTTAAAATCATTCCCCCTTGGCCTATAGCTACCTCCCCTTGTAAAACCTCTAGCAAATATACTCCTGTTGGAGAAAAAGCTTGTTATTTATGTGTATTCTGTGAACTGAATGGAGACCAAATCCTGCTTGAATTTCCAGTTTTTGAGTTTGTTTGGATCTACAGTTTGCTTTCATAAAACTAACAAGGGATCTTCAACCTTCTTTCTAGGCAATTTAATAAAGATCTTTATCATCTAATTCTCCTTTATTCTCCAAATAAAACTCATATCTGCCTGTAAAAGCAGATGGAGAAATAAATATTCTGAACTATAATTATTCTTCATAAGCTTCCAGAAATAGAGCTGTTGATAGGTTACCTCTTTTATTAGGTAGAAACAGTAAGATGTCTGTGGTGTTCAGTTTTTCATAGATATGCTTTTTCTCAAGCAGTCTGCTTTATTTACCAATGTTGCCTTCTTTGTCTCCGTCTCATGGGTTAAAAAATCTACCTTTTACCCATGCCTTCAAGATCTGAATGTAATGACCTCATTCTCAATCAAGGAAATATTTTATTTTTTTATTTAGCATATTTATGCATAATGACTGATTTAATGAAATGGTATGTTCTAACTATTACTAAATTCCAGGTTACTTTAAATATTTTTGTCTCCAAATATTACTTTTCTAAACATATTACTGCACTAAAAAATAGTTATGTCATCCTAAAAAGTCAAGGAAATCTAATAAGTCATAAATAATTTCTCAAAGATAGACATTAAATTGCTCTACTTCCTTATTTAAATCAGATCTATTTTCCAAATTTTAGGCAATTCACTATTTACATAAACTAACTTGCTTGATCTAGATGACTAGTTCTTGAAAAAAATTATTAGTCTTAATCCAGAAAAACAAATAGAAAAAATTATGCAGTTTCTCATTTGGGCATGCTGTACAGTGTTCTGTTCCAACTGCATTAATAGAAAAATGTATGTAGCTAAAAAGAACTTTTACAACTTTTAAAAATGAATCTCAGTGGGTCTTATGTGCTCAGAGCTTTGCATTATATTACTACACAGTTTCTTAGAGTTTTCTCACATCCAGTCACCTTGATCTTTAGGCCATATATACCCAAGGCCTGTCTGCAGGCATTTGTGCCAACGTGCCCTCAGCTTGTCTCTTTCCTCCATCTTCTACTATCCTCCTTTCCCTCTCTTTGAAGATCAGGCTATACACTTTTTTTAATGAAGCATGAAATTCTCTCTTACTCACTCGAAAAAGGGTACTGGGAATTTACAAATATAAAAAATTGTTGTGAGACTCACTTTCTCACGTTGCTTTCCTAATTCCTATTAACTCAATGTTAATTGAAAGAGTGGGTAGTTCGTTCTTTCACACTGAAAAATATACCCATATTATAATTCTGTGAAAATGGTTATTTGCTACTCTCTGAACAGACCTCACCATTTCAGGCTGCTTTCCATACACTGCATTTTCTAGGTCACTGAGACCTCATTAGGTATTTCAGAGCTGTGTTTGCAGATTCCTAATACTTGTAAGCCTGAAGTAAGTATTCTGTCCAAATCCTGAGAAACAATCTTTAAGCTTCATTCAAATGGCATGTAGTTTGCTGTTATTTTTCATTAGACATCATTATATCTGTAAATCTGGAATAAAAAGGCTAGCCAGAATGTTTATGACTTTAATAAAAAAATGAAATCCCCAGAATATGACATTTTAGAAAGATTCAAATCAGAATAGAGCAAATCAAAATGAATATACTTTTATGTTGTAAATTACAGTTTATCTTGAAGTTATTTTATTATTTTATAATACTGTTTCTAAAGTTAATTTCAGTTAATTGCATTGATGCTAAGGGCACATTTGGAAGTCAAACACATTAAATTACAAATTCAAGTTATAAACACTTTTCAGAATACATAGCAAATTTATGCGTCTTTGGTCACCAAAAATATACTGTTATGAATATGCTGTAATTTATGGGGGAATTTCCTCCATGGTTGCACTTGCTAAACATTAAATTGAGAATTTAGATTATCTTCTTAATTTATATCGTCCCTATAGAATTGTAACTGCACTGTGTAAAAAATTTTCTGTCTTCAGACTTTAATCAAAGATGAAAAGGATGAAGCAGGCAATCAGCATAGCCATTTAACAGAACTGGGTATTGTACACTCAAGAATGGCACCAGGATCCCCCATGGGGTAGTGACAGGATGAGACTAGGAAATGTTTGTGACTAACAGGATACAAAATGTTCTTTCACTTTCTAATGTAAACAGGTTCAAATTAGCCATAGTATAGCACTTCCTCTGGGAGTCACCTGAATATTTTAACGAGAGAGTTATAGAAAGAGGACTGAAAATCTGCCATGTCTTCTATTGCCCAACCACAGGTAAAATAAATTGATTACACTTCTGTTGGTTTCAGAGGTCTGTAGGTAACAATTTATATTTCTGAATTTCAGCATGGCATTGAATATGTAAGTTCTTGAATTAGTGACTTAGATTTTAGAGGCAATTCAAAATAAAGTTAAGGTATCTCTTCATAGCACTGACTTTCAAATCCTAAAGTATAGAACAGATTATTTGTACTATCTGCTATCATCAAAGAACAAAACTGAAACATAATGTCATTGTCAACTTCTCTCTATCCATTTAAAAGCATTATTGGATTTTTTATCATGTTATATTATGTTGTTTTGGAAAGCATACAGTGCTAATTCACAGCAGTATTTAAAGTATAGTGCAGTATCATCCACTTTAATTGAACTCATCAGACTGCTAACTAACTTAGTTCAGAAATTCACACACAATTTTATGAACAAAAATATATATTGAGTTATATCTGTAGAAAATACTTTAAAAATGGACAAGAAAATGTGTGTGATTAAGGATTTGTTTAATGCAATCTTGCATTTGAAAATATATTGACTGTTAAAAGCATGTGTTCACCTGGTGTCTATTTATAGCGAAGGACTTTGTGACAGGTAATTGGTATTACTTTAAAATTCATCTATATCATCGCAAGGAATGTTGCGTATTCTGGAGGTGGTGGAAGATAGCCATAATTGTGGATGCACAGGTCTTTGAGCTCAGGAGAAGCTGGAATCAGATCCAAGCTCTTGATCTGCGGGTCTTGTATGAATATAAAAAGCACAGATTGTATACTAAAGAAACAATGCTCTTGTAAACACAAATGAAAATCTCTATGAATCTCATCTTGGTTACACACAAGGGGGGTGTATTCTCCACTGAAGTCTAATGGGATGTGCATCGAGGGGAGAATAATATGCACCACTGCCTTGTTCACTAACAGGTGAAGGGTAATATAGATGAAATTGGAGAACTAATGGGCAAGACAGTTCCATCAGCATATACACGGCGGTTTCACATTTTGCAGCAAAGTAAAGGCAAAGTAGTGGCATAAACCAAGGAAAGATTAAGTCTAAGACCTGCTGTCGAAGTGATGAAAACAACTTGACATTTGAGTGTTTCAAGTGCTGGTTTATCACATGAGTGGCTCAAATGATTACTTTCTCAGTAGAATCTCACAATGAGAGAACCTGAAGGACCTGCACACCATATCAGATATGGTGCAAAAGAAAGGTTGAACTGTATGTATTTGGATCTGCAGCATGGAGTCATTATTTTGCACTTTTATAGTAAATTACTGAAGGGAGCCACCTGCCTAAAGGAGTAGTGTGGTATTTTTTGCTAAAAAATAAACCAATCAATCATTCAATCAATATTTAAAAGCCCCAATCAATTCAAGGCTCATGTCAATGATGTTTCAGCATTGTAAGATTCAAAGGTACACAGTACATACAGACACTTCCTTTTCTTCCAGTTCAGATGTAAAGCATTTTTGTATTCCTCCATGAATATCCAAGAATGAATTGCTCTTAAGTGAGGTTATTCAAATACATACCATATGATGTTTTAAATGTGTTTCTGAAAACTTTTTAATATTGTGAATGGATCTTTGATATCTGCCATCTGGAGAAACACATATTTTTTTTGTGTTCTCAGTTAAAAAAAAAAGCTCTTGCAGAACTGCTGATCAAAGATAATTGTGCTCCAAAACTAAAACACCTCTAAAGCTATTTGTAGCAATATTAAGAATATTGCTATTATAATTAAGAATATTATATACTGCTCTAAATATAAAACAAACATATATAAGACCTATCATATTACTATTGAATAGCCCCAGAAGATCTTTAATCTCATTTCAACTGTTTAACAATGCGTCTGTGAGAAATCAGATGTCTTTTCTTTGTTTATTAAAAATAACAGAGTAACACCTCCATAGGAATCTTAGTATTCAGTGATATCAATTAAAAGCTGTTCATTCTTTTCTCCTACAAAGGAATTTACATGCAATCATCTGTCACTGTAGGACACGAAAGCACACGCGTGTTCACACGGCTAAAGGTGAGAGTGAAAAGAGGAAGTTTATTTTCTGACTCCACTATTTATAGTTTTACAAAAGAGACAGGGGATTGGAGAGTGGAAGAGCCACCTCTCCAATGACACTGGACAGATTACCAATCCATCAGCTTCTCTCCACCTCTATGAAGGAATGCAAAACAACTGAGTGTTTACAGAACAAAGCATGGGAAAGTGTGTAACTAGAATGTAAATATCAGAAGGCTAAAAGATTTCTAAAAAACAGGGCAACAATCATCTAATTTATTTTTGGCTTCTAATAATCCATTATGTTTTCTAGAGATGTTTTCTGGTGGTAACAAGAGGAAATGAAAAGTTACTTGGTTGGACCAAGAGGTTTATTTGACTAGGTATTTTATGTCATTGTAGCAGTACTCAGTAGTTCTATTTCACTATGGGAATGAATAACAACAGTATACAGTATCTAAAATATCTGTCTTCTGTCAGAGCCTACACAGTACATAATCATAATTAACGAAATTCCTCCAAGTTGAATAATTGGCTTAATACAACGTATATGAACTTTTAAGACTGACTATTGACGATCGGAGATCTGTTCTATAATTGTGTCTCTGCATTATGAGAATGATGATGAAGTAAATTTTTTTACAAAGTGAATTTCCAAAGAAGATGTACTGATTTTATTTAAGTAGGTCTTACTTGGTGCCAATTAAAATACTTTTTATTTAAATATAAAAGATATTTTAAAAAGCAGCAAATCTCAATCCTGATTAACACAAGCAAATTTCATTAAGGTTTTTAGCAGTAGTTTGGAAAGCCACTGTTGCTTAAACTGTAATAAACAAATTCTTGAAACAAAAACGAATTTAATTTTTTTTTTGTATTTGTATTTCCTATTTATGTTCTTATTCCTTAGCTAGAGAAAAACTCCTTTTTTCACTCTTTGCACAAAGCTATATGAGGATGTTTTAATTATATGGGATTATTTTTGTGCTGTAGTAAACTTTTTGCCAGAGGAAGATATATTTTGCTAAACTCATGTTAACAGGAAGTACTCCAATCTATATTCTATACTCTTTATTAGGAGCTTTTATTACTGGGAAATAATAGTGCTGAGGGAAGCTTGAACAATTGCTTTGCTCTATAACACAGACTTGGAAGAGTTGTGAGGTAAAAAAAATCAGTGTTCCAGGGTAAGCTTTCAGGGAGTCTAAAACTCTCAAACTGTATTTTGTTTTTTGTTAAGTATTGTGGCAGTCCTTGCTGTGTCTTTGGAGGACAATATATTCATAGGTGTGTGCACCTATTCTTTTTCTCTCTGGTCATGTAGCCAAACCATTTTGTTCACAGAAACTAAGAAGGGTGCAGGCATGGTATATCCTGATTATCATTTCATGCTGAGAAGGAATAGTAGATCTTTTAGACCTATTTGATTTTGACTTCCTGTGCAGCACCTGTCTACCTTTGCTAGCAGTATTACTAAATCTTAGTAAGCCTGCTGTGCCTAAAGGCAAATTCCACTTGCACACAACAGGAACAGGTTTTTGTTGCCATACATCCTGAAGGCTGTGTTGGGGAGGAACCACTTCAGCTTAAGGAAATGTTTTTCTAATATTGCTGGGCTGACACCACTACATAGCTGACTGCAATATACAAATTTTCTACAATTTCCATACTCTTTTACTGATAGAAAAATAGTGGTCGTTGTCATGGTGAGCAGAGTGGGGTTACTGATGGTGGGCACTGAGCAAATGCAGCTGATTGAAGCCTTCTGAGCAGGTCCCTTGGTGTTGGGGGGCCAATCAGGGAGGTGGCAAGGAATGAGGGACAGGGTAATGTTCATTCCTGAGGCAGGAGTATTTCCTCTCAGTCATGAGACCAGGTGCTCTATCCACAGCATAAACTGCCTCTAAATGTAGTTCTCTTTCCCTGTTATTCTGTTCCAAAACTGGAAGCCCTGTTTTTTGTCAAAGAAAATACAAGAATGCGAGGAAGAAATAAAAAATTGAATGTATTTATTAATAGAAATAGTGTTTTGAACTTACTTCCTTTCTATATGAAGGGTTCCAGGCTGCATACTTTTATCAAAAGTGTTTGTGTTTGTTGTTCTTCTATTCCAGTGGCACTATGAACAATTTAACCACATGACCCATATTTTCTGTGATTTTTTTTTTCCCTAAAACACTGTCTCTCTTGATTTCCTGAATGTGTGCATGGTAGGAAATATAATCCTATCTGCAGTCTGAGTATTGGTATCCAGAGATAAAGTAGACCAAAGGTTTTCACAGTATGATATTAAAGGAGCATAAATCCTCTTTAACAAAGGTAAACACAACACACTCATTATAGTGAAAATTGATATTAAGATTATTTAATTGAAAATAAATAATTTTTTAATACTTTCAAGATGTCATTATTAAAATTTTACAAACTTAGGTGTAGATTTTGAAGTGACATTTATAAAAAAGACAGCTTTTCATGAGCAAAAATTTCTCAGAGAACAATGCATAACCTTGTAGGACAGTAGCTGTAATCATCTTTAAATCATAATCATACTGTACATGTACAAAATATTGTCACAGGTATTCTTTACATATCCTCTCTTGCAGCCTAAAGACAGACAGGCACAGGCCCCATTGAGTGGCTGGATTTTTAGCTTCCTGCCATTAACCACAGACCCCTGCTATCATGAGCATCCATGTCACATAATCCCTTTCATCAGTACAGAAAGCTAGTCACAGATCCCTAATTCTGAGGTCAGTTCTGCACCAGCACCATCCTCGATTAGAACAGCTGGGGGTAGAAGTGGTCTAATTTGTACCTTCTTATCCAGGCTCCAGAGGGGTTAGCCAGTGCAGCCCACTGTGGCCACCCCCTGCAGAAGCACTTCTAGCAGCCCAACATGCTGTACTGTGTGTATTATAACGTGTTTCATAAAAAGGCAACTTCCTCTTTGCTCTTATTGCTCACCCAGTTTTCCCAAGCCAGACTGTGATCCTAGTGAGGGGAATGGATGATACTCTGAGAAAGACTTGTGCTATTTATTACTGGAATATCTCAAGGTATTTTGAAACTGATAGGCCTCTTGATCAGTTCAGACAGTGTAACAATCACCTGCATTTTCTTTGGAGAAAGACAGCTGGTTTTGCTGCAGAATTACCTATAATATGGCATCCTCTTTTTTTTTTTTTCTTTTCTAATTTTTATAAATGTGTTAGATATGCCTATTCTATGAAACTGAACTGAGGAAAATATTTGCCAGACAGAATTCTAATTGCTGCTATTCTGCCAGTCCCCTCTTCAGAGAATAAGGGGGCTTATTCATCACTGCCCTTGCACTGCTGACAGTCATCCACACATATAGCGTGAAGAGTGCCCTCTGTTTAAAAATTCAATGTAGATGATTTGGTAAAATGCACCCTATTTCCATTTGCTCAGTGCAAAGTTGAATGATTAAGGAATGTCAAAGACTTTGGAGACTTGCACTTCATATTTTCCAACATGTATTTCTGTTGGCAATTTCTGAGCAGGTAGTATGGAAATTCACTAAAACAAACTAGTGTGTAAACTTTCATAAATCTATGGTGATGCTAAATAGTTTTCTTGACATCAGCATATAATCCATAAATAAAATTCAGCATAATTGTGTCTGACAAATGTTTTTCAAAAAGCTGTTTGAAAATTTCTTGCATTTTTTTTTCCTGGAAAAGGGGGCTTTTAAAAAAATAATTTGCATGAGACATGGAACACTTATTTTTTTTCATGTAGTTATGTACAAAATACTGTTCTTATTGCAAAAATATAGAATTAGCTAGGTTGGAAAAGGCGAACATTTCAGCCAGCTCCTTCAGTACCCTTGTGTGGTGCCCTCTGGCCCCATAGACTTTTGTGTGTGTGTAAGTGGTGTAGCAGATCACTATCATTGCTCCTTGAATTATACGGGCTTCTGCCCATTGTCCCTGTTTTCCAACTCAAGGGCTGGGTACCCTGAGAGCAGCTGGTCTTACTTAAATACTGAGGCAAAGACATGAAGTACCTCAGCCTTTTCCTCTTTCTTTGTTACTGTATTTCACTCCCCATCCAATAAAGATGGAAGTTCTCCTTAGTTCTTCTTTTGTTGCTAATTGATTTATAGTAAATTCTTTTGTTGTTTTTTTTATGGAAGTAGCCAGATTAAGTTCTAGCTGGGTTTTGGCCCTTCCCCTCTTTTCCCTGCATAACCTCATTGCATCCTTGGAGTGCTCCTGAGTTGCCCACTCCATCTTCTAGAGGCCACAAACTCTTCTTTTTTTTCCCAAGTTCCAGCCAAAGCCCTCTCTTCAGTCAGAAGAGTCTTCTTCCCCACTGGGTTATCTTTTGCTAAACGGAGACAGCCTGCTCCTGCACCTTTAAATTTCCTTCTTGAAGAATGTCCAGCCTTCCCTCGCCCTTCAGGACTGCTTCCCAAGGAACTCTGTCAATCAGTGTCCTGAACAGGCAAAAATCTGCCCCCCAAAACTCCAAAGTAGCAGTTCATCTAAGTCCCCTCCTTCTCCAAGATCAAAAGCTGTATCATTCCATGGTCACTGTGCCCAAGATGGCCTTCAACCACCATGTCACCCACAAGTCCTTCTGGGGTCACAGAGCCTTCCCTAGTGGGCTCCCTCACCAGCTGTGTCAGGCAGTTCTCTTCCACCCACTCCAGGAACCTCCTAGATCATTTTCTCTCTGCCATGTTGTATTTCCAGCAGACATCTGGTAAGTTGAAGTCTCCCACGAGAACAAAGGCTAGCAATTGTGAGACTTCTCCCAGCTACTTACACAATATTTCACAGCACCATCAGGACACCTGCCTTATTGGCCTTCCCCCTGATTAACACTTGACCATAAACACTTAATCCCTAGAACATCTCCAAGCTCTAGGCAATAAAAACACTCCCAAATAAACATAACTACCCGATCACGTCTCCTTCCTTCCCTCTCCTTTCTGAAGTATGATAAAATGTCTATCATATAAATATACATAAACACACAAGGATGTGCTGAACAGACATAACAAATGCTTTAACACAGCTTCAGCTGTGTTAAACTCATGACACTGTGAATTTTTGTGAGACCCAAGAACAAAAAAAAGAATTCTTTTTCTCAATTGAAAGCCTGTTCTAAGGACGTATAAGTTCTTTTGGATACTTCAGCTTTTTCAAATCCTAGATCTTCATTTTTCCTTCATCTTGGCTGTTTCAGTGTAGGAGATGAAAGGTGCTTTCATGGTGAAATGAAAAACCCAAACCTTATGAAGAGACATACAGTACAACCGAAGTCAATTCTAGACGTCTTTATATACAGTATTAGATATTATTTTTTCGTTACATGTAAAGTATATGTGTGTGTTATGCAGTTAGTTAATCTTTCTTCTTTTTTTAATCTAAGATTCCAGAATTTCTATATTGAGAACTGGAAAATTAGTAAAAATCTTATTTTGATCAGTTTTTAAAATAGTTATTAACAATGCTTATATATTAAGTATCTAGAGTTTGGTATTTTCAATTAATGTTAAGTGCTGTTTATTTATTTGTAATACCTATATAGGGTATGTGCTTTTATTTAAAAAAAATGTAAAGATGTTAAAAATTTTTATTGTGAATGGAAAGCAATACATAATTTAAAGCTACATAATTTAAAAATTATTTACATCATAAGATCAGAACTCAAAGTGGGAAACTAACTTTATCAAATCATACTGATATAATGAAGGAGAAATCAGGTAATGTTCTATTATTTCATTCATTCCTCTTAAATACTAATTTATTAAAATGGTTTAAAATAAATGTTTTTGTACATAGCCAGAGTGGATTGTAATTGCTTTAAAATATTGAGAAACTAGTATCTTTATAATACAGAATTCTTCTCATCAAAGCTTATTTGCCAAACAGTTGAAGGACCCAGATGCCAGCTCTCTCTTGTTTTATTAATCCTTTGGCAAGTAAAGGTAATAGCTTCATTTTTGCATTACTTAGTAGAAGGCACTGATTGTAGATCATCACTAAAATGGAATATAATGGGAAGTAGGAAAGGGAAGAAAAAGAATATGCAAATTCTAAAGAGCCATCTTTAAATTATTACCCAATGTGTTTTTCTTCAATCAATGTAAATGTTAAATAATATTGCATAATGACGTGAAAAAATACAACAGCAATAACAGAATCAGAAATTAATGTCTTGAATGTGTGAAAACCTTAGGAAAGCTGATAAATAGAAAAAGAGAAAACAGTTATCACGAATTAAAAATACAAGACAGAAACTTAAACAAGATTCAAAGGTCAATTTAAAGCATATTTTTACGGAGCTCTTTATCATATCCCTCATCCCCCACAAAAATAATTCAGCTACAGATTCTTTTTCTAATACTTTACAGATAATTCTGATTTCTGGTAGAAATGTCAGAATCTGGTTATGTTTTCATAAGCAAGAATGTTGGCCAGAATTATGGGGGACAATAAAAAGGGTTTTTTCAAATATATTAATGGCAATAGGCAGTGCAAAAATAACATTGGCCTGTTACAGGTTGAGGATGGTCTCCTCACAAACAGGGACAGGCACAAGGCACAGGTGTTTAACTCATTCTTTGTCTCTGCCTTCAGCATGGATGATGGACCAAGGGGGTTTCAGTGCCCTGAGCTGGAGGGCCATGACTGTGAGAATATTAAACTCTCAATTGACCCTGAAATTTTATGGGATCTGCTGCTCCAACTGGTTCCCTGCATATCCATGGGGTCTCATGGGATTCATTCAAGAATCCTCAAGGAGCTGCCTAATGTCATTGCAAAGCCTCTCTTGATGATTTTTGGGTGGTTTGGGGAATCCAGAGAGATACCACCTGAGTGAGAGCTCGCTAACATGTCTTGATTTTCAAGAAGGGCAAGAAAGGGAACCCGGGAAGCTACAGGTCTCTCAGTCTCGTTTCAGTGCCTGGTAAAGTTATGGAGAGGATCATTCTGGGGGGTATTGAAAAACACCTGAAAGGCAACGCAGTCATTGGTGACAGTCAGCACAGCTTCAGGAGGGCAAAATCCTGCTAATCAAACCTGATTCCCTTTTATGACAGGGTAACCCCCCCAGTTGATCTAAGGAAGCCAGTTAATGTCATCTTCCTGGATTTCAGTAAAGCTTTCGATATTGTCAGTTACTGTATCCTTCTGGATGAAATATCCAGCACAGAGCTGGATAAACACATCATGTGATAGGTGAGCAACTGGCCTACAGGTCAGGTACAAAGGGTTACAGTGAATGGAATGACATCAGGCTGGCAGCCTGTCACTGGTGGGGTTCCGCAGGGCTCCATCCTCAGCCATGGGCTCTTCAGCATCTTCATAAATGACTTGGATGTAGGACTGAAAGGGATACCAAGCAAGTTCACAGATTATATAAAATTGTGAGGAGCCATTGACTCCCTCGAAGGCAGGGAGGCTCTGCAGAGAGACCTTGACAAATTAGAGGACTGAATAATCACAAGCCAAATGAAAGTCAACAAGGGAAAGTGCTGGGTTCTGCACCTGGGATGAGGCAGCCCTGAATGTACATACAGACTTGGGAAAGAGATGCTGGAAAGCAGTGCCACGGAAAGGGACCTGGGTGCCCAGGTTAACAGCAAGTTGAACCTGAGTCAGCAGTGCTCTGGCAGCCAGGAGGGCCAAGTGTGTCCTGGGGTGCATCAGAGGCAGCCAGGCAAGGGAGGGGATTTTCCTGCTCTGCTCTGCACTGAGGCTGCCTCATCTTGAATCCCATGTGCAGTTTCAGGCATCACAGGATAAGAAAGATCTTAAACTGTTGGAGAGCATCCAAAGGAGGCCAACAAAGATGTTGGAGGGTCTTGAGGGGAAGCTGTATGAGTTCACTTGGTCTGTTCAGCCTGGAGAGGAGGAAACTGAGAGGACACCTCATTTCACTCTACAATTTCCTTGTGAGGGGAGGAGGAGGGGCAGGCACTGATCTCTTCTCTGTGGTCACCAGTGACAGGACCTGAGGGAATGGCCTGAAGCTGTGTCAGGGGAGGTTTAGGTTGGATATTAGGAAAGGTTCTTCACCCAGAGGGTGGTTGGGCACTGGAACAGGTTCCCCAGGGAAGTGGTTGCAGCACCAAGCCTGACAGAGTTGAAGAAGCATTTGGGCAGTGCTCTCAGACATACGGTGTGATTCTTGGGTCTGTTCTGTTCAGGGCCAGGAGTCAGATTCAATTATACTTATGCATCCTTTCCAACTCAATCATTCTGTAGTTCTATGAAAAGAATAGCAAGGACAAAATAAAAGGAAAATAGAAAGACATGGTATAAGAAAATCAAAGCTCTGATGTAGTACTTACCAAGGTCCAGAAAGGGTGAGATAATTCAGTTAGAGAAATTATTAACCCTGCTTATATGGAAGTACTTAGATGTGTGTTTTACTTTCTCATTTCTGTCTCACCCTTTTTTACAATGGGACATCCATATAGCACTTTTTGTGTTTTCAGCTAATTGTTGATTGCATGTTAATGTTATATGATTCTGAGGAGTTATTGCGTTCATTAAATTATAGCATTGCTCATTATGAAATATCTGAAAGTGGTGGATTTGTCTTGTGCTATTTCTTTTTTTTATAGTCATAAATTTCTGAACTTCTGAGACAAGTTTATATGATCCCTATCCTCACCTACCAAGGACTAAATTTGGAACAAGAAGTTTCTTCGTCTGTGAGAGTAGTTCAGGAATAAGGTTGAAACAGTACTAATTAGAATTAAATTGATACTTAAGTGTTTGTTGAGTATAATTATCCTTATTCTCCATAATACTTTTGTGTAATTTTTTAACAATTTTCATTTTGTAAAAACTTTCACCAGCACAAGAGTGGTCAGCAGAAGGAAGAGATCAGCTGCATCTGTGTGTCTGTTTACATCTTAGCAGGCCAGAGTTCAACCATCTTAAGGTCACACTGCCTTAATCATTAGAAACCTTTTTCCCCTCAAACTGATCAGAAAATATTTTTTTCTGTGAAAAAACACACAGAAAAAAGTTGCTTTTTTTTGTTACATGACCGTTCATAGAACTTACTACAGCTTATAGATCATGTCCTAGTAAACCATAATAAAGGTAGGTTAAGAGTGGTGTCTGATGGAAAGGGAATATGGCATTTTTAAATCTACGTAGATGGGATAACACCACAAATGTAGGTCAGTGTTCTGACGTAGCCACTACGTATTCAAGGTTGAGGTGACACATATTTTAGTCAGCTAAGTAATAAGCCCAGCAAGATACAGTCTGGGCAAACCTCATAAATTCTATCCTAATTACTGTCTTTTTCTTGCTCTGAAATCGGACAGTGGCTTGTTTAAACACAGTGCTAATCCAAGAGCTTTGTAGAGCAGAGAACCACAATGTTATGTCCCTCTGTCCTTCACTAGCAGTATGCTCTTTGCAGTGTGCTGTAAAGTTTCCACAGCATTTGTGCTGCATAAAATACATCTGTGAAGAGGAAAATACACCTTGAGGTACCAATATTCTATCTGCCTGAAGGCTTCTAATAAATAATGTAGTGGTTTTGAAAGAACAATTTAAATAATTTGTCTTAAATTTCCTTAATCTTGAGTGTCGTTCTCTAGGCTTTGTGATTGTCATAATGAGCACAATGCATTTTTCAATTTACATCTTGTGTCTAAAGATTTGATCACTAAGTCTCCTTATTTTGTTGTTTTCCAGAGGGTCATTGGCTTTCAGGGTGAAGGAAAGAATGCTATTTTAATTTTAGGTATAGGTTCCATTTCAGGCTTCTCAAGTGTAACTGTGTCCTTTTAATGGGATTTATATGCACATATCAGAGAAAATAGGTATTAAATATCTGTTTTGATTGTCTGGATCCCTTTAAATAATTTATATACAACTGTAATCACAATGTTTCTTGTCTGATGAGCTTATATGCTTGATTCAATGATGAGGAAAAAAACCAATAGGCTAAGTTGTTGATAGTAACTCCCAGGGAAAATATTCTGTATTAAAGGATTGCTATTGTAAGTATTGAAAATCTTGAAATGTTTGAAAAATTGAAATTATAAAACCACCGAAGGAAACTATTGCATGTAATCACCATCGTCTTTTTCTCACAGCTTGACTCTATGACAGTTTGATGGCTTTATTGCAGTTGGCATGGATTGCTTTGGCTGAACTAAATGGCAGCTATCTCGCATGCCCTTGATTGTGTTCAGACTAATCAGAGGCTTTTGAAGTGATGGCTTTTGTGTGGTTTTGAGGAATGATGCATTTTAAAAACTGATATATCAAGAGGCTTTAAAATAAAGGTATTCCAGCAAGGCCTGTATTGCCTCAATGAAACCCTACTGGGAACTATCTACCTCTTTCTTCAGTAACACAGGGGCAATGATTAGGTTAGTTCTTTGTTATGACAGTACGAGTCTTTGCTGTTTTTAAAAAATGTATATTGCTTAGAATTACCATCTTATTATAACCAAATGAATTCTAAGTCAGATCTGGAGATCCTCAGCACAAATTCTGTTATAGTGACTAAAAATATAATTGGCTTAAATGACAGTTAAATAGAGATTGGGGATGTATTTAAAAAGTCACAAATTATTCAGGGAGAATTCTGTTATTAAAGAGGTTTAATGTTACTGTATTTAATGAAATATTTGTTCACCACTTTGTTTTGATCAAAGCTTCTGCTTACAGACAGATAGATAGATAAATAGAATGTAGACAGTACATATCCTTTGATAGATACAACATAAAGTATGTAAGAAAAGAAGGGGTTCCTCTCAGCTACTTCTTGTGAGATAAATTTATTGAACATCCTTTTTCATCGCCTGGAGGGTGACATACATAGTTCCTCGCAAAATAAGTGCAATATGGTTTGCCATCACTTAGATTAATTCTTTTCCATAAATCTATCAGCTTAATATTTACAGGTCATGCACTAGCGTCTGAAGTTTGTATTATGCACAGTGAGTCATGATGGAAAATTTGGTTTGCGTTGTCTTCTTTATTCTGTATAAAAATGGTATAATATGCCTTAAATGTTTAGTGTAGCTATTAAATGTCTCAGGTGATGTAGCATCGTCTCATAGGAAAAAACTCCTGCTTGTCCGTCCCTGTAGTGTGTTGCCTTCTTCTGCAATCAGCCTCCTTGATACTAGTGGAGGTAGGATGAGGTGCTACTGTTCACCCAGCCAACACAGACTGTCATGAGCATCATTTTCCTTTTCTTTGTCTACAGCATTTATTCAATTCCATCTCACTGCATTTAGATGTATCCCCTCTGAAGTACCTTCTATTTAAAAGTCTGTTTCTCTTCAGAAAATTTATGTAAGGAGTAATTAGAAATTGAAGCATCATGAGTGGAAGCATTTCTTTTCCTTAAATTCCCTTCTTTCTGGAGTCTCTGATGTATTATGGCCTGTACAACACACAACCCACTTTCATATGTTCCCCTTGGACTAGCCCCTTGCTTCTCATTTGTTCAGTAGAGGTGGAAAAAGTCACAGTCTTGCTTGCTGCTTTTTCAGCCACCCCTCAGACCACATAGTCAAGGCTGTAGTGTTTCCTATGCTTTTTCTTAGATATCCTTACTTTTGAGAATCTTTGATGAAGATATGTGTCATGGAAGCCCGGACTAAGACTTCCCTGGGTAGCTGCCTTAGTGTAAATTACAAATTGAAATTAAAATATATACTTGTATAGAATACGCAATTAGATTTCAATCTCTCCGGTGCTGGAATATTTTTTCCCTCTTTGAAATCCCTCTAATCTGCAAAAACTTTAACCTATCATTGACCTAATCTCTCTGCTCATGTCATTAGAATAATTCCAAATCTCTGCAGATAAGTCAAAATGCAGTGTCTATTCCTGTACTGCTGAACACTGCCCTTACCAGGTTATCTGTGAATCTATTTTCCCTGCTACTGACGAGAATTGGTTACATTCTCCCTTGCTAGAGGTCAGATCAGAGTGAATTTTGCTAATTACTGCTCAGTATCAGAACTGACAATGGTAAAAATTAAACAGGCAGACAGAAAAAGAGCAAGACAGAGTAAGCAGTGAGCAAATGTCAATGACAATTACATCTTAGTTCCAGCATCCATTTTATTAAAGGTAATGGAAAAAACAGGGCAAGTGTTTAAGGGTCGAAATATGGCAATTACCTTTTTCCTTCTCACCTTCAAAAGATGTCACTTGTTTTACTTTCTCTTTCACCTTCCTTGAATTTCATTTCCAGCTCCCAGTGAATCCTCTCCAAAAATGTTGAGACTGTTTATGTGTCCTGTGGTATGTCTCATGTTTGAAACAAAAGTAAAAGATTCTTCCATATTGTAGGTTGGAGATCATCATCCCAACCCTCTTTGCCTCAGTTAAGATGGCTTTAAATGTGTGTGTGTTCCTATATGGTCAAGGGAACAGGAATTCCTCCAGAAGGAGATTTCAGCATCAACCTACTTAAATGCAGGGTTTGTATTGCTAGAGGAATTTGTAGTACTGGGACAGCCATGAGGCTGAGCAAGAAGCAAAGGTGTTACATACTGAAGCATCAGCAAACACCTTCCTCTTTAAAGGAAAAAAATAAAATTGAAATTCTACTCTTTAAGACAAATTATATACTTACTTCTGTAAATTAAAATTAGGGTAACACAATAACATATATAACCATGGAAATAAGTGATACAGTAAGGGTCGTATCTAGCCCTCCAGCATGACTTCCATTTATATCAGTTACATTTCTAGGGGGGTTTTGTTACAACGAGGACTGATTTCTTCTTCTTTTTTTTTTAACAAGATTTTTTTTTTTAAACCTTGAGATTTGTGTGTCATCAGATGATACCAGGCGTGAAGGTCCCAGGCACAAGCTTTCAGTATCTCTGTCTAAAATTATTTAAATTTCTCTGGTATTCAGAATAGTCCTCACTGTCTAAAATCAGAACATAAAAGAAAATTGCAACCACATGTATAAGTTGCTTTTCCATGGGTGGAGAACCAATACATACAAGTTTACGTGACACCTCTTCTATAGAATAGACATAACGTGTCTTAATTTAAGTTTGCATTTTTTCAGAAGTGAAGAAGGCTTAGCTTACTAGGAATATAAATTAAATACTCTATTATTTTTCATTGTTGAATTCTGGATGATACAGTTGCTTTTATAACATTATTTTTCATTGTAAACTTTTTATAATATTTTTGTAATCTGATTTGAAATCTTCCAGTCTAAGAAATCTTTACCCTTAGCAGACTGATCACACTGTAATGTACTTCACTGTAGGACACATACTTTCTTTCAGTTAAGCTAGTTGAATGATTAGCCATAGCCATTGGCGGTGGCCTGCCAGTAGTGTTTGTTTTACCCTTAAGTTATTTGCTTAAAAGTAAATTTTGCAAAAAGAAGTTTCAACCAGACTGCAGCATTTGTACATTTCTGTTATATATTTTTGTTAGGAAAATATGAATTCAGATCTCATCCTTTATAAGCTTAGGAACATAACCTGAGTAGTATTTAAGCATTCAAAAATTCCATCAAATCAGCTCCTTCCATCTGCCCAAAATGTTGCTTCTGTCAGTAGTTTCTCTTCCTTTTCACTTTCTATTGCCTTTCTCCTTTGCATGCCTCACTAGCTTCTTATTTGTTTCTATCTACATCTAAACATCTTTGACATTGAAGTTCAGTCAACTCCCAATTATTTGTCTGAGTTCCAGGCTGACCGTAAGAGAGACATAGAGTTGCCTCCTTGTGCAGCTGGTTCAGGATCAGCAGAGCTTATTAAGCGCTGAGCCTGCATGGCAGGGATGTAAATGCATTGCTCCCAAGACCATCACAGGTGGGTTTGGTTCTGCAAGCAAGGTACAGAAACTTCCAGCTACTGCAGGAACAAACTGGGCTCTTGTCACATTCATAAAACCCAATACAATGCTGTTGATGCTAACCTTGGCCAACCTCAATAACCTTTGTTTGTCTTCTCTCTGTCATTCCCATTATTTTCTATTATTTGGGATATTTCAGCTCTCATTACAGAAAACTGCTTTCCTTTCTCCTTTAATTCCATGTTGTTCTTTTTTTAGTATGTATTTTCTTTATATCTGATCTTTTTATACTGCATTTGTATTCTTTTATGGTTTCTCCTTGTATCTTTCTCTTTTGTTATACTTTGTCAGGATAGTCTCGCCAACACCTTCTTAAGTCATACTTAAGCTTCTCAGTATGGTGGTGCGTGCTATGGTAAGTAGGGCCTAGTAATTTCTATTTGTACAGCACATTCTTATAGTATTTTATGTTTAATAGAGCATATTCTGCATATATTGCAGAATTTATTGCATATATTTCCCTCTTCCAAAGAGGGAAAAATGTAATAGTAAACTAAAAACAGATTAGGATTCTCTGTAGAGTTATATCTACTCCTGATATTTATGTAGTGCTTAGAATGCAATTCCTTCTTACTTTTATGGTGTTTTATTCTTCTTTGTACTTTTTGGCTTTATTTAGAACCAAAAGCAAAATTGTGTCCAGTGTAGATCAAAACATACAGGCTGAAAGTGTGCCTCACTACCTCCAGAGTTTACATTTTTCTGACTTGGAAGTGCTGACATTTTAATAAAATATTCTGTTCTGATTGTGTATGAGGATCCAAGTGAATTAAATTAACATATAAACATATGTGTGCTTGTCATATTGGAGTGACTTACCAAATTGTCTATAATATCATCTTTCCTTAAAAGAGTGAATAAGCTCAGTAATTTGATTGTAAGTAAAATGTGGTGTAGATTTTTTCCTACAGTATAATAACTTGAGCTTAGAGAATATTTAGTATTAGACTTTATTACGATCATTCATTCTTTATGAAATCACCAAAGAAGCCAGTGTACAGATGCAATACAGATGTATCATCTGACTGCAACATCCTTCTTGTACATAGTGTAATGACCTTTCATTGACTTTATTGCTGGACAGATTTACAGTTGTTAAAGGCTTAATTTCACACATTTAGGTTTCAGCAAAATCATTATTGTCATGATGGTTACAGTAGTTATGGTAATAATGTGGCTTCAGCATATCATTGAAAAACTGCTCTAAGGATGGTCAAAGTCAGCTGCTTCTAATAACCAAAACAGTTTCTGGTTGTTTGTTATAAGTTTAGAAATGCTAACTTCAACACATTCTGTATATTTTTATATCCAGCTAAAATTGGCAAGTTTAATGCAAACTAATTAACCTTTTTAAAGGATATTTTGTGAAGAAAAGTGATATCGCGATGGTTGTCCTTATTGTGTATAGTTTGTTCATTACCTGCCGCCATGAGTGTCACACTAGTGAAATGGTAAGATAAAAACAAGATCTAGATCTGTCCTGTTTCAGTGCTGCAGTAAGTACAAGTGCATCATCAGATGAACACATTTGGGATATCTGTATGGCACACGGCTCTAGATCAGATGCTCTGATTTGCCAGTTTGAAAACAGCTCAGCTTAGCAGTGACTGAGGCTTGTTACGTGATGATTATTGTGTGAATTACTTAATTCCCTTCCTAATTGACAGGTTGTTATATCCACAAAAGCTAATGCCACAAATGGCACTCTAGCTTGCACTATTGGTAGAAACAGTCAGTGAGCATTGAATGGAGTATATAGACTACACTGTTGTCTTACTGTCACAAATAGTAGGTCATGGTAGCAATTATAGATGGTAGTGGGAAATTGGGGTAGCTTTTTTCTAATGAGAACAATGCAAGGCTCAGGATTTGAGAGATGTCCATTTGGTGCCTTTCATGGGAGCAAAATACATTTCAAAAGGAAAAAAAAAAATTATTAGAAATATGATTTGTCATACTGAATCACCATAAGTTTGGGTATACCAAATAAATATTCTCAGACTTCTCTAAAGGATATTTCTTCTATCTGTTTCTTATGATCATCAGAGCTTTCCCAGTGGTCAAGAGGGCTTCTGAGTGTAAAATAACATAGCATACATTTAATGTGTTTACATATACTAATATATGAAATAAATATTATATTACTTGTACTACTCTCTCAATATATACTGCAGCTCAAGCAGAGTATCTTGTATATTAAAATGTTATACAAATTTGAGGATATGTCTTTTACTAAGCAGGAAACTATATCAGGTAATCTAAATAGCACCAGTACAGAGTGAATAAAAAAAGCAGTTACACAGGAGTGGGATTCTTCATATGCTAATATGAAGAATCTTTTTGTTAGTGAATCCTGACAATTTTGACCAAAAACAGAGGGGAAGGGAACAGAGAGAGACTGAAACGGGAAGGGAAGGG